>CM055971.1:18210000-19410000 GCA_029531755.1 Holothuria leucospilota
TTAGGGGGGGGGGGCGCGCTGACGGTCGATCATCTGCCCGAACGAATATCTAAGCGAAGCGCCACCATCAGTTGGTGCGGAGCGTACAGAAAATTTTGAAAAATCGCAACCCCTCAGATAGCTGCAAATGGCATTTCCCAGGCTTGTAAGCAGAACCTAAGTAGTCGTTACTTTGAGCTTTTGTTTGCCCAAAAAATGTTTCCTTCAATTAAAAGTGAGAAAATTGCAAAAACTTGCTTCATGAACTAAACCAAAATTTACTTGATCTTGATTTAAGCTAAGATCACTCTTTAAACACTTTTGATGAAATATTTTTCCAAAAATATGTCGTAATGTTATAGGTCCGGAAAAAGTGGTCTAAAAATAAGGGGGATCCTCACACAAGGTACAGAGAGGAGAATCTTTCCTTTTTAATTTTGAATAAAAATTCGTTACAACCTATAATTCTATGAACGTAAAAAAAAAAAAACTGAAAGAATTGAATTTTGGGGTCTCCAACAGCTTCAAAGACGATGGTGAAAATATCTGACCAAGAATACCATGCACTGCTGTAAGATTCATATTTGAGATCGCAGTAGCTTTTAAAGTCTTTTGTTTGATGAAATATACCACTTTATTGTCATGTGCATGAGAGATAAACATTGTTAAACGCTTTGCGTTATCATTGATTTCATTAGTGGCATGTAGATTCAGTCTCCACTCCCTCGGGATAGCAGAATTTTCCCATAATACAATGTAAAAGGAAAAATACTAGTAAAATTACATTTATGGCAGAAATCATTCTAATTAAGCAGACAGTCGACTCTCTCATTAAAAAAATTACTTTGTAAGTTTTAGTGACCATGAAAGCTCTGGCATAGATAAGTTTATTGTCAATTTTAATAAGAATTATTCAAAATATATTGATTAGCATACACATCCGGAGGGCGTAAAATAAGATCAAGTGCAACAGACATCATAAATACTTGTTTTCAATGATAACATATTCATTGGAAAGGTTACATTAAAACACATATATATTCCGCCATATTTCTTGAGCTTACTATCAAACAAAACTCTCCAAAAAGCAAAGCCATCCTGAAAATAATTTTTCCCTCATGTACACTTTAAGCTATAAGCAAAAGAGCATAATTCGACCATTCCTAAACCACCTTCACATTTCGCACATATTAGAACAGAACGTTTCCCCTAATTGTCTGGTTTGTGTGACCAAATAAATTTATATAAAGTACTCTCTAGTTCATGAAAAAAGGAAGAAACGGGATCACAGATTGTATAAAATAAGTGAACATAAACATTAAGCTCATGTGAAGTTTGGCCATGCGCTTTTTATACATTCTATACACCGTGACCAGTAACGTAATTTTCATCTTTCAAAGTCTTATTATGTGTTGAATGGTTTTTAGAATGAACGTGTATGTGGATAATATGGCATAGCCTTTACCGCAAAAAAGAAATCAATCCCAAGTTATGATCGATGCCATAATCCGTACACTAAAGTAATTGTAAAAAGTTAGGCTGGATCCAATCCAGCTGATGTTCACCACTGTTAGGTACAAATGTCGATTGAATTTTCATTCTCAAATATCTCAAAAATGCATGGAGGCGTAATTTATTTCTAATGTTCATGAAAATTATTTTGTCACTATTCTACATTTCCCGAAATTGACCAATTTTCCCGAATTCCTCGTAATTACCTTGAAAGGAATGGGATTGCAACTGATAGCATAATTTACATTTACGTACAGTTTGAACTTCCATTATCGATGGTGCGTAGCCTATGGACATTTTCACGGTTCTTTTGTTTTTCCGTGACGAGTGTATGATACCATTAACGAGGATTTCCGTTGATTAAAAAACTCCACATCTGATGAACCCAAATAGCAGATGGATTGTAAGAAAAAGTTTAGTGTTCTACATAAAGCGTGGTCCGAAATAGGGTTGAGACCTTCGATATCACTCTATTGACATTTTATCGGAAAACTTGAAACTGTGTGCTCTAAATTGCTATTAGTTTGTAACATTTATAATTACATAGTTTGAAAATTATAAGATAATACAACATTATGTAGAAACAAGTAGGCTAAATGATCTATTTAGTGAAAGTAAAAAATAAGCTTTGGAAAATTTTAGGGGGAGCGCGCGCCGGGTGCGCCCCGCCTAAATCCGCCACTGTTTGCGTCCTCAACTGAGATATTGTATTACCCTAAAATTTGAGTAATAAACTCTGCTGACCTTAGAGTACCTTTTAACTCAGACATACAGATCAGGCCTCTTACAATTACATAGGAGGCATCCTCGTGCCTGTTATTAATGAAGAGGAATCCTCTACAAAGTGCTTAAGGTTTCAGCACCATATATGAAATGTAACCGTGGTATCATTGAGCCTTCAAATGTGGTTTTAAAGTGAGAGGACCACACTGGTAATCTTGATATTTTAATGCAGATTGATGATAGAACTTTACCTTGACACCGTTCTCCCTTAAATGACAAGCTGCATTCACATTTGAAACCTATGCCACCATCTTGAACAATACACGAGCCGCCATTCAAGCAAGGGTTTGGGTCGCATGGCTGTGCTGTTAATTCAAAGCAAGACAGAAATATATCGGTTTCATTGAGTTGTGTACATTTTCATTCGTTCGTTCGTTTGTTCGCTTGCCCTGTCATTCATTTATTTATTTTTTTTAATATTGAGCATTGTCAATATTTTACAGACAGAAAAATAAAACAGAAAAATGGGTGAATGGAAGTGATCTTAAAAATCCTTAAAGGTTGACAAAGATGATAACTCCTTAAAAGAGAAGAAAGCTTACTTAGAAAAAAAGGCAAAACATTCAGAACCTTTAAATACACTTCCCAATTACTTCGTTGTTTCCGAACCCTTGCCTAATCCATCTCTTAAGTTGATGTTTACTACCACCCTTCGACTACTCCTGGTAATAATAACCGCCCGTTAAACATATGAAACTCTTTCCCTTCACCTGTGTTGAATGTAATTAATCTGAAGGCATGGTCTGGAAATAGAAAAGATTGTTCGAATGAAGACTATTTGTTTCGGAAATGCACAGAGAAGTAGATTTATAACTTAAACTAAGCTGGTTGTGATATTTAAGTAATGCTTCTAACGGCTGTCTTTTGGTGAATTTAAATGCATTTTACTTACAGCAGATAAAATTGATGGAGAGTAAGAAAAGGCAACAAAGGGCTAAGGCAGATATATTTCTTGATTTGGGGTGGGGATGGGGGTAGGAGATACTATATTCCTATAAAAATTTTGGCGTTATTGAAGGAAGATTTATAAGAAATATTGTCTTTAAATATTAAAACCTTGTCTCATACTCATACTGACATTTAATTTACTATCTTTAAATATCTAATGTATAGATAAATTTAAAAATCAAGCCATTATTATAATAAATATGAGATAGACAAAAGAAACCAATTTTTACCTGGCCTACATTTCAAATATTAGTAGGGTACATGCATACCTTCATTCGAGCAGGTATCTCCCAAGAAATTAGAAGGACACATGCACTGGTTCGGCAATCCGTAGGAAGTGAGATTAATACAAGTTCCACCATTGTGACACTCCATAGATCCGCAAGGATCAGATGAAGAAGCAACATCTATTACGAAAAAGGCATAAAACTAAAGTTTAGAAATTATCACGGTTGTCTTAAAATAATACTCAATCCCCGTAAATTTAGGAACTATCCTGTTTTTATTGTGGCATGTCTTTAAAATCAAACCGAGGTTGTATCAGTGTTTTCACTGTAGTTAGTTAGATGAGAGGTCAAATTGCTCCCTTATTTAAAGATCGAGTTAAAATTTAAGTTTACTTTTAACAACATTATAAAGCCTAACTTAGATGGAGTTGGAATCTCTTGCAAAAAGTTTTAACAGAGGAGATTCTATTTTGGATCTGCCAAGACCATATTACCCTTCTTAGAAACTTAATCCTCCACAAAAGTACTGAGCCACCCTCCTTTTGCCGTTTCTCTAAACACACAGTAGTCCTTCACCGTGAGGGAGGATGCAACGGTTGCCGCTGTTTCTCAGATGTATACCCCTAGATACTACCCATCTATGTGTAATACTGTCCGGTGTACGCACCATTATTTCTGTACGGCTGAAAAATACTTGGGTCATGCAAAAATTGCAGAACAAAAGCAGAGCTTTGGCCATAACCATTTCCAAAATTTGAACTATAAAGTTTTCCCAAAACGCAACAAAAGTGCTTAAAAGAGGTGCTATTAGTCTGCACAGTTGGACCCTTTACATGAGAAAATGAGCACGAGTATTATTGTACTGTCTATTGGAATTAGATTCATCCGGGATAAAAAGAGATGGCATATTACCATGTTGGAACGCCGTTGTTGAGTTGGGGAATGAGGGACACTACATGGATAACCCATGTTTCCTTAATTGTTTTACTGTAGTGTACCACACTGTACCCCACCTTACTATACTGTACTGAACTATACTGTAATGTACTCTTCCTCAATGATAGTTGCGCTTTCGTGCACTGAGCAGAGCACTGTACCTGGCAACCCATTAGTTACTTATCGGGGTGCCTATATATTGCTAAGGACATTGATAGGTGAATTCATATTTACCATATCAGGAAACCGAAAACTGTGCACACCACAAATGCAAATATTTTTCAGGTTTGAGGATGGTAAGGCACTCGTAAATACAAAAAACTCACTGGAAAACTACTTGGGTTGGTGCAAGTTAACATTGCAAATGTACAGCCCATGTGCTACGAAATGGAGGGGGAGTCATATATCGAACATCAAATAACGTCCATTAAATACCAAAACGCCATTAAGATTAGGGATTCCTTTCCAATAGCAAATATCCTTGGTAACATTGTTTAAAGTGAAGGGGATATATTGAGATGGCACTTGGTTTGCACTCATGTGTAGAATGTTTAAAATGATTGTCTTACATTTGAGGTAACATAATATGTAAATAATTTTAACAGTTTCACTTCTGGTGACGTCAAATGACCCTACCCAAATCGACAAAGCTATTAAATACTCAGCTCCCTATCCAAAAAAACCATGCACGTAGTACTAAATTGGTTTGAGCCTTTGTTCTTTTATTTGTTTGCAAGGCTTTCCTATACGGATGGCACCAAAAAACCAATGCGCTTCTTCTACTCAAAAAGAATAGCCTACATTCTACAAATGAGATCTTTCAACGTTTTCCTACTAAAGATACCAGGGTTATTTCACTCTATTCAATTGTGTACAGGTGGCCAGTATCTTAATACTCAGAAGCCAAAGTTCTGGAAATGTAAATTTTGGCTTTCCTAACCAATAAAACATGGTGAATAATGAAAAATATGAACATAGCGGTGAGTGTATGCCACGGTCGTTGGGGTATAGCTTTTATATTCACTAAACTTGTCAGCAAGATTATCTCAGAAACTTGTTCTTCTAGTTTTTAATTAAAAATCTTAATTATTTTCCAAAGGTTTGTATTTCAGAGCAAGTTACGGTACAACTCCCTTTTCAAAGATAATTCATAAGATTACGTGCCTGGGCAATGTGATATTCATGTAGTACTATATCATTACTACATAATTAGGCAAGAGGGATGAGATAGGCAACCTAATGGATTGCTGATGGCCTGTTATCTTTTCACACCGTGCTAAAGTATATAAACGCACAGTAGTTTAATCAGCTGTCTTACAAAAATTGGTTTCTAAGTAACAGCACGGGAGATGAAGTTTACACTTCCTTAGCACTTAGAACTAATTTACTGGTCGTTCTACTGACCGAGTTGGCAGACCATTGATGACATAAACAATGGTGCATGTTGGAGGAAAGGGTGAAGCAGCCTTAGGAAATAAAGCGATTAGCAGATAAGTTATTCGGATTACAAAGAGAAGTTGATGGGGAGGTACGATGCAAAATTTGGTGATGATCATAAGTTTTAAGTAACCCTTATGTACTTACTAGTACTTGGCTCGTCAAAATCGAGAAAAGTACTGTTGGTGACATTTCGACTCTGCAGTCTTTCAGCATCAATTGTGTAAAATCTCACACCCGTCCAAAAGTTTCGCTGAAAGACATAGTCAGGAGAGTTCTGTGCAACTTCAAGAGTGATGCTTAATGTGATGGATTGGTTAGCTTTGTTTTCTTGTATGCCATCGAAGTCGACAAGAAACACAGATGACGACTCTATGATGAGGTCTATAAAGAATCAGCAATATTTAAAAACATGTTTCAGTTCAGTTTTGACTGAATTACGATAGTAGCTAGCACAAAATCTCTGATCCAGCGGTCATTAATTAAACGCTGCTGTCGACACATGTACACATATGTTTAAAACCGTTTTCTGGTCTAGAAAACCTCCAGCCCTTAAAGTTTGGAGTTTTGTCACCTTACTTGCGATGCAAATCGGATGAAATGGAGTTTTTGAAAGTGTCAGTAATATTGTTTTAAACGCTGAACAAGTAAACAGTTGATTACGTGTTAGCCAGTGTACGGTTTGGTGTATGAAGCTGACAATTTTCAAGAACATACTGCTAACTTCGAACTTACTTGGGCATATCGGCAGTATATCTGCCCTTAAGTTACCAGTTCAAAAATAAAGCATAAAGTAGAAAATGTCTAATGCAGGCTTTCTCAACTGGTGGCGCGCAGCACCATTTCAGATGGCGCGCGTCGGGCCGCATGGCTGCATGACAAATGGAACGAGCGGCGGAAAGTATACACTATTATTCAGACATTCACACTCTCAACCTGTCAATTGGGCGCACTTTCAAGTGTCCAATGAGTAGCTAGAGTTACTGTAGGTAACAGGTGGGGAAGCCCCTGTAATTCAAGCCTTATAGTTGGAAGCTTCACTTCAGCGACGGTCCACGGAAATGTTACTTTGGGAAACGCTACCGTATACAATTTATTGTGATTAAAAAGTAAATCTTGAAGATTTGGTGCCCTTTTATAGGCAATAATAATAGGATGGCCGGGAAACGGACGGGACAGTTGCTGATAACCTGCAATTTGATCCTAGTGTTTTCTTAAAGCCTGCTTTAGATGCTTTGTTTTGATCTGAGGCGTCAAGGTTGTTTTGAAAAACGGTTAGTGTTGCTGTATTCTTAGTAGCGATGAGATCCGTCCTTTGTTTATAATCAATGACGTTAGTTGATGGGGAGATCTTTTCAGGCGGATAGTTTCTAGTAAGATTCTATTACGTTTCTTTGTAAAAGAGTTTCTTTTTTCTAGGATATCAATTATTCTCATTACTGCAAAGTCAGCGGAGTCTTATTTCTTCACCCTTTAGGAAATCTTTGAAAGTGGCAAGGTGGTATGCAGAACTACGATTGAGGTATCGAAATATTTCAGTGGGCGTATAAGAGCAGCCTAAAGCGTCAAGGAGTCTTCTTGGTTGAAACTTATCACCTTTAAGCATTTTCAGTCTCAGGTACGTCTATGGTAAATTTCAGAGAAAAATATCTCTTATTCATTTTAGCCACTTAACTTGAAAGTTCGAGCAATTTTCCGTTCCCTTGAAAAGCAGTAGAATTTCATCCCTGTAGCAAAGCTATTTTATTATGTTGAATTTTGTCGGTATGATTTCTTCAAGTCTGAACATGACAATGTGACTGATTTCTGGCAAGGGATGGCTACCATTGTCACATGCACTTTTTGTGAGAAAAGTTGGCCATTGAACCCAAAACAATTCCTTTAAGGATGAGTTTTATGAGAGTGTGAAGGATATGGAGATATTGGTTGAATCCCGTATCAGTTTAAGGTGCCTTCTTGGGGTGTATTTAATTAAAGTGTACCTAAAGTCTGAAAATTCAAAAATGTATATTACAGAGCATGAAAACTGAATTCCAATGGTCCAATTCCCATCTTCACAGGACTTTCTTAAGCTGAGATATAAAATGTTGAAGTTTATTCACTCGATTTAAAAAGGTAGATTGCGCAATAATTTGTGATGTCATTGTTGTACTACTCAAATTACAATCTTTGTATTTCTTTGTTTTTCTGAAAGCCACCGCACCTTGTGCCAAAATGTGATCGCGTTCTTACTGCTTTGGGGTGACTTGACTATATAAGCCCTCTCTGTACAGCATGTCATGCAAGAAAACAGGAAGCGGTCAAGGTCATATAAACATTTTTAATTTTAAAAGAAAACAAAGCATTTAATGTGAGTTGTACAACAAGAATGTCAAAAATTATTGCGCAATGAACTGGAGGTGGGGTAGTACCCAATATTTCTAAAATATGGTTATTGCCTTTTATGTAAGTGCTTGTTGGATCACAATGGGAAGCAAGAAGTATTCCACAAAATCCGATATTTTTCGGTAGAGGATCCGTTCCTCTAATGATTGGTCTACCAGCAAATTTTAAAATAGTCGAGCTGTTTATTGTGAATTTTTTGTAGCACTCATATGACCGGGGTACAGATTTTGTGGTTTCGTGGACTGAGATACTTGAAAGATTGCTCGTCAATTTTATCTTTTTGACACATACCTTGAAGTGTGGTATGGACTATTTTGCAGTCTGAAGACTAATATCACTCGGAATTTGCTTGTAACGATGAACTTGCAGAATTTCCACTTTTTCTCATCTTATAAGAACGAAGGGTATTTCGTGACACCAAAATTTTAGTTGCCACAGGTACATAAAGATTTTAAGCGAAGATCAAAAGATATATAGGCCCAAATGCAAACTACCAGAAGAATTTAATGGCTTCACTTCAATGTTCATGCTACTAGCACTTTGTGGCCAAGTGTCGGCTGTGTCTAGACCCATTTATTTTGACTCTTTATTTTGTTTATAATTTCATTTTAACGTGTTTAAAATAGGTCAATTTACCGAAACAAAGTTGAGATGCATGCTACGTTTGGCTTTGTCGAACTTCAACAACAAGTAAAAGCTGCAGGGTTTGTCTCAATGTGGAACATCATTACACTGTAAAACAGTTTAGCCCACATTTACTCAACTGTTTTTAAGTGTATTTCCAGCATTATATCCACCACTGGATTGCTTATCAGAATTGTGTGCCTTTAAGTGTAAAGAATTACACTCGTGCAGGCATACAGGACAGTTGACCTTCATTCGATGACCTGATAAGACCCTCGTCTCCTAATCAATCGGCGGATTCAAGAGTTTATCAAAAAAAGGGGGGGGGACTAATTTGTGAGGGCTAAGTTGGAAACTACAACGGACACATGTGAGAAGCCTTCATGCAGAAGGGGTGGGGAAAATTTTGAAATTAGACAGTTTAGTCGTATTTACTGTCATCTGGCAATCAAAATAAGAATGCATAAATTTGTACACCTTTGGGATCGTTTACAAAATACATGGTGGCGAAAAAAAGGAGTCTGGAGCAAGAAATGTCCCATGTGGACCAGCCCGTTCATATACAGTGGGAGGGAAGGATCCAGAGACGGATGACGTAGTCAGCCCGTCCATTGTTTGCAGACCGTGCGTATGCACATGTAGGTTTTTGCGTAATACTTTGTAAATGCATTCCATGATAATAAAATGCAAATTTTACCTTTTGATGCACCAGTCACGAAGGGGGTTGTTTCCTCCCTGGATCTACTTGAGGTAACTTGCTGACTAAAGTCAAGTTGGCTGGTAGAATAGGTAGTTCCTACAAATAAAGCAGTACATTGTACGGTTGTGTTTGCATGGTTATTTCCTTTTCATTTAAGTATGTGACCGTTAAAAGATATTGGAACATGAACATAACTTTTGGACGCTCTAGAATTGAACAAAGGTTTCAATGACTACAACAGTTTTAGTTGTATTTGTTGATTTGTTGATAGCACTTACGAAATTGCGTTTGCACCTTTTTAATAACTTACGCCAGTTGTTACATAATTTCTTGTATAGCCATCTCATGATAATAAGATACAAATTTTACCTCTTAATGTACCATTCACAACAGGGGTAATGTCTTATATGAAGTTATTCTAGATAAGATAGCTGGTAGAACACAAAGAAAACATTTAACTTAACTTGGTAAGCACTGGTTTTTTTCCATTTGTAATTTTCTTGAAGTGAATGATATTATTCAAAATGGTAAATTCCTGCCACAGTGCGTCTTTAGTAATTCCACACACTAACTGAATTAAGGTTTCAACAACCACACCAGGTTAAGTTGTATGTGAAACATACTCGTCATTGCTATCCATTAGTACTAATGTTTAAACTGAATGACATTTTCCTGCTAATTCTTTATACTCGCTATTCTCCTGATCCATATAAAATCCTTAAGGAATCTACATACCATTAAGGATGATAATGTTACTCTGCAATCTTGTGAAACATACTCATACTTTTCATCTTATAAGAACGAAGGATATTTCGTGACACCAAACGTTTAGTTGCCACAGGTACATAAAGATTTTAAGCGAAGATCAAAAGATATATAGGCCCAAATGCAAACTACCAGAAGAATTTAATGGCTTCACTTCAATGTCCATGCTACTAGCACTTTGTGGCCAAGTGTCGGCTGTGTCTAGACTCATTTATTTTGACTCTTTATTTTGTTTATAATTTCATTTTAACGTGTTTAAAATAGGTCAATTTACCGAAACAAAGTTGAGATGCATGCTACGTTTGGCTTTGTCGAACTTCAACAACAAGTAAAAGCTGCAGGGTTTGTCTCAATGTGGAACATCATTACACTGTAAAACAGTTTAGCCCACATTTACTCAACTGTTTTAGAGTGTATTTCCAGCATTATATCCACCACTGCATTGCTTATCAAATTTTTGTGCCTTTAAGTGTAAAGAATTACACTCGTGCAGGCATATAGGACAGTTGACCTTCATTCGATGACCTGATAAGACCCTCGTCTCCTAATCAGTCGGCGGATTCAAGAGTTTATCAAAAAGGGGGGGGGGGCTAATTTGTGAGGGCTAAGTTGGAACCTACAACGGACACATGTGAGAAGCCTTCATGCAGAAGGCGTGGGGAAAATTTTGAAATTAGACAGTTTAGTCGTATTTACTGTCATCTGGCAATCAAAATAAGAATGCATAAATTTGTACACCTTTGGGATCGTTTACAATATACATGGTGGCGAACAAAAGGAGTCTGGAGCAAGAAATTTCCCATGTGGACCAGCCCGTTGATATACAGTGGGAGGGAAGGATCCAGAGACGGATGACGTAGTCAGCCCGTCCATTGTTTGCAGACCGTGCGTATGCACATGTAGGTTTTTGAGTAATACTTTGTAAATGCATTCCATGATAATAAAATGCAAATTTTACCTTTTGATGCACCAGTCACGAAGGGGGTTGTTTCCTCCCTGGATCTACTTGAGGTAACTTGCTGATTAAAGTCAAGTTTGCTGGTAGAATAGGTAGTTCCTACAAATAAAGCAGTACATTGTACTGTTGTGTTTGCATGGTTATTTCCTTTTCATTTAAGTATGTGACCGTTAAAAGATATTGGAACATGAACATAACTTTTGGACGCTCTAGAATTGAACAAAGGTGTCAATGACTACAACAGTTTTAGTTGTATTTGTTGATTTGTTGATAGCACTTACGAAATTGCGTTTGCACCTTTTTAATAACTTACGCCAGTTGTTACATAATTTCTTGTATAGCCATCTCATGATAATAAGATACAAATTTTACCTCTTAATGTACCATTCACAACAGGGGTAATGTCTTACATGAAGTTATTCTAGATAAGATAGCTGGTAGAACACAAAGAAAACATTTAACTTAACTTGGTAAGCATTGGTTTTTTCCATTTGTAATTTTCTTGAAGTGAATGATATTATTCAAAATGGTAAATTCCTGCCACAGTGCGTCTTTAGTAATTCCACACACTAACTGAATTAAGGTTTCAATAACCACACCAGGTTAAGTTGTATGTGAAACATACTCGTCATTGCTATCCATTAGTGCTTATGTTTAAACTGAATGACTTTTTCCTGCTAATTCTTTATACTCGCTATTCTCCTGATCCATATAAAATCCTTAAGGAATCTACATACCATTAAGGATGATAATCTTACTCTGCAATCTTGTGAAACATACTCATACTTTTCATCTTATAAGAACGAAGGATATTTCGTGACACCAAAATTTTAGTTGCCACAGGTACATAAAGATTTTAAGCGAAGATCAAAAGATATATAGGCCCAAATGCAAACTACCAGAAGAATTTAATGGCTTCACTTCAATGTCCATGCTACTAGCACTTTGTGGCCAAGTGTCGGCTGTGTCTAGACTCATTTATTTTGACTCTTTATTTTGTTTATAATTTCATTTTAACGTGTTTAAAATAGGTCAATTTACCGAAACAAAGTTGAGATGCATGCTACGTTTGGCTTTGTCGAACTTCAACAACAAGTAAAAGCTGCAGGGTTTGTCTCAATGTGGAACATCATTACACTGTAAAACAGTTTAGCCCACATTTACTCAACTGTTTTAGAGTGTATTTCCAGCATTATATCCACCACTGCATTGCTTATCAAATTTTTGTGCCTTTAAGTGTAAAGAATTACACTCGTGCAGGCATATAGGACAGTTGACCTTCATTCGATGACCTGATAAGACCCTCGTCTCCTAATCAGTCGGCGGATTCAAGAGTTTATCAAAAAAAGGGGGGGGGGGCTAATTTGTGAGGGCTAAGTTGGAACCTACAACGGACACATGTGAGAAGCCTTCATGCAGAAGGCGTGGGGAAAATTTTGAAATTAGACAGTTTAGTCGTATTTACTGTCATCTGGCAATCAAAATAAGAATGCATAAATTTGTACACCTTTGGGATCGTTTACAATATACATGGTGGCGAACAAAAGGAGTCTGGAGCAAGAAATTTCCCATGTGGACCAGCCCGTTGATATACAGTGGGAGGGAAGGATCCAGAGACGGATGACGTAGTCAGCCCGTCCATTGTTTGCAGACCGTGCGTATGCACATGTAGGTTTTTGAGTAATACTTTGTAAATGCATTCCATGATAATAAAATGCAAATTTTACCTTTTGATGCACCAGTCACGAAGGGGGTTGTTTCCTCCCTGGATCTACTTGAGGTAACTTGCTGATTAAAGTCAAGTTTGCTGGTAGAATAGGTAGTTCCTACAAATAAAGCAGTACATTGTACTGTTGTGTTTGCATGGTTATTTCCTTTTCATTTAAGTATGTGACCGTTAAAAGATATTGGAACATGAACATAACTTTTGGACGCTCTAGAATTGAACAAAGGTGTCAATGACTACAACAGTTTTAGTTGTATTTGTTGATTTGTTGATAGCACTTACGAAATTGCGTTTGCACCTTTTTAATAACTTACGCCAGTTGTTACATAATTTCTTGTATAGCCATCTCATGATAATAAGATACAAATTTTACCTCTTAATGTACCATTCACAACAGGGGTAATGTCTTACATGAAGTTATTCTAGATAAGATAGCTGGTAGAACACAAAGAAAACATTTAACTTAACTTGGTAAGCATTGGTTTTTTCCATTTGTAATTTTCTTGAAGTGAATGATATTATTCAAAATGGTAAATTCCTGCCACAGTGCGTCTTTAGTAATTCCACACACTAACTGAATTAAGGTTTCAATAACCACACCAGGTTAAGTTGTATGTGAAACATACTCGTCATTGCTATCCATTAGTGCTTATGTTTAAACTGAATGACTTTTTCCTGCTAATTCTTTATACTCGCTATTCTCCTGATCCATATAAAATCCTTAAGGAATCTACATACCATTAAGGATGATAATCTTACTCTGCAATCTTGTGAAACATACTCATACTTTTCGTGTTATAAGAACGAAGGATATTTCGTGACACCAAAATTTTAGTTGCCACAGGTACATAAAGATTTTAAGCGAAGATCAAAAGATATATAGGCCCAAATGCAAACTACCAGAAGAATTTAATGGCTTCACTTCAATGTCCATGCTACTAGCACTTTGTGGCCAAGTGTCGGCTGTGTCTAGACTCATTTATTTTGACTCTTTATTTTGTTTATAATTTCATTTTAACGTGTTTAAAATAGGTCAATTTACCGAAACAAAGTTGAGATGCATGCTACGTTTGGCTTTGTCGAACTTCAACAACAAGTAAAGGCTGCAGGGTTTGTCTCAATGTGGAACATCATTAAACTGGAAAGACAGTTTTAGCCCACATTTACTCAACTGTTTTTAAAGTGTATTTCCAGCATTATATCCACCACTGCATTGCTTATCAATATTGTGTGCCTTTAAGTGTAAAGAATTACACTCGTGCAGGCATACAGGACAGTTGACCTTCATTCGATGACCTGATAAGACCCTCGTCTCCTAATCAGTCGGCGGATTCAAGAGTTTATCAAAAAAAAGGGGGAGGGGGACTAATTTGTGAGGGCTAAGTTGGAAACTACAACGGACACATGTGAGAAGCCTTCATACAGAAGGCGTGGGGAAAATTTTGAAATTAGACAGTTTAGTCGTATTTACTGTCATCTGGCAATCAAAATAAGAATGCATAAATTTGTACACCTTTGGGATCGTTTACAAAATACATGGTGGCGAACAAAAGGAGTCTGGAGCAAGAAATTTCCCATGTGGACCAGCCCGTTGATATACAGTGGGAGGGAAGGATCCAGAGACGGATGACGTAGTCAGCCCGTCCATTGTTTGCAGACCGTGCTTATGCACATGTAGGTTTTTGAGTAATACTTTGTAAATGCATTCCATGATAATAAAATGCAAATTTTACCTTTTGATGCACCAGTCACGAAGGGGGTTGTTTCCTCCCTGGATCTACTTGAGGTAACTTGCTGATTAAAGTCAAGTTTGCTGGTAGAATAGGTAGTTCCTACAAATAAAGCAGTACATTGTACTGTTGTGTTTACATGGTTATTGCCTTTTCATTTAAGTATGTGACCGTTAAAAGATATGGCACAAGAACATAACTTTTGGACGCTCTAGAATTGAACAAAGGTTTCAATGACTACAACAGTTTTAGCTGTATTTGTTGATTTGTTGATAGCACTTACGAAATTGCGTTTGCACCTTTTTAATAACTTACGCCAGTTGTTACATAATTTCTTGTATAGCCATCTCATGATAATAAGATACAACTTTTACGTCTTAATGTACCATTCACAACAGGGGTAATGTCTTATATGAAGTTATTCTAGGTAACATGCTGACTGAACTCAAGTTGACTGGTAGAACACAAAGAAAGTATTTAACCTAACTTGGTAAGCATGGGTTCTTTCCATTTGTAATTTTCTTGAAATGAATGATATTGTCCAAAATGGTGAATCCCTGCCACAGTCCTACTCATCATTGCTATCCATTAGTGCTTATGTTTAAACTGAATGACATTTTCCTGCTAAATCTTTATACTCGCTATTCTCCTGATCTATATAAAATCCTTAAGGTATCTACATACCATTAAGGATGATAATCTTACTCTGCAAAATAAACCTTTGCTTATTGGGCAATCACTTCATATCGTTCACGGAAGAAGTTATAAACAGGCATAACTCAGGTACAACATATGAATATTATTTAGACACACGAAACAGAACGTCAAACTTTATAACGATGAAGTTCTATCTATAAAGTAAACGTCACTCACAAAGCTCACAACTATGGATTGCTCAAAATGGCAACTTCCTACCAAAGTATATGTTTACATTAGAGTGCTAGAATCGTAACCCTGCACACAGTAAACTACGTAATGCAGTTTTAGCGCACAGAAAAATGAAATATTGTTACATTCAGCTGACGCTGAAAGTGAGATATGAAAACAAAGCAACAAAACAAGTAAGCAATTTGTGGCGTAACATATCTCTTCTCGAGCAAATTGGTTTTCAAAGAGTGTATTTAGTATTAGGTACATAATTTGTCACATACAAATTACACATTTAAAAGGATCACGTCAATGAAACCTGTTGCGATAAAATCACAGTTTATCGCTTTTCAATCATCACAGAATTTTCAAAACCTTAGACAATATATTTATATATGCTGAAATCAAAAAATACCTTTTAACAGAAGTATGAGAACGTTATTACGAACGGTAAATAGGATAAAGTACTGTAAGTATTGGATCTCAGTCCATTCACCGTTCTGGCCCGTCTGAATACTCGATTTCAAAATATCATGGATCCGCAAAAAGCCTTTTCATAACCCACGAAAGTCTCCACAATATGTAAAAATTATGTAACTTCAGTAAAGTACCATATCGATTTTTTGTTTGCGTTATTAATTACTTTAAGAAATTGACATCCTCATGTATCGATTAATGTAATACTTAACGTTACAGAGTGACAATGTGCTTTTGTTCCTTTTTTAGCAGATTCAGTGGGTATAGTTTAGTAATTAATCTTAAAGGTACCTGGATGGCTTAAGACAGATATCTTGCTGGTAACAGTGCAGTAGAATAAAAATACATATCATGTGGTTGTTCCATGTTTAGTAAAATTGTAGGTCACATGGATTATCCATCACCATTAAAATGTATTGATTGTATCACAATGAGTATAGTTTAGTAATAAATCTTAGAGATACCTGATCTTAAAGTTACCTAGCTAGTTGAAACAATGCAGTAGAATTAAGAGCTAGCTGACAAACACATATCATGTGGGTGTTCTAAGTCTTGTAAACGTGTAGATCAAATGAAATACTCATCAACATTAAAAATATATTGAGTATATCATAGTGAACGCAACTCACCATGTAAATGTGGCGTGACAGTGTTGTTAAGAGCAGTACTGGATGAAACATCTTTGTACCGACAATCAAACGAACTCTTCACAATTGGCAAACTACGACGCCTTCCTGACTTGGCATTGAAGAAGACACTAATACCTAAAGAAGGAAACCCAATGCATCAATAAACATTTAGGAAAATTGAGAAAACAGGGAGCAAAACATTCAGAAGATCTGCTTACTGCGAAAGTAAGAAAGGCGGGTAGGAAGGGGTTAGGTAGATAGGTGGGGATGAGTGAACACAACCATGTCAAATTTATTTGCAATTCTAACCAAGAAGTCATTGAATTAGCTACGTAACGAATACTTATGGCACCTTAAAGCAAATACGCTACCAATCCTCCTATTGACAGTTGTGTACCTTCTGACGTACCTATGAGACAATTTGAGGATCTTTGGAAGTTGCCACAATGAAAATACTTTGTTTAAAAATGTTTTTAATTGGAAATTACACTAAGGTATACCTACCAGGCTAGTACTTATACAAAAGTTGGTGATTAAACCACTAATATTGTCTAATGGATCTCTTTTTGGTGTCGTATGTGGGACGTTTATAGTATTTTCAGAAACTATAAAAGTCAGTCTCAAATATCTGGGACGGGCTAGGACTTAGATAAAATATATTCTGTACTCACATCTTAACCGTATTTAAGTAACCCACTACAGGAGATAACGTACGAGACTCACCCAGTTCAAACAAAATATATTACATATTATAAACCTTAAAGATTAAATCTGTGACACTTATACTTGTCACATAAAATAGGCTTAGAAAATATTTCTGTAAATACCTAGGTAAATGATCAGACGGTGCTGATAAAGATTAGAATTGAAATATTGTAACTGATTGATTCTTTAAAGCACTGTAATTCTGAATTTTTATTTACAGCTAGACAAATCCGCTACTCTTAATAAATTGAAGTGCTATTGGTGACTTAACTGTACGAGACTCACCCAGTTCAAACAAAATATATTACATATTATAAACCTTAAAGATTAAATCTGTGACACTTATACTTGTCACATAAAATAGGCTTAGAAAATATTTCTGTAAATACCTAGGTAAATGATCAGACGGTGCTGATAAAGATTAGAATTGAAATATTGTAACTGATTGATTCTTTAAAGCACTGTAATTCTGAATTTTTATTTACAGCTAGACAAATCCGCTACTCTTAATAAATTGAAGTGCTATTGGTGACTTAACTGTACGAGACTCACCCAGTTCAAACAAAATATATTACATATTATAAACCTTAAAGATTAAATCTGTGACACTTATACTTGTCACATAAAATAGGCTTAGAAAATATTTCTGTAAATACCTAGGTAAATGATCAGACGGTGCTGATAAAGATTAGAATTGAAATATTGTAACTGATTGATTCTTTAAAGCACTGTAATTCTGAATTTTTATTTACAGCTAGACAAATCCGCTACTCTTAATAAATTGAAGTGCTTGTGGTGACTTAACTGATAAGTAAACGAAATGGCGTCCCCTAAATGTTGGACGAAAAAAGCTCACGTCATTGGACGTCATGGGTACTATGCTTAGAAACATCCACAGCAATTCAAACGTTTCCCCAAAGAGGCTCAGTAACCTACTCAGTCGCCAAAATAACTACATGTACTTGTTAACTCAAGCAGACCATGTTGCGTAGTGGCCACTTGAACGGTATCATCAATGATATGCCAACTGCCTGGTTTAGAGAAAGGAGTTGAGGATCAAATTGCAATGAAAATGAATGTATTAGAAAATCAAAGGGACCAAGTCATTGAAGTTGAGATGCATGTTAAAGTTCTTACGTTTTTTGTTGAAAATTTCTTGCAGATCTTTTCCTGCTGTCAATAGTTTGTAAGGGTTTTCAAATAAGAGCAAACGCTTTGGGAGGAGTTCCAAGGACGAATGTCCACCGATAGCAATTTGTGTGCATTCTGAGCTACTCTCCGACTTCAAGGCCCACATTTTTTGTTCACCGTATGTAAAGCTGACAATATCACATACCTTCACTGTAAAATATCATGCCAAAGTAAAAAAGCACAATTGAAATTCACAGTGAATTAGTACAAAAGAAGTAAAGTGTTTGTTTCGTTAATCATTAAGAAATATTGAGAACTTTCAAGCTATATCAGACCATAAAAGAGGAAAATTGGAAATATTAATTCTGATACTTACACGTACATGTGTATATATATATAACACTACATATATATACAAATATATATACATATATACATACATATATAAATATATATATACAGAAAAACGGAGTAATACTCCCTGGTAGAAGTGAGCTGCAATCAAAACTAATTGTAGCCTACATGATACCATTTAAACGACATTTGGAATCTTTTATTTGACATTTTATTATATACTGTGGATACTATATAAATCTTGGGTTCTTAAATAAGGGCCCGCGAGGCGGTTCAATGGGCCCAGTAAAGCAATATGAGATTGAAAATTTGTAGCTTTAAACCAGCAGCAATAGATCTCATTCGAGGAATTTTAATATTGATTAATGAATAACTGATGTAATTTGAAATGGAGAAAAGCAAAAAAGTGTCCTTAAAATGCTGTTCCTTAGTGTCTCAAGTGCAACCCTTGTAATTAATTATCTCTCTGATGCTTTTAATAGGGAAATGTGAGTGTTATTAACATTTCAAAGTCCCATAAAACCACTTCCATAATATATCTCCTCGCCCACCAGCCTATTGCGTCATCAAATCGTCCGGCGGTTTGTTAGACTTAGGTAGGATAAGTTAACGATGGGACAGGTGGGCTAGCTAGCACTAGCCGACGATTTTGAACGATCTCGTTCTCTTTGGTAGAGCACTGATTCCATAAGGTAAAGGGTTTTCCTCTATTTTAAGTTTAATGTGGAGTGTAAATGTCAAGAATGTCAGAACATGAAATCTTAAAATAGAGGATGCGTCGATGCAACGTTCTTAGCATAGGACGTAGTATTTCTGGTCATTTCGTGGTCATATGGGTTAACATGACAAAATCACCCCCTACGACATAGGTTGTCATGTATTATTAACTTCACTGCGTTAGTGATTTACCGGTTGCGGGGGTCACTTAGGTGCTAAACAGTGAAGCCTATAGTATATAACAAACCATGAATTTTTTAGACTTTGTTCCCCACTTTTCTCTCCTCTCCAACTTGAATGGAAGTAATATCAAAACTCAGCTTAAGATGCAAATGCATGTAATTGTTCAATTCTGAGTAAGAAAAGGCCAGTTCCTTCAGTGAGGTGATTTCTCTTAGTATTTTTACAGAAGGCCATAGTGGTACTCCTTTCCCAGTCAATCACCCAAGGAACACTGAAGGTCATGCTTTCAATTGAAAAAACAGACCATATCTAGTCCCCTCCAGAGACAGGTTTAAGTATGTAAGCACCTGACTACCATTTCCACGAAGTAAACTGGGTAAACAAGATTTCAAAACTTTGTATCACTTTTGCTTCATCTTTATGAGCTAATTCACAATGTGTTTTAATAAATTGCCTAGACTATGGTTTTAGTCAACAACTGTCAAAATCAGAACGGGGATGAAAATATGAATGAAATTAAAAGACGGGGAAGTAAAGGGAGAAAAAGAGAGGTCGAAGTCGAAGAATCGCGTAGTCGTTAGCTCGCCGTCATAAACCGATCTCGTTTTAAAAAGGACTATATCGTAAGTTTGTAGCTCATCCTGACAGAACCTTTAGGATCTAAATCAAAGTAAGAAACAACTTAACGTATTAGATGTATTGCGACACTTTGATTACCATGTACTATTGATTTTTTTGAAGTATCATCAATCAGAAGTACGAGTATCTTACATGACGAACACGTGCAACTTACAACGGGGAGTTGTTATTCGGGAAGAGGTTCAACACAAAGTTTAATTTATTCTAATACTCTAAGACCAATAAAGCCCGATGATATTTGTAATGATGAGCTGCTTATTCGGCTGATTGGGGATATCTGCCTCTTACTCATTGGCTTCAATGTGATATTAGTATGTTAGCAACATCATTCAGGTCTAGTAACCATAATTACCTTACCCATGGACAATGCTTTCATGGGTAGAATTACGCTGCCATCTATTTAAGGGTATGTACCACAAAACACGAAACGAGTGTTTCTTTAAATAAAGCAACGAAGTCTGCCCCTCCCTTAAGAACGAACGTCATACAAACGAGATGCAGAGACAAAAGTCTAATTTATGTCACAACAATTCGGAAATTTTCCAAAATGTTTCCTGAAGTGACCAGATATACAATCACGTTTACATTTTTACATAAACCCTTATTGGCATACTCCCTTTCCTGTCACCGAGCTTTTAAAGATCCAGTATGTTTACTTTTCCAGCGACTGGCAATGCTATGGCAGTAGCGACAAAGCCCCGGCCTTACTGTTGGTGTAGCAGACGTCAAATTCCTTTTTTATGAGCTATCTGATCCAGTGTTAGTCTTATAGCAGCGCTTCTCAACCGGTGGGCCGCGAAGCTTTCCCACGTAGGCCGCGAGATCCGCCATAAAAATAAAAAAATAAAGAGAAAAGAATAAACTTTTTGTAAGGTAGGCCTTAGAAAAATTCTGAGAGTCAAAGTGGTCCTCGAGTTAAAAAAGGTTGAGAAGCACTGTCTTATAGGAATACCAGGAACGATACATGGGGCATATTAATGTGTGACCTTAGCGGTGCAAACCTCACTTCAAAATGATGTATCTCCTTCCAAATAACAACTCCCTGCTTACAGTATCGCGTCTTTCCTTGTGGTTTTCTGTCTGCTTTCACCCCGTTAGCAAAATCTTCACTAACTTAAAGGTAAGGCTTAAGGAGCATTCATACCAAAACCGGATTTTTCTAGCTATTGTGCTGATGTAGCCGAAAAGAAAATGGTTTGTACGTATTTCTAATTAAACCGTCCACACAGAATTAAGAACGTTGTGAAAAACGCACGAGGAAATACCCGCTACCGCATCAATCAATCCGTAATGATTTCAAGCCGGCTAGTTTGGTTTGGAGAACAGTGACAGTCATTCAGTAGGCTTCTCTGCACACAAGTACTGTTTGCCCGTTTTTCGTATTTGTGCAGTGTAGAAGATGATGAAGGAGAAAGATGTAGGAAAATGAAATATTTGACAGCACAAACTGAGAGAAAAATCCTAATTTGAATTTAAAAGTCCTATTTTGATTGTAATGACTTTAAGGAATAATTGAGTGAAATAGCAAAACGAATTTTCATTTCTGATGTCCAGCTTGATTACGCTAATACTAGGTAATTTTTCTAGCCCCTACACTGTATGGCTTGTTCTGTTTTTGTAGGCCTAGATCAGAGCAAATATCAAATCCTTTTCATTAGTGATAAGTTTTTTGTCAGATGAGTTTGACTTACTTATTGATCTCCCAAAGTGTTCAGTTCAGTTTTCTGACTCCTTCCAAAAGTAGGCACTGTACATTTGTTTTAATGAAATACTGGCCCTGTGGCACTCCTTTCTTCATATGTGGTAACCCTTTGTAGAGTCTGCGTGTTGATTCAAACATGTTTCCTGTTCAAATATGTCCTAATGACATATACGTAAGGTAGGTGTGCAGACCACGGAATGAGTGCATCAAGTAATGCTGTTATTACATCTTTATGAAAATCCCTATGGCAGCTATTGAAAGCCGTACATATTGCTTTTTATGTAATCTATTTGAGAGTCCATGATATCAAGAAGTGGCCAAGGCCCTAAATAGAAGTAGACTGTTCAGTTCTCAAAAGAAAAATTCAGCTTTGTCAGTGAAGTATTCCCCCACTGTTATTAGTCAAAACTTATGCCTTACCTGCACAAGGACCGAAGGAATAGGTTGATTTCGTCAGAGATCATGTTTGATAGTTTAAACAGTAGTCTTTTCTAGCCCCTATATTGAAACAGCCCTGTAAAATGAACTGGTGGTAACTGGTTTCCTCTAAATATTCAGACTAAATTTTACTTGAACTGTTTGAGGTAAACTTACTGGGCCATTAGAATTTTAATATTCTTTGGTTGCATCTTGCAAATACTTTTGTTCCTTCACATGCAAAGTAACAACGAAAGTACGCATGACTTTAGCAAACAACTAACCTGGTCTAAAGTGAAGAAGGATACAAACAGTAGAAGGCAGAGTCATTAAAAGATTTTTATGAACCGAGTAGCTGCGTACAACTCGTCCTTTTAAAGCTTTTTGATGTCAAATGAATGGATTAATCGCAACCCTGAAGCCGATCCTTGAGAAAATGAACAAAATCTGGACGGTTTAAGCAAAGTGGCCAAGCGATATAAGTATTGGGTGTAGGGTATTATTTAGCGTGAAATCTACAGTGGCTTTTCCATTCTGGTTTTCTGTTCCCCTGACCTCATCCTTAAACTTCGTTTAGCCATTTGTGTAGTTTAAGTATTTTCCTTATGTCTGGCAACACGTCCTATGTATCTCTATTTCTTATCTTAAAATTTTTTCTCTTTTTTGTCTTTTTTCAGTATAACTTTGAGATGACTTTGACTTAGTCTTTCAACAGCTCATGTTTCATCCATATTATGGAAAACCGATGAAAACCTACTGTTTGATTGAAATGGGCATTTTGCTTTCTACGATATCAATTCACATGAGCGTGATCAGCTTCTGAAAAATATATGTTTGGAGGGAAGTGGGATGTGATCTTGGTCAGAACTACCAAGCGAGAATCGCGGAGCCATACAAGCGAGTGATCCAGGTCTCTTTTAAGGGACATGAAAAAATCTGAGGCAAGATCGGTTGTGTAATTTAATACCTTTTGTCAAGATTTCAATCTGTACTTTGACTGTTTCCACCTTTATTGAGTTTAATTTCATTGAATCAGCTAAATTGCATACCTGAGAATCATTCATATGCCTCCTTTTGGTATGGATTCTGGCAAAACGTTAAGGGACATTAACGGACCAGCAACCCCCACCCGTTGACTAGCATGTCACTTCAATTGCCAAATGAAGACCACCCAGCCTGTGTTTTCTCACATACTTCGGATGAAGGATTGTAACCCTTTTTGACGAGTTTTTCCCGGGTATGAGTGCATTTGTCGGAGATTTTATATTGTTGGCTAGAATATCTATGGTTGTGGAGTATTCTTATCTCGCCGCTCTTTGAGGAGGATGAGATATTGTAGTTGCTTCTCCAGTAGAGCTATGCGCACCAAGCCTGTTGAAAAAGCAAACGTTGCCGTGGAAATGCTTAATGTAACCAAGTTTCTAGTCTCAGGGTCTAACCCATGATAGGATACCCTTGGGTGACCAGAATTCTAAGACTGACGGGAGGGTAAAGCGCGTCTGTGTGTGCGAAGGGGTGAGTGTGTGTGTCCAATTTTGTTTAACAATATATTTTTAACGAGAAGGCCGATTTTCTTTAAATTTAGTGTGAAGGTACCCTAGGTAAAACCCGTGTGTTTCGCTTACTACCAGAGATAAAGTTTGGTGAAAATCGTGTGTCATGACTTCAGCTATTATTTTACTGGCATGACTATAATAGCGAAGCCTTATACTACCAAATCCCGCCTGTTTTCCACGCCATGTGCGACATTCACCCACTACACTAAAACCTTCGACTCAAAATTGTTCAAAATTGTGTTGTCCGTGTTGTTTTAAGAGATAGAAATTGTGACCATATAACCCCATTTTTAAACAACTACATTGGCTTCCTGTGACTTTTCGGATTCAGTTCAAGGTACTGTTACTTACATTTAAATCTTTCTATGGTTCTGCTCCTAAATACTTGTGTCATCTTATATCGTGTTATGAGCCCAAGCACAATCTTCGGTCTGCTAGCCTGTTCCTGTTGGCTGAGACGTAAGTGCGTGAAAGCAAGGTCTCGTTTCGTCGCAGAGCTTTCCAGCACTGGGCCCCATCCCTTTGGAACAGGCTGTCGCTACATATTCGCTCTTGAAAAACAAAAGGTTCTTTTAAGTATAGTCTTAAAACTTTTATTAAATGAGGCATTTTACTAGTTTTAGTATGTTGGTTTTTATTCTCTTGATTCTTTTGCTTTTCTTGTTCTTGTTTTGTTTTCTATTTTGTTTTTTTTTTTTTTGTTTTTGTTTTTACGTTTTAGCCTATACTTTAAATGTTTTAACTGTTGTAACTTAACGCCTTCGATAACCGTTGTAGACTTGCGTGCTTTATAAATAATTGTATTATTGCATATTGTATTATGTGACTTCCATTGAAAAACAGAGGTCGAAGATCACGTGATCTAAGGTCAAGCGTACATTTTTACATATAAATATGTGTCAAAAACTAGACCGATTCTCTTTAAACTTGGTGACTCTCAAAGGTAAAGGTCAAATGTCATAGTGTATAAAATCGTTTCTTGACTATAATTTCTAGAGAAAATATTGCACTGACATGAAAGTGGACGGATGATTGGGATATCGAGTCCTCACAAAGTAGATGGTTGCCATGGAAACTGAGGCCAAAGGTCGCATTATGGTGTGAGTGGGAACTTGACCTCGGTTTCCATGGTAACCTCACATTTTGCTAGGACATACCTTTTTATAACCCTTTTGACGTTGATATAATACTTCAATATTTCCTCTTGGAGGAATGCAAAATATCAACTTCTATATAACATAAGTCTTAACCTCTGACCTCTACTCTCGGGGGTATGCAAGACACAAGTTCATCAAATTTGAAGCGGTTAAAGGTCAGATGTATTTTTAGGCACAATTTTGTGCGAACACGCCTCAGTAAGATCTGGACTAATATTCTTCATGCTTGGTAAGAAGAACCCTCGTGTAGAAACTTTTATCTCATATACTCCCGGAAACAAAGGTCAAATTTGAGAAGTTAAAGATCATTTTTGGAAAACTGCGTTTTTACTTTTACTTAAAGTTAAACCATAAACACATCCCTGGTTGGGAAACTCGGCGAACTGCACTGTCTATGTTGAGATCCTGATTTTCAATAGTCACGTGACGCTAACCGTGCACAAGGCTGGTTGATTAGCTCTACTACACGTGCGTACTCGTAGCACAAGGCGTTACATACACCACTATGGAAGTACTACCTACCTACCTCCAAAGTTGTACTTCTGTAGCACTACTTGTGAACCTTTATCAAACGGTAATTATGAGTTGTTTTTTTTTTTTTTTTTTTGTAAAAGTTTGGTTTTGTTACTTTTCAGTCTTAAAACCCTCCAAGCACCGAACGGTATTTGCGGCTGGAGTTACTAGCTATAGTTAGTAGCCTACATACACTGCCAACTTTACCGATAAAACCTCCGCAATTGTCAACAGACCAAAATAGGGAATCTAAATTTTTCAGGGCAAAAAATAGCCAGATTAGTGGGAAATTAGGGAGATTGGAAGATTTTCATCTAAATGTAGCCTTATAGCCAACTCAATTGATCGTACGGTCGTATACGCCGCGTTATTCGCTAATGCACAGTGAAAGTTGCCCTTGTATTTCCACGTTCGTTGCAGCTACTCGTACGCCGTATTGTATGCATATCTCACTGCCGGGAGGTGTCGGCGTGCGAACTACCGCAGTCTCCCGGTAAAACCGGGGGAGAAGTTGGCAGGTCTGTGTCAGTTTGAGAACGACTCACTTTCTTCCTAAAGAGTGGAATTTAGTGCTTACATCAAGTATATATCATGATTGGGTATTTTCCCTAAAAATATAACAGTTAACCGACTTGGTAACGTCAGATAGTAAACCGTCTTTTACTTTCAAACGTGATAGTATTTAGCTAACGCTATACATCAATGCAAAATTGCCGAGTACGGTAGTTTGATTCTACTCAAACAAGAACGTGGGGGTTGGGGGTCATGGTTTTCTTCGTTTATTTGAACGTTCACAAATACTTACTGATTCGAAAGCTTCCTGAAACCCTTCCAACCCTTGAATCAACTTCAATTTATTTCCATGAATGAATGAACAACACAGCACTCAAAGTAGCCATATCGCTACTCGATCGATCGTGTGCACGGTCAATGTCACGTGATGCAGTTTTCTGCACGTCTCAACATAGCTACTCGGCTTGTACGTGGTGTGTATAGGGTGTACGTAAAGTATCCTAACCAGGGATGTGTCTATTAACTATTGTTAAACTTAGGTCAAAGATCAAGAGGTAGAGGTCGATTGTTTAGTTTAAGTTAAGTTTTGCGATAAACGTCCTTGGTAATGAATTTGCCGATTTTATGTAAACCCCGTTGAAAATGGAATGAAGGGTAGAAAGTTGTGTTACGCAGACACAGGAACCAATAGGAAGAGGTAAAATGACAAATAATAGGAATGCAAAGCGCTACCGCAAATGAGAGTTAAGGTTAAGTTGAAATGATCTGATCTAATGTATATTGTATTTTAAGAGTGTTTTATGATACGGGTTCTACTACACCCTAAAATCCCCAGGCAGAAAGTGCAGTGCCTAGCGAGTCTTACATGGCACTCAAAAACTGGTAAGAAATCAGACTAAGCGATGCGCCCTTTTTATCACTTTGCACTTAGGTAGAAAAAAAACCCGAAAAGCTTGTAACTAAATGTCGTTATTGACAATAAAAACTCAGCAAGTCCATGTGGTCACTCGAAACGCATTATCAGTGCAAAAACATTACCGCGCATTGCCTAACACTAACACTCAAAAGCATTAGCGCAGTCGCAGTTGTGCGTTTAATATGGTGTGTGGCTTTGTGAGCCGCAGGCGAGGTTTTCTTTCGTAGGATGGAAATGGAAGAATCATGCCAATGGACGAATCAGCTTCTTGGAAATTGGCCACACCCCTAATTCCAAAATAACAGCTTTTCAGTTATTTTTTGTAATTCTGACCCAGGATTATGAGAGAACAGGTCAAATATCCTTTGTCCACGTAAACCTAACCTTAATACTAACCCTAACCATGATTTTGAAACAAATTTAAATTTTTTTGAAAAACCGATTTTTCCATCGCCCTCCTGCGAATAAAAAACTAGCCAGCCGCAGACAAAAATAAAGCTTGGAATAGTTCATCAGTTTGTTCGTTACCCGATCGTGGCGTGACTGCCGCCGTGCTCATATGGACATGCAGGTGTGTGATCTAACCAGGGAGTTGCTATTTAGAAAGAGATACATCGGAAACGTTAATTTATGGTAATCTGATTACATCCACCTCATCGTCTGCATAGTTTCAATTGATGAGTGATTATTAGAGCTTAGGGTACCCACTTCTTTTGTCTGATCCATTTCACTTGGTACATGATACCCAAGTAAACCTTTTATACACCTACTTATACCGTATGAATAGGATTAGGAGGTACAATGCTGTGATCTGAAGGTTTTTACCCACAGTCAAGTAAGAAACACTGTCTAATAAATCAAAACGACTAATTCCTAAGGACTCTATAGAAAGACTAACTTATAACAAGAAGGTCTTACACTGGAACAATGCGTAAAGGACTAAAGAGAGGTGAAGACTATAATTTGTTTTAAGATTATATTAATTTCCGCAAACTTTCGCAATTTCCGAATGGTAAGTGCATGATCAACATGTTACATATAATTTCACTAGCCTATTGTGATAAGCGTTGTATCGCGTTGGGAGCTGCAAATTAATTTTCAAGGAAAGCGACTGTCAATGCTTTAGCATATAGACAAAATTTTGTTGAAATTTCTTTTCAACGTGGCAGACGACATAAACGATTTGTTATTATATACTAACAATAGCTTTAAGCTCATTGTATTTTCAAGTATTATACAAAGAAAGTGACCTTGGAGGCAAATGGGTGGATACAAAGGGGAGAGCTGCCGTTTTATCTCCTTCAAAATAACAACTCCCTGATCTAACCATACCTTTCATCTGTAACAGCAAAATGATTCACACGGATTAATGATTGAGGAGTAGGGAGGTGTACATGATAATTTAAGGGGCATAAGCAGTCGCCCCAATTTGGATTGAAGTAGTCTACCCTATTTAATGAATGACTCTCGTGAATCATGTGACCATATGTTTTTCACTGAATTATGAAATTTACGAGGTGTAACTTCTTGGTTTACTTTAAATATGCAATATTTAAGTCCTGAAATATCATGAAAGGTATGTGAAAGAAATGAGAAGAAATTTGTCATATTTAGCTGCTGTTAAAATAAGTTTGGGGCGACTGCTTATGCCCTTTAAGAAAGATTGAGACCAGTCTAACTTTTAAAGACAAGGCAGCCCAGTTTTATAGTGGCAGTTGTTGATAACTCAATATTTGGATCCAAATACGACTGGCATACTGAGTAGGAAAAGTGTGGACTTAGAACCTACTATCCTCAAGGAATGTAAGCACAATTTGGTCGAGTCAATTTTATCGCACTTCTAACGAATATGTAATTCCATATGTTGAAGTACCAATGGTGAAGAAATTTTATGTCATCACGCTGAACGTAATGCGTATTAGTGATCAGATATGCAGCGCCCTCTTAATTTGTGACAGCTTCATTTAATACGTAATGTTTACGTTCTGATTCGACTATTGAGGTTTAGGAGTATTGTATAAGTTTTTATATTTGTTTGTTTAATACCTCAGTTCATTTCTCAAAAAATTTCTTCAAGACAGCATTCTATAGTCTGGAGGTAAAATTTTCACCCTGTCTAACTGTTCCTTTGACATGTGGCTTCTGAGTGTAGCCTATTTTATACATGAAATTTCCTAATTGTGTACGACTGTAATGACTTATACACAAGATGGATGTTACCTGAGGAAATTAGGGCTGCTTATACTGCATGGATTCCATTCTATAAAAAGCCTTCACATCTTCATTGAAAATTTTACATCGTGCTTGTCTATGTAAGTTCATTTTGAAGAGGAAAATACATTTTTTGTCAGTGAGGTGTATTTTCATTATTGTTAATATTCTATACGTAGGCCAGCCCAAAACAATTACTAAAGGTGAGCTCACGGGGGAAAATCACGTTTATACCGTTGCAGTATGCCTACTAGCCTTATTTAGCTCCTTTTCAAACTTACTCTGTGTATCTGATCATCTGATTACTGGTTTCTTCTAAATGCCGCATTGATCTGAATATTAACGGCTGCTGGAAGTAACACTGCCAGGCAAATAATATTGCAATATTTTATATCACCTTTGTTGCATCTTTGAAAGGCTTTTTATTCCTTTGCAATGAATAGAAAGAAGCGACCGTCACCAAAACCTTGGCAAACAACCTAATAAATTAAAATGGAACTGGGAATGGAAAAAATGGAGGAATAACTCCCTAAAAGAGACGTTAGCTTATCGTCTTAAATCGATTCGATTTGTACATAATAACAAAAAAGCTACCAATCTCAAAGAAAGACCAAGATGATGTATGCAACTACTTATTTCAGATCTTCATTTGATACAACAATTGGCATGTATTGTTCATTCCGCGCTGCCATTTACCAGTAATACGAGGACAATACGTAATAACCACGTGCAACCTACAGTATTTCATTTCCCTCTGGTTAACTGCTTGTCCACACTCCGTTAGAACAAGTTCCATTTTCAAAATGGATTTTCTACCTATATCTGGACAGCTCTTTTTGCATAACTTCTTTCCAAACCTTTGACAAAATTAAAACCCAATACGACAAGCTCATATGCGATATCATGGGAAACGGACTGACTCCTTGTCACACGTGCGACAAGTAGTCACGGATATTGGCAAAAATGGCATTCTCTCAGACAAGTGCGGACTCCTTGTCTCACGTGCGATAAGGAGTCGAGATGCAGGGACTGACTACTTGCCACACGTGCGACAAATAGTCGCAGGTTATTAGCAAAAGTGGCACTGTCTCGGGTAATCTCGGCATGAATTCCAGAGGAAACGGACATATTTCACGAAAATGATGGCTAAACATGGATTTTAAAAATCCATTTTGAAATTGGAACTTCTTTTAGGCAATTTATGGATTTTCAGACTGCTTTAGTGAAATGGGCATCTTGCTCTTCAGGATCAAATGAACATCACTCATTTAGTGTTCTCTTGCAAAATACCTCAGTTGAATGATCTTTATCCATTATAACCACTTGTATCAGTTGTGGGTGTATTTTTCAGTTATCTAAAATGTGACAACATGCATAGATGAAGTAATGGGGAAAGGACAGGGGCGTATCCAGAAATTTTCAGTAGAGGATTTGATTGATCGCTGTCCTGGGGGAGGGTTTAAGGGGAGAGGGTGTCTCCCTCCCCTCTGGAAAATTTTTGCTTTTGGAAGAGGACTGAGACGCAAAATAGTGCTATATTTGTCACATTTTGAAGCGTTTTCTTTTTTTGCCTCAACTTTTTTCACGCATGACGGCCAATAGGGGTCGCACGCTTGTTGTTCCCCCACCTGGATCCGCCACTGAAAGGATTGGGCTGGGGGTTAAGGCCGCCTAAAATGTGATAAGGCAGAAGTATGCTTCTTCCAATTCAAGGAAGAAAGCCTCCTATATATTCCTATTATGAAGCATAATAAAAATTTGCAGTAATTGTTTTTACGATTTGCCTAACATGTTGCGCCAAATTGCATGAAAAGGTCCTCAATTGTTCAACAATTTTGCTTCTAGGTAAGGGCATTTTTACGGCTCCTTTTGAGGGCACACTGCCAGCTTCGTGGCAACCAGATATTGAAAGGAAAAGGCCAGCTTTGTATTGTACGTTACAGAGCATGTATAGATATACTGGCTTACATATGTTTGGTCGAGGGACGAATGTTCAATATTTGGTTGACGGTTTTTAATACAAGATGACTTTTCACCAATTGATGCTAACAAAGAAAGCCTTTTCGCCGTGCTCTACTTACTAATTACTGTAATGCGTGGTTAACGACTACCTCACGAAAGAAGGAGCCACGGCCTCCCCCACTGAGAACTTTTCCAATTTCGTTGGACGACCACAGTGGGTACGGTAAAATACAAAACCCCTGACCTGCAATAAGTCGCCCTGACGGCTTGCATCTTTTTGCAGAGGACTCGCGGACAGGAGCCTAAAATTTCCTCCGTGCCTTCCCGCGTTGTAGAATTTCGTTATTAAAGTTCCCTCTATATTTGTGTTCCAGGTAGTCTACACACTACAACGAGTCTCCTTTACCAAGTAACTGTTGGCTAGCCTACACAGTCTCCTAAAATGTCAGAAACTTTATTATTTAGCCCAATTGTTCTTTTGAATTTTTAGGGTTACGCTCAGATACTCGCGATGGTAGGTTTAAGATGCCATCGGGTAGCCAGTTTGGGTATTCGATGCAAATTATCCCCCTAAAAGGACAACCAGCCGAAATGTTGATCCTTTTTGCTTTCTGTCTGTACATTGAAGTTTTCATTAAGAGTCCCAAAAGAAGAAATACGACTTTGAAAATTTTTCAAAGCGCTTAGCGCGACGTGGTACTTCGTTACCTTCTTCATAGTCTGGTTTCTAAACATTCGTAGAAACCCTCTAAACAAGTGGCGTAAAATGACATACTGTACGTAGTTTATACAACTTTTCGTTCTAGGTCCGGAGTTCCACCCTCTATCACACACTGTTAGTTGTTCTCTTGTACTAGCCACCCACCCTGCCATGTGAAGACATTTAAGCTCTCAGTGCGGACAAATTCCTCTTTGTATCCCTAAAGAATTTAAGCTGTACATATTTCCACGTCAGTCTTCAAGACGAAACACAAAATCAGCACTAAGCCCAGTACAGCCAATTCGATAATGTACATGACATGATAAATAAACCTAAATCATCAAGGGAGGTTTGTTTTAAATTAATTTCAGATCTTCATTAGAACATCAATTTCCATGCACTGTGGATTTCAAACCTTTAGTTATAACATGTATCACAATATCTTACATAGATCCCACGTGCATTGTACAGTTTGCATATTCCCTTGTGGCTTCCTGTCGACCCTACACTGCGTGTAATTATCTTTGGACTTTATTTAATTACACGTTTTATAAAGATGTTATGTTAATCCCTTTGATTTCATTCTGTTCTTTAAAACTTTTTCAAAGCATTGAAAAGTTTGGTGTAAAAGATTCACCCTTTCTTACTTCTCTCTGGATATGTGGTGTCTTTTTTGGTTCTAAATTCTAATTACAGTCTTGTAGATGACGTTCCCTGACTTTACATGGTGGTAGAGACTTGCGCATAACATGGATGTATACCGTGATTTGTCGCTGCCTCTAGATCTCCTGAAGTTTCAGTTTTCTGAAAGCCTTCTCATTGTCAAAGAAGGTCTTACCTAGCTCTCTTTTACGTTTGAAATTTGAATATTGATCAAACAAAAAGAAGCCTAAGCCGTAAGCACAAGTACCTAAGTTTAATTCTGAGGGTGAAAATTTAACGTTTGTCATCTGGTCATTAAGGTGCTTCCATGATTGTTACAAACTATGGCTCATCGCTAATATTTGGTTTGAGGTCATTTTTCTGCACCATAAGCAATAACCTTTTTGCCCTTTCCTCAAATTGTCTCTGTACAACTGAGCATCTGAAAAAATTTTAAATACATTTTTAGTTTTTATACCAAGCTGACTGTTGGAAGTAAATGTTAGGTAAACACGATTTCTCTATTGTTTGTCACTTTGGTTGCATTGAAACCATGCATGGCGCTTTTAAGTCTTCAGTATGTTTTGTTTTCCGGCGTTATTTTATCAATAACGTAGAAGTGATCCGACGTTGAAAAACCTTTATCTCATTCCAGTTTGCTCTCTAAGTCAATTGATATCTTGAACGATAGTGATGCAATTTGTGGCGACCTTCGTAAATTTTAAAAAAGGTTTGAAATGTGCCTGATAGGTCAAGATCTTCTATATATTTTCTATATTTTCTATCTTAATTTTGTTAAGTAAAATAAAAACTTTGAACTTTGTGGTATCTCTCCTGCTGTGATCACCTGTGAAGAGATGGTCAACTTATTTACAAACAGAAACACTTCTTTCGTTGATAAATCTTATAGAAATTTATATAAGGGAAGTGAAGTTTCGTACCGGCAATGCAAACGGATGAACGGGTCTGAAAGGATAGAGAAAGAGGAAGCAGCTCTGCAAGTTAACTGGTCCACCCAAAGGCTCTTGATCCTGGCGATTCCGTGATATCCAGACTATTGAACCTATCATAGAACTTTTTCAGCGCAATGCTTTGTAACTATATAGGCTAACTACCGCTCACTCTCCTGTCTCTCCTCTTGATAAAAGTATGGATATCTGAAATTTTGCCACGTTGACTCATACTGCCAAAACAAACATGAAAATGTCAACTAGACATTAAGTTCATCACTGTAAACAATTAATTGGGTATTTGAGTATCAACAAAGAGCCCCTTCTATGGACCAGAGTCGAGTTACAAACCTCAACTTTCTCTTGCTTTTCATTGCAAACGCCGCAATATACATGCAAAGTCAAGAAAAGAAACATTGATTTACGATTTCAGCGACAGCTACAAGCCTGTGATTTCTATCGTTAAGTGCGTGTGAGATACTGTGTTCACAATTTTTGTTTTGCATTTTGACTTGGGTTAAGTTTCCATAAACGTTCAGTAAATTCAGAGATTCTCTTCTTCATAGGGCATACACATGACAAGTATATAATCCCTCATCATTCCATGTTGTCATGAAAGTGTCACATATGCACTCACCTTGACCTTTACTATTACATACATTCTTTGGCCCTCTGCAAGGAATGAGAAGGGATGGACGAGCTTTTTCTTCATTTACACATGTCACAAAAGTTTACCTTGTCCAAACTTTCTCACACTAACATATGGCAAGCATGCAGACTCATCAAACAGGCTGTGGGTCAATTTAAAGAACCACTTCTCTACAACCACCTTTTGAAAGGTGCACGAGAAAATGAGATTTTACCGATCTCTGACAAGTACAATATCTCGTGTGAACTTCGGTCAATCAAGTGTCTAGGTCCCTAGCCAAATCATTTGTGTACATGATGATAACACTAACACTCTGATGTTTTACTTCAGCTGTTGTACTGAAAAACAAGACATATGCTTAGAACACCTAGTTGTGACCCTATACAACGTATAGTGTAGTATTTTGGATCTTACATTGACCCCTTTTCTACATCAACTCTATAGACCTACCGGGCCGAACATACATTTATTGAAAATAGAAAATAGAAAATGTTTGAAGGATTGTTGTACGGAATAATAGGGGGAAAATATCAGATGTATGTAAATTTTAGCTAATAAATCCATGAGGTTATTTAAATGAATAAAACTAAGATCCTAATATGAAAGAAGCTACTGATACATAACTATCATTTTGTTCTTTAGTTTTCGAGTTGTAGTAATCACAAACTTGAATCTGCATAAAGGAAATTGGAGATTGTATTACCTGTTTAGGAAGAATCTGGGCGCGTAGCCTACATGTCGCTGAATATTACACAGTCTTGAAATAATGTGTCTTGCTGAACCAACAATAAAACTCTTAACTCGACATGTATGAGGGAAACTAGATGCTCATATGACTGTTGTTGTGACATTTTAATGGTTACATATTTGTGCAAAGTTCATCAACGTTGCAATTTATTTCACGTAAATTTACATTTGGCTAAATTAATGTACCATCCCTAAGTTGTTCGGGTTTCTTGATACAGTAAATCAAAGGGGAAGATGAACAGTTACTGCACTTTATCATTATGTTTTCCGAAGTAACAATTATTTCTTACGAAGTATTGATCCTTCTTTTTGTAACTGTAACTAAATTTGCCGTTGCTTATTGTACATCCACCTCTTGATCAGTTGTTAGGAGCATTCAATAATCATGTTAAACTATGTGCGTAATGCTGTCTTATCATTTTAGTTGCAGTTTGCAGTTACGACTTAATTAAAGCTCTCCCAGGTCATTAAAGAAAGACAAGTTAGTCTTAACAAGTCTAATTTGGATCTTTAAAAAGCAAATATTAATACCCTTCATTTGGATGAAGTACTCTTAAAAGAAGTCTGCATACCTTTCTCCAGTTGAAACACACCAGTATGAGTATGATGACACATAGCAGATTCGTACACAATGTTAAAAATTGGGCACTATTGTTAAAGATGTAGGAGCGCACAATGTCGTATTAGATTCCTTCATATTTCGGTACAGTTCCACCGTTAAATGAAATTTCAAACTGAAGACCAAGGGGATTGGTTAATATTTTTAGTGCGCAAGGAGGAGGTGTAAGACTGTAAGCAAGAATACAAAAAATTACGAATTTACCTTCCCAATGAAACACTTTGCATTAATGTAGTAAAAGATTCCTCCGATCTTTGTTAAAACATTGAGTGAAAGATGGCAGCTAAAATCTAGCATTGTATTGGTCCAGTAATTATTCTCGTCTTTTTTGTCTTAGAAAAGGAGCGGTAGCCTTCTACATCTATAAATCCATCGTTGGATCAACGTTGTCGTGAATGATTGAAGTTAAACTTTTTAAAGCCTCTCCTGATCACATAGGAGTTTTACACACTTTCTTATGACGAGTTAAATTTTACCGGAAAAACTTGCCATGACAAACCAGTCGTCAAGCTTTGGCTTGCTTGTTGCAGTAGGACGTTTTCATTTCAATTTTGATGTCTGGGTAAGAAATTGTACTTTTTAAGTTGAATACAGTTATATATGACCCCATTAAATTTAACTTCCAACTAAAGTGGGTTTATCATGAACCTTATCGTACCTGATCCGAAACAAACATTTTCCCCAATTTTCTTTCATATTTAATTTGAATATAAATGATATAAAAGGTAGTCTTAGTTGTCCATGTAGGTTATTCTGAGGAGAAAAAGAGAATTTTCCTCGGTAGGAGATGTCCGCCATTGTTATAAGGCTGCACTAATACTCTCTCCCGAAAAGTGCGTTAGACAGTCTTCCTATACAATACCTAAGAAGCTCTCTTTTTACCTGAAACAATTTTACAGTTGAAACAATAGTCCATCTCTAGTCCCTTTCCAAACAGTCTCTATGTAATTGAGCATCTGATTAATTGTCTCCAGTTCAAGTATAACCAGTTTTAATATCAGAAGAGACATCTGTAGAAGTAAATCTGCTGGGCAAACACTATTTCAATACTTTTTTATTTTGTTATATGCTGAGAAGCCTCTTCACTGTGCAGAATGCTAAAGTGTGCGTCGTTAGCAAACAAAAGTGTGCGTCTTTAGCAAACAACGAGACTGAAACGGGGTGGAATCAAAATTCAAAATTCAAATAAGAAGATATATTAGTTAAAGAAAAGAAATTGAAGTCGTAAAATAAAGTAATGGTTAGCTGGCCTTCTAAAGACGAATTGATATCAAATGAGTGACTGTGTCGTAAAATTTGAAGTTCATCCTGTCGGTAATAAATTACATTGACAACATTAATCGAAACAAGCAGGGGATGTATGGTTTGAATTATTACATCTCTTCATCTGATACTTCAGTTACCATGTATTATTGATTTTTAAAGAGTCATTTGTCAGTCGTACGATTGTCTTACATGATCATCACGTGCAATCTACAGTATCTCATCTTTGCTGCGTTGGCCAAGCCTTGTGCGTAATTTACTTACAACTTTATTTCACCCACTGCCCTTTTATCTGGCTCCCTGACGTTTCTGTTTTTTTAATGTTCTTGAATTCAGCTTCTGGTTCTTTTCTGAATTAGAGGTTTTCTTGCTCCTTAATTCTAAGAATCACTCTTCCATGCTACCTTGGGTTTTCTTTTAAAAGGGATATGGCATCTCTCAAACATATATAGGCATAGCCCTATAGTTCTAAACATAGTTGATCACTGTGCTTGATTGACATTCATAAAAATAGCAGACTCCACTCTGGTTGGTCAATGATAACTTCACACTCCATTATATTACCAATTAGCTCACACACAGTTGTGGGTGAATATGGTATAGTTGTTACTAAGATGTTGACCCTGTCTCACTACTCACTTGATATGTGGTTACTTTTGTGATGTCTGAGTTTCTTTTGTTAAAGGTAATGTTCCCTAATTGTATATGACTGTAATGTCATGTACTTAAAGATGGGTGCATAACCGGATGTTTCTTTTCCAACTCTGTCATTTTATTTCTATCAAGACCCTTGGTACGGTCAATGAAAGCCTCCATACATAGCACTTTTTGTGAATATTGTTTGAATGGCAATGTCATTACAAAGCATCACGCGCCCAATATTCATTAAGTACATGTCTAATTCTGGAGAGAAAAATGAGGAAAAAGGATGCGATTGCAGGTAAATTCAATTAGCGGTTAAAAGTCAGGGCATTTCACGTGCTAAGTCTTGAATTTTTAATGTCATGTGTTTGATTTCCCAATGACCCACTACTGTGAGAAAAAATCTCCTACCGTAGTGAGATACAGGATTCCCCTGGGCCACCCGCGGGCCATCTTGACATTGAGTGCAAGATCAACAGACCACAAAATCTCAATTTGGCTATTTCTTCACAAATTAACTTAATTCAACATCCTATCGATTTTGTGATGTAAGGGGCTTGATGGAAGGAAATATTATTTTAGATCTTTCATGTTAATTACGTTTAATCTACGGTACCCCATCTTTCCTTTGGCTTTCTGTCGAACTTCACTGTGTGAACCCGTCCTTCGACTTCATTCTATAACACTTTTAATTCACTTGTTTTAAAACCTAGCAACACCGTCCTGTTCATCTCCATTTCTTGTGATTTAGTGTGTTGGACGAGTTCCTGGGATTGTGATTTTGATCGTAACCACTTAAAGGATTTCTTTTACCTTTGCATTAGTCCAAGTAAACACTTTTGCAACTACTTTGAGTGTCATTTAGTTTTCTTTAGTGCTTGTGGTAACAGTCTATTTTTAGACTCATATGCTATTTAGAGTATGCAACATTGATAAAGATCCTTCTGTTTATTGAAATGGGCATGAACAGTTTCATTTCTTTTTCTTTTGCCACATGGACACCATCGGCTCTTTCATACTTCATCAGAGCAAATGTAGGCCATTTTTATCAATTGTTATCTTAAGGGAGTGTATTATTCACAGATGTATTCCAACTATTGTCCTTACATTTGTCTAATTGTGTTGCACACCTCCATTTCATGTTTTTGATAATTTCAGTTGTCCCATTGTGTTTTCTCATATCACTTACAGGTTTTCTTGCCCCTGTTTGTTACGTCAAGCATACATACTTCGATGCAACTTTGTACTATTCAATTATCTGCATACCTAATGGAATTACACACTGACTAAAAACTTTTCTTTCAAACCAAACTTTTCATCCTGCCCATGATGACTTTTGGTCTCAAAATGAACAACACCAAGGTTTTTCTCTTATATACTTCAGCCTTGTGACTGCAACCAAGTTTGACTAATGATCCCAGGTATGGGTGTATTTAGCATTGATTTTAATTGCAATATTATTGACCAGAATATCTGTGGCTGTAGAGTACTTGTGTTACCTAACTTGTGTCATGTTCTTTGCCAATGTATAATCGTGATCCTATCAGGTAACTATAGAGCTCGTTGTCAACTCAGTTGTCTACTGATTTCTTCAAAGCAGCCTTAAATGCTTTGTTGAAAATGTGTTCACCCTGTCTCACTCTTTCCTTGATATAATTTTGTGGTGACTGAGCGTAACCATATAAATGGTGTTCCCTGATTGTTTATGGTCGTAATTACTGGTATGTAAGGTGAAAGCATACACTCACGTGCTAGTGCCTCTAATAATGCCATAATTTCAATTTTATGAAAAGTCTTTGAAAAGTCAATAAAGGTCATACATAGCTTTTGAACTTTAATGTCGCTTATACAAAAAATAATCTAGGTTCTAAATGTATTCCACTTGTTCATTAATATCTAACAATCTAACAAGTCAAATATGGCTCTTTACAAAGGCACAAAAAATACACTTAGGTATGAAATATTGTTTCATAAATTTCTGCATTCCCGCCGTCAGTTGGAACACACCAGTATGCTTATAATTCCACATGAGAGATTTTAATAGAAAAGCACACGATTGTTTAACATGTATGAACACAAGATTTATTATTTGTATCCCTTCAAAAATTCGGTAAAGCTGTACTGTTATATTACATTTCAAAATAAAAAACCGTGCCTTGCAAGGTTATTGACTATATTTTTTCACTATTTAAGTGTCGTAAACATGAATTTAAGCATCAATTTGTGAATTTAATTTCCTAACATAAAATTTTTGCATATAGTGGAAGATTTTACCCATCTTTGTTAAACAGAGAGGGGAGAGACGGTAATTGAAAACTAAAGTTTTGTTCTTCTCAAATAAAAGAAATTGTTTTTGTCTTTTTTCTTGCGGTAGCGGCGGTGCAATAGCTCTTCTACATCTTTAAGCCCTTGAATGGATCAGTGTTGTTGTTAGTAATAGTTTGTCTGTTCTGCTCTTCTTTTGATTATATTAGTAGTTCACATTTGTTTCTTATGACAATAAATGCTGGCGTTTACAGGACAAACACGGCACGTGAAAGCAAGCCATGTTTTGCCCTGCGTGTTGCATTAGTTATGTTTTCATTTCAGTTTTGGTATAAAGGTATGAAATTGCACCTTTTAACTGGTACACTTCTGTTGATATACATTCATATCCATTAGCGGCTGGCCATAGGGGCACTTGCCCCCCCCCAACCCCTCAAAAAGCTTGCAAAGCATGGTCTTCAATTTTCCAAAATGATAATAAATAAATGAAACATGTAATTCGAGATGGGTTAGGCCCTCCCTTTTCCTTGACTCGGTTTAAAATTAAAGAAGTGAATATTTTTCCAATCCACTGCGAATGTTAAACCTTAATAAAGTGCTTTCAAAACGACATTTTCGGCGCGCTTCGCGAACGTTTTCTTGGTTGCTTGTTTGCTACTATATGTTCTTCAGACATCACCAATGGACCTACCATTAGTGCGAGCTAAGGTAATTAAAACAAATGATCACGTTGTGATATTTCTAATCTGATTAGCTCAGGCAACATAACGTCATTTACAGAGGGTAACGGTAATGCTGGTGTTAAATGCCCATAATTTTGCAGACACTTCAGAGCTTTCGGGGCCATTAGATACACAACCCATTAGCCATGTTGATTATCCTCCACGACTAAAAGCAGTTTTGCCCGGGTGTCACCTGGTCATATTACTCTCTAAAATCTTTGGAGTGAAAATCACTCTATCAAAGTGAAATTAGAGATCACTCCAAATTTGGAGTGAAAAATTCCAGTAGAAAAAGAGTCATTCTCACTCTTTTAGAGTGATGTTCAATCTTAATTTTGGAGTCATCCCTAATTTCACTTTCTGGAATTTAGAGAGTAGCATAGGTATCTGTCTACAAAAAGTTGTTACGGGCATGTTGCCTAAACGTATTGTGTTTCCCATAGAAGGAGAGGTTTGCCTTCCCTTGTTCAAATTGACAGGGCCGTTGGCCCACGAGCGGTCTTATGACTGTCAAATGGCATGTTATAATCAAAAGGTTCTCCACCTTGTTGCTCAAGTATACCGTTTCAGTTGATTTAAAATAAACACACCAAACAGTCAATCTAAGCTCAGGTTAGTAAGACTTTCTGGCTTAGCTATTTGTATATAGGATGAGACGTCGTTCTGAGTTAGGGGAATTCCCCTCCCTCTTGAAAAAAATTCGTTTTGGAACGGTACTGAGATCCAAAATAGTGCTATCATTTCATCGTTTTCAAGTGTCTTCAGTGCTCGAAATTTTTGATAGTTTAAGAAAACAATCCAGAAAACCAACATTTTATGGCTTCTTGGCAAAGCTGAAACATATTGTGACACAATGAAAGAAACAACAAAATATTTAAAGGTGGAGCTCATCTTATACAAATGGATCAAGCAGCTTTGCCCATTTTACCTGCCTCTTACTCCCACCTATGGAGTAGCGATCGGCTGATACGGTTGTATTTTTATTTTTATAGTAGTCAGCTCATGACAGACTGCCTGAAATGGTTTTGAAGAGCCCTTGAAAATTACATGGGGCATCTCTGAAGTACGTAATAATAACCATACTCCTATTGTACTATCCGGAGCTGACCATTAATACTGCCGGGGGTCTTCCGAACCTCCCTGAATACGGACTTACCTTTGCCCCCCAAACAAACTTTCTTAGAGCCGCCCATGTTTATATCTGACCCCTTTAAACTTGATTTCAAAATAACATCGCCTTAGCATATACCATCTAGACGCTATATTGATATAACTAAGAGCAAAGGTTCCTTAAAAGCTCACCAGCTCCTTTCGTAAAGGCTATGTTGAAGGTTGTCAGTGCCAGACAAACGAATCCAGAAAAGAATATGGAGCTCATGGTGAAATGTCTTCGATATTGCACTAATTGAAAATCCAAATAGGCATATAACGTCAGAAAGTGTATGGGTCATACTATGTCCTAACTGCCGCTTAACTAACTAAAAGTTAAAATCATTAACTAAAATGATTTTAATAGACCGTGTAGAAACGACAAAGCTGCGGAAGTCACTTGTACGAGAGCCGCGTGGCTACTGAATGAATGGTTTGCGGATATCAATTTACTAAGGTAAGAGAGTTCCTCCGCCTGAAATGTTACTTGTCACTGGTGACGTAGAAAGCTCCAAGGCAACTATTATTTGGGGGTCTTAGTGCAGTCAAGTTCCTGTTGCTAATGGACTTTAAAATCAGTTCTTTAATTGTTAATGGTAGTTACTATTATAGTAGATGGTTTTGCGTTAAGTGTAAAACGGTGTCACTATGAATGTGACATGTTGGCTAAGTACAATTAGCAGAATGGCACTTTACTGTTATGTGAGCATGTCCAAGGTTGCAAGAAAGTTTCAACGATCTTCTTCATAAATATCAAAGTACCTAGTTTAATTTCAAAAACAAGAAAAAGTAAAGATATACACGAGCTGGAAAATATTTTCCTAGAAACCACAGTTACGTCCCTAAACGAGGCATCGTGACATGATTTGAATGAGTACGTGGTAATTCAAAGGGCAATGTACACAGATGTTGAAAAACATTTCATTTGTTACCTTAGTATACGTGCACGTATGTTAAGATGGAAAACATTTCCACCTTCCACCTTTTCCTCACTTTGAGTAAGAATTCGAAGCAACAAGGTCATTGGAATGTAAAATTTACATCAGAGGGCACACATTGGTTTCATTTTGAACTTGATCTTAAAAATGAAAAAGTGAATGTTGAATGAAAGCGGTCAATTGATAACCACTGGGTGTCGCATTGTCATCCATAGGCCAGTATGAATTTTTATGACATTAATAGTTAGTCAGGGGATTTGAAAATTGTTCCCGTAACTTTAATAATAAAGATAAATTATACTTATTTCTAGAATATCGTTGCTTTTCCAGCCCTTTTCCCAGTTTAACTCCTACTTCTGCACAGGAATAAGTTTAAACAATAATCCATACAGGGATATACAATTACATTAGACATATTCTTTAAGGAAAATGTAAATAGTGAGGAAGGAAATGTTTCCCTTCACGACTGTTTACAATTTACTGGAGGAAACAAGATCTAGGAGCCCAAGTTGAGTTAACTGTAGATAAGTGGCAACTTAGCAAAACGCTTCCACACACTTGCCTAGAAATTTTTATGGTAGGGTTTATGTCTTATTTTTTCTTGAAGACGTAATGTACCTATAAGGAAAGTAAGCACTCGTACGCCGTATTTTAGGTGCATTGCATATTTTATTCTACTGTTTGCCTTGTTGGAAGGAGGTATACAGTAAAGCCTGAACAAGTTCAGTCTCCCAGTGTCTTCATTGAGTCTCTTCATGCTGTATGGACTGGGGTTAAAAACGTATTGTCACCCCACTATTCTCTAGCTTAGGCTGGGTATCATGTTACCACTATTAAGGCCCTTTTTATCACAACACACAGATTCTTTCAATTCAGGTTAAAAAAATAAATCTGTTAACAACACTATAATGCTTAATGACTTTTTTGCACTTTTCACTTAAAATAAAAATGCAGTTTGCGATGGTCTCTTCCTGTATTTTGTGTTTGTGTGCAATTGCAAAGACAAGAGACGGCAATCTAACGAGTTCAAAATGTCTTCTCTCCCATTTACTCTACATATCGTCGGTTACAAAAATTTCCCAACATGCTGATAAACAAATAATGACAAAGGACCACTTTTGGGTCATTTAACCTTCGACCTCGAATTTGGCAACTAGAATGCATTATTTCAAAACATGTTTCATCACTCTCCACATGACATGTGGTTTGAAGTTCTTTTCTAACATACTAATGTGCAGACAATGTAATGGGTAAAAGTCCATTTCAGCTCACTGAAACTGACATTTTGATTTCGACCATTAAAATCATCTATGACGCCAAAAATTTTCTTGGTCAGGTATCTAACCACCAAGTAAGAAATGTGTCGGACTTACGGTTCATTACAGATTTAGTCAGCTTGAACTCTGGACATTAACCCTTTGACCTTGGTTTCCGAATCCAGCGGTGTAGTGACCTATTTTTATGGAAACCTTAAGAGCCTGAGCATCTATCTTCAAAAGATTTTTAAGGATCGATTTGTATTTCCACGTATGATGTGACTAGAATCGGATTCAGCCGCAAAGTTAGTTACCAAATGAATCTTGAACCGTGAAAATCGGTTCAGATTTAGTGAAGTTATGTACGGAAATAAAATTCAGCACTGTGTCAAAAAAATTAAACAAAAACTGTCAAATTGTTGATATTTGAGACAAAAACATATCAAAAAGGCACTCCATGTTCCGAAAATAACAAAGAGCATGCTTATCAGAAGAGCATTATTTCTTGAAATTTCAAGATCAGTATGTTATTTGCGGTTTTCTATCGTTAAAAAATCGGCCAAGTCGTGACGCCCAGTTTCAAGGGGAAGATTTTTTTCTAATGTTACGCGGAGTTCGCGAAACGTTTTTGCAAAATTTAGGTACGTTTGACCTTGACCTTTATTTTGTCCTTTGACCCCACCCTTAGTTATCAAAGCGCACTATGTTAAAAATTATGTTATCATTCCTAACATCTCATAAAGTTTTACCACTTTTTGGTTTCGATGCATTCATAATAGCGCTATTATGTGTGTGCGTATGTGCGCATGTGTATATTTGTGTTTTTGAGACTTAGCTTGTTAACACGGTGTCTCAAAAAAGGAAATCCTGGCACAGCTAACACTTGGTACATATATGTCCCATATAAAGACGAAGAAGCTTTTTGGTGGTGGCCTATTGTCATGAGGGTCACCGGACGTCAAAAGCAGAAAACCTTGTTAAAACGATACCTCAAAGTAGGAGGCATGGTTTAGTGATGGTTTGTGGAGGTCCCATGTAAAGAGCAAGATTTCAGTCATTTTAGGTGGAGGTCAGAGGTCATTTAGGGTGACCAGCGTCAAACTCTGAAAACCATGTTAACACAATACATCAATGTTGAAAGTAAGAACACATTTTACATGACATTGACGTTGATGTTGTGGATGCAGATACCCATGTAGATGGTAAAAGAAAGAACCCTGTTGATTTTGATTTAGGTCAAAAGTGATTTGGGGTCGTTGGGGTCAAAATCTGAGAGCCATGTAAGCACAAGTTTAAAAAAGATACTTTTATACTTCTAATGGTGATGCATTAAATCCAGTAGATCAACCCTATTGGTTTTGGTGAAAGACAAAAAGTCATATGAGATTACCAGAAGTCCAAAAGCAATATTTCACAGGAATTTCCAAAATATATGAACACAAACTACATTTTCCCAACACATTATGACCACGCTCAATCAGAGAATTAAAGAAATGAAACATCTCGTCACTGTATGGTTACGCATGTCCGTAGTAATCATCCAAACCAAAATGTCTTTTAGTATTCTGGTCCTAAAATATTAATAGACAGATAATGGAAGCATTTTGGCAAATGTGACCTTGATATCTGAACTTTGGGATATGACATCATGAGCTACGCATGCACAGTTTGCGACTTCTTTTCCCAATATTAAGGCAAATTTGACCTTTGACCTCCATTTTGAACTTTGAACCCACCCTCAACAAAGATTGGCTTTAAAAAATATCTTTTTATTCCTAACTTATCACATGGTTGTATTCCTTTGTCTTAAGGAGCACGCCCCCATATATAACTCAATATTAATGCGTCATTTGTTCTTCTTCACAAATAACACCAATAAGAGACATTGGGATAACTTTTGTGATGTGTTACCAAATAGGATGGGGTCTTTTGTTAATTTGATATAAAAGCAGACTAGATGAAGTATTACTGGTGGCAATATGGGGTCAATGAAAGCATTTTTCCGGAAATTATTAGCTAACAAGCTGGCGGCTGTATATTAGGCTTTGACTGAGTAAAAAGGCTCTTGAAAAAAGTACGGAAGCTTTGAGCTCTGCTAGCAAAACATCTTTACGGTCATGGTATGGTAAATTGAGTTTGCCATGAATGGCCAACTTGTCAACTTTCTTGTGAGGGGTAGCTTGTACCTGGCGAAAACTTTTACAAGGTTTAGAGGGCACTTTACTTTTTCAAATTAGTGTGTAAGTCAATAGAGGAATTATTGAGGATATGGTACCTTAAATACTAAAAGGCAAATGTGATGGCAAAAGCGAGTTTTAAGCTAATTTGCCTTTGACCTCAGTCCTTTCACCTATGACGCCATCAATTATACACGCCAAAGTTTGCATGATCAGGTGCCTGCCTACCATGTCTGAACTTCTTAGGACTTTCGGCTTGAAAGAAGGTTCACTACACACTTTTTCCCACAATTTTTCCAAATATCACCTTCGGCCTACATTTTGACCTTTGACCCTACCCTCAGCAAACAAAATGTATTAATTTTTAGTCGTTACATGTAATGTGGCTCATTATTTGATGGAGTTTTTTTGAAATTCAGCTAACGTAGATTTCTATAATTCAGCTGAGGAGTCCAAAATTAGATTTTTGTTCTGCATATTTGCTTAAAGTGATCTATAATGCTCCGTTAAGGTAATGTTTCCTTGCCAAAGCATCAAAGTTTTTTGACTTTCAGCAGGAACATGTTCTTAAGGGGTACTCCATTTTTACATCATTTTCACAGGAGCACAAACTTATATTTTTCTTACCTCTCCCCCTTCTCTGTGCGGTTTTTAAAAGGGTGAAAAGATGACTTTCCGAAAAAAAATATGGTAATCTCTTTATCTTCATCAAGCTTGCATGGGTCTATTATCCGTCGTATTCGTTTGCCACGCTAGTAAAAATTATAAAAAAAATGAAAGATTTCTCATAAACTAATAAAATTTGTTCGCTGTATTTTCTCCTTCTTTTTATATCTATTCTTTGTAAAACATTCAGCAATAAATTCATTTTTAACGATAACATAGTGTGAAAAGGTCGAATTATTTCACAAAAGCTCACTTTAAATTGCATTGACTCATATATTATTTCGAACAGCTTTTACTGGACACAGTACGACATTTTTAAAAAATCCGTGTCTACTTCATCTGACTAGGGGTTTAGCGAGTCTTGACTCTGTTGGCCTGTAAAAGATTTTTAAGGATACATTTTTTCAGTTTTATCGCATAAGACACAAAGGCTCTCGCCAGCTTTTCTTTACGCTATACGTTTAGTGGAATCTATACCAGCCCTGAAGGAAATTAATGTACAAAGCAAGGTTTATGCACTGAATATTTTTTGCTGTTTTGCTCTTTTGCTAAAGTAGACTTATTTCATCTGTATTTGAAAATTTTAACCTTGCTTTTCTTTCCTTCATTACTTATTTAAAACATAATTGCATTTTTCAACGTTAACATTACGCCAGTTTGAAATCTACTTTGGCGAACTTTTCGTACAGATACCTTTATGACTATACATTGCAAGAACTCTCCATGGTTCATGCAGGGAATGCCCCCAGCTCTGCAAGCTTTACATTGTAATAACATTTTATTACCCAGTAAATTACTACTTGAATACTGTTACATATAGTTAGTGAAAATCAATAACTCTTTTAGTACACTAAGTCTAATATCATTATCAACACAATGAAATCCATTTCACCTGCTGATGACCTTCATACTTTGACCAACTTATCAGTATACTTCATTTCCATGTCAGTAATTGGACCTGTAATAGTATAGTGACACCTTTCAAACTACTTACTTTGCTTGGAACTCTTTTGCAACCTAACATGCGGTTCGCCATAAGGGCAGTTTCTCCCCTCTCCGCAAAAAGCTTTGCAAATCGTTGTCTCTTGTCATCAAAAGAAATTATAGTAAGAGGTTTTTATGGTATGATGAAAAATATTTTTGCATTTAGAAGACAGCATTCCTTCTAGCTCACAAATGTCAAATATTTCTTACTGAGCTACACATCCACTAGTCATATACATTAATATTGTTCGTCGAAGCGTCTTGACGTAAAGATATTTTCCCCCATGCAAATGTTTTAAGGGGCGCTATTGTGAGAAATCAGGGGAGTGTCAGGAAGGAAACACATCAACCAAACCTCTCAGACAATAAAGACTTGAAAATGATTTAATCCCATTTAGGTATCAAACTTTGATTGATAGGTCTCTCTGTTCCTATTGTTAGCCCTGTTGACTTCCCCCTTCTTAAAGATGATCTGCCCCTTTCGTACCAAAGTGATTCTGATACAATTGCCTTTGTTGAAGCGTGCTTTGATTTGAGGCTTGTTACCGACAGGGGACAAGCTTCAATCAAGATTTTAAGCGAAACGACTGTCAATGAAAGTTTAACTAATGTACTTCCTTTGTGTCCATACAAATTTGATTCATCGTCTGCTTCAAGCACTGTTCAAGCCTACGACATTTTTTCCAATTTTAGTAAATTTCCTCGTCACTTAGAAACATTCTCGACATGTTAGCTGTGTGAAAAGTCTTCAATTAAGTTACCAGAAATGCCATTTTTTGCTACCAGTGACGACAAAAGTGTAAAATTTCACATGTTTGTGTGACGACTGGCAACGAGAAGGTAACTGGTCAATGTAAGGAGTAGACCTTTTCACTGTCATTCTAACGGTAGGTCACTAATTTCTACTTGATCCTGGTCATTGACATAGACATTTTGAAGAGAAAAGCAAGATTACCATCGGAAACTTTGCTTCAAAGTGTCTTAGAATGTTGGGTCTCCAATTCCTAACACCTCCCTGGTAAAATAGATCATAGTTTAGCAAGAAACACCATTACACCATTAACAGGGAAGAAAGAAGTGATTTATTTGAACTTTCTGTTATTCCAAAAATAGGAAGATCGACCATATTTGTTACGCATGAGGTTAAAAAAGCTGGTTAAACGAAATACTATGTTCCGTGTTTTTCTGTGAATGAAAGCTTTCTAAGAGAAGAGCAGAAAGATGAATTATAGGTTTTTTAAATCGGTATTGAAATAAACTTTTTGCATAATCCGTTTAAAAACGTGACATTTTGTTTGCACAATTTGCGACCCTTCTGTGTCAAGGTAAAACTAGTCTTTCGTTTGTCATAGTCTGATCCGCTTTCTTGTTTAAGCATAAAAATATGTTTGTCCAGGGAGGGCTTCGATCTTTAAAGTTCCTTGGAATGTTTCCTATTGATAAAGCAATGAGCGAAGAACAAGATCATATAAATGCCAGATTTGAATATACTGTATATTACAAGTATCTATCCAAAGTCATGGCGAATAAATGTTAAAGCATTTCGAGGCTATAGAACACCTTCACAGTTGGTGTAGTCTTCAGAAGAATGATAATACATCGAGTATGCGAAAACAATTCAAAGTAATTTCTTACAACTTTCTCATTGGGTTCACCTGTCTTGTCCTCATTGTTTGGGATTTTGTTTACATATTTTCGCTCCTGCGTGGTTATTGGCCTAGATAACAGTCTCTTCTGTCTCTTTAGTGACCGCCTTATGTTTTTTTCTTTTCGAATTCCATCACGACTATATTGTATCTATATATTTCGGGGGCGTCACACAAATTTTAAAAGTGCCGTCGAGCTGTCGGGAAAATTGGGGGTCCGTCGGAAAAAAAACTGCTACGTTTTTTTGCAATTCTTTCATTTTATCTAAACAAAATTATTATACTTTTTTCAAAGTCCCCTCGACTCTCTGACAAAGAGCCAAAGAGCGAAATCACTCCCAAAGGAGTGTTCTGCTCCCCCAAAGATCTACTTACCCGAATGAACACAAGACTTTATTTGGAGTTACAGAAATGTCGGGAAGTTTTATGATCACATATTGCTTTGCATACATTTAACCAGAGACCTTATCGCCCCCAGATTTAGCTGCATTGGGAAAGTATTCTGTTTGGGGACATTATTACATATTGTTGGTAAATTAATTAAAAATTTAAGGTTCTGGGTAAGTAAGTGATCTCTACTTCATTATTTGGAAAGCAATTGTCTTAAGAGGAAATTCAGGTTGTGGGGAAAAAGTAATGTATTCGATAATTGTCTGCCATGGAATAGACACCATGCCCGACACTGCGCAATAAAAGCCTAACGGTACGTGGTACAACTCACCTGATTGCTTGTCGGGGATAAGCTGTAGGTGTTCGTGGTCAATTGTGTCTGGTGGCAGTGGGATTGTAGGTTAACCACGCACCACTCTGCCGAGGTGGATATACGTCTATCTACTGTTCGTTGATAACACACAAGGGGGGGGGGGGGGGAGCACATTCACTCTTTCTTCTCTGCAACCGTCGTCTGACTTCGCGAACCCATCTTTATTGGCCAACTCATAAAAAAAGAAAAATGTGTCGTTGTTTGATCGATGACAGCTGCAAATTGCCACAGCCATTCAGCTTCTAGGAGACACCCCCACTCCCCAACGTCCACTTCTGAATATCAAACAGTTTGATATTTCTGGTATGGTAAGGACGAAGACTGTCGAATCGCAATCGGGACGGGCGTTCGGGTCTACAGTGGTCGGGTAACTGAGTGCCAAATTTTCGTCTGCACGCGACTTATTTACACCGTCGCTTCCCAGTCAGGTTGCATTCCGGTCGGTGCAGTGTGCATCGGTTCTCCACTTGGTCAAATCGTTAAGTCGGGGGCATTCGTTTTTGCTGTAAATGCTTAAAAGTATGTACACTTTTTGCGATGGTTGCAAAGATGGCTCGCTTTTTGACTCCTTCTGTAGATGCAGCGCCTAAATACACAACTAAAATGCTATTTTCGTCGGGCTTTCCAAGAATTCTTTAATAATTGTCCAATCGTTAATTCAAGAAGGAAGAGCGTGGTTTGAGTTATTGCAAAACCCCGTGAAACTTTCCCGATTGCTCATCCTAGCTCCCAACCCCCAAGACTGCCGCATGATAAAGAGATCGAATAACCGTTAGTCCTTGACATTATGAAACAAACGGACAAACTGCATATTTAGGTGTTTAGTGTTATTCAGTGCAATTTGTAGGTAGATCATTGTTATATGTCAAGTAAAGTCAAACATAACTAAAATGTTCGTAAAAGAGTTATTTTTCAGCGCGCTTTGCAGGCTTCCATCATTTACTCTTGTGGTTCTATTACAATTTCCCAAAGAAATATATTAGTATCATTATTGCAGAACACCTTAGAATCTCCATCCCAATCTCCCAATCCCTAAATTATCAAGCCCTCTGTACCCTGGAGAAATCGACCAGTGGGTAGTCTGAATATTTTGAAAGGGCTGTTTTATGTTCTGTTCAGTGCTTATTTAATGAAATTTGTAGACAGTTAAAAGCTTTTTTCTATTGACTGTGGTCATGCTCCAGAGCTTCCGGGTTTTGCTCTCACCCAGTCCCCGGGACAGTATGAAAATGGGCCCTAAGGAGGACAACTGAGTGCCAGGTCAAAGACAATCTTTTACTCCTGCCATGGCAGTACTACACCTCGGAGCTAGTGCTTCCATGACCAAATCGATCTTGATGTTGTAGCAAACAAATGAACATAGCTGCGCCAAGGGAGGATTGGGATTGCTGAATGTTGGGCTAAACTATGTTTTTCGGTATTTTTTTTTCTTTCTTACGTTGTACTTCAAATGTCCATCCCGTACTTTTTGCAGATATTATCTTAAAAATGGGGGTTTTAGTTAACCTTTCTTCATCCATGTATTTTTTGGGGAAGAAAACCCACATTTGAGGGGGAAAGGTCCAGAACACCCCCCCCCCTCCAACTCATCCATCCTTAGACACGTCCCTGATCTTCTTTGCGCAAACACGTAAGAAATAGATGAAAAATTGAAAGCATAAAATTGAGATTAAAAGCGATTCAAATCATCGTTCAATGTATATTGCCTTCCATTTTATACAGAGGATTGACGATTTTTTATATCTGTTAATTTTAGGTAGCAGTAAGGATGAGGTTAATCATTAACTTATTTCGTGCGGTTCTTTACCATAGCTTTGCTTAATTATCTTTACCTGACAGAAGAGTCAAACTGCGTAGATGTTGCTTTCATGCCGTCACGTGCTAACTTGAAATTGTAAAATATAGCTCGGAACAAGTACTCCAGAGAACATTTGTCCTCTGATCCTAGACTTTTACAGGAGACAATGATGAGAAGGTAATAAAGTTTCAAGAAGAGCACAAGTTTGCCAAAGTAATATCAATGAAAACAACAAATTAGGATATCTTTCATATCAGGGGTTGCGGCAGATAGGGGCAGGAGCCATGGCCCCCGTCAGGTAATTTTTCCAATTTTGTCGGGAAACCTTGGTCGGTACGATTAAGTATATAGTTACTGCCAGCAAGATACTTTCTTCAATAAGAACCAAACTTTTCCGCGCATTTTGTGCTCTGTATACACATATCATTTTGGTTGTCTCAGTTTCTTCCATAGTCCTGTTGCATATAGTTAAATAGTACAAGCCCTTTTTCCTTTACCATGTAAGGTATAGGTAGACTACATAGTTTTATGTATAGGTGGAAAATTTCATCCCATGTCCCATAGCCTAGTTGTACTCTTGTTTTTGTGGCGAGTCAGGGTATTAAAGCGCCTCGCAGAGAGAAGTTTATTTCATCGAACAATCGAGGTGGATACGATATAATGTATGTCATCCCCGATAGAGTCAAAGAGTATTGATTCTTTTATTTGCACCCAAAAAGTTTCGCGCGCCATGAAATTCCACAGTACGGCTTTTCCTGAAGAACACCAGAATAGCACTTAATTTGGCACTTCTATTATACAAATATGAAAGAAAATATACGCAACATTGGAATGGTATTGTATAAAGGTGTGCGCCGGTTTGGTGTTTGATGCCCAGACCACCCAATCGTCGGTTTGGGCACAACCAGGACTACTCGAGGTTCGCACTCAGACCACCCAAGAGCAAGCCGGCGTCGGTTTGAGGGTTAACTAAACCAGTGGGTTGTTATCCGAATGGAGATAGCTTTCTAAAACTTCATTTAAATTGAGGTTTGCGCATTCAAGGTGATCTAGTAATCATTCGATTATCTTACTCTGAAGGTTTCTTTTAGAACTAAGCTTGATTAAAAACTTAGCACAAAGAGGTTTGTCGTCTGCTACATCTGGAGTAGAACTATGGCGATTGTATCCATTGCCGTGGCATTGCCAGTCGCCTGAAAAGTTATTGATATTTTCTCTCTGTCGGTTGGTAACGCAAATATGACCACATCGGCTCGATTGTATGTAAAATTGTGAACATAGATCTTTGTCCGTTTTTTAGGAAACTTGGGGAAACTTCGCAGAATGCAGTAAAAGAATCAGGCTTCTCTCTTTAGCTCATTTGTATATGGTCTCTTGAGATGGTGCAGGGGCATTCGTATTGATCTACTTCTATTAAACAGTCCCTTTGAGTCTAAAAACCCTGTCATTACTATGATGGCGGTAACCTGACCTACACATTAAAGCATTATTCAACTTAAGCCCCTTGTTAATGTATTACTAGGGGTGAATGATGTCTCAAGGAGAAAGAAATCAAATTGAAAGCATTAAATAAAGGGCCCGAGTCCTTATAAACCTTATCACCAGCTAATAGTTGGAAATCTTGTCACACTTAAGTAGGTCTTATATATTAGCATAAATTAAAACTTCTCGTGCTGTTTCCATTCCTATAACAACTCCCTGACCAAACCACCCAAATCAACATAGCTCTCATACCACCCCGGAGCCAACTCGCAAAAACCTGAAGCAAGCTTTCATGAAACGACAATTATAGTGCCTGTAGTTGACTACATTTTCACTATAGTATGCAAATTAAAAGAGTACAAAATATACTGAAAAACAGTCGGGGGATTCATGTGGACTTTTAATGGCAGACTTTATTGATTACGCAATGCATACAAAAGAGCATGAGAACTGGCAGTAAAACAATACACTTGTAGCGCTAAGTTAGCTGATTGCTTATACCATGGAAGTATTACCCTGACTTCCATGCTTATACTCCCAGTTCCCATCATGCATTGCAAACATTAAGGTGTGCTGTAGCGTTAACTCAGGTGCAGAAAAGCTATAACCTACCTTATACGGTTTTTGCATTTTGTATTTTGTACAGTGGGGGATGACGGTGGGGATGGTAATTGTGCTTTGGAAAAAGGCTTTATATTGTTACAAGACGACCCGTCAGGAACACCGGATTGAATCCATCGACGAGCGAATGGAAAGTCCAGAGAATTCAACTTCAACGCAGCCTTTCTAGAATTTTCTCAAAGGAACTGTTTACGTAATGCGACACTTCTAAGAAATATTGACATTGTTTGTTTACTACCGTGCATACAAGGAACGTTCTCGTCATTTCTCGACTGTGTGCTCTGGAAGTTTCTATTAAGGAACGTTCTCGTAATTGCTGGACTGTGGGCACTAGAAGTTTCTGTTAAATTCTGGAGAGTTCTCGAATAAAAGCCTAGCATATAAAAGGCAGTTCAACAACTCTTATGGGGGAGAGATATATCATAAAACTTCATCAAGCCCAGACGCTGTTGAGAAGTTATTCTCTGACAGAATCACCTGAAGTCAGCCACTAACACTGCACACTTGTGATAAATTGCCTTCGCCGTTTCTACACTGTGTATTGAGAACGTTATCATCTATCATAGCATAGCCTTGTCATTATTCGCTCGTGGAACCAGTTCCTACGCTACAGCACGCTGCAGGTCTACTACTGTAACATCGTCGACGTGCATGCACTACCAGCCCTTGGACCAGACCAGGCAAATATTAAGTAAAGGATTGTGAGTAAGTCTAACTAATTATTGTAAATTTAAGTAAGATAAGGAGATTGTAAATAATCATTAAGTTGTTGAATTTCAATCTCGTTCTTCTGTGATCTTTCGCTGTTATTGGTTTGACTTGCGACCACAAGCCGTAACAGAATTGGGGGCCTATCCGGGAACGAAAATACTAGAAAATTCGAGAGATTCTGTTGTAAATCGTAAGCAACTGTGTTTGTCCAGACTTGTTAGTTGTTTGTAGAACGCTTGATACAATTTCAAAATGCCATTCAACTTAGATAAATTCGTGGCTAGTCCCTCAGTCGAGGAACTAGATTCATCAAAGAAGTCTGAGATTGTAAAAGTCGCAAAACATTATGGCATTGAATTTCAGCCTTTAATGCGGAAGGACGAGATTAAAAGATATGTTCTAGAATATCTTGTGGATGAAAGTATCCTACCTAGTACAGTATTGGAAACAGCTATCACTGTGCCAACTGACAACACATTTGAATTGAAAAGGCTTGAAATGGAAATGAATAAGGAGATTAGATTAAAAGAAATGGAAAGAGAAAGGGAAAGAGAGGAAAGAGAAAGGGAAAAAGAAGAAAGAGAAATGCAAAGGGAAAAAGAGGAAATAGAAGAAAGAGAAAGAAGGGAGGAAAAGGCAAGAGAACATGAATTTAGGTTGAAGCAACTAGAGTTAGGGGTCATAAAAGGCTCAGACCCTAAAATAGGCTTGGATACTTGGGGATTCGATGTTTCTAAGCACGTTAAATTTGTCCCCAAATTTCAGGAGGATAATTTGGAGAAATTCTTTAACCATTTCGAAAAGCTGGGTGAGCAGCTAAAATGGCCAAGAGATAAATGGTCCATACTCATCCAGAGTAATTTCACAGGCAAGGCTCAAGAAGTGTATTCCGCTCTGTCAATAGAGGACAGCATGGATTATGATAAGGTTAAAAAGGCCATATTACAAGCCTATGAATTGGTGCCCGAAGCTTATCGCCAAAAATTTAGAAAGTATCGTAAGGCGGATACACAAACATACGTAGAGTTTGCTTATCAAAAAGAAAGGCATTTCGACCGATGGTGTGCTTCCAAAAAGGTCTCCACATTTGACACTTTAAGACAACTGATGCTGGTCGAGGAATTCAAACGGTGTGTGAATGATGACATTAAGACTCACCTTGAGGAAAATAAGGCTTACAACTTGAAGGAAGTGGCAAATTTGGCTAATCAGTATGCACTTACCCATAAATTCAGTAAAGTGGGTCAGACTCAAAACAAGGGTCAGTTTAGTAGGCCAAATAAGAAATATGGCAATAGTAGTGGCACAACAGATAACAGTGGATCTCAGTCTGGTTCTATCTCTCCAACAAATTCTGGTAAAAAAAAACCAGATTCAAGTCGTCAAAAGAACGACCAGGTCAGCTCAAACAAAGCTGCCTTTAAAGACATAGTTTGTGGTTTCTGTCACAAAAAGGGCCACACAATGGCAAATTGCTTTAAATTGGCAGAATTAAAGGAGACTGAAACAGCCTCCAATGCCTTAGCCAATGTAGAGAACTCTTCTGAGGTAGTCGTGACTTTACGGCCTAATTCTAACGACCAAATTAAGGAAGAGTACCTTCCATTCGTGTCTGAGGGGTTTATTTCCCTAGATGGCAATTCAGCTCATCCACCCGTCAAAATTAAAATTTTGCGTGACACAGGTGCAACTCAGTCATTGTTTCTTGATGGAGTTTTGCCATTATCGGACTCTACTTCCACAGGGGCAAATGTACTAATTCAGGGGGTTGAGTGTGGATTTATTTCTGTCCCTCTCCACAAAATTAATTTGAAGTCAGATTTAGTTTCTGGGTCGGTCATAGTAGGGGTCAGACCTACTCTACCCGTAAAGGGGGTATCTCTGTTGCTAGGCAATGACCTAGCTGGTGGAAAGGTAGTAGCCAATGCAATTTTGACAGATAAACCATGTGATTATAACAACACAGAGCAATTAGAAAAGGAATTTCCAAATTCATTCCCTGCCTGTGCTGTCACTAGTGATATGTCACAAAAGCTCGCTATGGATGATAAACTTTAACATCCATCCTCCAAAAGTGAGGATACAGTTCCCAAAAATGGAACAAGGAGGGAATCATGTAAGGATGATAATCTTAAACATCCACTCTCTAAAAATGAGGGTATGATTTCCGAAAATAAGGATGATAAACTTAATCATCCGCCCTCTAAAATTGAGGAATTAGTTCCTAAAAATGGAACAATACTCCCAAAAGAGGAGTCAGAGTCTGAAGAAGATTCTAGTAAAAATATTCATAAAAGTGAAGATTCTTGGTATGATCTCAGCCAATCTTTTATGACTAATCTTAATGATAGTCAGGATTGTGAGGCTCCTGGCCCCACACATAGTGATAGGGTAGAACAGGAAAAATAAAAAATGACTGACACACTCCACAGAGACCAGTTGTCAGTCCAACAACAGCATGATGAAGGGCTTCAGCCACTAATAGCTGGTGCACTCACTGAGGATGAATCGAAAGACGTCCCAGTCTGTTTTTATATTAAAAACAATATTTTGATGCACCATTAGATGAAGAGTGGAGAATTGACCATCAAATTGTGGTACCTAGGACTTATAGAAGGGAAATACTGAGTATTGCTCATGAAATGCCGTTTGCAGGGCACCTAGGAGTCAATAAGACTTACCACAGAATTCTAAATCACTTTTATTGGTCAAAACTTAAAAGTGATGTGGCCAAATTTTGTAAGACCTGTCACTCATGTCAAATGGTTGGGAAGCCGAATCAGAATATTCCAGCTGCACCCTTAAAGCCAATTCCTGCTTTTGAAGAGCCGTTTAGTAGAGTCATCATTGATTGTGTAGGTCCCCTACCTAAGAGTAGGGCAGGGCATCAGTATATATTAACCATCATGTGTGCTTCTACAAGGTTTCCAGAGGCAATACCTCTGAGAAATATTAAGGCTCGGACAGTTTTACAAGCTTTACTTAAATTTTTCACATTGTTTGGGTTGCCAAAAGAGATCCAATCAGATCAAGGGTCTAATTTCATGTCTACTGTATTCCAACAGATGTTGTATGAGTTAGGCATAGACCAAATTAAGTCTTCGGCTTATCATCCTGAAAGCCAAGGGGCTTTGGAAAGGTTTCACCAAACATTAAAGAATATGTTAAAGACATATTGTTATGATAATGAGAGAGATTGGGATGGAAGCATTCCATTTGTAATGTTTGCTGCCAGGGAATCTGTACAAGAGTCACTTGGGTTCCGTCCATTTGAACTTGTCTTTGGACACACAGTTAGTGGACCATTGAAATTGTTAACGGAGAAGTGGTTATCAGATCCAGGTGAAGACATAAATCTACTTGATTATGTATCCCGCTTTAAAGCTCGTCTTCAGGAGCATGTGAACTTGCTCAGGAAAATCTGAGGCACTCTCAAAAGAAAATGAAAGCGTGGTACGACAAGACCAATGTGAAAAGAGAGTTTAAGCCTGGTGATAAGGTGCTAGTGTTTTTGCCTGTTTCTGGTCAGCCACTTCAAGCTCGCTTTCAAGGACCTTATGTCATTGAGAGAAAAGTTAGTGACACAGATTACGTCATTTTGACACCTGACAAGCGTAAATCTAAAAGAGTATGTCATATTAATATGATGAAGAGATATTATGAAAGAGAAGATTGTGACATTTCTAAGGATGAAAGTGTACATGCTGTAAATAGTAACACTAATGATACAGGTGATCAAGTGTGTATTATCAATGCTGATCATGAACTCAGTAATGATGAGATCAAGGCTAATAATGTTCCTGACATGTGTATTAAGTTACAAAATTCTGATGTGTTGAGAAATCTTGACCAGAAATTAAGTCACCTGGATCACAAAGAAAAGTCAAAAATGAAATCATTAATCTATGAATATGCATGCTTGTTCTCAGATGATCCTACCAGGACAAATTTGATTGAACATGATGGTGATGTGGGAGATGCTACACCAATCAAGCAGCATCCTTACCGAGTTAACCCTCGAAAACGACAACATCTCAGGGATGAGGTTCGGTACATGTTAGACCATGACATTATAGAACCTAGTAATAGTGAATGGTCTTCCCCTTGTATATTGGTCCCCAAGCCAGACGGTGGGTACAGATTTTGTACTGATTACCGAAAGGTGAATGCGGTCACAAGAACGGATTCCTATCCGATACCCCGTATCGATGATTGCATTGATAGGATTGGGAAAGCTACATATGTATCAAAGTTTGACTTACTAAAGGGGTACTGGGAGATACCACTCACTGAAAGGGCTCGGAAAATCTCGGCATTCGTGACGCCAGATGGGTTATTTCAGTATAAGGTTATGCCGTTTGGTATGAAAAATTCACCGATGACCTTTCAACGCTTAGTAAATAACCTTACGTCAGACTTAGAAAATTGTGAAGTATATGTTGATGACCTTATTGTATACAGCAACTCATGGGATGAACATGTACAACATGTTAAGGCATTATTTGACAAGCTTGCCAAAGCTAATTTGACTGTCAATTTGGTCAAAAGTGAGATTGCTTGTGCCCAGGTGATATACTTAGGGCATGTGGTTGGTCAGGGTAAAGTTAGACCAATTAAGGCCAAAGTTGAGGGCATTGACAAATTCCCTGCCCCAACTGATAAAAGGCAGCTCATGCGCTTCCTAGGCATGGCTGGTTACTACAGACGTTTTTGTCCAAATTTCTCTGACATTGCTGCACCACTCACAAAATTATTAAAGAAAAGGAAAGGTTTCATTGGACGGATAATTGCCAAGCAGCATTTGAATCACTGAAAAAGGCACTAATGAGTTCACCATTGTTGATTGCTCCAGATTTTGAAAAACAATTTAAGTTGGCAGTAGATGCCAGTGACAATGGCATAGGAGCAGTTTTGCTTCAAGCTGATGAGCATGTTGTTGATCACCCTGTTTGTTATTATTCGAAGAAATTTGACAAACACCAGAAAAGTTATTCAACAATTGAAAAGGAGACATTAGCTTTGATACTTGGTCTTCAACACTTTGATGTTTATTTGGGAACTACTGGTTTTCCTATCACTGTATACACTGATCATAACCCTTTGACATTTTTATCTAAGATGAAGAATAAGAATCAAAGATTGATGAGGTGGAGTTTATTTCTGCAATCATATAATGTAGATATTAAGCACATTAAAGGGAAAGACAATGTTGTACCAGACTCTTTGTCAAGAATTTGATCTGATGCAGTATGTTGAAAATCTCACTGTGAGTTTTGAAATTTTGTGTTAACTATGGCACAATGTGTGTTGATGATGTTACTGTATTCATGTATCATCACCTTGTAAGACAAGTTATATGTTATGAGTATGGTGGAAGCTATTTACCCGACAGTCGGGAAAATTACACGACTTCCTTATTTTCCCGACTATTGGACAATGTGATGGCGCTATCCTAAATTTATAGCCTCTAAAAATACTTGAATAGTATGTCGGGAAAATAAGGTTAACGCTATTTTCCCGACAGTCGGGAAAATTATAGGACGTGCTTCCTTATTTTCCCGACAGTGGACGAAAGTGATGGGGCCATTCTAAGTCTGCAGCCTCAGAAAATATTTGAATTGTATGTCGGGAAAATAATGGTCCTTATTTGCCCTACCGTCGAGCCTAGGGAGCAGTGGCGTGTGCAACTTCAAAAAATTTTTTAAAGATCGATGAGAAGCTCGCTAGACGAAAAATGGTGCCACCAAATAACAGTTTGAAGTCTGTTCCGAGTCGACTTCAGCATTTTGTTAAATTTGCAACATGCGGACAACTACTGAACTCAAAACTCGTTCAGACTGCATTTCTTGTTTCCTTCCTTTATGATTCTAATTGTTAGAGTATGTACGCCAAAGAGGACGTACATATTCGACACATGCTTTGAAGGTAACTGTTTCAACTGTTCTACAAACAACTATGCTAAACACGGAAACGTTTCTTCTGATAGTTTTTAACATAATCCGATGGTTCCAAATGGGAATTGTGCTGATCTGTAAGTAGTAACCACACATGCGTACGATGTACACACCACAGAATTATACATTGTTCTGTGGTACACACGTACACCGCACTGCACCAACTAACATTCTTACGTCACAAGCTCGTTGGGGTGATATGATTGGTCGATTGCTGTCGGACAAATAAGAAAACTAAACTTCCAATTTGCCCGACTGTCGGGCAAATAGCCACAACGTATGATTATACCTTCCATTGAATATTGAACTACATACTGTACATACTATAGTTATTACTGTAGAGTTATACATTGTAAATATTGTATCTTAAGTTTTATCCGAGACGTCCAAACTTTTTCAACGGGGGGAGTGTTACAAGACGACCCGTCAGGAACACCGGATTGAATCCATCGACGAGCGAATTGAAAGTCCAGAGAATTCAACTTCAACGCAGCCTTTCTAGAATTTTCTCGAAGGAACTGTTTACGTAATGCGACACTTCTAAGAAATATTGACATTGTTTGTTTACTACCGTGCATACAAGGAACGTTCTCGTCATTTCTCGACTGTGTGCTCTGGAAGTTTCTATTAAGGAACGTTCTCGTAATTGCTGGACTGTGGGCACTAGAAGTTTCTGTTAAATTCTGGAGAGTTCTCGAATAAAAGCCTAGCATATAAAAGGCAGTTCAACAACTCTTATGGGGGAGAGATATATCATAAAACTTCATCAAGCCCAGACGCTGTTGAGAAGTTATTCTCTGACAGAATCACCTGAAGTCAACCACTAACACTGCACACTTGTGATAAATTGCCTTCGCCGTTTCTACACTGTGTATTGAGAAAGTTATAATCTATCATCGCCTAGCCTTGTCATTATTCGCTCGTGGAACCAGTTCCTACGCTACAGCACGCTGCAGGTCTACTACTGTACCATCGTTGACGTGCATGCACTACCAGCCCTTGGACCAGACCAGGCAAATATTAAGTAAAGGATTGTGAGTAAGTCTAACTAATTATTGTAAATTTAAGTAAGATAAGGAGATTGTAAATAATCATTAAGTTGTTGAATTTCAATCTCGTTCTTCTGTGATCTTTCGCTGTTATTGGTTTGACTTGCGACCACAAGCCGTAACAATATTCACACCAATTGAATCTTCTTTTTTTTTCTCGAGTTGTGTTGCAAAAAATGCCACCCGAGACGGAAACGATGCCGGTTTCATGACAGGTCATACCACCTAACCGTCGGTCCGAGATCATCAAGATCACTCAAAAGCGACTTCGTTTCCTGGTGGTTTCAGTTTAGGAAGGTCCGTGCACAACTTTGTATGTAGAAAGATTTTCCTCCAGTCACCTGCTTGTCCCCCTAAACTGGCGTCCCCTCGTTAATACCCAAAACTGAAAAAAATTATCCCTTTGAACATGTATTTCAGATGTGAGGAACCTTTCCTCCTTGACGGGCCGCTTTAAAGGTCATTTTCTACTCCCGGGAGGCACACAGAGAGGTTACAATGAGCTTTCCTCCATAGGGCGCAGGCAAAGGGTCCCCAAACGGGGTATAAGGGCAAAGTCTAGCCAAGAACAGTGTCGAAGCCCCTGGAAGTCCTGGAATTTGTACTAGTTTGCGGTCAATAAAATATTCATCCACTATCTTTAAATGAGATAGAATGCGCAAGGCTACACAGACCAGAAGTATCACAGTATTACCATTTGTCCTTTTACTTATGTATAAAGTAAGAATGAATGAGCACGTATGAAGAGTGTTGGCGAAGCGCGCCGAAAACTATGCGTACTTTTAATTCAAATTTATGTTTTCGTAATTTTCATTGCAAAATGGCTAATCTAGGAGAGAATGGTGGAGAGGGCGACCCGTTGGAAAAAAAATAGATAAAATGACCGCTGAGTTTGTTCTCTAATAGATAGACCTACATATGTGATAGTATAATTCTGTACAATGTTATGTAGCCTATCTGCAACGCACAGCTTCCGTTACCTCTGTGTTACCTTTGTGTTTTTCTTTGCGTATGGAGTAATGACCATTGAGCATACTTGAATAAGGGGCGCGAAGCGCAGCGAAAACACGCCTATTTTGAAACCAGCTTCCTTTTTTCTTCACTTTACATTGCCAAATAATTCTCTCTTTGAAGGAACAGTTCTACCACCCTCCCCCCCCCCCCATATACCGAATTTACTATTAAAAAATTATGTAGCATAAAAAATTGCGTCTGTTCTTTTTTGTTTGTTTTTAAACACTCCATACATAATTTTGAAGCCATGACTTGATATACAATGTTACGTTATCCGCAACTTGGTAACTGGGTAAACGGTGGCGTTTACTTTGGTACAGAAATATGCAAAAGGCTGAGATGAAAAAACGACAAAAGCGAGAAGTGCCTCGAAAACTACCCTCTTGTAGCCTCCCACTCAACGCTGCCATTACCACAATAAGCAGTGGCGTTACAAAGGGGGTCAGAGAGGGGCAGTCGCCCCTCCTTACACGGGCCAGGGGGCGCAAAATAAAGGAAGACGAAAAACAGAAAAAAGAGAAAAAGAAAGGAAGAAATACAAAAATAAGAAAAGATGAAAAGAGGAGGAAAAGGAAAACGAAAACTTGTGCATTTTTAGCGCCCCTCTGCCTCCGGTGAACTGTTAATTCGTGACGGCAAGATCACTTAAATTCAGGGCTATGATGCGGTCGTGCATGCACCAGCTAGTTGAAACTCTGCCACCAAATTAATATCTTTCGAGGTTAGTCCGTGGTATAGCCGTATAGGGCCTTTTGTTTGATGCATACTACCTGTATGAATTAAAATAGACACTGCACTGTCTTCGCCTCTTCGAGTCGATAGATTGTAGTAGGCCTATATGAATTCCTTGCTGATTAAATACTGTATGTTAACAATGATGGTGTTGCACATATTCAGCCTTCAGAATTCAAGCTAGTATTTTAGTCTTTATAATCTAAGCATGTTGTCGTGGATTCGAGTTTAGCTCAGAAGTTGGTAGCTGGAACTAGTTTTGGGCAGGGTGGCGTCGGATGTGGGAAGGGGCCATATCCCCCCGTCGGGGAAGACTGTCCGTCGGGGTATTTTTACAGTTTCGTCGGGGAGTCTTAGTCGATACGACAAAGTATGCAGTCCCTTACGGCGATAGTCGCCCCGATGGCCCCAATTTCTCTATTAAGAGCCAAACATTTTAGGCGCGCTACGCGCGCTGTAGAGTCACTTCAGTTTCTTCAATAGTTCCATTCCACCGACCGCATGGTCAAGTGGTTAGAGCATCCGACTTGTAGCCGGAGCCGGGAGGTCTGGGGTTCATACCGAAGACTTTAAAAATGGAACCTACTGTCATAGTGCTTGGTGCTCAGCATAAGCAATGGAGTAGGGAAAACAAGCCAGTGAGCCACAACTGGAAAAAGGGCCTTGGTCGGCCCGACTTAAACCAATTGGTTAGAAACTGAGCCATAAAATCTCATCTAACTCTAACTCCACCTAGCTAGATAGCACAAGTCCTGTTCACCTTGCTAAGTAACATGTAGGCATAGTACACGTTTTATGTAGAGGTCGTGAATTTCATCCCATATCGCAAAGCCTGGTTGCTGTTCTCTTGTGCGTGTCATGCGGTAGGTCAGTTGGTGAGCGACTCACGGAGCAAAGTTTGGTTATTTCATCGGGGTAGTCCAGATGGTTTCGATACAATGTACGCATCCTCGATACTGTGTCTACAACCCCTAGTTTTTCTTTTCCTTTTTGCGCTTAATGATTACACATGTTTAATGTTTTCGTGTAAGCCTACCAAAAATTTTCTCGCTCTTTGCAATTTCACGATTCAGATTCAACAGAAAACTTTCAGTGCGCAACTCGGCTCTTGAAGTTATTAAGTGATATTATGCAAAATATGCCCTGCAATGAAATGGGATAGTTAGGCTCCTTTATATCCTCTTCTTACCACTTTTCGATATAGGGTCTGTAGTTAGTTGGGATAGCCTGGCCATCTGTCGGGAAAATTCTGTTAAAACTCATAGTCAGTTTACTTATTTTGGCTTCAAGAGGCTCATTTCTGTGATTTAACCCAAAACTTTTGGTATACGCTTTACCCACTCTTCCTCAGTTCCGTTACTTATAGCTACATACATTACAAACCTTTTCCATCTTTTAAAGTAACTTAATAAGTAGAATACATAAATTTACGTAAAGGTCGGGACTTTCATCTTATTTCGCTAAAACTACTTAATGAGTTAATGTTCTCTTGTGTCTGTAGTGCGGTACGGCTAGTGACGCGATGAAGAAAGTATAATGTTAGTTATGTCCGACAGGGCCCAACTGCTCGGACAATTGACCTATTTAAGCTTTAAATAAGTATAGATTCTTTTAATTGTAGGCTTACTGGAAAAAATTTTGTGCGCTTCGCGCTTTACAATTTGACACTTTAGATTCCGGGGAAAAACATTAAATCAGCGTAAAACTATGTTCTTCCACTATATACAAATTTTATGCAATGTATGTCCCGCAATGGCATGGTATAGTACACAGGTTTTCTTTAAATCTTCGTCATTTAATCCGTCGACGGCATCATGGCTCTGGTGGCGCATGTCGAGTAACTCCACCCCCCCCCCCGCAAACAACCCTTGTGACGTCACTGACCATAAGTAGCCTACAAGGATTCTGCACCTGAATTTTGTCTTATGAAACGTTGGGCATATTACATCGTGTGTACGGTTTAGTGAAAGCTAGTAGTGTTTCCTAGAAGTTCTACGTGAAATATTCGGAAAATGGTGTAAGCAGGATAAACGGTGGGCACCGTAGACTTAAACATTATTATCAATTACTTTTCAAAGTGATTATGAATTTATATTTATGAGTTGCTTCCAGGACCGGATAAAAATGGTCTCAAGGGCCGCACACGGCCCGCGGATTGGAGGTTCCCCACGCCTGATTAATACTATATTACATAAACAGTACACGTAAAGAGAAAAATTACGTCCTTTTTTCGAAAAACTACATGTATAATTTTGAAGCCATGATTTGATAAACAATGTTGCCTTATCCACGATTCGGTAACTGGGTAAACGGTGGCGTTTAGTTTGGCACAGAAATATGCAAAAGCCTGAGATGAAGAAAAGATAAAAGCAAGAAGTGCCTCGGAGACTACACTCGTGGAAGCAAAAGAGACAATTTTATTGCTTTATCAGCCTTACCGCACTGAGCCAGGTCTAGAAGGTTGTGTAGTAACTTTGAACTTGGAATAGCTGCATATGCATATTACATACCTCATTTATTAGTAAGGAAAAATGAGGACACCAACAAGATTTCGCAACCTTAATCATTATATTCGTTTATGTTACTGTTCATACTGATAATAGACAAACTCACTTAGAAGTTTTACTATGTTGCAGATTTTGCACCAAATAAGTGAACCAAATGTAAAAGTTTGTTAAAGTTCGTATCCAAATAGTAGGTTTTTGGAGGTAGGTATGACAAAATGATTTATCATAAGCAGAAATACTATCTTCAGGATATTATACGGTAATAAAAATGGTATTGAAGCCAACAGATTTTCATTGCAGGCTTGATTTTGCAGAGCTAAGTAAAATAACATTTCCCTGGTGCTGTTGGTCATTAGGGAGGCACTGATTAAAACTTTACTTTTCAGTTATTAAGTATGTCTTTAATTCAATATCTGCAACTCATTTTTCCGGATACATTGCAAAGTGTACAAATGTAAAAAAAAAAAGAATCACGGTGACCACCATTTTCATTTTTCAAAAATTGCTCTAATTTTTCTGCAACAATGCTGACGGCGAGTGTACTTTGCGTGTATCTGCAGGCCATGTATCTTCAAAAATAAGGCAAAACGTGCGTCGCATGACCATTACAATTCAGAAATGAGTTAAGTCCAATAAAATCTTATAAAGTCGGCATTTGGCTGTTAAAACACAATTATTTAACCTTATATAAACAAAATGTGCATAAATTTACTACTTTCTTATTTCTTCTTGAGTTTTTCCTTTGATATTATTGCTCTGTTGGAAGTCAAGGGCCCAGCATGTTTGTCTTCCTTACAAGGGGCGAACTTTCATCTCCGTATATTTGATTTCATAATAACTTCCGGGAAGATTATACCAATAAATGCCACAATAATAATAATAATAATAACAATAATCGTAATCCCTATTCAGGTCACAATGCCGATCATCGCCGAACCACCAGGCTGAGTGATAGTATACCGCGTTGTTACCACTGTACACGTCATTGTCACGGTCGCGAGTTGTGAATGGCTGGTTTCTGTGGTACGCCATGGCATCATAACCTAGGATAAAGTCAGAATATTTAGATCAACAATACTTCGTGTAAAAAATTAAAGGATTATTACAATATCAAGTTACTCAAGTAATTAAATTTGAAGAAAGGTCGCAATATTTTTAACGTTGGTTGCCCAAGCATTACTCATAACTGAACAGGGAAATATACAAGGAATATATTGTTTTATTGTTTTTCTTCTATTCTCCTTCCCAAGAAAACTTTACCGTGTGAATCTCTTAGAATGAGTGTATTGAAAAGTTTGACAACGTGACCAGGCACTAAGAATGAAGGTAAGTAAAAAGTAAACTGAGAAAGGTGTGATACAAAATAACTAATGTAAAATAGGGAACATTTAACATTTTTGTTTGGTTTTATATGCCCAGCTGCCCTTTTTTTCCTTTTTTCGCTTTCTTTAAGTGGGTGGATTTTGATAGGTTCTGTTTTTATCAGGTCTCCTTCACTGTATTTTGTAATTATTATAATTGTGATAAACCTAAGTAAATATAGTACACACATAAATACTATCTGGGCCTATTAATCTGAGGGCAAACCGGATGAACATCAGTTGTTCGATGTTTCCCCCAAGAAACTGCCTTCTGCTACCTAAGTGCTGGTAGGTGTCATCATTTTTCGTAACATTTTGTTTATATCCAGTTGTGTTTAACTGATGACAGTTGTGTGGGAAAATAATATAACATTTATTGAAATCAGTACTTCATATAATCATGTATTTCATACACGCACTATTTACCATGATAGAAGGGTAACCGCAGAATCTTTAAGGGATATTGGTACATAAGAGCGCTCAGACAACTAATTTATTACATACGCAAAAATTGCATGTTGTATGTCATAGTACTTTTCTTTTACCATTTTGTTGGCCTCGGGGTTAAGAAGTACTTGAAATTCTTTTATATTTGTGGGTTCTATCGAAAAATGTGCTCTTCTCTAACCTTTTAAAACATAGGAAATTACAATTTTATTTCATACTAATTAAATACTGCAAGAACGCTCGACCAACCTGCCGTGCCGCTGAAGCTGCCAAGACCAGACAGTCGATAGTTGTCGTTTTCATCATTAATACGAAAGAGGTTATATTTAGCATAGTAAGGCGAGCCATTCCTGTTGACGAGGTCGATTCGAAGTTCATAATTCTTTTGTCCTTGATTCGTTAAATGATATAAATTATCATTTCCCAGCCAAAATTCATCACTCGGGGATCCAAATCCTACTTTGTAATTGTTCCAATAGAGGTAAAAGTCAACATCCCCATCTATACGTCGTTGAAATACCTGTAAAAGGAAGGTGAAAAGAAGCAAATTTTTAAAACTCTTACCAACATTTAAATGTGCACTTTAATGTAGTGTCTGTCGAACGTATAATATCAAATAATCTGTTCAGGTTGACTTTCAGGTTGAAATAATCTGTTCAGGTTGAGAAAAATGGATAAGCCTCGGTCGTGGCATCTCGTCACCATCTAGTTGCCGAAACCGGTCAGTTTACCATCTCCGAGAGAAGATTGAATAGCCCTATTTTGCAACAGCTAAGAAGGCAATGGTCCTCATTTTTGATCGACTGTACGACATAATCGAAAAGCCATGGTGATTTTCTTTTTGTAGACCTCGAGCTTAAAATAGACTTCTTGAGAGTCCCTTTTCTTTTGGTTTTTGAAACATACAAATTGCTCGTTTACATAACTGTCACTAATTCAACACGGCATCAGACAGGCACTTGATGACACTCTTCAAGATTTTCTGATAAAAATATAAGAAGGGGTATCACCGACACTACTGTTATCTTTTTCGACATTAAATACATTTACGTCGTAGATTCGTAAAACCATAAAAAAAAACATGCCTAATAGGCTTAAATGAATGTTAAATTGGGATAAGTGAACTTATTTGCAATTGGTGTTAAGCCAGAGGCCCGTGCTAAAGCCGTGAACCTGAAGAAATTTCCCCCCTAAGAACTTTATGAGATAAGATTTGATATAGAGTAGGCTTATCTCGTCCGCGAAAGAGTATCTCCCCATTGGGATCTTTCGAGCCCCCTGAACAGCTGGGATGGCCATAGGCCCGTTATGACCTAACTCTGACTCTTCTATAACCAGCATGGAAGTGTACAATGACAATCACCTATTAAGATATAAACGTGGAAAGATTTCATTTCTAGACTTGAAAACTGAGTTGGTATGAATTTAAAGGATTTCTTGTCTGTTTCCAGACAATTCACTATTTCCGATATAGCTCGTGAAAGCTTAAAGTGATGCCGTGAGATTGCAAAAAGTAAAAAACATTAAAAAATCGAGTTTAAAATTTCAGTGATTCCTTTGAGTGACCCATATGAACAGTAAGGGAGAAAAAATAAGGCCTGTTGTGCGAATTCCGGCAACAGCCTTAAAATTTTCGTAAAAATAACGACTAAACTCGAGGAAATCAAAAATGTGCTACGGACAAACACTATTCAGTCTCCTAACGAACATCAGTTGAGCGGACCAATGAGAACGAAGTATAAAGCATATTCACTAGGTGTAAACAGCTGATCGATTTAGCACAACAACACAAGTGAACAAGACGCATGGTGTGTGTGGATCTTGAAGAGGTAACGTTGATATTGCAATGTACAGAGTGCATGGTAATACCACTACACCGTTTTACTGTAGTGGCCTAACTTAGGCTATAGTATACTGGCTCAGTGGTACCTCTGTGTAAATTAAGCCTAATTTAGGCTACCGTTAGATGCTCTGCCTTTATGTGCACTTACCATCGTCTTTGACGTTCTTACTCATGGCGATAGTATTGGTGTAACTTTCGTTGTAAACCTGTAACGTCCAAATTCAAATCGGTACTGTAACGCGTACCAAAGAGTGAAAGACTGCGGCCTGTACTACGTAGTATTGAGGAAGCTACATTGAGTGTATACAAGTAAGTGTTATGAAGCAATTACGCAAGAACATGCATTCTCTGGTCGTGAGACTGTTATAGCAGGGAGTTGTTATTACTCCCTGGCTATAGTAGAGATCAGTGGTCGTTAGCGAACAGCTGTAGGATACCGTAGAGCAGGGAGTTGTTATTTGGAAATAACAACTCCCTGCGAGAGCTAGTCAGGCTGGAGTGGTATGGTACGTTTTTTTTAACTTGGTGACACCTCAATAACATTGCATATTCAACATCAGGTTCGTTGTAGGCGTGGTTTAATGCCGTATAATAAGGACCGTTTTTTGAAAAGGCCTTCAAAAATTTACCGATTTTATGCTGTTTAGGTTACTTCCCGAGATTATCACTATCATTTTGAGCTTTCGAATTGTATTCTTCAACTCTGTAAAGCACTCGTGGCATTTTTAAGAATAAAGAAAGACATAAGAAGAAGCAAAATCTTATGTTTTTCCTTTTTGCAAACTCATCACTTTATCATCACTTTAAATCAGTGCTCCTATATTATGTATCAAATAATATAGGTTTTAGTGCACAATCATGGAACTCGAAACCTCCGACATAAGTTAGACACAACATTATCATCGAATACAATTTTTCGATCTTCTAACTCTTTACTTAAACAAACAATCGGGTACTGATCTGGGATCCAGGTCATTTATTTGATTATATGTGGATATAAAAGATCCAATTCTGATCTTCTATATGCAAATCTGTTACCATAAATGGTCAGATTTAGAATCAATAACGACTGATCGGAACTGAACTTAAATTTGACTCTGACCTCCAGATCTTTACAAATATACTTCCCAGTCACCAACTTAGAAAGTAAACCAATGGACCTATTAAGTTAACTATAATTCAGCTAAAGATGAAACTTCAAATCTGTTCTTTTTTTAAATACATTTGTTACGACAAATACTTACAGTCCATCCCCCACCATCAGACATGTTGCAGTATACTTCAAAAGCCGTAGGTGAATTGACCGGCTGTATTGTGTACACTTTGCTCTCCGTCTGACCAGCTCTGTAGATATCTTGACAATCGGTGTAAGAATCTGTTGAACAGGTTTGTCCGTCTCCGACGTATCCCTCGTTACAGTAACACTGAAGAACGTTGTTCCTTTCTTCGCAAACTGCATTAGCATCACATCGATAGCCATTTTCACAATTTAGGCCGCTGACCGTGCAGTTACAACGACTTGAACAATTCGAATTCACAAATACCGTACCAGGCTGACGAAGAAAGATAATGCGAATTGTTTCCTACTTAAAAATGATCTTTTATAAGAAACGTAATTATATACATTCAAATGGGAAAAAAGTACCAGTTACTGAGTAATCTTCCACTTACTGGGCTTACAAAACTGGCTGAAAATAACATAATACCAAAGTAACTGTTGCAAAAGGATATTATTCTACAATGTGTTTTCAGGTATTACCTGGAGGATCCCTTCCCCCTCAACGAAGCATCCGCATTCTTCAGGCGAAACACACATCTCTCCTTTCTTCAGAAAACCTTCCGCACAGATACAAGACTCTCCTTCGTTGCAGGAATCACTGCAACCTTGGGGCTCATCACACGAAGCTTGACAAGAGCAGTTACCGTACTTCATATTTGTTGCACACCACGTCAAGGACTGATCTGTGCAAAGAAAATTCAAAATACACCAACTTACTGTAATTAAATTTAGAGTAAATAAGCTAAGAGGACTGTCTGTTCAGTTCCATTTTTAGACTTTCTAATAAATCTGAAAATAGCGGGGATTTCTGTTTGATCTTTGTCCCAAACGTATTAATGAAGGACGCCTTCAGTATTGTTTTCCTATAACAGATCGGCTGAAACTTTTTTCTATTTTATTCAGATAAACATATTAAATAGTTTTAGATAGAACGGACAAATTCAATTGTAATACCTATTTTGTGATTAATCCTACAATCCATTTCGAAGATGACAAAATTAAGGGAAAAAAAAACCGTAAACCACGACTAGTACTTTCACTATCCCATGAATGACTGAAATATTCTGAATAAAGGTGCGTTTACACCAAAGCCTAAATCTGCTGCGTTTTGGTGTGAACTCACCTTAACTGTTTATCAGTCACACTTGAGCAAGATTTATTACTTTTAAGTAGATAAAAAGGTCCATATTATGTTTTTTCAGATGGCCTATAAAACGAAGAAATTTGCCTACCTCCTGTTCCACTGTATCCATCAACAATAAGCTTATAGCTGCCCCATTCATCACTGATTCGGAACTGGTCGTAAGTAATGTAAAACGAAATTCCACTGGAGGTCTCTAAGTCGATACGTAATTGATACTTCTTCTGATTAGTTAAAGATGCCAGTTTTTTATTACCTAGCCAGAATTCGCTATTTAAAAAGCCAAATCCTTCCTTATAATCCTCCCAAAGACGGTCGAAACTAATGTAACCACCATTGCGACGCTGTATCAACTGTGAGAAACGAAAGACAGTATCTATCCTTGTTCAACTTTAGAGGTGCATCAATTAATGAACCTTATACATGAACACTTAATGAACCTTATACATGAACACTTAGTATACTAGTAAACTATCGGTTGTACAGTTTGGTGGACTGTAATTCCTCACAGTCCTGAAGAGACGACCTGAAACGTCGTGTGCCTGTTAATCAACCTTCATCCTCCGATGCGCTACATATGAAATCAATTCTTATGTTACTTAGCTGTAGCAATGGATCTTCAGTGACATAAGAAGAGAACTACTTTTCACCATGTTAAGTTTGCATCGGTTTCATTCAGTAAAGGATTTTTCGATTGAAATGCACATACCGTCCAGCCTCCACCATCGTTTTCGTTATCGCAATACACCTCAAAACTTTCACGACAGCCGTCGGGTTTAATGACGTAAACTCCACTCATATTTTGTATCGAACACTGTCTTAAAACATCTGTACAATCTTTAGCATATTCAGGGTTCTGGTAGAAGAAGTATGAAGGACCTGGAAAGGAGAGTTTAGATGTTACAAAATTTTTTATGGACTTTCTCTACACTTTCCTGCAGTGTACAACAACAGACTTTAAAGAAAAGGGCATCAATGCTCTTTATTTAAACTAATTAATGTCCTAAGTTTAATCAGATGGGGAATGTGACATAGGAGAATGGAGAATACTGAATACCTAATATTTGTAACAGTTATGAACGAATGTTATTGTCGATACGATAGAGTAATTTGATGCTATTTAGTTGGAACTAAATCATGCAACTCCACCTTCTCAAGTTAAATTAGACAAACTGGAAACAGAAAATCTGGGGAAGATGGAGGAAAGAATCTACGTCAAATAAATCGTTTAGCGCAAAACAATACGTAACGAGGGGGAGTAGTGTTGGTTTTCATCGATTGATACTGTAATAATGCTCTCATTGGTTTTAAAATATTTCAATTGTAAGTACATTTACTGTTATGTTGTATATTCACCTTTTGAAAATTGTTTTTATGAAGTTATAGCATGTTTGTATGACCAAATTAGCATACAGTCTCATTATCTTTGACAAGCAAATAGCGATATGTAGAAAATATGTGTATGTAGCCCTCAACTCTAAACCGATTTTTGCTAAGTTCTAGCACTTAATATGAAGTGTTCATTAGGCAAAGCGTAACATAACATTTGTAAAACTTACTCGGGTTTGCCTCAATTGATCGGGTCTCTCGTATGCTTCCAGTGCCCTAAGAAAGGAGTTGAATTTGATCAAAATAGTTTGTTAAATATTAATTAGAAATTAAATATTCATTATTACACACAACTGCAAGGAAAACCAGTAACACTGAGCTTTCATTTGTAAAAAAAAGAACAAGTAGAACTTTAAAATTAAAGCTGATGCAGCGATTTTAAATCACATTTGCAGGGCATTTGCTGGTAACCTCGATAACCGTCATTACAACACTTCAAATTGGCTTTCAGGTACACAATTCTTCCCAAAAATCTTACAATATGACAAAAATTATTGTTATTAGTCTTAAATTTTAAAAAACCTAACTTTTTTGGTCATTTTAGGTCAAAGGAGGTGTTTGCATAACCTGTACCCAAGAGGCAGAAGCGGAAATTTTTTTCCCTTCCACAGAAAATAAAAATAATAACCATGCTTAAGTATATGAATCTCCCTTAAAAAGAATCCCCCTTGGAGGCTATCTCGTCCCCTATTAGTTTTTTGTGTGTGTATACGGCATATTTTCTCCTCTGTCCAACAAATCTTGCACGACCAACAAGAGTAAGAAGTAAGGCGATGATATGTCATGAAATTATTGCCACAGTTAGCGTAGTTTGATCTAATTGGTGATTGCAAACGTTTCATTAAAATTGTCCATTATCATTTCTAAGTTGGTTGTATGTCCTCATTGTTGCCTCAATACCGCTTTTTCTTTTTTCATTATTTTTTATCTGTGTACATAAAGCATAAATGTTTAAATATGACAAAGTTGAATGGGAAAGAATGCTTGACTCTTTGCGCTCTTCTGATGGTTCTTATGACTGAATAATTTAAATCTGTTGCGTAAGTTTCCTTATTTCTTGCGACTCTAATAGAATATACTCTCTTTATTAAGGAACATGCTAATGCTTCCTTTTCACTTTAATTAGTATAGTTTTGGTTCTTTTGTTATAATTTTGACCCTGGAAGTAACGTCAAGAAAAATTCTTCCTGCAGAAGGTTATATTGCTAAGTTTTTACACCTCAAGGAAGCTTTGGCTTGACTCGAGTTGTGTTTTTTGTTAAGTAAAATATGTTTTTGATGGAATTTATCCGAGTGGTTTAACGTGTTTAGTCTTCAGCTTTGCAGACTGACGGAGGTATGTAAATGCCGAAAAAAGTTACTAGTACCTGAAAATTAACTTAAAGAAAATTTAAAAACATTGCGTACCTTCTCAAAATTATATCAATGGATCACCATTTAAATCACCTAATGAAGACAGTGATGGAAGTTGAACAAATTAGGGTTAACAGCCAACTGTGACGCATTTTTTTTCAAATTACACAAGTTCCTTAAACCAAGTAGTCATGGATACGATCGCCTGCAAGTAGTGGTCGGGTAGGCGTAACAGCATCAGACGTTTTTTCCTAAATTACCCTTCAATGTGAACAGAACACTTGTTTCTATATTTGTAAGTGGTAGAGTTGGCATATCATCAGATGTTAAGTTTAAATTTACGAACTACAACATTCCTAGTCTTTTTTTACATATTCCTATAGTCTTACAAAATTTGCTTTGTTAAAGACGGCACTGCACTAAACCGTGCTGCTAGATTCATCTTAATGCATTGTTTTAATGCAAACAGAATTCCTCAATATTTTGAACACGTGAGATAAAAGTGTCTGAGGAAGCGTTGCAAACTCAAGCGTCGAAAAAATCCAAAGTTACTTATACGACAAGTTCTACACCAAAGGTTCATAAGGCAGTGTGACCTTTTGAAGACATTCTTTTATGGTTAGCAAAAGTGCGTCGTAAATAGTTGAAAATTTGTTTTTGTTTCAACCAGCTAGAATGTGAAGTTAACAGATAATAAATTTGTTTTGAACACTAATGAAAGGGTGAAATATAATAAAACACAGCCTTGGATAAACTTAGGCTGTTAATTTATACAGCTTATTAGACTTCTGGCATGTATTATGTCAGGTAGCCGGAGTTTAAGGAAATTTTTAATTTACATTTTGTTTACGAATAAGAAAATACTTTAGAATATGTGAAATAATTCAAAAGACATCAATCCATCCAGATAGGAACGTATTTTTACTGATGTTACCCTATTCAATGCGATCTGTTTAAAGGATAAGAGGGACTCGCACATTACAGTAAGAGAAGATTTAAGATTTCGTTCATACTTGAATATGTATTTGTTGTTATGTGGCATTTATTCTAAAAAGAATCTTTTCAACAGTTAAGATGAAGCTAAGATTTATTGGCGAACTTGTTCGTTTTGCAATTACGCTAATCTTTAAAAACTAGTTAGAAAGCTGAAATTAAATTTAAAACTGGTTTTGCACTTTTACGCTGAAACGAAGATCTTCTTTTTAACAAAAAAAAAAAACTTCAAAATTTACTTACCGAAGTTTGAAAAGAAATTCCAACGAGAGAAATTGACATGAAAATCACGATAGCACCTTTCAGATGGAGATTCATCACGATGTAAAAGCTGTGAACAATGTCCACTGGACGGCAGTCAGTAAGCTTGTGAAGATTCTCGAAATCTAGTGTACTTTTCAACTCTATGTAACAAACTGCATAATACAAAGAATGAAAGCAACACCTCCGAACGAAAATACGGTGTTTTGAAGGAGATACAGCTATGCCCCGGCCAAAGTAATGGCAAAATATGGTTGGATCTTTACTACTATGGTTATGAGTATGGGTATGTGGGTATGAGTACGTAAGGAACTCTAGTTCTATGTAACAGTGCAGTATGTATGGATATGTTCCAGTTATGGAAAATCAGCTTTTCCTTACACGGAAATCTTTCTTATGGAATACAGTTTAGGGAAGATGCGGACTCGTAAATATTTGTCTTGTAGTAACCTGAAGTATTAAATAAGAACAATCCTGTCCTGCTGCCTTCTTAGTACTCAAGACCGGAAATTGTAGAACAGAAGGATATAGTCTATACTAATACAACACGAACATTAGTTTATATACTCACACTAGACAGCAGCATCTAAAAAGAAAAAGGAAAACATGATACTTGCAGCCCATAGCGCAATAGAAATTGTAATTGACGGAAGGGATAATGGGGACGAGGTAAAACGCCCAATGGTTTTTTGATACATCTAAAATTCATGTGAATAGAAGATCTGCTATTGTGCATTGGCTAAATACCTGCCAATGTCCATGGCTTCCACAAAAGCTTCGGAGTTTTGTTATTGTTTTAATACCTCAAATTCACTTTGAAGTTGAAAATGACGTCGAGATAACCCTTATGTGAAGGGACCTCATACAAAGTAGTAGCCTAGCATGTAACTTCGGTGGCATTTAATGTCCCTATCGTAAACAGGAAAAAACTTAAAAGAAGAACTACACACTACTTTAAGTGACACTCACAGTAATATAAACACACCACAGAATCATAGGCGTAGGAAGCGGGAGACTGGGGGGCTGCAGCCCCCACCAAATATTTCTGTGGAAATTTTCGGGCACCTACTGAAAGAAAAATAATGCAATGATTAAGCTAAAGGTAATCAATTGTATGGAAAACTTCCTTGGTAATTAAGTTCTGATTTGAATTGCACCAGCACCTATATATATTCAATACTAATTCAGTGTGTTTTTAATAGTTAAACTTATAATTATTATGATCATCAGTGTAAGTAAGTTTTATAACACAACTTTTACTTCAAAGGTAGCATATTTGGCACCAGATTGCATGTAGGGACACCTAATTTGTTAACACAACTTTTATTTTAAAGGTGGCATATGTGGCACCAGATTGCATGTAAGGACACCTAATTTTTCAAGAATTTTCAAAGAGGAGGGGCACCCCCTCCCCTTAGAACCCTCCAGGCCAGCTATCAAAAACATAATGCATATGCTCCCACCCCATACAAGAAATCCTAGCTACGCCACTGATAATTATCATTGTTATTGTAACGACTTTCCAAAATGACATGCAGTATGGAAGGGAAGTAACGCGGCAATGTAATTGACATGCGGTGTGATAAAATCGATGCATGCCTATATTATATGTACATGAACATGGTGAACACTCGTGGAGAGAGCGGAAATTTGGGGTTATATTTTTTGGCAAGTCGTTACAGCCCCCCCCCCCATCAACTTGGACTCCTACGCCTATGCACAGAATCAAAGAGTAGTAGCATATGAATGCCATATGAAGCGGAAATAGCTAGGTGATAGTGCTTGTGACTTTAATATTTTTGGAGTTGAGGCCTTGGGAGTCGCGACGTAAAAATGGTCAAGAAGCATGTGTAAAACAAACTGCAAAATGCCAAATACTAGCCTAAAAATCAGTATTAAATGTACCGCAAGCCTTACATTACAATATTTCAACAAAAACCTTACCTTTTCAATAGAAACCTAAACTTTTCACCCATTTTACGCGTTAATTAAAGGCTTAAGCAGGCTAGAGCAGTGGTATTTTAGCTTTCTGAGGGTAAGGGCTAAATGCATAGGTTGACGTAAAATTCGGATATGGAGGGCATCGGGCTTAGAGAGAGGACACGCGAGAACAAAATCAATATTGAAGAGGTCCCGAAGTTGTATCTATGGCAATGAGTAGCAGAGCTTCAGAAGTATGAAGCCAAGTTTCCTCGGCAAGAAGGGGGCTCATGACCCATTGTCCCCACCCCGTCTACAACTCTTCGTCCAGAATTCGTTAATCCCCAGTATGATCATTCTGATGTTCATCATCGAAGATTTGCGGTTTAGCAGAAACATCTGGATTCCCAAACTAAGTGGGTTGCTGAAAGCCGCACCCTGAAGCGATGAAGTCACGATTGATTGTACTTATCCAGTGCAAGTGGCCAATAAACCCTAAATCATTTATCCTAAAACGCAGTCGGACAGTGAAACGGCGCTGAGGTGGAGGGTCGAATTTCAAAAAGTCGGATAATATTTGAAATTGATTGCATGATTATTTTTAACAGAGCTGGGGAAAGAGCAGGCAGAAATAAAACGTGTCAAGCTCATTGTTAGGTGATGGCACTTAGTAACTGCATTTGACTTTGGTTCCACAAGTATATTAAACATGGCTTGCAGAGATTTAAATTTCAGTAATCATTCAACACACATTCAACACGATACGTTTTTGAATTGTACAACCCCTTCACCCATAAATTAGATTCTATATTCTTGCTACCGGCTTTGTCATTATAAATTCACGCACTCAGCAATACACCGCTGCATGACTAAATGCAACCGCGTACAAGAAAAAGCAAGGTACACAAAACAAAATACCCAATCTTGGCTAGATATGACTGAACAATGACTATGCCGTACAGCCTGCTACGTAAGCAACCTTAGGCCAGCACCTCTCCAGGAGGACAAAATTGGAAAGATTCAAGTGGTGACTTCAAAATACATAATGTGAAATACATGTGAGCATGGATAGTTGGCCCTTATTCTAAATTTGCTACATTTTCCTTGTCGAATGTGATTTTTTTAAACATAAAATCAGTTTCAGTCTATAAAATGTAATCCTGCAGCCTACAAGTCTCAAATCGGTACGACTACACATATGGCCGTAAGGCCAGGGGGTTGGGGACGGCCTCCTCATGTTAGAAACCTGACTAAGTCGGGGAGATATTTTGTCTCAGTCGGGCGAAAAATTAGACAGTTAAATCAGGTCTGAAGTCGGGCAATACTCACCGCCCTCCCTGAGAAAAAGAGTCTGGTACGGCCATAACTACACATTTGTTAGTGTGTACCGGTTTAAGATACCTTTAGTCTATATTAACAAATAGCTTTCATTTTATTTATGTATTTCTTGCATCACTGCCATACCATTACAACCAAGGCAAGAATTAACAATATCAAGAGAACGTTCATCAGAACTCAACGTGCCATATTTCTAATACTTCTTGTTTCAAATCTGAACCCCAAACTAGATTACTCAATCACAAGTAATTGATAATTCATGATGGTAGTTTTTTTTTTCAGATTTCCTCTTAAGAGAAAACCTTTTCTGAAAGTACATAAACGATGCAATGTACGGAGAAATAAAACAAATCCAAATGTTTCAAGACAGAGAAAACTTCTTGGCAAATTACAAAACATTACTAAGCAAAAACGTGACTGCTATCAGAAGTTTCATCTTTGGAAGTACGCTAACACAGGCCTTAATGTCCATACAGAAGTTTAAAATCCTGAAAGATACCCAAACTCATGCTAATTTACCGAGAAAGCCTCTAGATCAGGTACCGAAAGAGTAGCCCCTAATTCCTCTCAAGTATCTTTATCACTTCGTTATCTTGGTAGGTCATAGAGGTCCAAGTATTCCCACTAACTGCAGAGTGTTTTCACTTTCAGAGAAAATTCATTTTTAATAGGTGAAAAACATTGAAAGGTACTAAAACCGGAGCATTTCAAAATTACACATGTAAGGCACAAATGTGGACTTAATACTTAGTGTTGACCTTAAAAGGTTCTGCAACGTATACCAATTGCATCCCCTATGTGGTCCTCAAAGTCGCATCTCGCCCTACAGTTAGGTCCTCGTAGAGGTCCATGAGTTTTTTACTGAATTAAAAAATTGTCCTGATTTGTCTCCACAGTTTTCCCAAGTTCTTCAATCACTAGTACTCCGTGTATTCTGTTTAAACCTGCTTCGTTTGCAGTGATGAACTACGTTTGATTCAGATATATTTAGAAGATGGTGCAAATGAACACCGATTAAGGACTAAATGACCACAAGATTTCTCAAGTGATATATTTAAATTGTCTAAGTAGTTATTCTTTACTTAAAACAGTTCAACCTTCCACTAAAAGTGACTAAATCAGAAGGCAATCCAAGGAATTGCAAATCTCATCTCCCTCTAAATATTCTTTTTATATATCTTGTGATTAATGAATTTTCTCAACATACTGATGAACAAATAATTACAAAGAGCCGCTGTTAGATCATTATCAGAGCCTTGACCTCAACCTTTAACTTACATATGACCTTTGACCTAGCCATTAGCTTGTCGTTCTTTCCATAGCTATGGTTGGTGACTTTTTATAGGTAAAAGATCGCAAAAACAAGTTTTAGCGATTTTGGACGATCACCTCTGATCTTTAATTTACTTATAATGTCCTTAATTACGCATTAACAAGTTTCATGGCAGTGTACCAATCAACCTGTGTTGAAGTTGATCGGAATTTCGGTTTATGGTAAGTCCACTGCACAGTTTTCGCAGATGTTCGATAAATTTCAGCTTTGACTAACATTTGACCTTTGACCAACATTTTATCTTTGACCTGGACCCCTAAGTAACAATCAAAGAGCACTCTTTTAAGATTGTTCTTATCATTCCCTATGTATAAATTAGTTTCATTGTCTACTGTAACTACTGACATGAAAATAATGGAAAAAAATTAATTTTACCTAATTTGACCTTTGACCCCTGCTTTTTATCCATGACGCCATCGAAAAGCATGGACAAGTTTTCATAGTCAGGTACCTACCTACCAAGTTTGAAGGTGATAGGACGTACTGATAGGAAGAATTCGGGACACATTTTTAGCAAAATTTAGACGAATTTATAGCCATTACTTTGACTTCTAGCCTCGGCGGAGGGTATGGGAGCCCTGGCCTCTCAGGTCCCCCTTCATCCACGGCTGTACTAATTTAACACCAGCATTGGGTAGGCCCTCTAACACAGAAAATCCGCTACCATTCTTCATCCACCAGACTGATGAACCCCAAATCTGTGATTGGCTTTGTTCTGTTATCGAACGTATGAACAATTTTACCATTAAAGCACAACGTTAGGGACAACTCTATCACAACGTAGCTTGTATACACCTTGCCAGAAGTCTCATTTATGGGCCTTGATTTAAAAGACCGTTTTCCCGTAAGGCTGTTGTGAAAAGGATGTCTTCGATACATCTCGTTCGTTTCACTTTCATTCAAGGTCAACGTGCAGTACGACATTACTTTTGAATCACTTCCTGTGGGGTTTTCTTTGTACTTTTTAACACTCTGATAGGTCTATCCGTTTGGAAGGAAAGTCTGGCTTGATCACATTTGACAGATGCTTGGAAGCTTCCGCCGCATTAGTTTTATTCATAATTTGAAAATTTAAACAAAATTTCACAGTGCGAGCCTGAAGTTCGTTCTTACAGTTGGTAAAGATTCGAGGAGACGACATCGGGTTTTGATTACAAAAATATTGATTAACTGTACAGCTCTAACTTACGAATAGCTGAGTACAATTCAGAGAGGTCTACAAGTGATGTGCTGGAAATAAGCTTCATACCAACTGGCAATATTTGAAATATTCGGTCAATGCATGCGTTTGTTTTACTGTCAACTCTAAGTAATCCCTTACTTTTCTCCAAGCGCGGCACGGTGCCGCGAATCGGGGGCGACGTCTGGTGCGATCGCACCTTTAAAGTCTGTTACTTCTACTCTGTACTTATCGAAACTTGGAACTATTGCAAACCTGTAGGATGGATGATTTTATGAACCATGTCAGTTTCGGATATTCGTCCTAGCGCAGGTCAATATCGTTTGCAAAACTTCCTTACACTGAGGATGTATTAGGCTGTAGACAGTAGGATTTACACAACTGTTGAACGTCAGTAACAAGGAGACCCACGGAATAGCCGGGTATACTGGGCCTGGTATGGTAAATACTTCCCCGTTAGGTACTATGTATATGAAAAACGAACGTACTACAAGAAACGAATTCTTGGTGACTTCCAGCGGAAGACGGCAAACAGTTTTCATGTGGTTCTGGGGCAGGTTTGGTCTCTCAGCCAGTTACGTTGACGGAATACGTGCACAAAGAACGGCATCCCAGCTTGATGCCCTAAATAACAGGCAGATTTTCGCATAACACACGATGATGATGGTTACACACGGAAATGCTTCGAAACGCTGCTGAGAAGGGCGCAAACATTCTATAATGGGTGTGACGAATCTTCAGAACAAAATCTGTATCCAGGCAAGTATCCAATACAATACCAAACAACCGTGAAAAAAGATCAAGAAGAATAGAACCAGCCTCGCTCATATAGCCATATAGGCCATTTTGAGTTTACTGAATATTTTTTCGTACTTCTCACGAGGTTTTGTGATTATGTAGAAACGCATACATGCAATCACGGCTAGATTGAGAACACTTCTACCGAGTCCGTTATACGTAACGATTGATACAGAGGTAGAGGTTAGTTACAACTATAGTTGGATGAAAATTAACGACACGCCAACACAAATGTGTTATATAGTGTCAAGTAAAGTTTAAATACGGTGCAAGTCCTCCCCTCACGACAGACGGGGAATTCCGTGGGCATATTCTACAAAGTCCAGCCCACGGGGGCAGCGGTGGAGGGAAAGTCCGGAAAAGGCAATCGATCGTGAAGTACAGTTACTGCTTGAAATAGCATCACGAGACTTGTCACGAAATCCGCAAATGTCAACTTGACTACAAAGAAATTTTTCCTGTTGTGAATTTTTTTCTATCAAATACGGCGAGCATGATGAGCCTCCATGGGCGGCAATCAGTCCTCCCCCAATAATTTTAGTGAGGGACATAACATCAAATATGCTCCCCCCCCCAATATTTAGAGGTATATAGAAAAAATAAATGTTGTAATAGACATTTTCGATGTTAATAATTGTGGTATTAGTATATTCATGGCAGCTGGCGAGAAATTCATATCAGATATGTGTGATCTGTGTCCTCTAGAATGCACCAAACCGCTTGGTCTTTGGGCCATGGTCCCCCTCACTGATGCCGATTTCTTTTAGCAGCTAAACATACGTAAATTTTTTAACACAAGTTTTATTTCAAAAGGTAGCATATGTGGCACCAGATCGTTGTAAGGTCACCCAATTTTTCAAAAATTTTCAAAGGGGAGGGGCACCATTGGGCCATGTTCCCTCATCACTGATGCCTATTTTTTGTTTTAGTTCCTAATAATACGTTAAGTTTTAACACAAATTTTACTTCAAAAGGTAGCATATGTGGCAACACATTGCATGTAAGGACACGTACATTTTCAGAAATTTTCAAAGAGAAGAGGACACCCCATTGGGTCATGGCTTCACTGATGCCTATGTTTTACTTTTTTTAAATCCTTATAATACGTAATTTTTTAACATAAATTTTACTTCAAGATGTGGCATATGTGGCACCGGATTGCAAGTAAGGACTCCTAATTTTTCAAACATTTTTAAAGGGGAGTGCCCCCATGGGTCATGGTCCCCCTCACTGATGCGGATTTTGTTTTGTTTTAGTTCCTAATAATCCATAAAGTTTTTAACACAAATTTTACTTCAAAAAGATTGCATGTAAGGACACCTAATTTTTCAAAAATTTTCAAAGGGAAGGGGGACACCCCATTGGGTCATGGCCTCACGATGCCTATTTTTTAGTTCCTAAAAATACGTTAAGTTTTTAACAAAAATTTTACTTCAAAAGGTAGAATATGTGGCACCAGATTGCATGTGAGGATACCTAATTTTTCATAAATGTTTAAAGGGGACGGGGAACCCCTCCCTTTAGACCCCTCACCAGGCAGACGATCACACAACATACTGGATGCCCCTCTCCCGTGAGAGAAATCCTGGCTACGCCACTGCCCCTCTACCCTTACCGGAGGCCCAAAGTATTCACCCAAGTGTCCTCTTCCCAATAATTTTAAGAGACGAGGCTGTTTCCAGAAAGACCAACGAACTTGCTTACTACGAAGGCTGTTAAAGTGTCGATCATCCGCTGAGTGTTGTTTTCAAAAATGTGTTCTTGAGAGAGAGAGGGGGAGAGAGTGAGAGAGATGTTTCAACGGAAGTAAGGCTAGTCGGCATGGACTTCTTTGATACTTCTTCCATTTTTAATTAACGTCCAAAAGACACCACGCTTAAAAGCTGACGGTTAAAAGCTGACGGTCGAAGTCCATGCCGACTAGCCTTACTTCCGTTGAGACATCTCTCTCTCACTCTCTCCCCCTCTCTCCCAAGAATACATTTTTGAAGACTGTAACATTATCATCACATGTCGGAGGTCATCTTTGTGGAACACTTTCTTAGATTAGAACCAGTTATACCTCTCACGTCATCAATGAAATATTGTACAGAAAAATCCGACTGACACGATATATCATTCCGTAATATAGTTGCGATTCCAAACCTGGAATCTCTGCGGAAGCCGGTACTACTGCATATATCGCATTCGGTAAAGTCGATACACGGCCCTTTACTTTTGTCAGTGACATTCTTTTAGCAAAACTAAGTAGGCCTTTAAACATGAATTTTAGGCAAAATTCCAAAAAAGGGTCTTGAATGAACGAAAAGTTAAAAAACTCTCAATTTTTCCCAAGACCATTTTGCCATTGGACCAACAGCCGAGAATGACTGAAAAAGTTTCTGAAAACTTTCTTTCATTGTCAGAGCCCTAGTTTGAATAAACTTCTTTATATACTCGTGCTACATACAGATATTAGTATATGCTTGGAGTGGCTCCCTTACTGTACACGACACGGAAACAGATATTTAATTTAGCTTATCATACTGACAAAGCTCACTCCTAAAGTATAGGTATTCATTGCTTTCCGATTTTTACTTATAATTAAAATAGGTAAGGTGTCACAGATGTTTTTCTGTGACAAAGTGTAAAATTAACACTATAGCGGGGGAATTTACTCTTCCTGTTCTGAAAACCATATATTACAAGCATACAGCCTCTTTAAGATTGTAGTCATGACATAAAATGGGTATGTGTATGTCATAAAAGCACAATGCATGTAGAGGGAAGTCTGTCACGCCTTACCAGCACGTTGACTGTACCCTGGACCTTCCTTCTGAATCCAAGAAGTTTTTGGATCTTGACATAGAAGTAATATATATATATATATATATATATATATATATATATATATATATATATATATATATATATATATATATATGATACAATAAGACAGCCTTTTATTTCAATCGATTTAAACTTCTTCTACATTGGCCGAAAAGATAATTCATTTTAAGGGAGTTTACAATAGATACAAAACAGACTACAGTTAACACTAGCTACTACCTTGCTCCATAAGCGTATGGAACCATTTAGATTTAGGAACAAAATTTCTTTCCGGAGTACTTTAGCCACATATAAACAGTTCCCACAAACTCTACCCAAATTTTATTTTGAAAGGCATTTTCCCCTGTCTCCACCTCATAGGCCTTTGCCGGGTTCTGATTCCCGGTCTAGATGAAACCGGGATCAGATCGAACACCGCGAACTCAACACAGGGGGGGGGGGGACTAGGGTCTACAAAGGCTTGAAGACGTGGGTAAGTGTCGACCCGGGATCAGCGTCGACCTTTCACAATGAAAAGCCTGCAGCATAAATGTTTATCTGTTTGACATTTTCTCTTGAATCTCGAACCTGAAGTCAAGTTGTAGTACAAACACAGGATCCAGTGTAAAGTGCCAGGCGCGTAGCCAGGAATTTGCCATGGAGGTGGGCGAAACCTGTAGGCAAACTATCTTAGCGTAGCGCCATCATGATTGGCGAGAAATGTACAAGAAAATTTTGGCCAAAAATATCTCCCAGATGGCTGGAAATGGCACTTTCCAGGCCTTGAAAGTTGCATCTAAACATTTTCTATTTTGGGTTAATAACAATTTCGTTAAAAAAATCATTAAAAAAAACACAAAAATATGCTCAAGGAGGGGGCGGCTGCCCCCTTCGCCCCCCCCCACATGGCTCCTGAAACGTGCAACCATTCGAACTCGTTCAGCTCGGTATTGGAGTGGAACACCATGTGCAGGTCCAAGGCATGTGTTTTGACATAGTATTAAGTATTTGGAGAGCATTATGACTATGGTAAGTAAGATTATGACCCTAAAAGAAACTACCGCATCTCTTTTTTTTTTTGTTCTCTTGAAAACTTCATACATCTTTAAAGCTTTGATTTGTAGAAATACAGCTATGATGCCTTGTTTAAAGTACAATAGCCGGGTAACTTAAGAGTCAATAAATAAATAAAATTCTTATAGACAGAATTCCTTTTCTTTGTCGTTCATGAATAATTGGTCGCGGAAACGTTCAAACTTTTAAATAAAGTGATACTCATAACTCCTATTTTGGGAAATAAAGCTATTGCCAGAGTTAAAGTGATATTACCTGTTCCCGAAAAGGGAAATACATACGACCTAATGTTTTTCTTTATTTGTCAACAAACTAACTATACCATTCATGGATGCAGTTGTTTATGTAGTGACTGAAAATGGTAGTGTGAATGGCAAAATATAAAGAAACAGTGCAAAAACAGTCAAAATCTGCAGGCTATTTTGAAAAAAAAACCGTCCTAATTACAAATGCCTTAAACCATATTCAATGATCACGCAGCTGTGTGTACCGAAGTACTGTACATGGGCTTATATTTCCTCGGTTATTCATGCATTAGCTTTAAATAGAAGGATTTGGAAGGTTGTATACTGCACAGCACACTTGCGATTTTGAAACAAAAGCACCTGTTTTCACCATAATACCCGTGTTAGTGGATTTCACCCCTTTCAGTATTCAAGAAGACACTTGCATACTAACGCTTGCAACGGTAATCAGTTACACCTCTATACACTTGTTTACTTCCCCGCATCCCAAGTCTTTGTCCTTGAGCGGTGGGCTAGGTCTACATATCAAATAATCTACGTAAACTGGACAACGATACACTAAATGCCGAAAAATGTGTCGAGTTTGTAGATTTCGATAACTAACCTGAAGTGTGGCAATAGTGGTAGTCGTAAAATCGTATGGCTCCATTCGATTTCCTCTGTGAGCAATGTGTCTTTCCCTCGGTCAACTTCGATTGTTGTAGATGGTTTCTCAAAGAGTTTCCAACATGTAAACGAATTTGTGACTGTTGTATCATAACTCCCTGGTTGAATCAAGGCAATTGTGTACATTTTAGCTGGGAAACGTAACAGGGAAAGAATGCCCAGGTAGTAGCTCCATGGTATGACCTTGCGACGGAGGATAAGCATCTCAGATATCAGACTCCAAGCTGATAGCGTTGACCATCGATGATTTGAATGACTCAAGAATTGTTCAATATTATTCGTCGTAGGTAGTAATCACATATTACATCAATGACCAGTCTCGTGGGTAAATTGAGTTAGATTTACTCGTATTTTCTTGAGTCTGCCTTCAGAATCATGCAAAAAACACTCTTCGAAGATCACGAAAGCTCACTAACTGCACAAATTTTACTCTCCTTTCCCTTCGAGTCCAGGTAGCAACCCTTGCTGATACTTAGTCCCAAGTTGTGGTTTTATCGAGTAGCTCACGAGGGCTGTAGTTTGTTCCGAAATTGGTCGGGAGGGCTTCAATAGAAATTTCTCCATTCGATTTCCTATCATGAAGCCAATAAAACCTTTCGGATATCAGCTCCATGGTACTGTAGGCGTACAGTCAGTTTCCAAGTACTTAGGCTATGGTGTGAATATCATGTGTTCAGTGTTCGTTCGCTGGCATATACGTGGGCACCTTTCGTTGTGCTGCCTTTTGCATATAGAGCACTCCCATTGGTTTGTTCACCCAGGAGTGGGATTGAATGGAATAAAGATTGTGTGGAAACATTTTCGATTTTCATAGTTTTTGTCGTTATTTTTATGATAATTGAAACAATATTTGGAACAACTACTTTAGTGAGGGATCTTTATTGTTCGGATGGACTGCTTAAACGTTATTCCAACACTCTGGACAAGGCAGCGTTATGTATTTATCTTTTTTAAACAGGTAATATAACTTTAAGTGGTGGGATGGTGAGGCCGAATGGTTTATTTGTAATATAAGCTACCACTGTCTCTGCCATATTGATGTAGTATAAACAGAGTATTTTCCTTCTAATGAGGCCACATAGTCCTTTTTGCAAAAAAAAAACTTATATTTGAACTGAAATATATTGGGTTATGACAAAATCACTTTTCGGATGTTTGAAGGAAATTCTTTCCTCTCCTCTTTTCTTAGTCTTCTAATATTTCTTATGAATTAGTCTTGCTAATTTTATAATCAGTAGTACGCTATGACGGCTTAGTCATACTAGAGATAGACTCACGGACCACCAAGGAGTTCATTACTTGATATGGAAGCCACAGTGTAAGAGTTCCGGAAGCGATACCGTTAAAACACGGTGGGGTCTTAGGAAATACAGCAACTTGCTGAGGACAAGATGCATGTATAAAAGCACCAATGGTTCATTCCGAGACGGAGGAAAGCGAATACAGGAAAGTTTCATGGAGTTGGAAATACCGTACGTGGGGAAACCCTTTTGTTCAAAGTCGACCTTATCCCACTCATGATTAGATGAAGCTGAGGTAAGAAAATTTGGTGTCCCATACGCTTCAGACTTCAGGAAGTTGTTTTCTAAACCAAAAATTTTCCATTACAATCCTCGTCTGCTATGCTTGAATCGTCACTTGGGGAGGGAGGGATGTCATCCGAAATGGTCTAGATTGGAGAAATGAAGTGTTGCACCTGCCTGATTGCACTGCAGGAGTTAAGCGCATTCCAGAGTCCAAACTTCAAATGAGTCGCTTCGGTTTTGAATCCACTATGCACGGGTCGCTTGTAGGCTGATGGGAAAAAGTGTGGCATCCAAATGCTCTTGAATGAAGGAAATATCACTTAAAAATCCAATTAGGCGCAATTAATAATATTTAAGGGAAAGTTCATCACTTCGAAGTACACATTATTTACAATTTATGACTCAGTTACCTAGAAAAAAGTATGGCTTTTCAAATCCTCCGCAGATTATTCTTGTGGACCTCTAGAAAATGCCTCTTATGGACCTCTACTGTGGAAAGTATGTCGTGTCCAGCCCACTTTAAACTAGTGGTGGAATTTAGGGGAAGTGGCTCTCTTTCGAGAGGTTTTAGGCAGAGGCCACACAATTAGTATCATTTGGGGCAACGTTGTTCTGAATTGTACCCTCGAAGCAACACCTCAAAATGTCACATTTGGCACCTTTTACTTTGCTGTATCCAGGACAGAGTTTTCATTTTTTCTATACGCCGGCATAATAAAATAGAAAACTTCAATGGAGCAACATAGTAAGTAATACATTTCGATCGGAAGAGACCCGCTAAGGACTTTGGTCGTCGCATCCACCTAGAGTGTAGAAATGTACCAAAACAAAGTGTTTAGGATCCCCTGCGTCTCATACTATTATGATGTGGTGTGAGTCAGTGGGGTTACCAGGACTTTAGTGTGGAACTAAAGCGGGACAAACCTTTCCTAACGGTCTAAATTTTTCCGAGACCGTCTCTCCACAATTTTGGTCGTGGGGCTGGGAGGCGAAGCGGCCCGGTATGGGTATGGAGAAAACTTTAAATGCAGAAACTGTAGGTACCATAATTCCTGTTTAAGTGTATTTTTTTTGCAAATTGCCACCATATGTATCGAGTTCAGAGCTGTCCTAGTGTTTTCCGCTGAAAACCTGATTTGCTTAGCGCAAGAAGCAAGTAGAAAACAAGAGGGTAATTCCACGGAGTTGCATGTCTAATCGCTAGCACACACACTTACGTAGGCCTATATAGACCTTATACATTAACGTCACGGCGACGTCAGTTTGGAGGAAACCAATGAAGCACACGTGCACGAACGGCGTATATTTCGCACGCGCGTGTGGAGTTAACGATTGGTTGACAAAGCAGTTGCCTGCATTTGTTGGTGTAACTTGCATTTCTACACGCTTTTCCTACAAACGAGAGGTAGCCCTTTCAGCTCTGTGAAGTCACATGCATAAGGTCTATATAACTGGAGGACGCACGGCAATGTTGAATATGCTTCGAAATTAATGTCAACTTGGAGGTTTACTTTATAGGTTAGCTAACTCCAGTCGATTCCATATTGCCCTAGGAAAGGGTATCCAGAAGAAGAAATAACGTAACACTGGGGCAATATGAGCATTCTGACTGGCTAGAGACTCTTTGGTCAATTATAGACCTTATGCATTGACGTCACACTGACGTATGTGAGTATGTGATTGGTTGACAAATCAGCTGTCTGCATTTGTTGGTGTAACTTGCAATAGCACGCGCTTTTTGTCCAAACAAGGGAGCACTTTCTGCTCTGTGACATCATATGCGAGCACATTCTGCTCTGTGACATCATATGCATAAGGTCAATGCGCCAATTGTCGAGCTATCACGCGTTAGCATGCCCATCATTGCACTTAGGCACAGTTGCACAAACTTAGTAACACTAATGTAAGACTGAAAAAGAAATTACTACTTATTAGTACCTCCCAACCCAAAAATACGAATCTTAAACTCCACAAACTAAACAGGGTTTTACGCTAAGTCGAAAGATACATGTATGACATAAAGAGCACGAAACGCGGACCCCGCAGCTGAGCTGTTTTTATCAGTGGGACCGCGCTGAGGGCTTCGAGGCAGTGGCCGAAATGCACTTGTGCTAATGCGCGCCTGTTCTGGCTTCCCTGCATGCCCCCTTTTATTGCTGTGCAAAAAGAAGCGTTCCCTACACAAAAAGTTTGTGCACATAATATGAGTGGACCAATGATGTTCGTGCGTGGGCTCGGTAGCATGCCCATCATTAAAATAGTCAGTACTAGAACTTCGAGCACACCTACACGCCTATGTAATTGGTAGATATATTTTGTAAGGGAAATAAAAGTGTGTCGGTGTAGAGTCTGCACCCAACTTTTTTATGGAAAGGATTTTAATAAAAAATTTTGGAGCGCTTCGCGCGCATTCGTAACGGTTTGTATTCGATACCTATAACCATTATTAGGGCAACAATATATTATTCCAACCAAAACACTTTCCCGAGAATAGAGGTAAATCTCCAATCCCTGTCTGTCGGCAGGGACACCGCATCAACAGAGGATCTTAGAGTAATCTAGTATCATGAGCAGCATTAACAGTAGATTTTGTTGGATTTGTCACTACATCTTTTGTGTATTACATGTGCCATCCCACACACAAAATATCACTAAATATGAGAATCTCTAAGCATAGATTAATTGTAATATTTACCAAAGATACAACCATTTTGCATCTAAGCCACCTTTGATAAACAAAACTTTCTAAAGATTGGGGGAGTTGTCACCCCTCCACTTTGACAATAACCCCCCCCCCCTTTACACAATCAGACATAAGATTTCACTAGATTCTGAGAGTTTTTCATTATATGATCAGTTAAATATTTACCAAAGATATAGCACCATTTTGCATTTAAGCCATCTTAAATGAACAGAAATTTCTCAAAGTAAAGAGGGACACTCCTTAAACCCCTTCGCAATGTGACGAAGGAAGAATCCGCCCGTTTGCAAACTACGACGGGGTGTTCAAGGCATCGTCTTCTGTGGTAACCCTCCCCCCATCCAAAAACCTCTGGTAGCGCCACTGTGTATATTATTCATTACACAAGCTTATTGAGCGGTCACAAAGTTCATTGGTAAAGAATATTTATTATGAGCATGCTTATTAATCGTCTTTCCCCTGTTGCTATACCTCTAATTGCTCCTCTCCCGGTCATTCCTCAATGGAAGCTGTCCATTTGGATTTTCGTTCAACATTAGTGGATCTAAGCTTTTTATGAAGTGCTTGGTACGCTCTGCTGTAGTAACGTTTGCATTACAGTAAAAAGCATCATACTAACGTCGTCATTTTGTAATTAACCGAAAGCTTCCAGGAGGCTCTAAGTCTGTCTCGAGGAATCAGAATTGGAGGGTCTGAAGCCATGCCACAGCTAAAATATCAATAAATAATGTTAATTCCTTAACCTGAATCAGTCCAAAGCTTTGCCAAAGATAACAGCGTTTACCTCACTTAGACATCACCTCCTTCCTTACACCCAAGCAATATAAGAACAATTTACTAAAGTATGTGACTTTTTCAGCATATGACCAGTTTGAAACTTTGCCAAGATAGCATCATTTTTCAACTCAGCCACCTTTGAAGAACGTCAAGTTTTCAAAGCATCCTTCTCGTTAGACCTCTTCCGGGACGGCTCCTCCACACAACGTGACCGAGGAAGTGTCAACCCGGTTGCAAATTATCGTAGGTACAAATATGCACACTTACACCGACTAAGTGGCTTATATCGGGTGGGATTACGATATTATCTTCTGTGGTGCCCCCTAATCATCAAATCCTGGCGGCGACACAGGGCCATGACTGAAAAGTTTCTGATTCTGTTTCTGAAGGGGACATAATAACAGCCATTGTAATGTCAGTGGTATACGTGTAAGAGTCGCCAAATTGCAGCTTCATGTTCAATTTTCAAAAAGTCCCCGTGTCCCCCTTCCGAAACCACCCCCTCCCATTGCCGCTTCACGGCTCACTCGTGCCTGCGGCACTCAGAGACCCCTAATTTAAAATCCAGTATCCGTCTCTGGTGTTTTATTTTCGGATGCATCAAAGGAAACGACAGACATAATTTAGACCGAGACGTTTTGCACATCCTTATATTTGAGTAAAAAAATTCTAGTTTGAGAGACGGATTTGACAGGCACGGTACAATTTACAGAACGTGCTTGCAATGAAATTTGTTTTGGATGCACTTTACTAACATATCCACACCGCATTTGGCAATTATATATGATCCTAAATATAAAAAGCATTACGGTATCACAAATTTGCTTTTTGTAGATTTCGTGATAGTTGGTAACGTTTTGTCACAACTTAAAATTGTTTGAAAGTAGAAGTGAAACGTATGGCGATTATATAAATTTCAAATGAACTGTGTTGGCACTATACGTTTGAGATCCTGCCACACTCTTGGTACTTCTCTTGTGAAAGAAAGACCACTTGTACTTAAGAATTGGGCACAAAAATCACTTTTCTTATTGATTATAAACCGAAGCAAAAGAGAATAAAACATGTGTGTAGTGAAAAACGTGTGCAGTGTTGTAGTGTTAACTATATCAAGGCCTACCTGGACAAACATTCTCCACCATGGCATGTCAGAGTAACCTTACCTTTGCAGCAGATGTCGAATGAGGGTTGCGCCTGCTTTTGCCCGACAGGGTTTTAAGCTGGGGGGGGGGGGGAGCAAAACCCGATTCCCCGACATAAGCAATGGCATATAGGAAGGAAAATGGAAAATTGTCTGGGTGCGCCAAAAAAATTTGCCTTGTTTAAAGAAAAGTTTAAAGTGGGGGTGTTTCTTCACGAAAATTGGAAAATTTGGGGTTTCATAAATTGAATTTTGAAGTTCTGATTTCTTGACAAAGGCAAAAAGAATCTATGCAATGGTGATGCCGTGTGTATGTTTGTGTGTGTGTGTGGGTGAGTGTGTGAGTGTGTGATGCATTTCTTGGAATCACTATATCTAAAGAAGGCTAAAAGTGACAGATATCATACTTTGCTTGTAAATAACATATCTTCAGTAAATGATCCCCATTTTGTGGAGGTCAAAGTTTATAAGTGTTACTAATGTCAGTAGGCCAAAACCTGGTTAACTCGATATCTCTAGATAACATAAATAAGTTCATACATGGTATGTAAATGTCCCTCAGTAGGAACAAGGTCCGGCTGTAGCTGATTTTTATGGAGGTCAAAGGTCATGCAGGCTCAATAGAGTTTAATGTTGAAAACCTTGAAAAGTCCTCGTAAACACAATATCTGAGGTAGAATAAGCACGAGGAAATCTCATACTTGGCATGAGGTTTGGCTAGACTGAGAATGATCCCTATCGTTCTTTGATGTTATTCGGAAATCATTGTAGGTTACCGCAGGTGAAAGGTGAAAACCTTGTGGCCTTGATCGATTTATACTCGACACGTGGATGCCCTGTTTTAAGTAATGAGTTCCTACCTTATTCATGTTTGTGTATTTCGAAAGTCATTTGGGGTCAATGGAATTCAAATTGTGCAGACCTTTCATTGCTTTTGAATACTATCTCGAGAAGGGTATAAGTGAGAGACCTCATACTAAGCATATGGATAAACCATGTGGAATGAATGATCCGTATTGTCTTGATTCGAAGTCAAAGGTCAGTTTGGTAACCAAAGGTCAAGAAGCCATAAGCTGTCAAAGATGATTTTTCACTTGAGAAGGAATATTGTTTATTGATCTGATACTTAACTGATCTGATACTTTATTGATCTGATACTTGATATATGATAACGTAATATGAATGTGCTAAATTTGATCTTTGTCCGTGGATTAAGTCTTTATTTAAGTGTCAACACCGTAGTGACATACTTCACCATGTAACTGTGCCAGTTAAAAACCATAGTATTAATATTGTTCACCAGTGGCCCAGAAACGACTTAGAGCAAAAGCCTAAGGGTTTAATGATTCCTTGCCAAAAGGAAATGCTTTGTCGCACTGAGGTTTATCCTTCAAAGTTATCCTTCTTGCGAAATCATTTTTACTACATATTCGCAATGTTACCTCTGGTGAGCTCACATGACCTTTGAACTGCACTTAAGACTACGCGATTCTTGTAATAAACATGAGTCGATCACATGCCAAGTATTATATCTCTCACTGTAAGATATGATTTTTTACAGTTTGATCTCTGACTTGTGACCTCCAAATCCTTTGATCGTCACCAAAAACATTGAATTATTGAACGCAACGTGGGCTCGGTGTTTTACCCTTTATGAGATATCAACTTAAAGAGGTTTTCACCATACGACCTCTAGTGCATGACTCTAAATGAACTTTGACCCAAGGGATCTTGTAATTACTATGGGGCATGCACTAGTTTAGTATGCGATACCTCAGTGTTGCCCTTCTTGAAAAAAATCATTCACAAGTAGTATGCAAGGAGTTCCACCGCCGGTGATCTGAGATAATTTACAAAATGGAAAGAAAGGGGTGATTTTCAAAGTAAAAGTAGCCCCATACAAAGAATGACAAGCATGCATGATTCCTAACTTGAGATATGGTGTTTAAGAGGTTTTCGGTTTTTTACCTGTTGTAACGTCAAATGACATCTGCTTCCACCACAGGCAGTACGGTTGTTTCCTATAAACATGACTAATGTAAGTTCCAAGTATGATAAGTAGCAGAAGAAAAAATTAAACAACAGAAACTGGAAAAAATAGATTTTGATCAGCCAATTTTCATAGCATGTACAGTAAATACTGTACATGGTGGAATACCGTTTCCAGTTTTAAACTGTGCCATGTTATAATTTTGTAACACGAGGAACGTTTAAATATCACCAATTTTCCCCTAACCCTAACCCTAACACTAAGAATAACCCTAACCCTCAAAAAAATAAGAGTGAATTCTGTTAAGTTTATAAGAGGAATCGAACCCAGAAAATCATGGTATCATGCCTTCCTTCTTGACCACTGCACCATGTGGAGAACTCAACAGCCGTTCTCCTAAATTAACTACTTATCTGTAAATCACTCAACCGTATCGTACCATTAACAGTTCTCGTAACACGTGTTACAGTTTCTGTAACACAGATCAGTTTAAACTGGACATGCTATGTATTGGGTATTTTGATAGAAATTCGAACCCGGGCAGCCAAAATAGGACGAGAAGGACTTTCCACTACACTAACAATACACCACACAATAATTTGTTTTAAATATTATAAAAAATATTATTAATATTATCTAATAAAAATGTTTTTAAATTTTTGTTATTTTCACACCATCATTCACACAAGTCCATCATTAGTTACTTAAAATTTGAATAACTACATAATTGTACCAGATTTATTCTTGTGAAAAGATGTATGTTGTTTTTTATAATTTTATTCTTGGGATGGTGCAGATATTCAGCTCTTCTTTTTCGGTGATCACGAAACGACACAATTTTGAGGTACGGTCAGCTGTCTATTCTTGAGTAATCGTGTTAACGAGCATTTTACAAGGTTTCATAGTCTCGCATCTGATGACCTCAGATGATCTTAGAACTAAATCATAATCAACATGGTTCTTTCTCTAAATATAAAAAATCTATACACCAAGTATGAAACGAATACAACATTGATTCCTATTTTGATAGAAACCTTCCTCGCAATACGTGACAAATCTGTATAACTAGTAAGGAAAGTATGCATGATTGCTTTCTTGAGATAACGTATTGACCAGAGGTCACACAGTTTTCATTGTTCCACATCTGGTGGCCTCAGTTGAGCTTTGATCTCCACCAAAAATAATACGGTCTGTTTTTCCCGAAATATGACAAATCTATGGACCAAGTATAAAAATTATCCATCATTCTTGAGATAATGCACGTTTGTGTTTACAAATAGTTCACAAGGTTTTCGTAGTTTCACCTCCGGTCAACTCAGATAAGTGTTGCCCTCTTTTTGAAACAATAGGATTTATCTACTGGCCATAGCGTATCTTCACTAGGTATGAAAAGTGCCCCTTGTTCCCTTGTTTGAGATATCCCGGCCGTTACAACGTTTTCGGTTTTAGACCTGTGGTGACCTCAAGTGACCTGTAACCTCCACCAAAAATTCATTCTTTCTCTCAACTGGTAAATCTGTAAACCAAGTAAGACAATTATCCAGCATTCTTATCTTGAGATATCAACGAACACTTCATAACCTGAACAGACTGTGGGTCGTGCCTCCACATTGTGTTGTTTCGTTACCACAGAAACTGAACGGCTGAAATGCTTAACCATACAAAAGGATAAAATTATAGAAAGTAACATATATCTTTTAACAAGCATTTCCCTGGTAGATTCTTTAGTACTTCCAATTTTAATTATTTAATTATGACTCATGTGGTTAAAGCTATTACTATGGCATGATTAGAAATAACTTGTAATATATGTTGATAGTGCAGTGTAAAGTACTCAGTTTTTCATTTTGACAGTCCAGGTTCGAATCCTTTTCAAAATACTCATTTTTCAGTTTTGTTATTCATTTTTTGTTTTCTGTTATTTGTCACACTTGTGATATGAATTTGTTCTATTGCAAGAAAGGTCCCCATTGCTTTTGGTGGAGGTCATGTGAGATCACCAGAGTTCAAAACCTACAAACCCTCAGATTAAATATGATATTTCGAGATAGGAATGGTGAACACCCCACACCCACACTGCCTGACCCAGGTCAGAAATGTCCAACACCTCCCAGAGGACGAGCATCGCTCGCACCTTGCAGAATGAGAACACTTGATAAAGACTCCTTTGGGGGCAACGCATCATAGAACGGCCGTTCTGGTTCTAGCATTCTAATAGGCGAAAATTGACAACTTAAAATGTTTAGATAAATTGACCATTAACCTCGACCCTTTTGCCTACGACGTAATCAATTGCGCACGCAAAATTTTATATGGTCAGGTATCTACAAAATTAGTTTGAAATTGATCAGACGTCTGTCTAGGAGGAGTTTGCGATACTTTTTTTTGTTTTTTTGTTCACACACATTCACGTATACACCCAGATACTGTAACACATCTTCACATTACTAATGCCAGTTAAAGTACAATATCCCATCTTCCTGCACATCACATGTATGGAGGTGATATAAAAATTTATAATAAGTACAAATGCAAACAGTTGATGAATTGTGAAAGCATGGATGGTCTGTAATGCAAAACGACCTAACTAACACTTATACTAAATCTTTTCCGCTTCTTTATAACAGTGTAATTACGCACAGGAAATGATGTTTTTTATGCTATTTGGAAAAGGAAAATCATGTACATAACAGTTTCATTTGAGACTTTTTGAAGTACAACACGTTTATGTAAGCATTATTTGTATTATCTGGAAAACTATGAATCATGGGGTGGGTCATATCTTCTTCATTTCTTAAAGATTCCGTCCAATAGTATACTGTCAAAGGATTGTATAAAGGAAGCTGAACCCTTGTGCATTTGAAATGTATTTATACATTAAATGTATGTATTGATACACTAAATATTTTCGAAACATATGTAAGACACACGGTTTTTAAAGCTTCACATAATAAGTAAGTGTTATAGATCTTTTTTTTTACATAAGCCAGTAAAGTGCAATCGTCACTTAATTATTTCTTTAAACATTTTTTCCATACTACCTTTAAACTTTTGGAGTAATGTTATCATGAAGTATCATGAAGTAAGTATACAAAGATATATTCGACATCAGTAAAGCATTAATGCGATATATTTGCGTCAAGTCTTAGAAACAGTACAAAAATAATCATTCAGTTATCATTTTGTTGTGTTTGAAGCATTCCGAGCCAGTAAACGCAAATCATTTTCAGCTTATTCAGATGCAGCTTACGTTTCATGGACAGTTAAACTCCGTTTTTTCCAGATGAAAAGAATTTCACACATTTAAAACAAATTGAGAGCAAAGTCTATACAAATTGTCTTAATTTAAAACAATTGCTTTCCCCAGTTACCAGATAGTTACAGTAAGATAAGAAGTAATATAAAAGGAAAAGTAAATTATTATTTACTTCGTTAGGATCCTACAGAATCTAGACTTTTTGCATTATTTGTCGAAATAAATCACCATTCACTCTTTTGAAAATTTCCTTTAAACGAAGGTACAGCTGACTACCGTATTTGATGCATTGTCAAATAAAGCACATATTTAATCTTTCTCAGTTCAAGTAGTAACATTTCATGCATCTCAAAAAAAGTACCAACGGGAGAGTAAATTTTTACAGACTTTAATTTTATTGAGAGTGAGACGCCTATACCTCATTATAAGGCTTGCTTTTATGTAATTAAACCGATTAATGCAACGTTAAAATTTTTTACCAAAGAATTCACAAAACAAATGTTAAAAAGTTAATACTTTATATTCTAACTTACCTAGATTCAGCATCATTTTACTTAATCCTTTTAACGAACAATACTCAATTTTAGTACCAATGCTTTAATGTGCAGAATTCTGAGTGCATTAAAAACTCTTCACTGACGGATTATTCACCTATTGGAATACTTGATTGGTAACATTATCCCTTGATAGCATACTACCTATAGATTTTGCAGTGAGAATACCTTCAATTTTTCAGTGCATTAAAACAATGCCCACTTTTTAACATTCTTGGTGGAAACAAACAATTCACGAAGCAATAAAGAACTACTGCATAAAAAAGACAAATAAAGCGAATTAAAATGTAAGCAAGTCCTCAAAGAAACGGTCCTGTTACTTTTATTCCATGTTATCAATCTCTTCTGAAGCTTTTTGTTGACGTCGTTTTGGATCATACACTTTTCTGTAAAATTTAAGCTTTTTTACGTGAACGATAACACCAAAAACAGCTTCAACTAAAAGAGAGAAAAATAAAATGCGTTTTATTTCATTGCATGACTTTGGACTTGAAGACTTCACAGCAAAATAAAACTTACTACCCTCAAAAGTGAGCAATTTATAAGTGTCTTTGTCATGACTCACTACTGCATATTAATCTTTGGTTTCTCACGCAACTATATGTGTTGTTCGTTATAAGACATGCTGTGCGGCTACTGAAATGTAGAATTTTGTTTTCATAAAACTCTTTGTAGGCCTAATTCTAAGGAATACATATTTGTAATAATGGCTACGCACTTTCTTTCAATAACATTTCAGAGTGTACTTACTTATCACAATAACAAAAACTGACACATTCAAAAGGAATAGGATTACAGCCAAAACTTCTTCAGTTCCATCAGGGACTGTCATTGTCATAGCGGCAACTAAAACATTGACTAATATGGCACCAAGTGCAAGCATCTGATTAGAAATTTGGAGGAAAAAGTAATTGCATATCGTTTAGTCACTTAAAATGTTTAGAACAATTAAGGCTGTGGAGAGTAGTGTGAAAATGACATTTTTTCATTTTATTACTAATGGAAGTGCAAAGGGCAGAACCTGAGTTACTCAATATAACACACCATTAAATTCAAACACAGAGAGGTGCCTTTCCTGGCTATGATAATACCGCGCCTTTCCTTTTGCAAATAACTGTGCAAATATTGAAACAAAACAATCACCTCAACCTGACTTCAAGACCTGATTAATACAGTACACCTACCTGCAATCTCTGTTCAAGGACACTCTTCATTGGCCTGTATCGAGCATGTAGAGTAAGAAATACCACCGAAACACCAATAGTCAGCAAAACCGTTACTTTATCTTCCCATCCAAGAAGAGTTAGAAGGACCGTTTGAGTTACTTTCCGAGTGAGTTCAATAATCTCCCAGTACCAAAACTGGGGCTTGTAGTTTTCTACCAGAAACTTAAGTTCAATAGGAATGTTCATGCCATAAGATGACAGAGAGATAAGCGGTTCTGTACTGTCATTGACATTTCTGGAATTGTCCGGAGCTGTCGTAGTAACGGGTGAACAGTATTTCCTCAGAACGAAAAAGAGAATCAAGGGGAAAGCAACTATGTACGCAGCTGTTGCTATGTAGGCAAACACTTGGTAAACAATCAAGTGTTTACAGTGTAATTCGAAGTCGGACCGTAGTACTGACATGCAACTTTGATTTTTTAAGTCTGCACAAAATTGCACACACGCGCGGTGATATATTTGGAAAATTGCGGTACAAATTGGTGGATACGTCACAAAAAGTAACATAAGACAAACTGTTGCAGTCTTCGACTTCAGACTTTCAAGGTTCGATTGACTATTGCCAGAACCTTGAGTGAAATATGAATAGGCTTTCTTTGTGTTATACAAGAAGGCAGGGACCGCAGTTAGGCAAAAGATGACAGTCAACGCAATTAGAAATTCTGCTTTCGGATTAATGTGCAAAGAGTCGTGGAAGCACTGAGGTCGGAAAAGAAAGCGCAAAATGTTAAGTTGTATGAAAGATAATATTTCAGCCATAAAATCAAACATTCCTACCCAACGAACTTCTCTTAACGACGAGAATAGCTCAGCAAGAACCTGGTAGAAGCCAAGGATAAGTTTGATTCTTGAAAGAATAATATCCCACAAGTTCCGTTGGTCGGGGTGTCTTTTCTTGTACTTAGTGTATTTTGTCCACACCAAATAGCAAACAATAACAGTGACAGCAAATGTGACTAGACCCTCTACAATTAGAATCACTTTTGAAGGACATTCGACGCATTTTTTCAGCAGGGAAAAATAACCGCGGGAGCATTTGTTACATAACCATCCAGAGTAACCTTTCGAACAAGTTCCTAATACTGGCGCCACGCCTGTTTGGTTTGTGTTGCAACTGTCAGGACGTGGACACTTAAACACTCTTGGAATCTCCTTGTCGTAAAAAGTGTTGTTGTCAAAATCTTTCGTTTCCGTTAGAAGATTTTTTACAAATTTCACGTACGTCTCTCTGTCCGCACCTTGGAACTCCCAATACCAGTAGTACCCTCTCATAATCGACTGGTGATCTTGGAGGCCCGAACAATTTAATCCACTTTGGTTACAGAGGTAACATGGTCCAAATCGATCATATCGGGCATAGCCGTCTTTACAAAAGCAGGCTCGAAATCCTGCTGTCATGGATTTGTTGGTACCAGGGGGACAGACTTCACAGTCCTTTGCTGTTGTAGCTCCTTCACGCTTAACAAAATTGCCGTCGTTGCATCTTTTGCAACCAACTTTATAGACTGTAGTTGACTTGAAACCAATTTCGTCTTGGCAAAATCCACCTAAATAACATTACAAAAAATGATGGATAACGAGTTTTTTCACTGTTAAAGTACGAAGAAGTTATGCAGCATTACTTTTCATCATTGTCGTTATTACATCACTATCATTACTAATTTCATTACTTTTTCGTTGTTGAAAAGTACTACATAAATCATTTCTCGTTCATTATATCTGTAACTGTTTGATTTATCTTAGCTTTTAAATAACAAGCCTTCCTTAAAGATGAACACAATCTTGTCTTTTGGACAAAGAAAATTGGCGTTACCTCTAGGACAAGGATAGCAGTTGTTGTCCCCATTTGAATACGTTCCACGTTTGCACAGTTTACAGTAATAATTGTTGGAGATGTCATTTATTTCTTTGCAAGCAAATCCCTCCAATTCTAATCGATGAGCTACATCAGTAATCGTTTTTAGTCCAGGAGCGTACGTCGGAGTAACACATTCTCTTTCGTGCCCCCCACAATGAAGAATTAAAAGCATTATCGTTATTTATGTAGACTTTAAGGTATGCTCTGACTAAAGTAAAACTTTGAGAACACATTTACTCACTTCATCCAGAAATGCAATCAGAGTTTTGATAAATCTCTTCTAAACTTATAACTACAGTGCCTCGAGAGCAGGTTTTTCAATTTACCTGATAAACTTACAAACCTGACCTAGTATTGCAAAATTACGAACAGTTCCTAAATTTAAATTGCATATCTTTCAATATAAGTTTAAACTGATACTGTTTTCTAAGTTTTCTTATAACTGGAAGCTTACATTTTCATGTTCCAAGCCTCAACGTTTGTTAACTTTTCACAGCTCAAGAACCTGAACAATTTTAGGAAGAGAAACACAGTACAACTACTTTTAACGTTACTAAATCAAGCTCAATAACGTCAGATTCAAAGAAACCTCAGCTTTATTCCAAATTACATTTCATAAAGGTTACCGTGTTTATGTTCAAAGGGATTTATTACCTTTTTGATAACTTCAGTCTACTCTAAAATTAAAAAAAAAACAACTCTAGAGCTACAATTAAACATTGTTTAAGACATAAATTTCCTTTGAACCTAAGAAATCTTACCATTTTGTATGGAATGGTAACTCTCTCGTTGCCTCTTCTGTAATATGACCTATATTATTCCCATACAGATGGCTGTGGAATATGAGAACAGTTGCATTGGTTTCCGTTTGGTAAATGAATGCTTACCTATGCTACGCATAAAGAGTAGTGTGCTTAACTTCACAACAGGTGTCCAGTACGTACCTTCGTGCCCTGCTCAACTGCCTATGTCTGATTTTCCGACAAAATTCTCTAATCAGTACTCAACTCTGTGCACAATACTTATAAAGTGTTCAAAATATGTTGTCAATTCCATGCTTCTTGTTATGACGTCGACTCAAGTATATGAGGTCTAGGTTTGTCAAATGTTGTAAGGCGCCCTGTCGAGAAAATTCTAGCTCCAAACCCTGCCCCAAACCTCAATTTGTGAACTCTTCTTGTCTTTGGCTCTAGCTGATTAGGACTTGACATCAGAAGGTGGGCATACCGATTGGTAAAATCCATGTATTCGCCGCCTGGTGCTGTTCTTTCGTGATATCTGTTATTACCATTTACTGTCTTTTAATTACATCGAGTAATTTCCGCACTGAAGTAGTTTCCCGAACTCTGGTAATATTAAACCCTAGATCTGCACTCACTAGGGTCTGCATCACGTTCTTACAAATGATCTTTGGGGACCCACCCTTTTCCAAAACCTTAAATCTTAAAACTTGGCAACAACTTGATAATAAGATACTGGAATATCATTATCCTCATGCGGTCGAATTCCTAGCTTGAACTCGGTAATGCATTTTTTAAGTTTAATGAATGATATTTAGAAGTCCAAGTCTATATCAGGGCCATATCCGAGGGGTCGTAAGGGGCGTACGCCCCTATTTTCTCCAAAGCAATAATTTTTGTAACAGAATTTTACATCTCTAAGCCCATCTGATTGCACCATGCACTTTCCGCATATGGTTACGCACCTTTTCTCATATTCCTGGATCCTGCCCTGATATGCACTTGAAAGATAAACAACTTACATTTCTTCTAGGCTGTTGCTGTCAAAAGAACTATTCTCAGTTCTTTGTAGATTATTTTCAAACAAGAATCTAAGGAGTGAGAAAATACTCGACATGCTAAATCAATGCTATTTTAATTTACTTCACTATGTTGCGTTCACAAACATTTAGGTTGTATGTGCGAAAAAATGTTACATTTCTAAACTGAAAGAAGACAGTAAATGGCTGATATCCATTTCTTCCTGTGTTAAAGAGGGCAAGGTGGTTCCTGCTAAGAATAGCACTTGCTTCGATCCAGTCACAAAGGTAATGAACTCAAGTTTGCAGCTGCGAAAAATTAAGGCTCACACAAATCACAACATTGAGTGCTGTTCCTTGTGATTTGTCTTTGCCAGCCCATGCGTCCACGGAGTTTCAATAGAAAGTGCGTTTATGTCGGACTAAACGAGGATACTTACATTTTTTTGAGACTTGAAGTTGAGAATGCATAACTATCGATTGCTTCTATTTTGTTGTTAAACAAGCATCTGTAGTCAACACAAGTGAAAAATATCATGTTATGCCTTAGACGACTATTTGTTATTATACCTAAAATTTGAACTGTTATTCACAACTGTCTTTTCATAGGAGGACGATACTTTTATTTCGTTTGGCTGTATAACACTTAGGTCACAATTCAAGCTTAGCTTTAGTGTGAAATAATTTTGGGGTAGCTATGGCTTTGTGGTAGTTTATGACGTTTTCCATTTTAAATTGACAGGGAGGGAAGCATATTTTATCTATTAAACTTTCAGCAATTCAAAATTTAATTTCACTTTCGCAATTCTGTGCTTTCACATCTAATTTGTAGTATAGGTTCCTTTGTGGAGAAATAAAGACCTTACACGACGTCACTTTTGAGGCCGAACATTGAAGGTCACTGCACGCACAACATAGACGTCGTCTGGGCGTAGTAGACCCACACTCGTATCCGACGTGTTCTCAAACCAGCTCTCTGCATTTGGTTGTGTGAGATGCAGTGATACGGCTTACTTCTATGGGGTGAACTTCCTGTTCTGCCACATGCCTAAGATCCTTTGCTACAGTTAGCCTAAGATTACTTTTCGGAGAGAAGCTAACTGTGAGTCTCAAACTCTCAAACTTACAGCCATCACTTACAACCGTCTGTCTCCGGAACATATCCATGATAATCATTTCGATTTCATGGCTTGAATTTTAATGTGTTATTGAAAAATACTGATTAAACTGTACTAAAAGGGTAAAGGTTCAATATACTCCATACACGTGATCATCACTAAATTACCTATGTACAGCAAAGGTTTCAACTACATGAGACGCTTCTGTTTGGAAGCCTAGATTGTAATGAACTTAAACATTTACAAGAAAAGATTGTATATCCGTTCGGGAGAATCTTGTTTTCACCCGATCAGAAAAAAATATTAGTCATAGGCCCCGTCACTTTTCCTGTTTTATCCACAATTCCATGCTTTTTAATTTACATGTATATTAGGCAGGTGTATTGTCAAAGGATACCAAAAAGCCATGTCCTAATCAATTGTTTACTAGGCAGTTTTTTTAAAGAAAAAATGCAGGTTCTTGAGTGGTCTTTGTTCCTGTTAAACTTTGTCTATATTGGAATAGAAAACATATAAACTAGGTGACATAATTATCCCACGTGATACCCCCCGTCACACCGAAGCTACGTCCATAAAGTTGCCACTGCGTCAATGAAAAATGTCGCAAAGAAGTGGAAACTCCTAGAACGTTGTGATGACATAGTGGGAGCGTGGTTTGGTCTCCAAGGTCTCTGGAGACCGCGTTCTCGCTACGTAAATTTTAAACATGTTCAAAATTTACTTAGCTCCAACGCCGTCCAAACAGGACGCAGAATTGACGCAGTATTGACGCTCTATTGACGTACTAACAACGTCATGGACGTAACACAGACGCAGCGGATACTTCGCACTAACGGCTTGGACGTAGCAACAACTCCGATGTAACTCCACGAAAAACCGCAACCTTTATATCTCGTCTATGCAAAATACGTACCTGACATAAGTAGTTAAGAGATGGATGCGTATGAATAAAATAATTCACTTATCCATCAAATGACTGTTAGTCTGAATTACCAGATTCTAGATGAACTTTTTGACGCTGCTGGTGATGAAGAGGAAGAATAGGAGGCAACCAAGAAGCTGCTGAGTGCGTCCTTGGCTGCATGCGGAAATTAGACTTTAGTATGGTCATTATCACCGTCTGAACTTGTAAGATCAGCAGTCAGTTTTCCATTTCCTGAGAATGCCTCCTGAAATGTTCGATGAATTACTCCATTGAGTTGGTCCTAGAATTTCCAAACTAGATAACTAAACTAAGGGTAGGCGGTGCACTATCTGACGTTCCTATATGGGTCGTGCGTGATTTCATGCCATCCTGCTCTCAGCCCCGATACTAAATCCTCCAAAAATTTACTCCTCTCGGGGGATTTCTGAAGCTAAGGTTTCTGTTAACAAACAAACTGTTATCTCTTACTATGTTATTACTTTTACCATTCAGTAAGCAGAATGGTGGTCAAGTGAATAAGCCCTTTTGTTTGGTGGGCATAAAGGACACAAAGGTGTGAGCAGAATTAGCTTCGGGCTTTTTATCCTCATGCAAAAGATAAAAAGGCTTTTTTAGAAGGCCCGGGTTTGAATGTAAAATTTTTGATCCTTATGACCGAGCTAGACCGGCTTCTGCTGTCTTGCTCTTATGTTACATATGGTGCAACTTCATCACTAACGAACAGTCGTGTGAGGTTTGGGTTTCATTCAAAATGCTTTGTATTATAGCATCTAAAAGTAACGTTAGAGTAAACCTCTTTCTGAGTATTTAATTACATACCCATTTCTTTAATAAGCCTTACAGTAATATATTTAATATATTAAGGCAGCGTTCCGTCTTAATTGAGAAACTTAAGCTAATCTTAAGCTGTGTTGAGTAACCACTCTTAAATGTTGTTTAAGTGCTTTTACAACTCTTTGAACACGAAGATATTTTATCATCAAATTCAGTGCAATTATCATTGGAAAAGTGACATAGTCATTACAAATTTTTAAAATGAAAAAAGGGAAAGAAAAAAATTAGCGTTTGCGTTAAAGGAAACTCTTTATTGTCGCGTCTCTCATAAGACGATATTTAAGGTCCAGTACCGAAAGAGACCAAGGGGACTTGCACTTTTGCAGGATAACAAGAAATTCAAAAAACTTGTTTAATTCAAACCTGCACAACTCTTATTGCAAACTGAAGAAATGACGAAACTAAAATTGACGAAAAATCATTAGCATCCACCACATCATGTTGTCTCTATTAGAATACACGTTTTTGTCCAAGGTTGAAATCGTCATAAGCACCATTCATTTCATATTAACAGAATTTAAGATTTGTCCATGCTACAATTTTACATCTTGCCAAATAAAGTCAAAGGTTGGCCAGGGTAAAACAAACAGAAGATATTTACTAATCATTTACGCACAAGTCATTTTTACTTTTCAGAAAATTGTTCAGTTCAGAAAATTGGTTTGTCCATATGGTAAAAGGCTATTTTTGAAAAAAATCATAGGCATCACTGTTTTTCAAATTTTCCAAATTCCAACAGTTTCATCCATGATAAAATACTGTAGCCCAAAGGTTTGCTCATGCCTTCACAGTAAATTTTTTTCTGAGATTTCTTAGCACAAGGGTCTTAATTCCAGTTCTTCCACATTCCACAAGTTACATAAAGTACAAGAGATATTGACTGTAAAGAAAAAATGGCAGTTATTCTTCTCACCCATCTTTGTACTGTACCTGTAGGCTGTAGGTACTCTTCTCAGTCTTTCAGCAAGAATGCTGAATTCAATATTGAACAGGATTCCTCAATTTTAAGGAATACTTTGAAAGAATCGCAAAGCTAGATGGCCAGCATTCCCCTTACACATTGGTACTGTATAGTCAATAGCCCTTGGTACGGAACTTCTTTATATGCTGTGGTTTTAATATATTCTATATTCTATAGTTTGGCCTTCTGCTGCTTCACTTTACATCATCCATTTTCAATACAGTTCAATACTGTACAGTAGCTCTTTAGATCTAGCATTAACTCATTCACTCCACAGCACGCTCATCAAATGGTATACAAAATTGTTAATGTTAACGCTTGTCCTGAATTTCATGCATTAATTTAACAGTTGCACACGTTATTTTACAAATGACTACATCTGTAGATCCAACGAATGAAAGCACATCACAAATGGAGGCATGGCAGTTACAGGTCGACCTGTTTGCTGTCTATGTAACATCATGAAGGAACTTCAGTGATAATAAAATACAATACCTCGTCGGTTAACGATTCCATGTACAGTGAAATGTCACTCAAAACTGCTACAGCTTTCAATCTGGTGGTGAAATATAAGTAATTCCTCAAGCGCTTAAATGGTTTTGCTTGAATTGACTCTATGACAGTCTGAACTGAAAATGTACAGTACATATAACTCCACCAAATGACTCCATTAAAGCTGTTCAGAGTTTTACTGCCATGTCATTCTGTGAATGAAATGAAAAATAAAATTCAAAGCATGCGAATACTGCACATATGACTTGGTAATGGTTTTTAGAAAGTAATGTGCTGTAACCAAAAAGAGCATATTGATTGTACTTGAAACATTCATGCTGTAAGTCACCAGCTTCTTGTCAAGTTGAAAAGTATAGTTCCAACTTATTGCAGAATGTCCTCCTACGACCCACCCATTAGGAGCTCTTTTTGAGTAAGGAATTACCCAAGCTTAATCAAAATTAACAGTCACTTGGAAACCTTCCCATAAAATTTCTATCAGAGAGTTTTAACCGATGCAGAAAGAATTATCAAAAGTCCTAAGTCATGTTGGAATTTGGAAGTGTGCATGACTTACAAAGTAGGCTATACTGCAGTTAACGTATAGTCTAGCCTAGATGTTCCTGTTAGTGTTGCCTGCAACCGTTAAGTCTAACCATGCAAGCACAATGCACAATGCAGGGGCTATATTATACTTTCCATGCCACTTCGTTGCATTTGGTCTCTCTGATGTAAAACTTGAAAAGCAAAAGGAATTAACTTACTGTGCTCATGAATGTCTCAAACGTTCTGGGAAAGTAATCTTACATTCTTGCTCTCTTCAAGTCTTGTGTTGACTGAAATTCATGACGAATGCTTGTACGTCCCGCACTCACGATCACACAGCAAGTGCAAACAACAGCTGCTCCCGGTCCTACTAATTGTATCCCGGTTCACCTGGCTAGCCCGGCGCTACCTAAACTTAGCCCGTCTATCCATGTAGGTACAATCAACCGAGTAAGCTCAATTGTTTAGCAAAACTAGTAGCACCAAATTGGTACGTAAATCACACATAAAGTTATAAGATACAAATAAATTTGCCCCCTCTAAAAAGCCCAGTTACTGTGTATGTTAAGTTAGGCTATTATGTTATCAGAGCTAATCAAGTTATATATGACTAGATGTGCCTCTTATTTTAAATATTTTCACATTCAGGATTAATAGGACCCGCTCCTTAACTATATTCAACACAGTCACCGTACATACAGAGATGCTTCAATAGCTACTCTTTCGGTCTGTCACTGTTACAGCACCGTGCATCATATCCGAAACAACAATAGACCTATTGACCTAGGCCTATTCATTGAAACAAAGGATTGCTTGTGCAGAAAGAACTCGGGGTGGTTTAGTAGTACAGCAAAGAAATGGCCAAGGAATGTAAGATAAAGTTTTGGTAGTAAATTAAAGAAAGGTAGGGAGAAAACGAGGGGATAAAATAAGCCTGCAGTGGGTATATATAGAGACTGAGTAAGTTAATAGAAGGTATCAAGTTAAACCCATAAAAAGCTTTTAGGGTAAAAGGAATAAAAACACTGGTAGTAACAGGAATTGGAAGGTAGTGGGGAGGCTAGGGAAAATGAAAGAAGCGGTAAAATGGTGGATGGCCATTGAAAAAGATTGGTAGGAAAAGCAAGTGATATCTGATGTTAGTGACTTTCCTCATTACAACCAACATGTTTTGTATTAAACTGCATGTAAGGGTTAGGGGAGGAGGAAGATAAACTGCCAGGCCCGGGAATGAGGAAATTATTCCTCGTTCACTTTTCATGCAAACACAACTAGTTGACGATTACATCACGTAAAACAGGGGATTTTGCTTATTCCTTTTTCATGTCCAACTAACTTAGGCAAAGAGTAAAGTTCAGTTAAGACTAGTTGGGGTAAATCAACTGAAATACAAAAAACCAGTAGGTTCTGTTTCATTTCCAGTTCAAAAGCTTTGACTTGAAACAGTAAATTAAGACTATGGCAAAGACCAGTTGGAAGTTATTCAATTGGTTGAAACACTTGGAATCAGTTGAGACCAGTAAGAAACCAGTTGGTCCAGTTGAAAATAACTGAAACCAGTTTGAAATCCCAACTGATTCACAGCAAAGACCAGTTTGAAGTGATTCATATCCAGTTGAAACAGTTAGAACCAGGGCAAAATCAGTTGGAACCAGTTGGGGCAAGTTGGGACCAGTTGAAAATTCTAACTGGTTTCAACTAAAATGTTCTCCTGGGGAGATATATCAATTATTCTCACCACGCACTTCCTTGTAACCTTTCTTTTAATCATGTAAAATTATTTCAATATTTTTTGTTGCTAATGGCTGCCATTTCTCCTCAAATGAAACGAATCATTTGAATCGAATATGTTTATTCATAATGTATGAAGTTTGAATTATTAAAAGCTATTAGTGCTAAATGTAGCTAACTATTGGCCGATTATGAGACATTTAGTTCATCAATTATTGACTGTATCAAACTTAACTTAAGCTAAACAATCGCGATATGTTCAAAAGTACCATTGATTTTAGCCTTTGTGCTTAGATACTACTACGACAGCTTTAAGTTACAGAGCAATCGCACAGTAAGCAGAAAAAACAACATTGTACCGACAAACTCTATGGACTCTTTGTGGTGTTTAATATACTGTATTGATGATCCTAATTTTCTGAAACATTTTTAAGAGAATGATTTCTGTTTTGCACTCCAAACTCGGGGGTGTCTCGGCAGATTTGCAGATCTTTGGATATGTGATTTATGCAAGTCTTGGACCACAACGCTTCTAGACAAAACTTCGGTACAAAAAGCCTAAAGGAAATAAGTAATTCCTGAAAGTACTAAATCATGGTAATGGCGGTTGTACGTTGAAGGTATCATATATTTTGCAAACTAGAATCATTTTCAAGCTGCCAACGAATCCTTACTAGGTTTAATTTGTGTGCATTCTCTATTTGTTGTTTGCGCGTGTACCAGAGTTTTAAAAGGTAGTGAAACTTTCCTAGCTGATTATGCCTTAATCCTTCTACCATTACTTCCCAAATTTCTGCCTGCATCCCTCGTCCGTACTCAGTCCTTTCTAAGGCTCTGTCTTTCGCAATTTCTACCCCCTTCCTCGTATTTCACATCATTCTTTAACCTGGCTGCATCCGTTCTAGTTACTTTCGCCCTTACTTCTTTAGTTTTATTTGCCTTCATTTTCCTTTCTTTATTCTTTTCCTGTTTCTTTTAATTCTTCCTTCTTTTCCTCCTTGTTTTTTACTTTTTTCGTGGTCCGCATAATAAACTTAATGTTTATCAATTCAATCAATGTTTATCATTGCCTCTTTTTGCCTCCTTTCGTAGTGCTCCGCTATTATGAAAATCTTAAGGCTATTACATTCACTCCTACTTGAAGCAATGTTAGTTCTTCAAGGTGGACGTCCCTTATGAAAGCAATTAAGGCATATTATAGATACTACCTATACTTTCGGTTCCTGACATTTCTTTCATCTCTTTGTTGATGAATAGAGTTTGGTTTATAGTGTTAAATGATTCAAAGACATTCCCAAATTTTTTGATCCCTGACACTTTACATCAAACACGTTTCAACCTAATAGTTACACATATCCACTGGAACGTAATTAGCCTGTGATTAATTCCGGAGTTTTATAATAAGAGATTACAGGAAAATCCTGGGTGCAATTATGCAGGAAGTAAAGCCTGCAACAGCTAATCGTGTAACGCACCGAAGTGTAACCATCTGCTGTTTTCAAGATAAATCCAAGACAACTTTTCCAGAATTGCCTTTGATGTTTTTCGTATGTGGCGATCTTTTGTGAATGCTTTTTCTTATCTAGGGGAGGATGTGGGACATCAACGTTTTTAAATTGTTATATTCATATACCTTAGGTTTGGGCTACCGACTATTTCTTCCACTAAAGTTTGCCCACACATTCCTACCTGTTAACTTCATTTGCTTCTTTAATCATTAAAATAAGACTTTTCTCCAAAGAGGAAAACCAAGAACTTTGTCAACAGAAATTTTTTCTATGGGCAATACAAGAGCATTGTAATCTATCTAATATGTGCAATTTACATGACCGAACAAGGACAATTTCATTTTGTCATTATGTTCAGCACATTTCATACTAGAGGAACTGTTTTTAACAATGAGGCATATGCATGCAGTTTTTGTTGTGTAACGAATATCAAAAGGAAGCATTATGAACATCCGCTCACACTCTATACCGCTTTTGTACAGGTGCAGGGATACCTTTTGTCAATTTGATTGTAATATAATTGTAAAGAAGCTTTATTTGTAGAGTAATATGTTTAAATGAGAAACTTCTGTCAACACTAGTCAGACTATGGACGAATTAAATTTGGTTCGGAAAGAATTATTTTATTTTCCTCAGAAAACTGATTACCCTTAACATTCATAGAAAAAATTAGCCCCCAAACATAGTTATAAACGTATTCCAGCTAGATCGTGTAGGACAAATTGGATTCCACACAGATCACATCTTTGCAGTCTGATAGAAAAGCTGTTCAGGTGTAAATTCTCTACTCAAACGCTAGGTAGAACAAAAAACTTAAATGCATGTGTCAGTATGAGCGATTCAAAGTAATGAAAGTGTCCACTTGTCAGAAATACATGACCAAAACAAAACTGGCCATACCGACAGAGAATATGGTCGCTTTAGCAACGGCCAATAGCAGTGACTCATAACTTAACTTTCTGTAAACACATTTCACCATACTTTTTCAAACTGTAAGACATTAAACATTAACCACTTTCTATAAGAACTTTACATCAAACAATACAAAACATTTCCACGTCTTAAAAAGTGCGACAATGAACAGTAAAGTTACTCACATGGTTAAGAGCTCAGGAAGGCCATCAAAACAGCCTCTTTGTATGAAAGTAATTTTGTTTCTTTGTAAATATATAGTTTTAAGGTCATGTGGCCATTTGTTAGTAGTAAAGAGACCATCAGGAATTCTTCTTATGCTGTTATTTGCAAAGTCCCTTAAAATAATGAAAAGTATGCTCACTTGTTACAAGCGTTATCAACTTAGCGAACATCCGTCAAAGAAAGCAATAAACAAACATGATCCTACGGGAAAGTTAAGGAGCCGTCAAAATGTTAATATAAATGCTTAGTAATTCAACAAAATGATGATTTTTTCACACATTATCTCACCATTTTCAAAAACATGATGAGTTAATCATTTACCAGAACAAGTCATTTCAACGTTTTGCAGAAAAACGACGAATTGTGATTTTACAATTCAACATTCAGCAAAGAATTGATGAATCGCAAAGTTACTGGACCTTATCGATGCAACATTTTGCAGAAAAATGATAAATTGTGCAGTTATCAGAAATAATCATTTCAACATTTTGCCGTAATAACGAATTGCGAGGTTATTGCATCTTATCAATTCAACATTTTTCAGAAAAATGATAAATTTACAGCTATCAGAAATAATCAATTCAACATTTGCAGAAAAATGACGAATTGAGAAGTTATTGCATCTTATAAATTCAATTTTTCTTAAAAAAATGACAAATTGTGCAGTTATCAGAAGCAATTAATCCAACATTTTTCAGGAAAATGATTAATTGTGCAGTTATCAGAAATAATCAATTCAACATTTTGCAGAAAAATGACGATTTACGAAGTTATTGCATCTAATCAATTCAACATTTTGCGGAAAAATGATGTATTGCCCAGTTATCAGAAGTAGAAAACTCAACAGTTTGCAAAGAAATGACGAATTACGAAGATAGTGCAACTTAACAGTGCATCACTTTGCAGAAAACAAAAAAATCGTGAAGTTATCAGAAGAGGTCAATTCAACATATTGCAGAAAAATGGTACATTGAGCAGTTAACAGAAGTAAACAGTTCGACATTCTACAGGAAAAATGATAAACTGAGCAGTTATCAGAAGTAATCAATTCAACATCATGATTTTTCAAGAAAATGAAGATTTACGCAGTAAATCAATTGAATATTTTGCAAAAAAATGATAACTTAGTACATTTCAAAAAGTTACTCATGTTCTATAGCTACTCGTTTTAACATTTTGCAGAAAAATGATGAAATACGAACTTAATGTAACTTAACAATGAAACACTTCGCAGAAAAATGATCGAAATGTTCAGCTTGTAAACACGATATCTCAAAACAGCAATTACGGACACGTTGAATATTTAATATGTAGATTGTTCATGGTAACAGAAAGAATCCTATTGTTTCTGGTGGAGGTCAAATGTCATTTGAGGTCATCAGAGGTTTTACCGGGAAAACCTTGTAAACACGATATCTCAAGACAGCAATGACTGACACTTTTCATATTAAGTATATAAATTTTTTATGGTAAGAAAAACAACTCTATTGTTTTTGGTGGAGGTCAAAGGTCATTTGAGGTCTCAGGAGGTTAAACTGCCAAACCTTGTAAAATGGCTTGTAAACACGATATCTCAAGTTAGCAATGATTGACACTTTTCATTTTAGTATATAGATTTGTCATGGTAAGAAAAATAAACCTAGTGTTTTTGGTGGAGGTCACAAGTCATTTGAGGCCACCGAAAGTTAAATTGCCAAAACCTTGACAATAGCTTGTAAACACGATATCTCAAGGTAGCAATGACGGACACGTGGGTGTGATAGCCTCCCTGAAGCGGTGGAGGGACATAAAACCTTGCACAACAATAGTCACGAATGTGGTACGTTCATGGTCACTAAAATATTCCACCAAGCAAACCCAATATCCGCATTACCTAGTAGTGCTGTCAGATGGTGTCCAACGGGGTTGCTAGTCATTTTTGTCAGGGGCAAAGACTAAAATCGGTAACAATTTGGTTACTACTTTAGTCGTAACAGGGGTGTTCAATTTTAATTCACAAACGTGTTCTTAAAGTTTGGCTTAATACCTTCAATGCGGTCCTGAGGAGGGGTTAAGAAGGAGGGAACCCCTCCTCCATTGGAATTTTTTATAAATCCGTAGAGCTTAGATGGAAATTGTGCTAAATGCTCTCCCTTTGCCAGTGCTTGACCCAGGGTCCATATTAATGGTGGGAAGTGCGGCTTTCAAAACGGGGTACTAATGAGTTAACAGGATACATTGGGTGCCCAGGAAGCGCGAGGTAATATTTCGTGTGTGGATTGCTTATAGGCTATGGTAGGGTTTCTGAATTGTGTATGCAAGGGCCGTTCTGTATTTCATAATTATTTGCCACCATTCATTTTAAAGAAGTTGAATGTCAGAAATTTTCAACAGAGGCTTTAAAGGCTTTGCGGGGAATAGCTCCTTCAGTTCCCCTTCTAGCTAGGCCATTGGTAGTCCCTTAGATTGGTGGCTCAAACATTCAACCAAGTTTTGTCATTTTCTAAGGTAATTTTGACAAGACACAAAAAAAAAACCTATTACTGAAAATAATTAAATAATATGTGGTTGAAGCCTCCTCCCATCGCCAAGGTTATTAAAATTTGAACATACAGACGACTCCAAAATACCTTTTCTGAAATTCACGAAACGTGCATGGTCTGAAACTATGGTAATTAAATGCGTTGTGAGAAAAACTGACGTTTTAAAGATACACCTGCGTTGGGATGATCTAGGAATTTTACATGACTCAGGCACACATCCGGACCACTCGTGGCTAGAGCTGTGGTACCAAATTCTGGCATTACACAAGATAGATAACGACATTGGACAAAATGACACCTAAAGGAGAAACTGTTCATTGCAGTTCCTCCTCTACTATGTGTAAGGTAGCCAGCAAGAATGAACTACAGCACCAAAGGTGCAGAAGCTCATACATGTGTAATTGCAGACCGAACCAGCATTTGCTCTAAAGAAAAGGTAATTTCTTTAGTGGCATTTTAGTATATGTTATTTCAAGGGCCCCGAGCAACCATGGAACGCACTAAAGGAACGGCTTTACTTTGAGAATTTACTCAAAGCCATCTTCTTTTATACTTAGACTACGCACAAGAAGTCATGAATTATCACTACGGTTCCTTTTGCTGATGGACCCTGAGTGACCTCTACAAATTCAAAAACTTCAAATGGTTTTCATCATCCTCAACATTTTGGGAACCAATTAGTATATTCACATCCATGAATCTGTACAAACTGTTAACTATAAACTTGATCTTCAAAATTTAGGGCACTTAATGTTGACTTCATCTTCTAATGACTTGCTATCATCAATCCAAACTCAACGATTTTCAAATCAAGTGACCCTCGCTACCTTCAAATGACCGTCACATCAGTTTGCAACAAATGGTGATTACACTCACTTTGAAGTCCGTCTGACTTACGATAAGACAGGCATTAACAAATCAAACATTTCCCCTTCAACGTCCAATGACCTATAATGACATATATACACCCTGAAAGAAGTACTACTTGAGGAACATTATGACTTAGATTTTAAAGCATACCATGTTCGGTGAAAAAGATACATTTTAAGGTTTGAAAATAATAGCCATGATAACCCTTACATGACCATGCATTAATTATTGAGTTTACGTTTCATCCAAATCTATCAAAACATAAATGTCTGAAAGCTTGTTGGATAGTTGTGGACAGACGTGACAGATATACGGATAGACTGGAAGCGGCGGATTGCAATAGCCCAGACAGCTGTATAGCTGGTTCTTTTTCACTACTGAAATTAGCCTTTCGTCGTCGATTGCAATGTTTGCATTTCTGTTTCTTGCTACAGTGTATCTTCTGCACTGAACATTGAAATGCCCTGTGCCAACTAGCCAGCTGTCGATGGACAACACATTTCGTCAGAAAAAAATTCTTGCATACCTGTAGCCTAAAACGAATCCCAGTGATTAGCTGTTTGAAATCAAGGGGCCATTAAAAATGAACGAATTTTACTTCTGTTTTCAAAGCACAGGGTGTTTGGCACTGCGCGGAGTATTGTGTGGCCATCGTAAAGTTCTCGTTAGTAATACTTTTTTAAGCGCGGCAAGGCACAGCGTGACGCAGGCCAGCGTTCGTAATTTGCCTTTACAATTAACGACATCTGTGGTGCGACAATATTTTCACAAGCGGTGTTTACCTTCTCCTTTATGACAAAGTACATCTCACTCCTGTTACTGCATGTAGTAAAGTACCTATTTTATTAAGAGTTACAACTGAACACATTACAATTATCAAGGAAACTGAAAATTTCCTGAATATTTCTATAATGCTCTTGTTAGGTCCCTACACCAGAACCTGCCGCTTGTATTTTGGACATTTGTGAGCATTTCCACGATGGCATCTAGCATAACCGCAGTTTCAAATTCATGATCGTAAGTTCCCTAGTATTTAACTTAAATTAAATGTGGTTGGTGCATATCGATGGTTTTGGAAATATAAAAAAGTCACTTTTGCTGTATTTGAAGTTACTCTGGAAGTGCAGGAAATTAAACATGGCAGACTTTAATCGCAGCCACTTTTGTAGGGTGGTCCATTTTGAAATTCACTTTTTATATCGAGCTTCAAGTCAACGAATAGATAACTAGCTATGATGTCGGGAGGTAGGGGGCCATCATTTTCAAATTTGCATTTGACCGTCAACATTTGCTTTGTGCATACTTCACCCGATGTAGATTATTTTGTTGTATCATAATAAATTTCAGCCGAGAAAAATTAAAGAAAGGGTTTTAGAAAAATATAATTTCCAGGTGAAAATTCCAGTTGAGTCCAGTTCAATTTGGAACTGGACTTCAACTAGACTTGTCCATATTTAAACTGGATCCAGAGGGACTTTTAACTAGACTGGACTGGAAACAGTTGATCGTAACAGGACCTTTTCTGTTATCATGATTGCATGGCGAAATTTCTACGGGGACTTCAAATGAACTCAACCAGGTTCCTGGTTGTTCCTGTAGTTACAGTTCAAATTGACTATCGCTTAAGAAAACGGGCGCCATTTAAACAGAATCTGTTTTAACCAATTGAATTTGCTGGATTGATGGCAGTTCTCTAAAATTTCAACTCAATGTTATTTAAATTGTAACTAGGCAGTTACTGTTAGTGAAAAATGGATCAGTTATAAAAGTCCTTTTAAACTGGTCCAGTGAAGTCCAATTAAACTTTTCACGCTAAAGTCCAATTGAACTGGTTCAGAAAAGTCCAGTTAATCTGATCACAAAATTTAAAGTCCATTTGAACTGATGCAGTAAAGTTCAGTTAAACTGATCAAAATATAACTTTAATTGAACTGGTCAGTAATGTCTAGTTTAATTGATCACAACAAAGTCCAATTGAACTTGTTCGGGAAAGTACAGTTCAACTGATCGCAACAAAATCCTATTAAACTGGCCCTGTAAGGTCTAGTTCAATTGATCAAAATATAGTTCTATTGAAATGGTCGGATAAAGTCCAGTTAAAGTGATAACAATGACGTCCAATAGAACTGGTCGAATAAAGTCACGTTGAACTAATCAAAATAAAGTCCAATTGAACTGGTCCAGCAAATTCCAATAAAGTTCAGTTGGACTGATTACAACATTGAACTCGCCCAGTAAAGTTCAAATAAACTAATCACAATAAATTCCAGTTGAACTGGTCTAGTTGAATTGATTATAAGAAAATCCAGTTAAACTGCATGCTCCAGTAAGGTCCTGTTGACCAAGTACAGTGAAGTTAATTTGAACCAATGAATGACGTCCAATAAAATTGGAACAGTAAACTTTAATTGATCTGGTCCAGGAAGTCCAATTTAGCTAGTCCACGCAAATCCTATTGAATTGGTCCAGTAAAGTACAATTGAGCTGATCTAGGATGTCCTCTTGAAGTGGTCCAGTAAAATTTATTTGAACTGGTCTCGCTTAGTCCAGTTCAACCCATTTAGAAAAGTCCTGTTGAATTAAACTATTTGTACCTATTTTGCACATTCAGGCTAGAAAGCATTTTATCAGATCAGACCTTGAGTAGAATTTTTCTTCCCACGGTTTTCTTTTTCAAACTTATTCCTTGAATGTGCAATTTACACCATAGGCGTACGAGGCGGGGGGGGGGGCAGACTGCCCCCCAAAAAAAAAAAATTCGCGAGGCCTGAATTTCGGACAAAGGTTTGGAAAAATTCTGGCAGCCATTTGAGTCTTAAAAAATCTGGCGCGTTTTTAATTACACAGAAAACTCCTAAGCGTGCCCGAATTCTTTCAAAAACTTGCACGAAAAATTAAAAAGCATCTTAGTCACCGTACAATTTTCATGAAAAATCAAAAAAGATTACAAAATTTTGCGACACATTCGGGCATCTTTTAAAGAACAATTATTCCTCAGCCTCACTTTAGAGTCCTGCGCAACACTGCCCAGAATGGCCGAATATACGAATTCTTTCAAAAATTTGCCCCGAAAAATAAGGAGCATCATAGTCACGGTTAAATTTTTATTAAAATTCAAAAAAGATTACAAAAATTCGCGACCTATTCGGGCAGCTTGTGGAAAAACATTTTTCCTCAGCCTCACTTCATAGTCTTGGGCAACACTTTGCCCGAAATGGCAGAATATCGAGCGAAAGTTGCAAAAAAGTTCTGGGATGTTTTCAATTGCCAGATTACACGGGCAGACGGGAGGGTGTACAGGTATATACAGTGCCCAAAATTTTGCCCGACAAAATCAATCAAAAGCCATCTTGTGACGCGTCATATTTCTTAATGACAATACCACCAATATTCACCAGAAGGCTGAAAGTCGATACGTATTCGGGCAGCCCATGTGATCACCAGTGGCGGAGCTAGGCAATTCGGTCAGAGGGGGGTGAGCATGGCCCGTAGGGGCGCTTCGAAGTAGGCAGGTACCCTATGCCTCACTCACGATCTGGTCATGGCTTTTCAACCTTTTCTTTGAGATTTCCCCACCCTGGTAGAAAACTACTTTTCCATTCCTCCGCCCCAAGTATTTCTATTAAAACATGTTTCCATTTTCAATCCCTTCCTTTCACATTCTAGTATATATAAAGGCGACAATTTTAATACACTTAATGGTCATGTTTTTGTAAAGTCCAGGATCAGAATTTTACGTAACAACGGACTTTGAGAAGATAAAGATTAAATCTGCTAGAGCCAAAGGCAAGAAACCTTAAGGAGACAAAATTTAGGAATTAGTCGCTGTTAGATGAGGCTACATTTTTAGGCATCTGGAAATCAAGATGAGAACACAAAGAACCATACGTTTTCATTAAATCGTATATCGTTATGTATATCATTATGTGACGGCTTTGCGACATCCAGTAATTAAGTGCATTGTTGGAAATGGCCAAGACGGAAGGTCTGCATGACCCTCTAGATTACCTCCATTAAAACTGAAGGTTACCTTTATTAGATGTGATTACGTGGCCTTTAAGAATCAAGAAAATACAGAAAGAAGCACTTCGATCGCATTATCATACAGTGTTATATTGCATTCACGGAGTAAGAGGGAAAGTATCCTTGAAAATGGTCACTTGCAGGAAAACAAAAAGGAAGCTGCTCATCAGATATGAGTCTAGTACTCAAGCCACTCCCACTAGGACAACATATTATATTTTAACCAAAAGGCTCTCTCAAATGTTTTGTGAAACAGTTTGTGGGAGATTTTTGGGATCTGCATAGACTATTTTGTATCAGTTTATTCTACATGTTGACCATTTTCGGCGATCCTGGGGGATGGAGAGATATATTCCCCCATGAAATTGGATGGGGATACTGTACAGCATATCACCCATGAAATCAACCCGGCAGACCCGGAGATCAGAACCAATTGTAGTAATACCTTTTCCTAGACTTTTTTACAATAGACCTACCTATGTTTTAGGAAATACTTCTGAGAGTTTTCATAGTATCACTTTGCAAAGACTGGAAAGGGCCGTTTCCGGTGATCTGTAGGTAATCTTTAGCTAAATTTTCTGCACTCCGCGTCAACCGGTAGCGGCGCTCTGCTTAGACAGTGCCACTGACTATAGTCCCCCCCCCCCCCGAATTTCAAAAACGGATCTCCTCCCATGATGTTGTTCACAAAACATTCAATTTGTATTTGTTACAACTGTCTGTTTGCCATGGCTCCATATTCATGATTTCTTTTGTCGATTGATTATCTGTAAATAACATGATAAATGTCATACATCTAAATTGTCCCGTTTTGAATAAAACGTATCGGTATCGTAAAGATTTTATTTCCTTTTAATTTTGTATTCTCTTGCCTAAGGCAAAAATAAACTATGCGACAATTTCAATCATTTAGTCACGTTTGTTTTTATTTGATGCGTACGGTTTGTGGGGATCAAGTGTGCCAAAACCGTTGATATGGACTTAGGTCGTTTGTTGGTTAGAAAATAATTTGAGCGCTTCTTTGTTTGGATGCATATAATTAATTATGTATATACAGGCTACTACCTTGAGCGGGAAACGCGCGAAAATTTACTTAGTCGGTTTTGTAAGAACCAATTCGTCTCATGCAATTCCCCACTCAGCAAATTCGTGCATGTAAGCCTTGTAAAGTTCGACGAAACTTATATTATAATAGGTAGCCGGTATGCCATGCGATGCCATCTCCCTCGAAGTTGAGAAGTCTTGGGATTTTCACCGGTTACTGAAGTTTCTCGTATTTTTAAAGTTATATTTTAATCATAATCTCATGTTGCAAGTAGTAAAATAGTTTGTAGAATGTGCATACAAGCTCATTTTTCAATGATTAACTCACTTTACATAACCATTCCATCCAATGGTAGTGGAACATTTTATCTGGGAATTTTCTGATCATTTTGCAATTTTCTCACTATTTTAATGAAGTGAAAATTTTATTGCAAACAAAAGCTCAAAATATCGCCTGCTTTGATTCTACTTATAAGAATGGGAAATGCCATTTCCGGCTGTCTGAGGGGTCGCGATTTTTCAAAATTTTCTGTACGCTCCGCGCCAACTAATAGTGACGCTCCGCTTAGACAGTCTTTCGGACGGGATTACATAATTCGGGCAGAGAATCCTCTGCCCCCTAACTGAAAAGCTAAAGTACTCCTATGATTTACACTCTCAAACAGTTTATAACAAGATCATCTCTTAATTAATTTATTTTAAATATTTTTTACTTGTTAACTATTTTAATCTCTACATGAGTATATACATATGTCTTGACACATTTTTGTACGACATGTATGCAATAATCGGCATTGCCTGTTTGGGCTTTAATCAAATTTGAAGCATACCATTAAATCTGAGTACGTACCCTTTTACAGGCCATACATGTGGTATAAACTATCAAGGTTCCTCATTAATTCAGGAGACTTATTGCAATATACCAGTTGACTTTTCAACTGGAAATGCCCAGTTTCCAGAATAGTCCCCTGTGAACAAGTTCAGTTGAGTAAGTTCAGTTGAACTGGACTAGTTCAACTAAGCTTTTCAACTGGACATGCAAATTTCCAGAATAATCCAGTTGAAATGGGCTGGTTGAACTGTTCCAGTTCAGTCCAGTTGAACTGGACCCAACTGGAATTTTCATCTGGGTTTTCATAAGCAAAAAGCAACTTAATCCAAGCCATTTGGCGTTTGTCTGGCTTTTAATTGAATCTATCCTCGTTTACTTGCGACCGGGTCCCATTCGATGAAAGAGAGGTAACTAAGAAAAACATTCTACCCTCCGAGCACTAATTAACGAGTAATTGACCTTTCTGTAACAACTAATAGATTTGTTCACCCAAACAATTATGCATGCAAAACCACACCTTCATCACCCCTGATTTGAAATCCTCCAATCAAATCATTTCTATCACATTACGTCAGACAATACCAAAAGCCTTCTACAGCATGTACAAAAAGTTCGGAATACACGAACTAAGTACAGTACAGTACATTAGTACTACATTACGTCTGTATCACTGAACCAGGGAGTTTCTACTTGACAACCTAACGGAACTACCGTTATATTACAGTAGGTGGTCTTATCACCTCCCTGGTATACTATACAGTACACAAAGTTACAGTTATTCCGTAATTCGAATTGCAGCCCTTGGGCCTTAGCAGGTTTCATTACCTTCGAAACAGCCGGATGTAAAAGAGACTGTTGGTGCTTCGACAATGGTACAAAATGAAAATTTTACGAACCTGTGATGCCAGTGGTTGCCACTTGTCCTAAACAAAAGTAATATGAAGGACCTACAAGTCTTTCGCAGATAAATTAGCACGTTTGACTCTCCTGTAACGACTAATAAGGCACACTCACGGTGAATCAGGGAGATGACGCTGCGTCTCCATGTATGAGTTTTAAATTCCAATATCCTGTAAAGCACGGGGCGATACAGAAACTGTGGTGGTAGTTTGTTGTGAGCAGGGTCGTTGGAATTACGGTAAGCAAGGTCAACACGTATTGCGTAATTGGTGCATATATGACCTGACATGACCACTCTTCCTAAATAAATATGCAGAAATACGAACGTTGCATAGTGTGGGCGAGGCTTATCGTTCTATAATGAGCCCGTTACATACAAAAAATGGTGCTACTTTCTTGACATATTTCGTGAGAGTAGTGTTGATCTGCTGCAAGTTATTTGTGTTCCATGTTTAAAAAGGGTAAAAGACCACAATGGGATTAAATAAGAGAAACATCGTTGTATTTTTTCAAACGCAATATTTCCCTTTAAGTCGGACATCTAGCTCTCAAGATATCAGCAAATGAAGGTACTATATTTGTGACCCAAAGTATGCTTGAGGAAAGAAGGGTTTATATTACTCCTCACATTAATGAGCAACGCTTTCTTTCCTTTGTCTTCTCAGTCTATTGTGTTGACCTTGAAGTCATTAGGCATGGGAGCTCCCCATGGGGAATATGAAGCTTGTAAAGCCCCATGTCCCTCATGCATTCATATTCCTTTAATATGTGTTTATGGGGGAAAAGTGGTTGCGAAGTTTAAAGAGAAACAAAAGAGTGCTCATTAATATGAGGATATGGTGGCATATGTGCATGTTTCAAGCGTGACCGGACAAATACCCCCGGGTAAATACCCATCCGGGCGAATACCCCTGGACAATATTCCCCGGACAATTACCCCCAGGCAATCAGCGCGCATAAAAGCAGGGGTGAAAGTCCGTGTGGGTAGTTGTCCGGGTAGTATTTGTCCGGGGAGGGGGTAATTGTCCGGCAACCGCTTCAAGTACACCTTGGGATGATAATACGACAACTTCGACGGTCAATATTATCTCGAGAACCACACATCGGATTTCAATGCAAATTTTACCCGACTGCTTAGAAGAAGTACCCCGCTGACGTATCAAAACTTGATTCTAGCCTAGACTGTTCTGCAAACCTTTTTCGCAAGAATTTGGAGACGTGTGTTTTAACATAAAACTTATACAGTTTGTTCAATTTTAAGTCAGTTATGTCTTGGGGAAATCGAGATAAAGTAGAACGTGGCTTAAGGCACTGTCAAATGGTGTGAAATGGTGTGTCACCATTTGGTCTAGCAGAGTGGAAGCAACACTCAAAACAATCATCAACTTAGCTAGAATTATGTATTGAAGCTATTCAAAGTGTTTGTCTGCTATAGATGGCCACACATCATATCAAAAAGAAGCAAGTCCTGTTCGCAAAATTGGTGGATGTTCCTTGTATTTAAGCTAAAAGTGACGTAACAAATACCTGAAATAGATTTATGATTTCATTAACGCATGTTCTAGAATCAATAGTAATCAAAGCAAAGACAAAACTGGATTAAAATAATTAATGGATGACTGCTATTTTGGCTGCCATATTGAATTTCTCACCAAGACAATACCCCACCAAAATTTAAATGAGGTCTTTTCAAAATCAGTTAAAAGTCATAACCTCTGTCTTCGGACTTGGTGCATTCATTACCGTAGAGTTGATGTTAATGGTTTTATCATCAAAGAAAGTTACAATACATTTAGTAGGCAAACTGGGGGCACATATCGAGTTCTAGAGTATGTTCTACACGAGCCGTTGAAAAAGGAAACGGGCCGAAATTGAACAATAGTGGCAATTTTTGAATCGTATGTTGAATTTTGTGTTGCCATCACTCAGGACCAATAACAACGCTAAGTCACGAAACATTTACCTTAGATTAATTTTGGGAAAGTTGCCAACCTGATAATGAGTCGGCAGTTATCTTGATATCATCATGATTGCCTCAAAATGCTAAAGTACAGATGAAACATTGGGCAGATGTATTACAGCTAGCACTACCAAGTCGGTAATAAAGATTTTAGTTACAAAATGGCAAGGTCCAGTCTTTGTTTAAAAATTAATCTAGGAACAATAAGGTAGAAGGCTATGATTTCAAAAAATTATGAATGTCTTACAGTTCAGTCGAAAGGGACACGTTGCTTAATAAGTCTTGATCGATAACCTGGATGTTGTTACCAGACAATTGCCTGTTTAGGAGGTAAAGATAACTTTTCAATAACACGAAAAATAGTCTTTTTGAACATACTATGAATGAGCATAAAATGTACATTGTGTAGCCCTCTCTCTACCTTTTAGACAAACCTAAGAATTATTTCCTCCATCTTATAGTTTTACAAGTACCCGTATTTCTTTAGCTTCTCGTAATAAGCTCGATATATAAGACTCAAAGAGAGGAGATATAGGTGGGATATTTACTGTTTGACTTTTGTATTCAGAGTTTCTGGTCACTCAGAGTCACTCACTGTCATATATAATATAATACACTAGGTGTCTATGTTGAATTTTAACTAGAAATATGTGGAGAGGAAGGGGTAGAGGTAATGAGTATAATTTACACCCAGAAAGTATTTAGATTACAATAAGAAGATGTGGCGATTTAGGAGTTTGGGAATACGTCTAAATAAAGATTCGCAGGAAATACATTCATAGTGCTTTACTTCGTTTCAACTTTGATCAATACTTACAGATATTGTAATTGCTTTAAGCCAGAAAGTAGATTTTTAGGTACCTCAGTCAGATAATTTATCGCTAAATCGCTAGGAAGAATATTGGAGAAATTAATTAATGGATTGCGAATACAAAATGGATCTAATGTACCCCACATATACCCAATCGATATCGATAAGAAAGTCTTAACATACAGACAAACATCAGTATTTCAGTTTGCATACTATTTTAATGTGCAGATAACATGATAAATAACGAAACGGAAGTCAGAAGAAAACACCCTCTGGTATTGTGGTCTGACAATTGAGAACGGAATCAAAGGGACATTTTGGTGGTGCTATTAGTATGACCTGTAACATTAAGCAGTCGTTAAATCTTACCATGAGCATCAAGTGGCAACTTATAGTCCAGCAGCAGATGGGTAAAGAATGGTAATTCATGTAACATACTGCTGAACACACATACGCATTCTGTCTTTATTTGCCTATTTATCTTTTCCCTTCATTGCCAATCATTCCTAGAGTCGTCTTTTTCACAATAGCAATGAGCGATTAGGCAATTTTAGTAAATTATTTCATGCAAATGCAAGATAAAACTGTTGCAAAGATTTTGACAGCTTAAAATCCTTCAGCTATTATTCCGCATTATCTCATGGTGAATCGGCTTTGGTAGATTTATATAACATGAACTTTTAAGTAATGGTCATACTTTACATGGCGTTCATGCTCCATTCTTACTCAGCCCATGAGATTAAGTAAAATATGTATGAGTTGCTACAATTTTGTAAAACGTTAACATACAGGTAGCAGTTTTAGTGTTTTAACAAGACTCTAATGGTTAACGTACAATCATGTATGCTTTCAAAAATAGTTGCCCGCATCCGATCGAGTTTAGATCTCGATGGTCACCGGATTTCTGAAAATTTTTGAGCATCAGTTAGGGCGGTGAGCTAAAAATATAAGACGAAATATTAACAGAACGATACCAGTAATGTTATGGGTTTGTTAACTGGTAAATAAACTTGCGTGCTTCATCCCTTATAATAGTTACACGGTAACAGAAAATTAAAGTCAAGGGTACTGCTTATGCAAAAGAGAGATGCGCCCTAATGAAAACCCAGGTATGACAAGGCAACTTCCCCAGTTCCCCCGTTGAGGATATCCAAGGGGCGATGAGCAGTTTGAAACAACAGTCAGTCACTGACCTAGATCTTTTTACCGGCTAGTAGTAGATGGTAGCCTAGTTCAAGAGGCACTTAAATTTCGGCTGTGCCTCCTGTAAACAACCTATACGACGTGTCTTTACTTCGCATCTGAACCGCTCTACGTAAAGCCTCTCGCTCCCAGATAGGTCAAACCAAGGGAGCAAGCTGAGAGGGCTTTAGATCACAGTTTCAAGACCCGGCTGCTCTTTGGAGACATTAGGATTACAAGGGACCTCAGAAAATAAGGGGGGGGGGAGGAAAAGTACTTGCCGGCTCTGCAAGGCCACCCATGTATTACCAGCAAAGCAAGGCACAGATTATTCTTTACAATCATCTGATTTCTCACCTTACTACAGCCCCAAAGGTCATGGGAAAGTTAGGTTCCTCCCCGACCTGTGGGAATCGTACGATCGGTGGTCTCAGTGGTTAAAAACGTCTAACTCATGAAAATGCCTCCTTTAGGGGAGCGGATGCAACTCCAATATCTTGAGATCAACTTTTGAGGAAAAGAGACTCTCCCACTCAAGAGAGGAGGAACAAAATAACGGACCAAGGTGACCCTTGATAAAGAAAATGATAAGCAATAAGAAAGGCGAAAATCGGGAAAATATGACCTTGGTGTAACACCCCTGGAAATATCTGTGTGCGACAGCTATGTATGGCTTTTTGGGTTCAAAGTATTGCTAATTTTTTTCCGTATACATGCACGCAATTGGTGAAAGGGCACATACACTGTTGATTTGCAGAAAAAACGTCGGTTTCGTGGATCGTTTGCTACATTCTTAATTAACCGCAGAAGTTGACGTGAAACAAGGCCCTTATTCTCCAGGAGGGATCTGATCCGAAATATTATTCGGGTTTATACGTAACGTGGTGTTGTTGTTCGAGATCTTGATTGTCTCCAATCTTCTGACCTCCCCCTTCTATTTCTTAAGCTTCAACCAACCGTTGCTTACCTAGTTTAACAAGCCCTTAGGAAGAGCAGCTAGGCTCCAAGTTGACAGGGGAAGCACTCGTGTGCTGCCTTTGGCACTAAGGTATTATAGATTGTTCCGCAAGTTGGCCGGCCCTAAAACTAGAGGAAAATTTTCGATAGACAAAATGCCTCGGCCTTTCCGCCTTCAATACGTCATGGTAAGAGGGATAAAAATGCAAACACTTTCATCATGTAAACAATGAAAAGAAGTACGCGAAACTTGCAACGGTGAACTACCTGATTGAAATTTGACCATTTACTGAAATTAAAGACTGCATCGTATTAAAGTACACTATCATGCACTTCATCTTGATGATCATGAATAAGATAAGAGATGCGTGTTAAAGTTAATACATGCTGGAGGAGGGTTAAAAGGCCTTCCATAAAGCTTTCTTGATATAAAGGTTGAGTTCAACAGTTTGACTAAATTTGTTAAGTCCAAGTATGTGAAACCTTGAGCTGAGTAAAAAGAAGACGGTCAACTTCACCGTTACGGTGGAGCTACCTAGAAAATTTCTGTACTCCTGACAATCGTTGTATATAAATGAAGCTGCGTTAGCCAAAATAGGGCCTATGCTAAGTTTTAAAGCAGAACATTATCTCGTTGTGTATGTTCTACCCTAATTTTTCCCGAGGATGATCCTGTTGTTGGGCAACAAGTTTCTTTGCTTTAAGTCATGAATCTCCCATCTTGCTAGGCAGAAACAGTTCTTTTATCTACTTCTGATTATTTTTCTACGTGTCTCTTCTGTGCTGGGCTCATGTCCAGTTGGGCATGGAAGAAACGGAGGAACTGCTACTACCTCAGACCCTCCATTACTACAGTTTAATTTATCTTTAGTGCGAAAAAAAAAACTTCCGAACCCTTAATGCATTACCTGAACACTGTTGAAAGAGCATTTAACCGCAAACATATATTTGAGGAATGAACCATGGTGGACAGTAGGAGGGCCATATGTTACGTATTTTATTATGCAAACATTCCTAGCTACTGTCGGGTTAAAAGGCCATTTAACAGTTTTTATTTATTCCGGTGTAGATTGACACCTGAGACACTCTTCGAGATAAGCAAATAAAAAACTTAAACAAAATTAATGTAATTTGGGTACAAACTCGAGTTCAAAAAATAGGAAACAACATACGGATGTTTCGGTAATGATCTTTGATGAAATATTCCACAAATGAACAATTTGATGAAATCAAGAAACTACCGTGGAAGTCAAATATGTCCAATATGAGTGCTCATGATACGTATTAAGCATTATGCAGCTTTTAATACAGTTATACTCACTTGTTATTTCCCCCTAACCTAACTAAAGAGACAATCCCCACGATTTGTCAAATGTGACAACTTTGTATACTGCACAACCAGATTAGATGCCAAATTTGCTTGTAGGAAGAACGCTCCACAATGCAAGATTCTGATTTAAATTAGAAAATCGCCAACGATAGATCCATGCAAGTAAAGATCAAATAACAAACTTTGATCTCACAATCTTGACCAAATGACAACGAGCTCGACACACCTAATCTGACCTGAGTTATCCTGAGTATGACCTACATCTCAGACTTTTCTTCATGCACCGTAATTCTCGAAAGTCACCAGAACTTACGAATCAACCCTTGCCGATAGACGCTGATATAAGAAAGTATCACATGCAGGTTTAAAAGATCATCCGTAACTAATGAACAGTAATACGTATGTAACATACACACTTTTAAATATATATGGAAGGGGGGACAGACCTACATACAGACAAACAGACAGACAAAACTGACAGACAAACAGACAGACAGACAAACAGACAGACAGACAAACAGACAGACAGACAAACAGACAGACAAACAAACAGACAGACAGACAGACAGACAGACAGGCTTACAGACAGACAGATAGTGGAAAGTCGTTAAAGCTGGAAATTCTAGATGAGGTTAAAAGCAAAATTAAGTCCACCAAGATTAGGACTGGGATCTTTCAGCTTGCTAGTGAGGACGTTCCAAACCACTGAGCCATGGAGAGATGGATATTAGTTAAGCTTATAGCTTAGTGGTTAAACATACTACATTTCAAGTAGGTCGTTGATTTGAGTCCCACTCAGTGCATTCATCTAATAGGCCTATCCTCTTTAACAAAAGGCAAATTTCAAATGTCTTCATGCGACATCAGTATACACTTCCAAGCCACGTAAAAGCCTTTTTTTATTAATGGGTATGCATGACCATTCGTTCTCTATGACACGTAATATTCAAATATTCCAGGAACAGAAGACAAGTACTTACATGTTATTCATGTGAGGTGTTGCATTGAAAATACCTTCTGGAATGTAGTTTAGCATATTTGAAGAAAGATACCTACCAACAAATTAGTAGCTTAAAAATTTACAAATCGAGCTCAAAGCATATCCTAGCTAAACATGATTTTCTACGAAGTTTTTAGGATCAAGGATCATTCAGTTCATCACTGATTTTAGAGAAATTCAACGGACTAAAATGCACATCTCTCAGAACTTTCATAAGGCCTTCTTAAAGTATCTGGTGCAGATTCAAAGAGTCTACTCTCATTTTATCTAGATCTACATTTCCAATGATAATGTAATTTAAGTAACTTTACCAACAAACCTTCATCCTTTACAAAGGTATCAATCAAGGTGTGAATCCTTACACAAAATGAAAGCATTCAAATCAGAGCAGCATAAACGTAGCATAGCGTTTCGAGCTGTGCGTACACGTGTATGTCAGTCAACACTGTGTCGTCATACCCCGGTACAAAGAATCGTCCGTAAAGATCACATTCCAGTATGCAAGGAACATTTCATATCACCCTCAGTAACAAAGACTACTTAGTGCTGGAACGCCTCATTAAACAAAGAGCAAATTGAACTGAGGTTCCTCAAATGGCTTCAAGAGCATCACTTACTGTGCGCTGTGTTACAACTGATAATGTAGTAAGTGAACGATAATGTATCATTAACCGATAATGTAGTAAAAATTGACCCATAATGTATCACTTTTATTACATTATCTGTCAAATGGTAATACATTATCGGTTAAAAGTATTACTACATTATCGGTTGTGAGGTGATACATTATCGGATAAAAAGGTATTACATTATCGGTCAATTTTTACTACGATAACACGCTGCATTGACACAACTTTTTCATGAAAGAAATCTTTATTGTAAAACCAACTGAATAAACACAGCTTAAACGGAAGGTCTGACATGAGAACAACATATCTATGAGACAAATTTCGAAAATTATGGTAATTTCGACTTTTGAAGGATTTTCATGCTTAAAGTGTCTCGCAATTTGCTTCCACCTTCAAAGACGCAATAGTTAACAAATTCCATTACAAAGCACTACAATTAAAATTGCGGTTGGGATTAATGATGGAATGTTTACTTTTGCCATACTCACACTTCTCTTAAAATTGGTGTACTTCTAAAAATGTGTTGATCTAGGTGATGCAGCAAGTTTTCAGAAAGATTGCTGTAGAACAAAATTCATTGAAAACAGTTTTGGGGAATAAACTGTCTGAAATAATTGGACATCCCTGCAGTGGAATTGAAACTGAAAATTACTTATTCCAAAGGGCAACTTTACAACCAGGTCAGTATTATGAATCCCCGAACTGACTTATTGGCTCAGGCGTTCACGATTTAAATCTACTGAAACAGAGCGTTTATTCAAACGACATCCACAAAAAAGTGATTTGATGGAGTATAGTTCTTTCTAGTGAATTTTTCACAAACATACTTACAGCCTTACTAGATTTGGTGTTCCCTTAAATACGTCCTGGTCTAAACCTTGAAGCAAATTCCGCGAAATTTGCCTGCGACAGAAATTTTTGATAAAACAATTTTATACTTATTGCAACAGCTTTGGATTACGCTAACTACTAAGGAGCTATCAAAAAGAATGCCAAACTTAGTGTAAAGTCTTTGTAAATGCTCCGACAATTTATTTAAAAGTTCTCATTAGCCCGGGCAACCAGGAAAATATTACAGTATAGTTCCCTGGTACATCGTACACAGTGCAGTGGGTGCGGAATTGCAAGTCATTAAGAGGTAGTGCCAATCAAAATGTTTTAGTGTTGTGCAAAGAGGGCTCTGAGAAAATGTGGCAAGTAAAGGAAGTATGCATGGATGTTTGAACAGATTGTAGTCTGTACCATTGAAGCTGGGATCACCGATAAAATAAAGAAATTTTCCAACTTTGCAAGAGAAAGAGGTTACTCACAGAGATCGCAAGCGTGATGAGTTTTGAAACACGTCCCTCCCAAGCTCTACCAGCAAGTTTTGATTAATATACCTAAACGAAAGTGATCATTATATTAACAGATATTTAAATGATTACTTGTGACAGACATACGTGATCAAATAAGAAAACAGCAGGATATGGCATTGTTATCACATTGCATTTACCTAATGTGTTTACAAAATGTTAGACATTTGGATCAAAAGGTTGGGTTGCTACTAAAGCCTTGTCGAGTATACTTACAGATCTTGTAATCTTGATGTTTTTTTAAAAGTACCTCGTCTTAACTTTCGAAGAGAGTTCTCTGCAAGATCTCTGAGGGAAAGTGATTAGTTTTTAAACAGCTTTAAAACTTTATTAATATCAATGCTGACAATTTAACTACATAGTTGGCACTTGGCTTCTGAAAATCCACAAGCTCACTTTCTCTGGAGATTTTTTTATTTTGAAGGGGATGCGTGTAATGCTCCATTTAATTGTGCAAATCTGCAACATTTTGTCCAGTATAATTCTCGAAGGTGATTTATTGGCTCGGTTTGAGTGTTTATGTCCCCATGCGTTCCTCTTGGAATGAGAAGTAAGTGCATAGTTTTGTTACAACCCTTGAATTCTTCTTTAAAATTAGATCTTGTGGTAATCGTCGAATCTCTTTTCCCTCTCTCTTAACAATCGAACATCTTGACAAAATCGATAAGGCGATGAGCGCCACTTTTAGTTTCAAAGGGGGTTTTGTGTTTTGTGTTAGCAAGGAGGTTCTCCAAGAACCTGGGTTTTAGACATTTGTCATTTTCTTACTTGTATGCATCCTCCTAGCGCATGCTTGCAGTTGTTTGGGACTTTCACATGTCACCGAAACTTTTGCTCCATAAACCCCATGGTTTTTGCGTCCATTTTATAGATTGTTCGAAATATGAATGTAGAAATGGAAAAGAAAATGAAAATATAAAGTAATTCTTAGGCCTACATTTTGTAGTGCTATTATGTAAAACAATAAAACAAGAAAGCAATCGATGGAGTTGCCAGTAACACATCTATCAGCCTTTCTACTGTAAGATATTAAAAGCCTTGCGACTCCACCGTGTAAGAGATTAGTACGGGCCAATCGCTCCTGCGAAGTCTTGGGGGTGTGCTCCAGTACAAAATACAGATCACGGAAAAATGAAGATAGTTTATTCTCGATTTACTCGGCGATTATTGTTAATTCGATTTTCCTCTCAAAATTATGGTGAAATAAAATATGATTGAAAGGCCGGCCATATAAAAAAAGAGATCACATATTTACAGAGTGACTACATGCTTCTTCTTAGAGGTCTGCAGCACGAGTGGCGTGCGATGCAAAACGTACGACTAAGGGTAGGAAGTCTACTATGGGATACTATGCCTTCGATTGGCTGAAAGTGCCATGCCACAAATAAACAACCGGTCACCGAGGGAAAAGGAAACCAGACAGACTAGGTGTCGTGTGCAGCGTCTCAAATTTATGGAAATGAGATATTCCACCATAACCTGAAATCTTAGTGATAAACAACAAAATGGCGGTCAGTATCAATCTATGCTGAAATACCTTACATACTACATGACACTACATATCTTGTGTATTAATTTTCCACATACTTACAACCAGCTATGGGCTAAAACCAGTGTAATGTTATTTCACCTTTGACCTCCGACTTATGTTGGAGGTCAAAGGTGAAATAAGGTTGCACAAGTTTTAATGGTCAGACATCTACCTTACAAGTTTGAACTTGATACCATATCAGCTTTGACACCTTTAATCCGGGCCAACCTCAAGCAACCCAATTAAGTACCATTTTTACGTTTGGTATGTCCGTTTTTTATATTGTATAGATTAACCACTTTTTCCAAAATGCTGATGAACAAATAATGGGAAAATCGTTTGAAACACACTCAGACACACTCATATTCTCAAATAAATAGATTATTAGACCCCCACATACAGCTTCACAGTTCTGAGGTTGGGTGAAGTGCTATGTCTCATCTGCCTGTTCCTTACTAGTATGGAGAAGGGAGGATAACAACTTAAGTAACTTATGGAAAAACATTGAAGTTCCTCATGATATAGTGACGAAAGTTTGTAAAGTTTGGGTTGATAAAGTGACTGCTCCTGCTTGTGGTCCAAGATCTACTTGGTAACTTTGGGCTTCTTCCGATTGATGATGTTGAGAACAAGGAAAGAAAACGCAAGAAATTGCTTTTGACAAAGCTTTCTTTTAGGTGGTTTATTAATGGTTACTTTGATTTTACCCTTCCTCCTAAACTAGCGCGAGTTCTTTCTAACACTTCAGTTCCACATATCCTCCATGCGTTGTCAGAGGAGGGAAAAGGGGGGCAAACCACAGATGTGGAAATGAGGATGTCGTAAGGCAGCCAAAATATTAAATTTTTTACTATCTTTATCATTCTTTAAAATGATAAATGCTATGCTGATTTAGTCGATAGTTTTGGGGGTATTTTATTTAATTTTGTCGAGGGATTTGCAGTGAGAACGAAAAGCAGCAATCCCCGACAACTGCAATTAGCATAAGTGTGTTTGCTTTCAGGGGAGGCAAATACTTCAACAAGAGCCCACAATTCCCGATGAGATTTGTTGATTTTTTTTTTTCACTGTTTGGCGTATTCTAGCCAGATAGTTTATCACGGAAAAAGTTACATACTAAGAGATGAATAGCTGTCACATATTCCTGTAACGATAGTAAACTATTCTTAATCTAATAAATTGGTTCCAGACATTTCTCGCAACTTCCATCAAAAGCCTAGTGTATTTTGGTATATTTTTATTTTTCGAAGAAAGTGATATAACGCAAAAATGTACTTACAAGAACGCGAGATTTGGTGTTGTTAGGAAAAAATCTTCAGGAATCTCTTGAAGCCTGTTTTTATAAAACGAACTGCAAACAGCCAAGAAAATTTGATGTCTTTAAGTAACCTCATTACTTTTTTTTAAGTATAGAAACTTCTACCATAACATGGTCCTACCACCTGGTTAGCAAATCAAGGGAAAGAAAATTCTCGACTTCCCATATTTGATTTCTTGCCGAAGGCGAAAAGGAATCCATGCAATCACCAGAGTGTATGTGTGTGTATGAGTGTGTGTGTATACAACGTATTTGTGACGCTTGGCTTGTAAACACGATATCTCAGGGTAGCAATGATGGATAATTTTCATACTTGGAATATAGAATAATCATATTAAGAGAAAGATCCCTAATTCTTTCAATGGAGGACAAAGGCCATGTGAGGTTAACAGAGGCAAAAAAAAAAAAAAACCGCAAAACCTTGTAAACACAATATCTTTAGGTAGGAAGCATGAATGTTTTTCATAGTTGATATTTACATGAGTTATAGTCAGAAAATGACTCCTATCTGTTTTGGTAGAGGTCAATGGTTATCTGAGGTCACAGGAGGTGAAAACGAAGAAATCTTAAAAGTGCTTGTAAACACGATACCTCAAGATAGCAATGATGGACAATCTTCATATTTGGTATATAAGTTATCATAATGAGAGAAGGAACTTTACTATTTCAGTAATGGTCAGAGGTCGTCTTAGGTTACCAGAAGTTAAAAACCGAAAACCTTGAAAAACATGATATTTTAAGACAGGGATACTTCTCATTCTTGGTGTACAGATATGTTACTTTAATTCAGAGAGAGGGAACTTTATGTGTTTGTTGGAGGTTGAAGATCATATGAGAGCATCAGAAGTGAAGCTACGAAAACCCCGTAAACTAAATAGTACCTCCAAATTGTGTCAGGCGTTTCGTGATTAACAAAAAATTAGGAGTGAACTTTTCTACTATTCCAAAGATAAATTAAAAAGACAACATTAAATTGTTTCACACGCAAAAGTGCTACAGAAATAATTCGAATTCGAATAATCTAATTATGAACACGTGTTAAGAATGCTGTGACAATAGCATAATTAGAAATACTATACACTCAACGAGTTCTCTGATGGCGTTGTGGATTAGGGCTCGGTCTCTCTCGCAGACGGCCGGGGTCCGAATCCCTTATGTGACGCGTTTTTTTTTTCTTGGTTATCAAATTTTCGGTGGGATTCAAAGGTCATGTGCGATCAGCAGAGGTCAAGTTTTGAAAATATTGTAAAAATGAGGTAGTGATCGTACTTTGAAGGATTACATGATAGACTGAAAGGGAGGGAGGGCAAGAAAAAGCGGAAATTTTCGATGGATGACCCTTTCCTTACCAGTTGTGTTCAAAAGTTGGGTCCAAGGTACACTGTCTACATTTTTAAATTGATCTTGAACAAAATTCGGGGGTTACTGTCTGTTAACCAAATACAACCTAAACCAGAAGAAACGTTTCTTTAAAAATTTTGGCTTTGAGCAAATACTTTTGAGCCGTAAAGCTATGCTAAATGGAATGCTTGATTTATAACTGAATGGATAAGCGCTGTCAGTTCTGAGATAAAGGTGACCTTATATAGGTTTTGGGAACATATCTGTATAGACTAGGACGTCAAGAAATTCTAATCTCAATAGACGGATAGATTGAATTAACATTTATTTTAACTATTTCCGATTTTTAGATTTTAGCCCTGCTTTGCCCAACATCGGTAACGTCATACGTAAGAATCTATATACATTTATTGCATAGTTCCCCTCAAATGAATGTAAGTAGTAATGATAATAATGACATCAGTACTGAATCTGGCTGCTTTAAGTGTGAAAAAAGGCGTTGTGACCTTTGTGCAAACTTTAAGATGAATGTGGTATTTTTTCTAGCTCGAGGACGGGTAAAAAGATTGGCCATTAAAGAAAATCATTCTTGTTTCATTTGCAATGCTATTTATCTTGCTACTTGCCTAGACTGTGATTTGATATATGTAGGGTTTACATCAACTCCTTTAAAGGTTCGTTTACGTAATCATAAATCCGGCATGGTTAAGAATAAAGCAAGATGTGAGTTAGCCGTTCTTTTCAATTCTAAGCCGCATATTCTGGGAAAAATACATTTTGTTGTTATCGAGCAAATTCGTAGCAGCGTTTATGTCGATAATTGTTAAGCAAACGGAAAGCATTTTGGATGGAACATTTTTTGTCCCATCCACCCGTTTGGGTTTACTAAAAGGAATGAATTCAATTCTATGAAGAGGATAAGCTATTTGCGCTAATTGCTTGCCCTCCTTCAACAAAATGTAAAGTTTACTCGACTAAGGCATATATCAAATTACATCAAAAACTGGATTGTTGCCAAAACCACCAAAGAAATTAAACGTTTAAACAGTAAAACAACCGAAAAACAAAAATATGTGCACACAAAAAGAAGATGGCAAGAACGAAGAATAAAATATATGAGTTAAGAACAAAAGACGGCAGCAAATAATAATTAAAAAGAAATTTTGAAGAGGCACAATAAAACATAAAAATTAGAGTCTTTGAATAGAAGCTATAAAAGGGCAAGCCCGGGAGTAAGGATAAAAACTTACGAACTTTTGTAAATTTTTACTGCAGCGGGGGAAGAACTCTCAATCAATCTTTTCTTTCCGTAAAAAGACTATAAACGTTTTCCAGAAAGTAAATATGTGAATAAACAATTGGCCGGATGGGACTTATCGCTCATAACAGTTTTAGCGTGTTTTTGACATTTTTCAAAATAAATGGTCTGAAGGCACGGTAGGCTAGTACCAATGATCCTCTCAGCACTCTTAATAACCCAGTTTATTCTTTGTAACTCTTTTTGTGGGACAAGAAAAAACAAAACAATAGTTGAGCTACTCAAAATACTTTCGAAAATTGTTTTCGTAAATTTGAATGAATTTAAAGTCCTTAAGAAGAAAAGTCGTTGTCGGGCTTTGCTTGTTAACTGTACTGAGTTTTCATGCCATTTAAGATAATTGAAAATATGTGAACCGAGGGAACTTAAAGGAATCCAAAAATCTCAACAGTCTGTCCCTTATTTGTTAGAGGTTCCTTCTTGTTTTTGATGCGTCGAAAATCAATTATCATTTCTTTGGTTTTAGCAACATTTAATATCAAGTTATATGAACAACAAATTAAGATTGAGTACACCTGGGCCCCGTACAAGAATTCATCATTTTTCGATACTAATCTATTGACCGTAGTGTTGTCAGAAAACCAAAGTACTGTCCCCGCACGTGTAATCAAAAAGGTTATTTATGATGAAGCTGAACCATTGACTCATATTTGTAATCTCTCTTTGTACATGGGTGTTGTTCCTGATAATCGTAAGGTTGCCAAAGTTATCCCTCTTATTAAATCCGGGGATGCAAACTCTACTTTAAACTATCGACCTATTTAATTTTGTCATTGTTTTCTAAAATACTTGAGAAATTAGTATTCAATCGATTGTACTCTTACCTTTAAAAACGTTGCATTTAAAGTGACAATCAGTTTGGCTTCCGTCCAAATTATTCAACTTAGCTTGCTATTTAGATTTAATTGCTAAAGTTGCGAATGCTTTTAGTGATAAACAGTACGTTATAAGGTATAGGTATCTTTCTTGACTTGTCAAAGCCCTTTGATACTTTCAACCACAATATTTTACTTGCTGAGCTTCATCATTATGGCATAAGGGGGGGGGGTTGCTTTAGATTGGTTTAAGAGTTTCATAACAGGCAGCAATTTGCAAGCTTTAAGTTGTGTAACTCAAATTTAGGGTCAATTACATGAGGTGTTCCACAGGGATCTGTGCTAGGACCGCTTTTGTTCTTAATTTACATGATGATATTCAAAGAACTTCTTACATGTTATCTTTAATTTTATTTGCTGACGACACTAGCATTTTCTTTCGTCATTCCAACCTGCATAGGGCTGCTGAAATAGTCAACAAATAATTAAAAAATGTTTCTGCATGGTTGAAGTCTAATAAGCTTTCTTTGAATATTGATAAGACCAACTTCATGATCTTCCACCCCTATCAGAGACCAGCTTGTGATATTGAACTGTTTTTTGATAGTCAGAATATCTGCTCGGTTAATACTACTAAATTCCTTGGTGCAATAATTGATAAACATGTTAGGTGGAACCCTCATACTCAGAAAGTTAAAACCACAGTTTCTAAGATTATTGGTGAAATGTATAGAATCAAGTCTTTTGTTCCAGAGAGTGTTTTACTGTCTATATATAAAGCCATTGTTCTACCCCATCTCCATTATTGTGTAATTTCATAGGGTAATGCTTCTCCATCTTTAGTTAATAGCATCTTTCTGCTTTAGAAAGGTCCATCAGAATAGTATGTAACGCTTCTTATTATCAGCATACGACACCTGTATTCAATGAGTTAAAATTACTCACAATATTTGAAATTTTCAAGCTCCAGCTAGGAATTTTTATGTATAAATGGTGGAAAAATTTACTCCCTAGTAACGTTTCAAATCTATTTACGCTGACCAGAAGTGTTCACTCATATTCTATGCGTAACAATTTATCCCTTACATGTACCCTACACACACTCATCCCTGGCTTGTTCTACTTTACGTTATTATGGTCCTAGATTTTGGAATTTTCTTGACCCTAAAGTTGTTTCTTCCAAGTCACTTCAAAGTTTTAAAAATAACTTAAAGATACATCTTTTTACGAACAAGATTAGAAATTACTTCCTAGTAAGTCTGTATCTTCTGTTTCTTTCTTCTCTGACTTTATCTTTTTCCTCTTTCCTTCTGTTTACTCTTTCTACCTCTGTTTTGTGTTAGCTTTTTTTTTTCTTACATGTAGTTATTGTTAAGCTTTTGATGTAATCTGTTTTATTTTGTGTGCCCTAATTGTGTAAGGTGGCCCGATCTCGAAAAGCTTTGCTTCTGTCGGGTCTCTCCCACGTTGTTTATGAAAATCTTGTTATGTAATATTGTATATGTTGTCATGCTGTCGTGGAAATAAAGAACTTCAAACTTCAAACTTTCATCTCTACATATTTAAACAGAGCGTAAAGAACTTAGCTTACGATAGCACACATTCTTGGGGGCTCCCGTATTTAACAAATGGTATCAGAAGCAACACGTCCTAGCTTAACAACTTAGTGATGATTTAAATGGAAGTCCCTTTCAGTCTGTCATGTAATCCTTTTAAAGTACCACGTTTCTTTTATTCCGTTCAACGACTGCTTTTATTCCTGTTGTCTATTTTATTGTTTTATTGTTTACCTTTGAGTTTTCTAGATGTTTAGCATGTTTTGTTACACCAATATACTTTGTATTTTTGAAACTTTAAAATTTAATGCCTCTTTTACTTTTGCTCTTCGTTGAGAGGTTTTACGCTAGGTTCATTTTAAGGCTGAGGAAGTTCGATTAAAGAACCGAAAGCTTTCTACTCGGTTTTTTTTTCATCCTTTTTACCGATAGTTGACTCCTACTATATTTTCTTTTAATTATCTTGATAGTTTTGGTGTCTGTAGCTTGTGAGTCCTCTATTAGGTCCTACTGAGTTATTTCGAGAATATCGTTGGTTTCCGATCTCATCATTCAAGATATATATATTTATATATATTTAGTTTGTACACTAAAAAGTCGCAACGTCACACTAGTACTACCGTATTTTTACAATCTGGGCAGAGCATAAAAATGACGCAATGATGGAAAACAGAGTTCTGAGGTCGTTTGGAAGAGGGGGTGCAAAGGCAAAGGTAGCCTCGGGAGAGAGAGAGAGGGGGGGGAGAGGGGAGAGAGAGAGAGTCCTCGAGCGTAACAGAACACCTTAGTCCCTCACCCGAGAATGTGATAGATTGCTGAGGAGTGCGAAGAAGAAAAAGGAGGACCCAGTGGAAGAACACAAACCTGTGCAACCTTTTAGCATGGACGATTACTTAGAGCTTTCTGAAAAAAGTTACCAGTAGAAAGTACCGAAGAAGAGAGGAGGTTGTCCTTAGGGTCCACCAGTCTTCTGAGAGGATTTATTTTGGATCGGAATCTTTCCCTCATGAATCGGAACAGAACCCATCGGATCCTGTTCCATCGTACCCCAGACGAGACCCTTCGGAATCGAATGGGGCTAGAAGTGGAAGTGATTCAGTTTGGACAGCCCAGGAAGAAAAGCACGGTGATGCTTTACCGAGGCATCACTTAGAGCAATGGTTCCCAACCTTTTCCAGCTAAACGCCCCTATCACCAAATGAGGATGGGCAAACGCCCCCTCCCCCCATCCCGTCTATAGTTTACTATTGCTATTGATGAAACGTCGATAATAAAACAAAACATGCTGAAATAAAAGGGTAGACCAACTGTGACATACATAGTTTATACGTGTGGGTTCGACACAGGGTAGCAAATCAGCAATGCCGGACTTAAGAAGCTAACACCCTTTTGAGATGGCGACTGTTTAAGCCATGATTTACAAAAGCTGAAGGCTTGATCGAGGTCAAGAGGGAGAAACGTCTTTGGTATTTAACTGACTTTGCTAGAGCCCCACGAGTTGTAGACTGTTCCCCAAAATGAGGCCAAAAGTCAACATCCCAGTGGGCGACTGAGGGGATTTGCCCCAGAAGCTGTGAAGTATTTACGTTATTGTTGACACGAAAATGACGTACTGTCAGTCAAATTTTGGCTATCTTCCGATTACCCAGTAACCTTAAATACAAACTAAAAAGATTGCACAATCAGCCTTAGCCCAGTTTGTATTTCAATAATAACGGGAGTTCTCTTTGATGCCGAAAGGGGCTTGTCCTGTCACGGGAGGAAGAAGGATGGTAGGAGTGGCATGAGGAATTGAAAGACTTGTGCCAATCAAGCTTTCCAACAGGTAGAAATAATGAGAAAGCAAAAATTGACGCACCGAAAAACTTCATTTTTTAAAACATTTTAAAGTTTTACTCCATAGAACATTGCCAAAGTAATCTATTTTGTTACAGTTACCTACAATTGTCACTTCTGTCAGTATGTCATATGGACTGCAAAGGAAAAACTACATTCAAGGTTAAATTTGCAGGACGATTTTAAGCTATGACCCCTTCGGTCACCGCTTTCACAGTCACTGATGAGAATATGAGGTCCTTGCAGGAAAAAATGAAATTAAACACTATTACAGTAGATGCGATTTTGTGGCAGCTGGTAAGGGAGTATTAGACCTACTTGTTGCCTCCATTCATTCATCTCCTCTTTGTACAAACTAATTTGAGTTCAGCTAGAGAAAAGCTTTTGGAATCTTGTAAAGCCTTGGTTTAAATTGAGTATCCAATTTTTTCAAAACGCCCCCGTCGCCCTCTTAGCGCTCATGGTTCCCCTGACTTGTGCAACCCCCCCCCCCCCCGGGGCGATAACGCCCCCGGTTGGGAACCACTGGCTTAGAGGAAACCAAAAGGATCATCCGTCAGAGGCACCCAACAGAAGTCGCGTTACCTTCAACCTGGACTCTGGAAAGAGAACAGAAACGTAGAAATTTTCAAGGAAGAGAATACGAGGATTCAGCGAACGTTCGGTTTGGGCGACGGGAGAAGCACCATTTGAAGTTTCTTCCCAGCACCTAGTGGTAGTATTCGAGACCCATAGGACCTCGAATACCTCCGGCGGGGACAGGACTTCGAGGATTCTGTCCCATATCAGACCGGCACGTGTAAGCGTGAAACTAGAGGAAGGCGGTTGATGCTGCCAGAGAGGTTTGACGGTACCAAGCCATGGGAAGACTACCTCACCTATTTTGAGAATGTGACTGAAATAAACCGTTGGAATCATGAGCAGATGACACGATTCCTTGAAGCGAATTTGAAAGGAGAAGCCCTGGAGGTTTATACCGAAATTTCGTCTCAACCAGGACCAGCTTTCTCGCGTTAGTAGAAGATCTAAAGAGACGATTCGGCCAAGCCCATCAGACACCCTTCTTTCGAGCACAGCTATCCATGAGAAGACGAGGTAGGAACAGTTCCTTGCAGTAACTTGCACAGGCAATCAAGCGACTAGTGAATGGGGCTTATTTTAGTCTAGACATGAATGCCATGGATGGCATCGCCATTTAAAATTTTAGAGCTGCCCTAGACGATGCAGAACTTCGAGCTGTATTCATGGCAAAACCGAGGTCTCTAGAAGCGGCTGTGACGGCAGCGGTAGAGTTGAAGTCTTTCCAGCAGGCTCAGAACCACCATTCAAGGCACCAGAGAGGAACTTTGCAAAATATGGACGACTACCAGGACAATCAGAGCCAATTAACAACAGATCTGACAACCATGCAAAACACATTAGAAGAAATCAAGGGCACAGTTCCAGAGCTCCAGGCTTGGAAAGTATGTATGTAGGACAACGATGTGCATGTCCCTGCTTCAGATAGGTCTGAAAGATTTCATGGCCGATACTGGAACTGTGGTGAAGTTGGCCATTGTAGTCGTCACTGTACAGCCCCGAGGATGTCCCAGACGTTTCAGGGAAACGAGCTAAAGACGGACCAATAGGCCCTAACCCAGCTCATGACAGTTACAACCAAGGGCCTAACTCTACTTCACCCTCGCCCACGGACCAAACACCCAAAACAACCAGTGAAAACCTTGATCCGGCAGGAATGTACGTCCCAGTTGGCATTTAATCAACGGTTGTAACATATTTAATTGATTCTGACTCGTCTATCACTCTGGTGTCGAAGAAAATATTTAAAAACCTTCCGGAAAAATTGAAAATAAAAGAGAAGTTAAGGAAAGTAGACCTTGTTGCTAGCAGATGGAAGCCAGATTGGAAACAAAGGTACTGTACTAAAGATGGAAGTAGGCGGTGAAGTCATAGAGTATGAAGTCCATGTTGCAGGTATTGAACCTAAAGCTATCCTGGGACTGGACTTCCTGATGAAACATCACTGCTCTGTTGGGAAAGAGGTAGAACTTCAATCAAAGAAGGACCCCGCAGGTATTTTCCGTGTAAGGATGATGGAAAGTATTATTGTTTAATCTGGAACCTAACTTGTGGTTGGTACGCAGATATTAAGAAGAGGGCAATGAAGTCACCCCGTCAATTGGGACTTGACACAATAAATACCTCTATTAAGCTTCATGGAGCGACACGATATTGTGGTAGCGCACTCTGTAGTGAACGCTGCGAAGGACGTCAAACCCCTAAGGATTTGGAATCCTACAGAAAACGACGTCACCCTCTAGAAAGATTCAAAACCAGTGATTCTTGAACTCATTACAAATTATGAAGCTGTACTGGATTGTCAGTCACTTCAAGCCTTAGAATCCCTCAATGTTATCCAATTGGATGACAAGGGATGTGACGATGCCCCCTTTCCCAAAAGGACAATTCTTCCTGAACATCTAAAGGAGCCGGCTGACCGTATGGGCAGCAACCTCTCTAATACCCAAGTGGAGTCAGGCAGAGGAACTGCCACTAGAATTCTAGAACCTTTTCACTCTAGAAATGGTCCACTTGGTAGGACGAACACTGTGAAGCACAAGATTAAAACAGGTCACAGTGCAAGTTCTGTGGAGCTGAAGTAAGCCTATTCTTGAGTGTTGAGAAAGCTTCTTCGCAGTCAGTGCTCAAGTGAACTGCTTCCCCTTTTCTGTTAAGGCGTGAAACTGCCTGGCAATATTCGCAAACATTTTAATGAACCTAGGGTAGTAGGTCTCCAGCCTCAAGAGGCTACCAAGATCTGTCAGATTCGTTGGGACACACGAACTGGCAACGTCTACTATCGTTTTTGGGTTTGGGCTGATTCCGGCCCTGGAAACGATGTGACCAAAGCATTCCACTTCCTGTTGCAAGAAGCAGCACTTCTTTGTCTTGAGTGTCAAGTTGGCGGCTTGGAGCCGCTTCAGCACTGCTAGTAGGCGTTCAATATGCTCTTCAAAGGATCTGCAGTTCACGAGGATGTCGTCGATGTATAGAACAGCGACTTCTAAGTTGAGATTCGACAGTGCCCTCTCCATCAAACGTTGAAATTTGGCTAGGGAGTTGCACAGCCCGAACGGCATGACGATGAACTCGTAAAGTTCCTGATGACAAAGACAGCCTTCTCTCTGTCTTTTGCTTTCATTTCCACTTACCAGTACCCACTGGCCAGGTCAGGTGTGGTGAACCACTGTGAATCACAGAGTGAATCAGACTATCTTCGATTCTTGATATTGGGTACGCATCTTTTATTGTAACGTTATTACGTCCACACGGAAACGGATAAAACCCATCTTTTTTCTGACAATTGGTGACGACTATGGACTTTGAGAAGGGGTTATCACTCCAGTGCGTAGCATCTGTTTTAATTTCTTCATCAGCTGCAGTCTGCTTGCGGATAGGGATCCTCCCTGGATGTTGTTTAATCAACAGTGCAAGTAAAGTAGTACACTGCGATTCACTACCCGGATTCTGTCCTTTATGGGCCCCAAAAAACGCTATATGGTGTATCAATGGAGGTGGAAGGTCAGGGGTCAAGAGGATATTTGATAAGGAAACGCCCACCTCTGTCTGGATAGGCACACTTCTGTGCGTGAGAGAATTCTACCAAGATGTATCACCTTGTTATTTAGCTTTCAACCATCGGTCGAAATATAGACGACACCTAAATACTAGCTGCCTCAGTTAGTTGAACGTGAGGGCAGAAAACTGCAGATTATGTCGATACAATTTATACCCCCTGAACATACGACCAGGCATTAGGGATTTTGAAGTGGGCCATCACCAGACAGTGACGGCACCCAACGGAGCCAGCCCAACGTCCGTCACACCCTACGGAAGCGACCGGTTGACAAGAGGCAAGTAGAGCAAGCAGGCTCAGCTGTGATTTGGTAATCAATGTCAGTATGTAGACCCCAAGGAAGAACTGGCAACAGAGGTCACTGGAAGGAGTTACGTAGGTGTTCAGGCCACAGAGGGAAGAGGACAAACGGATGCAGAGACTCAGGTGGGACCTTCTAACTCTGGAAACCTTGTAACCCTGAACGGAGGAGATATCGTCTCAATCAAAGGGAGAAGATTCGTCGTTGGGGAGGCTACCAGGATCGTGGGTGCGTCTGAGATAGAAGACCCTTCGAAATCTGTCCAAATGAAGAAAACTCGTGGACTCGACTCCCGGGAAAGATGGAATCTAGAAACAACAAAACTGGGATTTGACACGACGGAAAACCCTTTCTCAACTCTGTTAACCTATGGCGTACCCCTCAACCAGTTTTTTCTGCCTCCAGCCTACGCTGACAATCCTGCGTACGGTGGTATTGTACCACCCCACCACCTCGATTTCTTCCAGGGGACCAGCAGGCTTTTCAAAACTTATTTGAAGAAGAGACACGACGTCACGCCTACGGATGGAAGTTAACTATTGGTGTTTTGTGAACTGGAATCAATTGTAACTGGAAGTTTGTGCAAGAACATTTTTGTTTTCAAAAAAATATGTACATATATGTTTTGTTTGATATGTGATTCTTAAATGGATATGAACGGTTTAGTGATTTGGATTTTCTCTTTGCGTGAAGGTGATATATTTTGGATTATTGTAAGAGGACATTCCTCTGTGTGGACATGTCTTTGGGTTGTTTTACTTCAATATACCAAAAACAGTGGTGAGCATAACCTTTTGTTATTTTATGTACTCCTAAGATCTACCAAAACGTAATTGAAAGTCAATCATTTTGTAACTCTGAGTGTTTTGAGGTAGACGCTGTGGTGAGTGAAAGCATTCGGATTCACTCGCTTTCGACTACACCCAGCCGAAAAAGTCGGCAACCTTGGTCGGCACCCTTCTGAGGCCGGCCAGTACTGAATTCAATTCCAAATGTTATCGTAAAATTTGTAAAAAAAAAACAAAAACAAAACGTTGATGTCTTTCAAAGTAATTTCAGACACTCTAACTAGAATAGTAAACATTTGTTAAAGTCTTTTTTTTTACTATATTAGAAATCTATATTTGAAATCAGTTGTTTGTTACGCTTGGAATGCTCCGTCATTGTGTAGCGCGTAAGGGCTTACAGTTAGTATACGGCTTGACCTTAGCGTAAGGTGAAATGCCTTGAGCTGAAGGTCCTCTGTCCTTTGTGTGGGAGGTGTTGACTTCTACGTAGGTTGTGAGGCAGTTGGATCAGGCTAGCTCTATACTTTGACAGGCATTCATGATAGGCTTGATATGGAATATATGCAGAATTCTAAGTAGAGGAGGGTAAAACGGCAAGATAAAAGCCCTTGTTATTTTGTTATTCTACGTATGCTTGTTATATGCTACTTTTCTGTTACCACAGTCTGTCTGTAAGATCTTGTTTGTCAGTCTGTGCAGGTTCAAATTACCCTGGAGTGGGCTGTTCTCGCATTAAAGTTGTTTGTCACGGGGATTAAGTTATTTTAATTTGTATAGGCCACATTTACTGCCAGGGAGCCGGTCAATTCACTGCTCACGTTTCACTGCCTGTGTTAACTGTGAGCCTCTGGCTTTCCTCTACGCAGGGCAGGGATTAAACTTACTGGCAAAGGCACCTAATTAAGTTTTGTGTGCTGAGGCCTGCATGTGTCAGAACCTTGGAAGTAGTCTTTTGTTGTTTAGGCCTAGTTTAAAATTAGTATTTAATAAACCATTCGGAGAGAAATTAGTTAGCCTTCTAAAGCAACAGACGTGTTTTCACTGAAGAAAGGAGTTTAGTTTTTGGTTCGACGCAGGCTTCATGACCTAAAACCGCCAGACTCACATTCCAGCCGACAGGTTGCATTATTTCAGTGACAACTTAGTTTTCTTTTCTCGGAGGAGTTTTATTTCGTAGTTCAACTATATATATATATATATATATATATATATATATATATATATATATATATTTCTATGTAATTTGTTAAGCGATATTCCAAGATTGTATCCCAGTTCACGGTAAGTAAATTTGTTAGAGTCATTTTTGTAGTGTTTCGTCGCTTTTCTACGACCTGGCCGATTATAGCACATCTCAGGACAAAAAGGCCACCCTGTTGGCCATAATGCTACCTTCCTCAAATCGGCACCTCATATTCGTTACAATATATTTGTGGTCCACGTATATTCCAGTGAATAATAGAAAAACATAAGACTAAACATACAATTCCGGATGCCTTGCCTCTCGTAATATTTAGCAAATGACATTGAAACAATGTGGACTAATTGACGCACCAAACTCGACGATCCTTTTGTCTTTGGTAAGAAATCTAATTGAACTGACAGACACATATATTTTCACAAAAGAACTTTTATTCTCAGACTTGAGGTAAGTACATTCAGAAATAAACTTGCCCACCTTCAAACAAACTGTCAGCAATTTTCTCAAGAATGAATGAGTTTCCGTCTTAGAGAATTTGACAGGAAATCTTTCACATTGTTCATCCAATAAAATGTGTGAAATGTGCGTGTATCATGTTACAATTTGAACTTTAAGAGTACCTCGTTCATACGAAGATGTACTTTGTAAATCAGTATTTTAAACAATGTAATTTTAACGTCTCCGTTTGTTGCGATTTCCTCAAATCCGTCAAAATGTAAACCCTTTTGCCTCCCCAGTCAACTTTGAAGGCGGATCGTCAGAATTTTTAAATTTTTGTTTTATTTGCGACCCGTTTTGAGGCTTCAACACCCTTTGTTCTAAAATATTGTATGATGTTAATATATAAGTAAATTATGTAAACCTGTTGTGAAATATTAAATATAACGAATACAGGAGGATTTAAAAAGCTTTTCAAAGTTATCCCTTACATACGTTTTTATTGCATATCTTTGATTTTCATACTAAATAGCCACTCGCGTTCCTTAACATTGAGCAAAATCTGCTAAGAAATTTGCTCTCTCAAAGTGTTTGATGCACATAATGTTTCAAAGCAACGATCCTATTAAAAGCATCTTTTACTTTCCATGTTGATATTCCTTAACGGTTTTCTACTTTCAAAACATTTGACATCCAAAGTTAAAAACTCATATCCAATACTTACACTATGGACAATTTTGTGGTCTTCGAAAACAAATTCGAATTCAAATTTATCAGGTGATTGTCTTGTATTTCACTAGATTGATAGATCAAGAAGCAAATAAATGTGTACGTTTATGAAAAGAAATTAAGCGTTATTACTGTTTAGCTTATTATATTACCATGGCTGAATACAGCAGGGGACAGCAGGGGAAGCTGTCCGTAATTAATTAATAAGTTTTTATCTCATCGATCTGTGTAAATTTTCGAGACTATAAAATGAAGTTGGTTTAGATATTACTTGTCAGACACGTTAAGTCCCATTTCTAGCAATACTGGAATGTATTTAGCAAAGTGGTGGAGGAGCAAAGGGGGTTCCGTCCCGTTGTGGATATTTTTCTTATTGGTTTCTTCTACACATATCACCAGGAGCACCATAAGACATGCAATGTTGTCGGCGCAATTCACGTGCAACCATCCTGAGTACTGATTTCCCCATTATCACCTCCTGTAAGACAATTTTTGTTCCAATGCCACAGAAAACCCCCACCAACGTTTATCCTTACGTCACTCTCATGTTCGTTGCATCATCAGTCCCAGCCTGCGTTAGTCAGTAAGAGTAAGGCTTTACTTTAATTAAAAATTTCAAATTGACAATTGAATTGTGCCCATATTAATGTCATTTGAAGAGGCTAAAATACATCATTCGTATGCCAGCAATTTTGTAAATGGCCTAGCCCCAAACCCTCACAGGGTGGGGAAGAGGCTCGCTGTTTTGTGGCACCTTCGGCGTCATTTCGATAGTTTAACCGAATCAGTTTAACCGAATCTGTTTATTGCAGTTGAAGGGAAGAACATTATACTCACAACTTCTCCAGGTTTGCAGTTTTGTCAAAAATATCTTCAGGCAGCTGTTCGATCTCATTAGAGTCCAGATTGCTATCAATAAAATAACCATGTTGTGATGCCGAACTTCTTTTCTTTTGTTTACTTTTTACAAATACAACAGCATAAACAGTAAATCTTAGCGTACCTTACACTTGGCCTGAGGACCAGAAATCAGTGCAACTCTGAGAGAATTTGTAGAAGAGTGCATGCTGATCATTATGACGAAACCTGAAAATTGTATTTTCACATCATATGTTTGGGATTTTGAGACTTCTTATAACGTAAATGGAATTTGCATAAATAACAGTGATTAAAAAAGAAGCAGGTGATGGAAGTTATCATGAACTTGCAATTATTGATGCAAATCATATGCAGTAAAGTTAGTCATAATAATTATTTAAACTAGTTTGAATTAAGTTAAATTTATCTTGAATAAAAACGTTATATTAAACAAAACGTCTCGTTTTAATTTTTAAAGCTTTTTTGCTATCGACTTAAAGACGACAGTCATGCACAGATCAATTGTATTGTTGCGATCAAAGCCTATCGGCAAAATCGTCCGGATGAGTACTGCTTAACAAAGCGATCTGTATATAAGGACCACTGTTTGCTGGATTTTGTAGATTTATGCCCCCCTTTCTACTCTAATTACTTCTTTCAGACTGTGGTTCAATCATTATAAGACAAATATTTTAAAGACCTTATCCATAGAGATGTGGAATTCAGGTGGTCCAGCAGTTGCCCAGTGGCTGGAAAACAACTGAGGCCAATTTTCTTTAATGGCAGCCTAACTGACAACATGTCAAAAACGAAATGTTTTAGGTTTAAAATGATTAAAAGTTTAGATGTTACTAGATGGCAGCTTCGTATGGGTAGCTCAGCTGCGTAATGAACAAATAGTAATATGCTTTAGGGTGCCTTTAAAATAACTTCCAAATTTCATTATAATAAACCAGATAGCCCAAAAATTCAAATTTTGTAATACAGGAGTATCCAGAATGTTCTGGGTAGGTTCAATCAGTCATATGCAGGTCAAAGACTAAGGCTTGGGAACTCTGTCTTCATCCCGAGACACAAAATTGGGTATGGGTATCAACTTCAGTAGGTGAAGAATTAGAAAAAAATCACTGGTGTCGAGGCCAGCTGGAGCCACTAGAATAACTCAGGTCTAAGGTGCTCTGATCTCGAGCAGGACCTGATGAAATATGGAGAGCGCATATATAGTTGAGTGTCAACCCATCACACTGAAGGGATAGTACTGCTACTGACAGAAGTGCTATTGCCTAGGCCCAAGGATGGGAGGACCTGGTGCAGGAGACTTGAAAATGCGTTCTTAAACATGGCCGTTTAAGGTTCGCTCAGCTCGCTGAATGCTCTAGATGGACTCTGATTTTCATTATCCTTGATTCGCGCAGCTTCTGGACTGAACGCCCTCTGTATGCCCACCCCTCCCTCCGCATGAGTCATTCTGGGCAGTATATTGTGCTCACGGCGTCATAAGAGAAGGGTCAGACATAGACATGGGGAGGAAAACCCTGTGTATTAATGCACGACACTACCGTGCTGTTGTTCTACAAGACCGACAAGCTGTTGCTGGCACGTATTGGGAGGTTTCTTGCAGCCCACAGGCCCCACACAACTGCTTCAAGCTTCAGTAAATTTTTGTGGATTGTTACATATTTTAAGAGTCCCATTTTTGCAGAGAGCACTCCAGCCAAACAATACGTCGGGATCTTCAGTGACCATCATCCTTGGTTGTACGGCCCGATCAAATTTACCCCAGGTGCTGAATTGCGTCAGTTGATGATTACGTTGGTCTCAAGTAGCCACTTTTCTCGGATGAGAGGACGAAAAACAACCAAGAGAGGGCTGTATCCTCTACCGACATCATGGAAGTAGCCTTCTCTGCAAGGAAAGGGGCATCTCTCGATACCCTGAATCCAAGACATTTTGACCATCCACCGATCGGGAGAGGACGACTCCAAGATGTCAGCAAAGAGTCTTCATCTTCCCTGACCGTTTCGACCATAGTGAGGTGGAAACCCCAAAGGCTGTGAACGGGAAAACTGCGTCGTCGGATGTTGGGATCTGGGAACGTGTGTCTTTCTGCAAAGCAGGTTGCCTTCGTCTCGACTCTTGGCCGCTGGAGTCCCTCTTACTCCCAGTGCTTGACCGGACGAGACTTCTCGTAGGGTCTAGTTCCTTCGCTCTAAATTTGTCTGGGATGGTATCCGGGTTTGGGCTTTATGGAGGTCTGTCGTTCAGGGCAAGGGTGGGGAACTCCTGCAAGTCGTGTCTGTAGTTTGAAGGATCCAGAGACCGACATATCTCCCGACATCATTAACCAGGAGCGAGGTCAGGGTTTATGACTGGAAGCAGCTCCCATCGGTCCGCCACTTCTTTGGAGGGCTAGGACGGGATGACATCTAGGATGTTGCTTCGCACTTCGTGGATAGTCTGCAAGTCGTACACGGCTACTAATGTTCTTACTAACTTACACACTAATTTTTGATTGTTTCTTGATTTTAAATGGAAATAGCTCATGTAGCTGAAGTGCTCCAGAGCTGAAGTGTAGACATTTAGAATCCTGCAAAGTTTGCCCTTTGTCTAAGACGTCATTTTTAATCAAATTATAAAGTTAAGCTGAAAGATGCATTTCGCTGCATGGGATAATTGTTAAAGGAGGAGAAATTTTATGTTGCAGTTTCTTTTGTCAAAACTTTGCTTTACATTCTTATCAAATTGTAGACTGAATTATTTTTAATTCTTGTTAAAAAAGTACACTGCTTCCGAAATTTAAGACAATGAGGAAGGAGCGTTTGAAATACGGAAGAAAAGGGTTTGTGTGAGTGAAATTTAAGGGGGTTGTGATTTTTATTAATAACAGCTCTAACTGTGAAGCTAGCATGGTTTACTATGAAATGAACCGGAAATTTCAAAACGAACACCTTTTGTAATGTACTCTCCACCTCTCTCTGTATGTATATGTATGTGTATATTTATATATATATATATATATATATATATATATATATATATATAGATGTATGTATATACTTCCAGAAGCAATATATCATTCCTATCTACTACAGAGTGCTTCTACATGAGTTTCCAAATCCTACTACAAAATTAACAGTTTTAAGAGCGTCTTTCTGACCTATTGCCTGAATATTCAGGGTCACGAATTGTAGTATTAAGATCACGTATAAAGTGCCTCAATGTACACGGAATGTACAGCGCAGGTCAGGAGTCCTATACGTCCATAAAACCATCATATATTTTCATTAATTTCGTTTACTTTGTGACTTTCTAACATTATGAAATATATACTTACAGAATTTTAAGGCTTAGAGTATCATGCAAAAACCTTTCTGGAATGCTCTTAAGCTTATTCTCTGACAAATATCTGAAATGATGCAAAGTTTATTGAGAAGGAATATTGGCATACATTCATAATTTTAAATTGTATCAGCTTGGTTCTAAATATGAAATTAGGTATTAAAAGTGGGAAATGCTTTCTTCAGCATAGCTATTGTTAGCTGAGCTGCAAAATTTCAAATGCGTCTGTAGAAATACTTTTGCAAGAGGCATACATGCTCTTGCCCTATAAACCTCGAACTGGTAGTGAAATCAGTGCACACTATACAAACATACTTCCTTCGAGCAGAAGTATCGTTCAGGTGAGGGCGGCGCTATGATATCAGTAAGACCGTGTGCCATGTTTGAATAATCGTGATGAATTTTGAAGATAAAGGTATGACAGAACCTACTGTTAGCACGTTTAAGGTTGTCATATGAAAGAAAATAAAATGTCCTATCAAATGATAAGACATTTAAGAGGCTTGGTGGTAAATTAAATAATATTTTTGTCCCAAAATTGTGATCATTGACCATTTCTTTTTCAAAATATGAATAGTATCAATTTTCCAAAGATGTTGTAAGGATAGATTCCAAACTAAAAATGGCGCGTTGACTCCCCAAGGAGCCCAAAATATCGGGGCGGAAGTATTGATCACTGTTCAGTCGTTTTAACAACATACAGGGAAACGAATGTCTTACAAAAGTATTAATAATTGTTATTTCGAAACATTGTAAATGCAAGGAGGTCACACCTTGATACTAAATTCCACTTACAAGAAGTTTGTTTTTTTTTTCCTGACGGCATAACAAATAGCCTAAGTACACTGTCTTGCACATGAACGCACAATGACTGGTTTAAAGTTCATTGGCTTATTCGCCAATATTCATTGGTCAGTTTCTATTGTAGCTTTAAGTAAAACACTTTTATATGAGCCTTTAATTCCTTATGGGCTCACAACGGGAAATCAACTAGCGCGTTTGTTTCCCGAGCGCGCAGAAGTGTACGTCAAGTATTCCGGATAATGTACAGAGAAATGTAATCTGAGCATAAAAAACACGTTGTAAAAATGCACGCACGCTAACCTCCTAACCTTGGAATTTTCTGTTACGCGTTCTTATGTTTGTACGCAGATCGCCGATTAGAACGGCAATCATGTAAAATTTCACACTTCCGCCCCGATATTTATGTCTCCAGGAGGAGAAGAAAATTTCGGTAACAGTGTAGGTATAGGAGTTTGTAATCCATGCTTATAATATGTTTACAAATTCATATTTACCCCATATTTTAATAAGTCTTCTCAGTGAAGTAAAACTTTTCAGAAAATGGCCATATATATGGGTAATATTATGACTTGTGAAAACAGTAAGTTATTGTTTTTCGAACAAGACAGTTACAGTATTTCAAAGTTAACACTTTACAATTAGCGAAAATTCAATTTTGTACTTTACAGAATATCTCGCCTTAATCTCTTCTTGCATCAGCTCAGAGAGTGTAAGTTATTAGGCTCACATAGCCCACAGGAAGATTTTCCACTCTGGGTTTAAAGTAAGGAAATTATAGCAGTGAATCTGATACATACTTATGCTTATTTTCAGACATCTTGTACCTAGTCCAAGATGTCCGTCATCGGTCAATGCACTTTTGGCTCACTTTCCTTCAGTCAGTTTATCATTTGATGCTTATTTCCACAAGAAAAGCTGTAATGATTAGTCAAATAACACCACAGGATACAACTTAGAACAAAAATACTCCTTTTTATGCACGTTGTTTATTTTCCAAGATGGTGGTTAGGTGTTAATGCAGTATTTATCATTTCCCTCGTTTCTGTCTTCAATTTGTGTGAGAATTTCTGATCAAGAAAGCAATGACCGCTCGTTGCATAGTAAAATGGGATTTAATCTTGTGCAAGCTTTAGCTTGGTTAAGTACGTATCGTATCTATTCCAAGAGGGTGTTAAAAGGTTAACTGAATTTTACGTCCGACCCCCCCCCCATCCGTTTCTCGGCATTACTCCATAGTGGTAGTACAACTAGCCAAACCAAGTACACTTACATCGATGGCTCTCAGATACTTTCTTAGCGTTAGAAGGGATTATTGGGCAATAAAATGGTATAACCTACACAAAAAAGATACGGCCCACTTTTGCATATAGCTTCTGTTGCAAGACAGCGGCCAGGGGTCGACACACTTTTTACGATTCCACTTCATTTCTAGCTTTTTGTGACAATTTCCGACCAAAACAGCAACCGACACTCTTCATATAGTACAAAGGATACAATCTATAGCATGTCTAAACTTTGCTCAATGGCAGATATTGTATTTATTCCCACCAACTCATTCCATGTTTCCAATGGATCCTAAGCGCCATTAGCAGACTACTATATCTAAACATCCCAGATGACTCTCTTAATGCTCATATACTTGGATATTGGTGCCTAGTTCAACTACCTCAAGGATCTGGGCTACCGGTATATGACTACAAACTTAGGGTTACAATAATCCGTTCTTGCACATATTGGGTTGAGAACCGTGAAAAGAACACAAAGTTACTTCCTAAATCTTGAAAAACGAAGTCAACAACTCTGTTCGCAAGCCTATTTTAGTAAACGGTGAGTGACGTTATTACCGACAACTCCGATATTCTTGAAAAATTAAAACATTCGTTAAACATTTTTATGAATCATTGCATATTTATCCATCATGCCCGCCCGAGTCTTTATTTGATAATCTTTCTTATAAGTCTCTTTCTGGTGATGCTACGAGAGCATGGGAAGGAAAGTTGATCCTAGAAGAGTGTAGCAGTGCTCTTTTGTCAATGCAGATGAAAAATCTTCTGGAAGAAATGGTCTGTCTACTGAATTTTACAAGAAACTTTAGCCTTTCATTTGTAACATAGATGTCTGCTCCTTAAATTTTGGCTTTAGGAGGGGTAGACTGTCAACTTCTCAATCTAAGGGAGTTATTACGTTAATTCCCAAGTCTAGAAAAGATGCCGCTTTTTAAATAATTTTGAAGGCCCATACACGTAGGAAGCTGGGACTGGGGAACGTTAGTGAAAAATGTGGGACGGAAGTATGCTTTGCCCCCCACAATCCAAGGACGAAAACCCCTTATTTGTTCTCTTTGTCAAAAATTTGCAGTAATTGTTTTCCTTAAAATTTGTCCAATTTGTTGCACCAAACTGCATCGAGGACCTTCAAATATTCAAGAAAGATTCAGATGGGGAGGAGGCACCCCTTCACTTAGACTCCTCCCCAAGACGGCGGTCTGAAACAGCGTTCAGTCCCCTGTCAGCCTTGTCCCCAACATCTTCCAACGTCTAAGTGGAGGACCATCTCTTTACTTAATTGTGAATGTAACATAGGGCAAAAGCCATTCCTAATAGATTAAAAGCCGTTCTGCCTTTGAAAATGGTCTCTAACAAGACTGGATTCATGAAAGGAAGGTTCATAGGAGAAAATGTTAGGTTCACTCTTGATCTGATAAATTATGCTTTGGTCAAAAATATACCAGGATTATATTTTGTACCGATTTTGAGAAAACTTTTGATCAGCTACACGGGTCTTTCTTGCTTAAAACACTTTTTAGCTCAGCTGAAAGCTTTCAGCTGAGCTATTGCTGTCGTGCACGGCAAAACTTCTACGTCACGGCAAACGTCTGTTACCATAACATTTGCGTTTAAGTGCCTGACATTTCGCTGTTTTTCGTTAGATTTGGCTGAAATTCAGTAGAGATGTTAGCAAAAGTAGTATCTGTATGCTGCAATTCTTTTCGATTAATTTGGCCACTATTTGACCTCGGGAGGAGGCTTTGTTTGAAAACGTAAAATTCCCTACTTGTATTTCAGTTTTGCACCAATCTTGATAATATGTTTCATATAGATAGTTCAATTTGTGCTGAACAAAAGTTAAATTTCTTTTTCGTTTCTGCAATCATTAAAGGCATGAAAACATCACTTTTTGAAACAAATTCTGGCGAAGTCCCCATGTTCGGGAATACGTCGAGAATCCCAGTTGTTATCATTTGAGAGACTGCAACGAAACGAAGTAGAAACGTACACTGAACATATATAAATGTACAGGACGTCTCGTGCTTAATCTTGTGGAAGTGTTTACGCAAAGTGCAGTGTATCGACTTTTGAATACCGTACGTGGGCTACCCCACTATGTCAGACTATGTTTGCTCAGCTCTTTGTTTTCCAAACCAGGGATATGACATGAATAGGGAATATACCGTACAGCCTACTATGGAGGCGTTACGTCATGAACATGTGGTGCTGATCTCATTCAGGCGTTTTAATAATAGGCTAGCTAAATTGGTTGGATCATGGTTAGGCCTACTCGAAAAGAAATACCGGGCGTTTGAAAGTTAGTGCAAGTTCTTGCGAATATGTGGCCTTGTGCGAAACATAGGCTAGTGGTATAAGCTAGGGGGCAGAAACAAGTATTCAACTTAGCCTGATGTCTGAATGGTTTTAGGAGTTTGGCTTAAAGTTTAAAGAGAATATATCCAGTCGCTTCAAGTTTCAAGTTATTTGTAAACATTACCTTAATCTTTCAAATTTTCTTGTATCTCCTTTACAAACATTCTTCTTAACATTTCTGGACAAAAATATTTAGTATGAAAGGTAAACAAATGACTTATCCTCCTTAGTAGCAAATTAGTTTATATTGTCGCATGAAGGAAAGAAGCTACTGGTGAATTTGGATACCGGCTCGGGGTACACTATTTCAAGTTACTAGGGTGAATGTTGTCTAGGAAATGTCGTACGAGGAAAGAGGAACCCACCCCTTTCTTTTAAACAAAGAACATAGCACGTTGATTGAAAATACAAAGCTTCATATGATTTAAGCTTAAAGGTTGTGCTAACATTCCAAAAACAATTTTCGGTTTGAAAAGGAAAACGTGCTTTTTGAAGGCGTGTGCCATAAGTCAGTCTCGGAGCCTGCAGGAATTGTGCAGCTCAGGCTTCTAGTCAAGCGGGCCAAGGGGGCGAATCCCTCTTTGAAATTTGTTCGCCCCCTAGCAAGTTTTCAAGTTGCCATTGGCTTAATGGCATTTGTATACATTTGGCCCCCTTAAAAATTTTTTATCCCCTGGAAGCCATTTCGCCCCCATTCAGTACCTTGTCAGGCTACAAGCCTGGTGCAGTCACATGGGCGTCGACACTGCAGGAACCGCCCCAGTCTTGTTCTCCGTTGCCGAAAGCCCCACCAAGTTGTTGAGGGGAAGCCATGGGGGATGATATTTCAATAGCCTTAGACTTAGTATAAGTGTGCATATTTTCCCAACGCTCTCTACGAACTGTAGTTACCCTCCGGCCTGTTGCGGTACATTCACGGGTCCTAAAAGCGATCGACGATTTATATACCTGGTAGATCCCAATCATAAAAATGTTATGCAGTAAAATAGTTTTGTAGGGGAAAACGGGACTAAAGAGTACTCAGAATTCGAGACGGGTAAAGAATTTAATTTAGAAATTATCCCTTCAGGCTATATTGAGCAATTGAGCAGTTTTGGTTTTTCCAAATCATAGTGGCAACACTCATTTGAACTTCTGTCCCTGGACAAGTTCAAGGAATATCTCTGGGGCAAAATATCGCTTTTAAGACCTTTAACCATTTGTAAAATTTCTTTATCGGAAGTTACTCTCTGGGTCTAATTATGGAAAACAAATGAGGTCTACAAAGCAGCACACTCATAAACATTCATTATTTGTATACTAACATCTGTGCAGTATGTAAAGTTGACTTTGTGTACCAGATTTAGTCTTTCAGAGACTTCAGGAGTTCAATACATATTTCATTGCATTTATATTTATCTCTTTGTTTTCTAACGTACGTATGATCAACATGAGTTACAAACCCATCCAAAATATTGACTGCAGACTTTTAGGTCAACAGGAAAAGCTGAGCTTCGGCAACATTGTTGCGCTTGTTTAACTTTTACAATTACAGTTCGGGTTGTGTCACTGAGAGGGAGTTTTCGTCAGGCTTCTTTTCAGTCAATAAAGGTGTCCGCCAAGGATGCTCGTTATGCACTTTCTCGTATATGATGTGTGGTGAGTTTTTAGACTTGAAACTGACGCTGAGAACAATATAGAGGGCATTTTTATGAGGGTCAAAGTTCTAGCTATTCCAATAATTATGAAAAATATGCAAATGACACCACTTTCTTTTTAAATGGTCATGAGTGGCTGCTTAAACTACCATGAGTTTACTTGATCAGTTCAGACCAGTTGTTATTTAGAAGGAGATAAAATGGCAGCTCTTTCCTTTTTACTCACCTATTTACCGCCAAGGACTTGCTTTGCCTAGCACTTGAAGATATAATGGTCTTAAAACTATTAGCAGTATTTAACAAAAGGTTCATGACGTCTGCAAAGAATTTCAAAATATTGGTCTCAATTGACACTGGCTTTCCTTTGAAAATTCATTTGCAGCTCCCACGCGATCAAACGCTTATCGCAATAGGCTATTTAAATTTTATGTAACATGTTGATCATGCACACACCTCAGGGCCGTAGCCTGCGGGGGAAAGGGTCTACTGCCCCCTCCTCGAGATTTCCAAACCGTAAATGAAAGTTGGTCCACTTGAGAAAACATACAGAAATGCTGGAAATTCCACCGTCCAAATTCTAATTTCAAGGCCCCCAAAACCTGAAAATCGCATTAAAGGGCCTTTTTTCTCCACACTTTCCGGGGAGGTCCCCGGACCCCCGCCATGGACGAGCTCTTATGTGGATTTCTCTGCCTGACAAATAAACCATCTTCCTCCTAGAAGAAACACCGCTTGAATACACCACCATATACTTACACTGGCTAAAGATAACATAGCAAGCGATTTCCTTCAATTATTAGCTTAACTCAATGAGTTTAAAAAGTAACTTTTAAATTAAACCGCGTAAGCAGTCGCCGCAAACTTTTTTGAACAACAGCTAAATCTCACAAATATCCCCTTATTTCAGTTTAAGTATCTTTCACGAAATATTAGAACATAAATATTACATAATGAAGGCAAACTAAGGAGTTAGTCTATACGTAAATCTCTCTACTCATGCAGTGAGAAACATTGTAATATGATTTTCAAAAGCCATTCATGCAAAAGGATGCCCGGGTACACTATAATTCAAATTTAAGTGATGGGATTTCCCCTTTAAACCAGATCTTACTTTGCTTTTTGAAATGTTAATTTGATTCCAGAGCATAAAATTTAAAATTTATAATGCTTAGATGCAACTTTTAAGGTCTGAAATGTGGCATTTTTCCCCATTTTCTCGTATGTCCTACGCTATGGCTAAGCACCGACTGATGGTGGCTACCCCATGTCGTAATAGGAGCCCCAGGGGAAAGCCTGCACCGGGTACCCGCCTTGTAGGGGTCCACAGCCAAAAACTTCAATAAATAATTAAAAATGTTTAGATCATGTTAAGAGTCCAAAGCGTTCCCAATGATAACCCACTTCTGGATCTGGGAAAGCTTAGAACTGGAATTTCTCTTGTTGTAGAGGTGTAATTCCTTCCCTTAGGCAATATCCCCTTCAATTACACCCTAACGTCATAGTAAAATATCAGGAAGATTCCTAAACTTATAATCAATTCAACGCTTCACGAAGCTTTAGGAAGATAGCACCATTTTGCATCTTAACCAAAAAAAAAATTTCTCAAACAGTAAAGGAATTCGTACCCATCTCTTAGACAGCACCTCTTGCCTTCCGCGCCGAAAAATATTAAGAATATGGCTAAATAATAACACTTTATAAAAATATAATCAGTTCAAAGTTTTGCCAACGATAGTACAATTTTGAACCCAAACCAGGCCACATGTAACCCTCCCCTCAGCACCCCCATTTGCGATGGTACACAGAACATGTGAAAAAAGGAAGGGTCGGACTGGGTGTTAACTATCTGTAGGCATACCACTTGGTGCTCCGCTTATATGGTGTCATGAAATGCCCCCTAGAGATTTCGCCCAGGGTACGGCCCTGCACTTTTTCAAATTTCTAAAGTTTGCGGAAATTAATATAACACTACAACAAACTATAGTCTTACACCTCTCTTCAGTTTAATCATATTCAGCAGTGCTGAATATGATTACACTTACCAATTAGCACGGTCAGTAGTTTTATGAATTAGTCACAGCGGCTCATTTTATTCAATTGTGAGCCAGTTTGTAAAGGTTTAGTGGCTGTAAATGAAATTATTGTTTTAGAATAGGACCTTATTTTATGTGCAGTACAATAAATGTGAGGGAATTTTAAAGTTATTCACCACAGCTAAACAACTGGATGTAGATTACATTACACCAGTTCTTGCCAGATGTTGGTAGATGTTGGTATTGTCAAGTACATGTTATTTCAATAAAACGAGCGTGACGTCAGTTTGTTTTAATATTTCAAAACTGAAAAGAACCAACTTACAGGCGTTTTAACTTTGATTTTCCTGCTAATAGACCGATATCTAGATCTTGCAGCAAGTTATGAGAAACATCCCTGTGGAAAAGAGATGATGACAAGGCAGCGTGACGTAAGGCATAAAGCATTAACGTGACTAAATGAGGTAACAATGTTATCGTGGAACTTCTAGAATGTATTTAGGGGAAATTAAATGTGAATGAAAATACTTGTATTGCCAAGTGCACTTTTTCATGCTGGTTGATGGCAGGCGTGGCGGAACGGAAAAAACATGGGGGGGGGGGGCTGAGTGTAAGCAAGACTATCTAATATCTAAGCAAAGCGGAACCACCAGTTGGCGCGGAGCGGGCAAAATATTTGGGGCCTTTCAAACCCTCCAGATGGCCGAAAACGGCACTTCCCGGGTGTTCTAAGCTGCGTGTATTCAGCCTTGAAATATGGATCTCATACTTGGGCGTCACCAGACATATTTAAAGGGACGTCGTATCTGTGTGAAGAAGGAAGTTATTGCCGCGTTAGCGGCAATGCTTGCCTGCAGCGAGAGCACTACGGCATGGGGTCCAGGGGCCCGCTTAAGGGCCCTTGGTTGGGTCCAGGGGGCGAAGCCCTAGGAAGCTCGGAGGAGTTAGACATTTTAAATACCTATAATGTGAAATTACCGTCAATATTGCTAGTTTGATAACGCCAAAAATTTGATTTCATATAAGAGCAAACGTGAACCCATGGATGGGGATCAAAGAGAAAGCTTTTAAGTCTTAAAATAACAATAACACCAGAAAGTTTTTCTTTTAAAGTTAGGGGCCTATCATGGGGACCATGGGCTCGGTCAAGGGAACCACATGGTAGGATCTAGGGGCAAAGGATTTCCTGGACAAAAAGCCTCGGAAGAACGTGGAATATAATGGAATATTCAAGATTAAGGAGGTAAAAATAGGTAACCTCAAATAACAAATCACAGAAAGGTTTTAAGCAAATTGAACTCTGCAATGCAAAGAAATTTAAGAAAATCGTTCAAATCTGCAATGAACAGCGTCTCTGAATTGCTTAAGCTATAGAACAGAACAGTAAGTTTGTGCACAGTGTGATCTACCAATTTATTTTGTTTTTTACTTTCAGCCTTTCTCGTTCAAGACTTAAAAATACTGTACAATTAAGTCATTTATTCCATTTCAATAGGTAATGGAAAACAGTTGTTTGGCGGACTCGATCTGTAATTGCAGCGAAATTAACCATTCAACATATTAAAGTAAATTCATATTTTGCAATGGTAGAAGAAACCTATTTCGATTTTGGTACATTAAACGTTTCTGTAAAATAAAAATTTCAAAGGGGGTCTTTTGCACCCTCGACCCCCTTGGTGACGCCCATGTATGTCAGCAATATCTCAATTGATGATAAAAAATCAATTTATGAAAAATGCCAAATGGTAATGCATATCAGATGAGTTGAGATCACACAAGAATCATAATGACTTATGCATCCTCTTTCATTTGTTCTGCGTGCAGTGATTCCATATTCACCTTCTATATCTCTGTTACATTTGTCCATTACCCCATCCACTGATGTCCAAAACCAAAACGTATTGGCTAGTAGTCTACACTGTTCAACCTCTCAAAAAACGATCGGTAAAACCCATGCGATGCACTGTGGGCGAGATTACGCAATAGTATACCGTACTGCTTCAACCAGTGCTTCCACTTTTCAGGAACCGAGGAGACGGGGTTGGGGAATGATGAAAAGCTTTAGTGCCCCAGTGTTTTTTCATGGTATGGCCCTCTTTCCCCTTCAAATTAAAAGTATATTGTGCATTGGACCATCAAAAATATGTTCAGCACCCACTTCGAAATTCTTCCCACCGTTCCCACTTCTTGGACCACTTTGCAAATATTGGGGGCTGAACATACCTTTAGCCCCCCCCCCCCCCCGTCCGATGTCACTGGTTGATGGAAAGCTTCATTTTAACAACCGTTTTTCCTAACTTTAAACAAGCAAATACTTACAAAGTTACCAAATTTGATGCACTTTTGAATGAGTCTCCATTAAGTTCTCTCAGGAAGTTGTGAGTAACATATCTGTAGAAAATATTAATTGATTAAACATGAATGACTGTTACGAACACAGAGAGACGGGTCTGGAACTGTATGATGGGGCTTAAAAAGAGGAAGATGTATGAATGGAATGTAGTGCATTCTTCAGGTTATCTTTGATCTTGTTATCAAAGGAGGCTTTGTTTGTCCTTTGGTAATTTTTCTAATTTAAAAAAACATACCCACAAACTTCGCAATAGTAGTGTTCTGCTAAACAAGTCGATTCCTAGTTCTTGCAACAAGTTGTAAGACAAATCTCTGTGGAAAAACATTTATTGCTGAAAAAGCATTATTCCTCATGATGATTGTTATCAATGAGGTTACTGTTGAACTCCAGAACAACATTTGTATCATTTGGTTTCCTTGATAGATTAACTCAGTAAAGCTAAATACCAGTTTGAGTATTTAAGGTTAGCTATACTTGCCCCACCCCCCGTTTTTTTCCTCGCAAACGCTATTTTTCTCATTTAGTGCTGATGAAAATTCTGAAAATTTTGTTTCCCGATTTTGACTGTGAAGCTTGTTATGATGGAACCAAGAAGCCACATATAAGGGCTTATGATTTCCACCTTTCGGTGGCTTTGTCATAGACTTACCGTTGGAGCTTTTCATGTCAACCAAACTGTCTTCGCAAGCACAGTCACTCAGGCGATGAAACCTCAACTAAACAAACTGTTATAATGACGCCGTTTTTAGTTCATTTTACATTACAGAAACCGGTTCAATTTAGAGAAATTGTCGGCCGCCACCCGTCCCCATATACGCTTAGCAACATTTGCTCGGAATAAGTGAAAGCGTATTGGCATTGCCACATTTCCAACAGACTACAAAGTATAGCTATGGTAAGTAACGCATTTCAAAGCTGCATTTTGCACAATGAGCACGATTAGTTCTTTTAGCTTTGCAGTCTTCAAACGAGACAAAATTAGATAATAATCCTGCATCTTTAATCGTGGACTTAAAAGTCAAAAATCGTATTGTAATCTAAGTATGTCCAACATTTAATACTGGAAAAGCAAATCTGAGGTACAAACATAGGGGACTGTCTCACATTAGGACAAACCTTACTGTCTGTTGCAAATATGTTATTTAAGCTACTGGTTGAGATTCATCGGGTACAAGAGATTGAAACACTGAAAAGGCTATCAAAATTTGAAACAGGCAATTAATACACAATGAATTCAGTGGTACCTACAATAATTTTAGGCCAGGAGTACCATGAAGGTCTTCGGCTTTTATTTCTGCAATATTATTGTCTGTGAGATTTCTGAAGACGAAGCAAGAAATTTGCAACATTAAGTGGGGCATATAACTATTTAAGCAACCATTTTCTAACAATTGTATTTATTTAACTGTCAACTGAGAAAACTCACAAAGCTGAGGTCTCGATAGGAACGTTTCCTGGAATTTTACTCAAATTACGATGAGAGCAATCCACCCACAAGTCATCGAAGGTGACGAAACATTCGCACGTCGTGTCACAAAATCCGGGAACTTTGTAAAGATAAGATACAAATTACCATGTAATTAAAACTTTGCAAGGCAATTTAACATGCAATGATTCAGCTTACTTATCACGACTTGTCATTCTAATACATTTATTAAAATTAAGTGCGCACTTAGCCCCCTAAAGGGTTTGAAATGGTCCATTGTCACTGAATTCTGCTAAATCTTCATGTATAACAATAGCATAGGAACAAAGCACGATATTTTAGCTGGCAGTTCATCTTGTAGTAAAATAGACGTTCGAGGCCAGGACTTAAGCTGCGTGTCCTTCCTCACTACAACGGACAGTTTACCAGTTGGGAGCAAAATATGTCTATCTTTCCAGCACTAGGTGCGTGAAAGTTGGAACTAAGTGCTTCTCGTCCCTTGCCACTCTATAGAAGGTGGCCTCTCACGCTTATGGTTAGAATAACTCGTTCACATTTTCGCTATTCCCAATTTTAACCCCAAGTATAAGGTTCAATGCTTTTCTGTTTTACAGTCCGTTTTTCTGTTTTGTTATGACGATAGTAAACCATTTTTGGGAAGTCATTCTAAAAAAAAAGTATTTGTTTAAAGCAAATTGGTCCCAAATACTATTTTTTCGTGTTTTTCTATATATCTTTTTTGGAAATGATAAATTAGTTACAATGATGCTTAGTACTACGCTTTCCATCCTTAAATGATTATCTTCAACGAAATCGTTATGGAGAGGTTGGTTTTAAGAATGATTAAAGTTCGAATACCTTTCGTTCCTTTAGTGTAGATGGCAAACTGTGTTAGTACTACAATTAGAAAAACGTGCGCCGCTTCCATGTCGGTGGATTAATGATAAGGTCGCCTGGGTAGAGAACAAAGGGAGTCTTTAATGAGGCCTAGACTTACATGCTCATTGGTAACAATTTAACCACAAGCATTTGCGCTTCTTTTAAATGTCCAGTGCATTATTGAAAGGGACACTTAGGTATACTAGAACAACCACTCAAAGCCACTTACAGCCCACTTTCTTAAAAATTATGTTCAATTTCAAAAACGTGTCATATTATCTTCTACTGAAAATTTCTTTGTAAAACATGTCATACACATTTCATAGCGTGGCATCTTTAAGTTTCACTTCACTTTATAGCTGGTTTATCTCATAAATGATTTATATCGACTGATGCAGTTTTTCAATGATCACACCAGGGAGCTGTGTGCTCCTGATCACACTATGGTAACTTGTATGTCTGTTCTTCACAAAATAGTAATAATTATATTGGCTTAACCAAGAGCTACATCTCAGATACTAAAAGCTTTGCAGTGAAATTACAGCAACACACCTGACCGAGAACGATGAAATACTAAAACGTAACTTTCCATTGTTAAAACATAGACAAGCTGTAGTTTCTGAACACGTAGAAGCAAAGCTAAACCAGAAAGTCCAAAGACTTAGCGATTCCTTGCTGAAAGGGAATGAATTGTTGCAATGAGTTCATCCCGCAAACTTATACTTCTTGACTATATCATTTTTACGATGTTTTCCCAATTTGACCTCTGCTAACCTCATATGACCTTTGAAATCCACGAAAAAAAAACAGTAACAAAAAATGGAAAAAAAAAGAAAGACGTGTCTTAGGATGGTTCGTAACTGGTGAAAATCCAAGCTCTTATCCACTACGCCATCAATGAAATCTTTCAGCGTGAGGTATTTCCACTTATGTTATAGTCGCAGCATCCTTTTTACGTGTTCATAATTAGGCAATTTAAATTAGTATTATTACTGTAACAGTTATGCTTGTGAAAAAATAAATGTTGGTCTCAATAACTTCATCTTTGTAATGGTTGAAAATTCAGGCCTAAATTTTCGTTAGTCAGAAAACGCCGGACGTAATTTGGAGGTACCGCCCACTCTCTGTCCAGTTTAAGAGGTTTTCGTAGTTTCACCTCTGATGACCTCATATGACCTTGGACCTCCAACAAATCCATAGGGTTCCCCCTCTCTTAAAATAACACATTCTTATGCTAAGTATGTCAAGGATCCATCATCCCTGTCTTGACTATAGTGTTTTTTCAAGGGTTTCGGTTTTTGACCTCTGATGACCTCAAATGACCTCTAACCTCCACTAAAAACAATAGGGTTCTATCCTTCAATATGATAAAGTTATATACCAAGTACGAAGATTGTTCCTCATTGCTACCTTGTTTACAAGCGGTTTTTAAGAATTTCGTATTTTCACCTCTCGTGATCTAAGATAATCTTTGACCTTTACAAAAATCAACAGGGTTCACCTTTTTACTATAACGCATCCACATGCCAAGTATGCTTCGCATATCGTGTTTATAAGGTTTTAGGTATTAACCTCTGGTGACCTCGGATGACCTTTGACCTCCACCAGAACTAGGGATCTTTCTCTCAGTATGATAACATAAGATAAGATAAGATAAGATAAGATCAACTTTATTAAACCCCACAAGGGTAACTGAATGCTCGCATAAAACAGTACAAAAACACTACAATTACAAAATTTATACATGCAGACAACATTAAGAAAATAAAAGAAGGAAATACGAGAAAGTAAAAATATAAAGCAATAGGAACTAACCTGGCAAGTAATAGCGTTGAAAGTAAGATAAGGAGATTAAGACAAATTACAAAATACAAACATGTAAACAACAGTACGAAAATAAAAGAAGATAAAAGAAGGAACTAAGAGAAAGTAAAAATATAAGCAATAGCAACCAACCAGGCAATAACTAGCTTTTGAAAGCAAGATTATGAAATTTAATACATTGAGGTATGAAAGAGGAGAGGTGTCGATTAGTACTGGAGTAGGGTAATCTCATTCTACCACTTCTAGGAATAACCGCATTATGTAAAATCACACTAAGTGGATGGCCATTGTCTTGGTTAATCTTTTGTAATTTCATCCCTAATCGCCGTTGATAGGACGTGGCCAGTGATGGTTGGACTTCCCCTATTAAGCGACTAGCTTGTCTAATAATAGCATCTATTGCATTTTTGTCTTCAGTGCGTGTATTCCCACCCCACGATAAAAGATTATATTGCCACACCCCACAGATAACTGAATTATAAAACACGGCAAGAATATTTTTATTTACATTAAATTTGTTCATAACACGCATACAATACATTCTAGGGCTTAGTTTTTTCAATAAAGCTTCAACGTGTTCATGCCAGGAAAGTCGATTGTCTATAACCACTCCAAGATACTTATATCTATCCACCCTTTCAACTATACTTCCATTTATAGTGACTACGCTTGGTACTTTCTTTGACTTCCGATAATCAATAACCATTTCCTTTGTCTTAGTTACATTTAATTCCAAGAAATTGTCACTACAATAGTTTACAAAATCATTTATTTGCTCCACATATGCCGTATCATCATCTTTTGTTATCAGACCTAATAAAGCAGTATCATCTGCAAACTTGACCAGAGAACAATTATCAAATTTTGATCTAGCGTCAGAAGTGTACAGAGTGAATAAAAATGGTGCTAGAACAGTACCTTGAGGTGCACCAGTGTTTGACATAATTACATCAGACGTGTTCTGGCCTTCAGGTGTTTTGATAATAACATGTTGGGACCGATTAGTTAAATAATTAAAAATCCAAGCAATAAAATCATAGCGGACATTCATTTTTAATAACTTATTGGCTAAAATGTGGGGCTGAATGGTGTTAAAAGCAGATGAGAAGTCAAAAAACATAATTCTAGTAGAATGACCCAAATTTGTGTGTTCAAGATGGGAGTACACATTTTCAAGACTGTATAGGATGGCATCATCAGTACTTCGCTTTGGCCTGTAGGCAAACTGCAATGGATCTAAGTATTTATCAACATTGCTTTTTAAAAGTTTCAGTGCTAGGCGCTCGCATGTTTTCATTGCTACCGAGGTCAATGCCACAGGTCTGAGATCATTCATGCATGAAATATTAGACTTCTTTGGTACTGGTATTATACATGACCGTTTCCATAAAGCTGGAACAGTCTGAGATCTGAATGAAAGGTTAAAAATAAAAGCAAAAGCAAAAGCAAATGATTATTCTATGTCTCAAGTATGAAAATTATCCATCATTGCTCTCTTGAGATACCGTGTTTTGTAGCCAAGAGTCACAAACACACACACACATATACATGTAAAAGGTGTCAATCGGGAACATATGTTTTTAACAGTGAAAATGTGAATATCCCCACTTGGCGTGTATCCGCACTTGGCTAGGGGAAAAACGCTCATGTCCCCTATTTACATGTACTACACGCATACACACACACTCATGCACCAACACATGTTGTGTTTCCTTATGATAGGTTCACAACATGGGAAATGGGGAAAACACCAAAATGCTTCAAACTTACTGAGGCACATCTTTGAAAGGTACAAAATCCAACTTCATGGCAAATTTTGCCTTCGGGAATTGGGGATATCCCCACTTGCAGGTGTATCCACACTTGCCCGGGGAAAAAACGCTCATGTCCCCGATTTACATCGTTTACATACGCACACATACATACACATATACACGATCTCCCGCGAGATTGCATAGATTTCTTTTGCTTAGAGAAAGGAATAAAAATTAAACCTTCATATTTACGTGTACATTCTGTTTCAAAGGAATTAGACCCGGCTCACGAATTTTGGAAATAAAAACAGTGTAGGGAGAAACACAAGTCCTGAAAAGCGACCAAAACATGTTTGATTAAGTTCTGGTTTCAGGGTGTTTGGAAGTTACAAAGCATACCAGAGGATCTATTGATGCTGAAGCAAGAGATGCAGAGGACACTCATTAATATTGTATTGTTATATTAGACTCTAGGTGCGGTTCTTTACACCTGTAGGCAGTTCAAATGATTCCCCTTTTGGGAGAATCTAGTTCACCCTTCCCCGACCATGGGGAGAAAATATGTTCATGGGACCTGCTATTTCGTCTACTTTACCCAAAATCCCTGGCGTTCAGAGTGTACATTTTTTAGTTACAAATGGTTTTCGGAACCCCCTTGTAAAGTTTATTGGTCTAATGTAATTGAATTAAATGCACATTCTCTTGACATACTGTCGTAACTATCCAATTACGTCCAAAACTGTGGCTTAGCACGCCGTTTTGAGAAACACGAAAGTTATTATATTCGTTCTTTCTGAAGCTTTCTATATTAGGCTAGCAAATCTAGCCTATATATTGTGCTGCATAAGTTTTACCCTATTGGGGAAAAATTGAGAAAAATGGTTTTCTCTCAAATAGGAAAATTTCCCTGATAAAGGAACCTGATAGGGAGCTTGTAATTTCAAGACGACTAGCTACAGCACGGAGAGCTAACCAAACATTTTCTTGTTCTGATAAGCCTGCTGTTGCGACGTTTTAGACGACAGTGTAACAGAATGGCAACAGACATGAAGGCATTTGTATTATTTTAAAGGCTTTTGTATATTTGTAAAGTTCATTTTGCCAGCAAAAAGAAAGGACGTTACATAAACACGTATCGAACAGCATTCCAACAGAACAATCGACTGGAAATCTAAAAGTCAAAGTTAAGTTTTGTTGGCTGTTTTTTTTTTTCTTTTTTTTTCTTGCTCCCCTTACCGTCCTCTTGATATACTGTTCTGAAATGAAAAGCTCCATAATACAAGAAGCCTACCTCTCAACGATGTGTGCCTTCTCCAATATTGTCACAGGAAGTTTACATCGCCGAACCTGACAGCTGAAATACAATAAAAAGATCTGAGAATATATCAGAAAGTGTTTAGTTTACAAAGACCGAAAAACCTCACAGAGACCATCATGCATACATATATTTTAGGCAGAAAAATGTTTTTTTAATATACATGTTGCGGTAGGAAGATGAATCTGTATGAGGAAGAAACTATAAATAGGTTCTCGTAAACCAAAAGCGGATGACTTGGAAAATGGTCAAATTTAAATAACCAAATCTTTTATCCGAACTGCTTCCATATTTCAATGATGTCCTATTTGTGTATTCACGGAACCGGAAAACCTGGACTTATCTATTGGTAGTGATGAAAGAGCTCATCTGTTTTTACGAATTCCACTCACTTTACACTTAAAGGTGCTATCTACGTGGTTTTGAGCCAAAATGTAAGTTTCCAGTGATGGCGAAAATTCTGCTATTTTTGTCACAGTTTCTAAATGACTGTAACCCCTACATTTTCCCATTTGTCTGGCTGAAATTTTATCCACCTATATATTTAGAGGTTAAAATTTAATTGACGTGCTAATATTTTATGTATTTCAACTAAACGTGATGTCAATAGAAAGTCTACATTATATATTAAAATGAAAAACATTCCTGTAACAAGGGTGAAGACCAAGAACTTATACGTACTACATTTTCTATTTTCTTAGTTTTATGCATTGAAATTTTGAGTTGCAAATTTTTGTTAATCGTGGTAATTTATTTGCAGGTCGCCTTCATTTAATAAGTAAAGCTTGTTTAAATTTTTGTTCAATGCGAAATTTCAGAAAATGCATCAAGAATTGTTGAAAAATGTCTTCTGTACCCTTTTTTCTACAGTTGGTTCTGGTCAATTAAAGATTTTCTGTTCAATTAAAGTACATAAAGGACTTTAGTTAGATTAAAAAGAAGTCGAAAAATCTACATTTTAGCATAGATAAAGATAATGGCAAGAATTTCACTTTAAGGAAACTTGCCAACCGCGACATTACTGGGATTTTTTGGAAAATTAGCTATGATGTATACCCTTTACACTAGGTATACATATTCATAATGTTAAGAGGAAGGTTCCTTTTTATGGAGTTCAGGGTAGGAATGATGAATAGTTTCCGACTTGGTAAATAGATTTTTTATATTAAGAGAAAGATCCCTGTTGGTAAACTTTTCGTAAACACGATGTCTCACGAATAGACAGCCGTTCCGCCAAATTTTGTCATTTCGTGGACAAAGAAAGGACGCTGAATGTTTATACTATTCCAGGGATGAAACTAGAAGTGTATTTGCTGGCAAATACGCAGTACTGTAGTGCGCTTAAAATGCTTTTATATAGTACTGATGATGAAGTTGACAGTTCAGCATTTGCAGAAAACACGTTGAAAGCCATTACAGGCAGGCCACTGTGGGCAGTGCTTATCGAAATTAAGGGAAGCTGAGATCATAGGCGTAGAATGCGAGGTGGTCAACCCCCAGTCAAACATGTGATGGGACGGGGGTATGCTCCCGTCCTCAATTCATGGACGAAAACCCATTATTTGTTCCCTCAGTAGAAAAGGCAAAAAGTTGTAGTAATATTCCTTAAAATTTGCCCAACATGTTGCACCAGACTGCATCTATGGACCCTAAAATAAACAAACCGTGAGGACAAGCAAGGGGTCTAGGCAAATTTTGAGGCCAGAGGCTGAGATGATTTGTCCCTTACAGGATAAAGTACGTATATTAGCAAAGTTTTTAACTATTAAAGTACACAGTAAAATAGTGCATATTAGTACCATAACTAAAAAACTAAATTCAAACAAGAATATCTTAGTGCCATTTTTTGTTTTGCAACCCATGAAAGGTTGGCTTTTATGACCAGAAATTCCCCTCATTTGGCCTATCATATCCTCCTTTCTTCCTGAGGCTTTATCGTTATGTACCCACTATTTTCGTGTGGATTCCAAAAATGTGAGGGGACAATCCCCTCCAATTTCAAATTTGTTGGAGGAGTGTATCCCCCCCCCCTTAAGGAATGTATCCCCCAACCACACCCAAGTCTGTTGACACCCACTTGTAGGGGTAAAAAAATGAGGTTAGTGTTTATATTGCATGGATAAACTGCAGATACATGACTCACTTGGAGTAATTGTAACAGCCGGCCTAGCTAGACCCGCTTACTAGTGGCAGTAAGGAGGAAAGTCTTTTTTATGTTCGACCAATTACCCTAGTCTTAATTAAATGTAGGCTAAATGTATGCTATAGTCTATGTCTTTGTCATAACGCCTAAGTATGTCAGATGTGACACCGTGAAACACGGAAAAAGCCGAACACACATAACAGGCTGACTGGTAGTCCTAAAAAAGTGGACCAGTCCAATCATTAGACCCTAGCCTACTTAGACTTACGCATAAACAACTTGGAGTCTACAACTCTAAAATGACGATTACTGCAATTTCGGTACTTGAATGGAATTCTGAAAGGTTTGCTAGGGTATGTCTAAGAGATGGGCACATGGCGCCACCTTTTGTCACCAACGGGAAGTTGGAAAAATGAGAAAAGTAGACTAAGAGGTAGCAGGGTTGGTGTTTTTACTTGCTGAGACGAAGGTTTTCTTCAAAGGCAAACTTCCAACTTTTCAACATAAGATGTGCAATGAATAGTACCGCTCCCGCGGTGTTTACTACGAGTACGTACGTTCAGTGCGAGCATTCAGTACGTGGTAACCTGAAAAATGTTCCGTCAAATGCACACTTTGCAACAACCCAGACTCGCAAGCGTCTGTACTGAATTCTTTCGTCGGTTAAGAGGCACACTGTATTCGCAGTAGTCTCTGTTGCAATTTTGATGTCATGGCCTGTTGTACGTTGTACAGGCATCTGAAAGTGAAAGTTTTTCTAAGTTTTCCTGATGGGAGGATTATATACTGTTTATTATGAAATATGATTTGTTCTCTTTGAGACTAATTTACACTGAGTGCAAAAGTGGCGGTTGTGAACCTCCACCCCACCATCTCTATAAATTACTAGATAGTACATGTCGCAATGTTGTGAAACCCTTCACGTTCCAACTTGCCACCTCCTAAATCAAGCATTTCGCTGACTCGATCTGAGAGATACTTCTCAAATCTGAGGTGTGCTACTTCATCATCTCCCTAGAACGATGATAAGGCGCTTTGTAAAACGTTACACTCCTTCTTTGTGACAGATCTCTTCCAAGTGGGTGTGGTGTGGCTTCCAGAGCATTGTTTGCGGTAGTGTCACTTAGCTGTGCAGCCTTTAAGAAGCCAGGTGCTATCCAGATTTTTGTAAAGATCGGTGATGATGACAGACTTAGAACATTATTTTAGTGAATTGTCTACACAGCTAATCTCTGAAACAGTTATTGTACAAGGAATATATGGAACTTGAAAATTTCAGCCCTAGTTATGTAGATTTTGTCGGAATAGCCTTCGCAGCTAGTCTCTGAAACAATGAGTGTGCCAAGGCTGCGTAGAACTTAAAGATTAAACTTTCAGTCATGGAGGTGCCGTCCACTTTGCAAGTAAAGCCAAAATTGTTGCGGGTGCACTACAGTAATTACAGAGGGCAACATGTCTTCTCACAAGCATAAATTCGTAACTCCAGTTTAATGACCTAATGATGAACTTGTCTGAATGATGTTTTGACCACGTTGCAATTGAACACAATTTGTTATTTAAAGTGCATCTTGGTGGTGTAATGGACAGTGCCCGGTGAGCCATTTTCAGGCCCGGGGTTCGGATCCCATGCAAGCTCTTACTATTTCAGTTTTTATCCTTCAGTTCGTTTCTCTTGGTCGTTATCATACTTGAGAAATAAATTTTTTTAATTGAGATGAAGAATCTTATCGTTTTGGTGGAGCTCAGAGGTCATCATGGGCATCAGATTCAAAAACTGAAAACCTCTGAAATACCATCATAAGTCAGGAGCCATCATAGGCGTACGGGCAGAAAATTTTTTGCCCGAATCTCAAAAAGTTGCCCGAATTTTGTTGCAGTTCAGGTGCATAAAATAGATCCCAAAACTACTATACGCGCGCTAAGCGCGGGGAAATTTTTGCACATTTTTCGGGCATTCAATTAAAAATTCGGGAACTCAGTAAAAAATTCAGGCAATCTTTTCACTTTTACTTCATCTCTGCCGGAATTTCACCTATTCTGTGCCCAAATTTTTGTCCTTTCCTGCCCGAATTTTCCACCTCAGAATTTTTTTTTTTTGGGGGGGGGGGGAATCTGCCCCCGTCTCCTACGCCTATGGGAATCATGGACGCTTTTATATTTTCAATGTGTATGCGTTATACTTAGAAAAATACCTACCTATGAATTAGACATGTCTCACAAAGCTCTAAGCTCTGTTCACGCCTCATGTTTTAGTTACAAGCTACGCAATTTGCACAAATGACGCCCTTTGTAAGACAGAAAGAAGAGAAATACTGCTCCGCAAATAAAAAGTGTATCTCCATTTAAATTTCAGCCAAAGTTACGCGGCATGTCAGCACAAAGTAACAATGCTTCTGTGAACGAAGGGTACAAAAATTACTTGCAAGTGTCATCTTTGCGAGAGTCCTAGAGCTTGGTTTAAGCTAAGGATTTCTTTGGCTAAACGATGGAGTCGTGCTCAATCCATTTTACCCAATGAATTCAGATTACACATGATAGAATACACAAGGGTTTCCACGAGTGAAAATGGTGGTCATCACGCCAAATAATCATTGGTTATGAAAATGACAAATAGAGATGACTTTTCAACAATTTTCTTGGATTTGGTACAAATTTATCGGGTGGGGTAAGAACGCCGACGGGATGGGGGCGGTAGGTATAAGAAGAAAACTTTGGAAATTGCCTACAAAAAAACCATTTTCATAGCATATTTGGCACAGTATATACACTTGATAAACCTAGTGTAGTTCTTTAATAACCGGTAGTCTTTGACGAGTTGCGTAGAAGGCAAAGCGCGCACAAATTTAAGGGACGCAAAAGAAAATTTGTATGAATTATAGCCATAGAGAGATACACTGTCGGTGTGACTGACTCCAGTCGGAAGTAACTTGAACTTTCCTGTAGACAAGATGATCAGATCTCGGGGACACTCTACCATGGGAAAAATTTAATTGAACTTGTGCAATTGACGTTAGAATTTAAGACTTTCGAAAGGAACTGTCAAGGCTAGGTCTTCGAGCTACTCCACGTACGAAATTTCACGATAACGCCATATACCAGGGAAGTTTTAAGCCTGCGTTTACTAGCTGATACCATTTGGTGCATTCTGATGCCAATGAAATATTGAGGTACGGGAGCTTCTTTCAAAATGCAGTGACACAACAATTACCTCAAAACTCCAAATATTCCAGGGACAGGTGACAAATGCAACGAGACCTACAATATCTTCGATTTCTTCCGCTCTTTGCATGAGGACTACTCAATGAATTTTCTAAAACGGTTACTTCGAAAACTAAAAAATAATGTGCATCCGCAACATGGTTCCAATATCTGTTTGAAACTTTTAAGGGCTACGTTTGACAGGTTAAGTTTTCCGTGAAGATATTCGTTTAATTGATTCCCTACCTGAGGAAAAGTTCAATATAGGTAAAAACTCACCGTGGGATTAAACATTCTATTTGACAATCATGTTTCTACAAAGTAGCACGCGCGTTTTTACAACGACTAGATACCATTGCAATATGTTGCCTATTGATGGCCAGGCCATCCTTTGGCCTTACCTTGTGACAACTATTTCAAAATTTTCATTTTTAACTTGGCCATAGTTATATGAATGATTTTAATTATGTGTAACTCAAGCAACACGTAAAAAATTATCTCTAGTTAAAAAATTTTACCAAGTATGACTGTACAAACAATTCAACTCAATATAAACCATTCATCTTTTCCTCTCACTTGAACAAACCGGCATTCTCGATTTGGTAAACTACTGCATAAAATCTAGACACTGGAAATATTTTATGGAACAGTTTGGTCAGCTTTAACACATCATTGTAAATCAAACTGGCACTGATTATTAAATGGCAAATCGCCATCAGATCATATAGGACGTCTAATACAGAGATTGGCGTGTAAAACGGAGCATTTAGCATTCACTACTGCATGATGTTCAGATTTGACTTACCCTAGTTGTCGAATAATGAAAACCAATCTCGATCTTTTTGTATGAGCCTGAGTCAAAACATAAATACAACATTTTCTAAAACTCATGTTATTGCAGTATTTTGATGAACCACTATTTTTGAATGTAGGTTACACAAATTATTACACATACAAGAGTGTAATCCGAGTACTGTATAACAGAATTTCTATCTACAGTTACAAACATGTTATTCTAATGAAACAAAAAAGTAAAACGGACACATTTATATACCTTCCTAAAAATGACACCTCACAGTGATGGTTATAATTCTTAATTAATGTGGAATTCAAAACAATAACCTACTATTTTCAGGAAAATACTGGCAATTTCTGTCAGGGACACAACAGTTGATGACTTCAAAACTTCACTTGCCAGTGTAAGATAGGTGAAACATTTTGTTGGAATGCTCAGTCTGGGGTATTGCTGACAGTAGGTATGACAATGAATCTCAGACTCGTTGGCCAGTGAACCTAATATGTAATCACCTTGACTGTGTAGGTTCCTAATCACAATGTGTGCAAGGAAAACTGTTTTACATGTTTACTACGTTGAAGTGCCACTTTTCAAGAATAGCACGCTATAAATGAAAGTCATACAGTCAGCGTGTTTCGAAGTAATTTGCACTTACAATTTGCTGTGTGTCACAAAGCTTTATATGAAAAGAAAGTTAGGAAAGATATAAATTTATTCTGATCATAAACAAAACCATTCGAGGGTGTGAAGGTCTTGGTTCAATAATTTAATTTTGATCCTAATGTCCATAATAACATCTTCCACATTAGTGCCACATTCAGCACTGCACTTTGTAGAACAATATGCTTTAAAGTGTGTGTGGGGTTTTGCTTTTACTTTTGTTCTAGTCACCGTAACAATGCCATTTACATTTGATATACTAGTAAGTTAAAAAGTAGCCCAAGTGTAATCAAGTATTGATTAAAGGATTAAGCAGAATGCAATATTATAAAATAACTGTAACACACTGAGACGATCCAATACACGAAATAAAGCGGAATATCCTTGCAATTCAAAAAAGAGGAACATCCACGGTGTTGAATATCTCATCACTAACACCCTTGTCATCCAAGATGATGACGATAACAAACATCAACTCACACCACACATACAAAAGTTTTCCATAGAATTCTATAGGAATGCCTATAGAGCTCTGTAGAACTCTACAGAATCAACAATTTTCTACAGAAATGTTAAGAGTTCTTTATAGAAATTTGAAGTTTCTTTAGAGTTCTATTTCTATAGAAGTTTCTATAGCTCAGTTTTTACATAGAACAACCTCTGTAGAACAATCCTATATGATACTCTCTATAGAAATTCTATAAAAATATATTGATACATTTTCATAGAATTTTCATAGTTTCTATAGAATTTCTATACGGTTTCTATAGAACATCTAATTTGCATATTCATGAATTAAAAATGTGAAGGGTGCATTCAAATCCCCTATCTTTGATCTTTGCAATGATAAAATGGCCCCACACAAAATATTCTTCTAAACTGGGCAAAAATTCCTAAAACTATTCCTTCTTTATTCACTGAAATTACTTCTGGTATAGAGCAAGTGGGCGTGGCCAAAATTTTGACATAAAAATTGTCAATTTATGCTTAGGGCAGGTCTGAATCAATCAGATATGTAGCAAGAAACGCTTTAGCACAAAAAATAAGTAGTTTACTAAGAGAGATAAAAAATATTAAGATGTATGAACTATATTTCTTTAAAAAAATGTAATAACATTTTTCACTATAACCAGCGTGTCAAAGACGTGGTACATATAACATAGCTCACTTTTTCTTTTAAAACAATGTCTTCGATAATTACGCCGAACTTCGCTCTCGACCCCTGGCGGTCTTGCCCGAAATACGGCGGACATTTAAAAAGTAAAAGCATCTTAGATGCAAAAATCTCATACTCATTGTGTAGAATGGACAATTTCTATCTGTTTTTCACAGCATGTAATTGTAGACATTTTTTTCTATAAACTTTCAGACAGTTTCTATACAACCTCTATACAGTTTCTATAGAACCACCACTCATTCTCTATAGATATCTGTCCATACCTAATGATCTCCAGTGTCTGTGTTTGTGGAATCTCTTTCTACAGAAACCCATAAAGTTTCTTTAAAAAAGTGGCCCACTTTTCTACCGAACCTCTGTGGGGTTTCTTTAGAGTTTGTTTAGAGCTATTCTATAGAAACTCTATAGGATTCTATAAAGAGTCTATAGGATTTTTCCAAAGCGGTTGCTACAGAAAATGTTATGTACTTTCTATAGAATTTTTTCTATAAAATGCTATAGAAGATTTTTGTATGGGCATTAGTGAGCCTAATACATATTATTTTTTATTATTTTCCTTTTTTTTGGTCATTGTTTATTTTTAGGGGAGCGTGTTATAACACGTTGCATGACGTCATTGTTTCAAACACTTGTATAAGCGTGTCTGGGCTCGAATACATGACATCATTGCTACTTTTAGGAGAGGAGAGTCTATAAATTATGGAATTTTCTTGACCAAGATATTCATTTCGACTTTGCAATTATCTCGAGACGAAGCAGCCAAGTTAAACGCCATGGAAGACAACCAGATATTTCCAGAAGTACCAGACGAGTTGTACAATGCTGGCTGGCGTGTGCATTACAATGTGGAAGACGATAAGCAGTACTTTGTGAACGAACAAACGAAAATGCGTTCCGATACACTACCTACCGTGGTGAAAAGTCCGTCAACCAACCTAACGTTATTCGAGAACGCTATGGGCATTAGTGAGCCTAATACATATAAAATAACTTATTCTTCTTTGTTGTGAAGAAATTTTCAACTCGAGCCAATTTTGCTTTCATTCCCAAGGTTAGTAGTACTGTATATCGTTTAAGGCTTCTCATAATAAGGCAGCAATAAATTTCACTATAAAACTAGGGTACCTCGTCTCCAAAAAACTTAAAATGGAGTCAGTCTTTCTCAGATTGCCACATATTCCTTCATACACCCTACATTACTGATCCATAAGAATCCTTCATGTGTTAAAGATATTTGAAGTTAGCGTCTTAACCATTGGCGGCGATTTGTTCTCAATATTGTGAAGCGACATGACCCCACTCTCAAACAATTTACTGTGTAAAAAATCTAAGTCAATGGGTGATTTCTCAAATATTGGGGGACATGTCGCCCCTGTCCCCCGTGCTCGTCGCCCAAAATATCCCAAACTAATGATTTCTAGCAGCGGCCATGTTAGTTAAGTGTTACGTTTGGCCAAAGTACTAAATCTTGTTGGTAAGATTTTCACATCACTGTATGCCAAAAATGAATGCAGTGCTGTCCAATTATTACATAGTCAGCTGCCATGGTTAGGTTCACAAAGTGCATACGTGTACAGGGCAACAATCATTGCAGTAACGTTTGTCACAACAAGTTCTGACGGGGCACAGCCATGGTGCTTTCCGGTCACAAATAGAGTAGTAGTTGCCTCTTTCCTAGAGTTTTCGGTAAGAACTAGGCCTAAGGACTTCAGTCAATGCCTACCTTTACTTGTGTCTTAGACTCACAAAACTTCACATCATACTGCATGCATAACTGCGTCCGCGCTTTTAAACAGTTTTGAATGTCACGCAGAGTGCGTCATTACTTTTGTACTGAGAATGCGTTTTGAGTGACAAGTTGCGCTTGCTGAGTCAACACTTCCAATGGGGCAGCCTCTAAAGTCACAAAAGGATAACACCAAAAAGGCCGATGAAACATACTCGTGTAGACCTTATGCATATGACGTCAAAGAACAGAAAAGTGCGCCCCTATGAAGGCAAGCGCATATCCTTGCAACTTACACCAGCAAATGCAGAAAGCTGATTTGTCTACTGGTGCGCTCCTACTGGTCGAATGCGTAAGAAGTCTTCTAAGCACCCGTGCAAAGTCTACGTCGTGGGTGCCATGTGCTTCATTGTTTAGCCGCCAAATGTCGGGTGACGTCAATGCGTAAGGTCTATACACAGCAACACACTATGGCCGAGTTTGTTTTCATGGGCAGCGTTTGCTTTCATCCCCTCTCGATAGGCGGGCCTTACAGAAGTTAGATATATACGCCTAATTTAATTTTCGAATACGTGCTTTAGCCAGAATAATATTCAGCCGTATTATTGTCTAAAAAGCTATTGAGAGCGAACCATGACGAATTTGCTCGAAGCGTGCCAAAAGTTTGCATTCTTTTTTATGACAAGGTTACATGCAGAATCTGCACCTAAACACTATTACTTCCCCCCAAAAATGCAAACGTGTCCGCTAATTACATAGTGAGTCTGCCACATGGCGGTATATTTTTTTTTTAAGATTTCAATTTTCATAAAATTTGTCTCCCGAAAAGTAAAGGAAGGGGAAATAAACCCGTTGCTAAGCATTTTTGTAATGCCGTGCTCCTCTGCCGTGCGTCCCCATGATCCTTGTGCCGGCGTCACAGTGCACGATAGCATGTCCTCTTGCCAGCCTGGCGACTGAAAATGTCCTCCCTAACTATACATTCCTTGTTCCATTGCTTATTGATATCATGTTTTCTATTAAGGCATATAATATACGAACAAATTAGAAAACGGTAATTCCAGTACAATGGTAATACAAAGAATTGAATGCTCCAAATTAGGTTTATAGGACAATTTGCTATACGTGACTACGAAAGTACATGCTTTCAGACAACTTTGAACCTTATAAATAAGCTTATCTTCATTATGAAAGTGCAAAATGTCGGGTTATCACTTGCAGCTGTTAACTGTTTAACGATTAACCGGCTGCAATCATAAGGGTTGGGTGGGATTCATCCTCCTCAGTAAAAAGTAACGGCAGTATATTACACAGACATCCCAACCAAGATAATGAAAACATTGTAGTCTAATAGTAAAAATCGTACGAGAAAATTGGGACAACTTAAAATGCTTAATGCAACGCCCTACGCCTGCATTAATCGTTGGTGGACGAATTGTCTATTTATCTCTTCGTGCAGGAATGCCTGAGTAGTGTACTGCTCCAAAGCCATATGGAAACCTTGTCTTCTTCAATATTTTTCACCCCACAAGTATCATGGGTTATCTAATCGACCGGTCCTAGTCCAACGAAATCTTTTACAGAAAGGAAATAGTAAAACTGTGATGTGAATGGTCTATAAGGGTGCGAACACAATACGTGTGAAGATGGTTAAATAATTTATTTAAGTGTCCCAGAGGTTTGCATACGTCGCCCACTCCCCCCTCCCGTCCCTGGGGGAAAATTCTATATTGTGATGAAAAGACGTTTGCAATATAAAAGAGAATTAAACATTAGTAGCACGTCTTAAGAGTGTTATTTTTCTGAGCGCTTCCCGAAAGCCTGTCCTGCATTTGTCTCATCATTAGTACATGCAGGACAGCTTGTGTGGAATTATTGATTTAAAGTAGCATGCAACCCGTACCATTATTCAAACTTCCCACCCATAAATCCTCCGTGAATCTCCAAAACGATCGGCCTTCATGGAATCAAAAATGGTTCATTTTGTAGCTTTTGTGGTTTGTTTAGTCAGTACACTTCCAGTACCATTTAAAGATAGTTAAATGTTTTTTTTTTAATTTTCTCCATTCTTTTAAAATACCCCAGACTTTCAGGAGACCTCTTCTCCTCAGCATCCACCGAGACATTGCTCGTGGGCACTATGACGGAAATTTGAATCCTCATACAGTCTGGAGATTCGCCTTCCATTTGGAGAAGGGCTTCGGTCCTGGAGAGACATCAGAACGTTACGTTCCCACTTGTCGAAATCCTAGCTAGGTGCTCAAGGGATCCCCTCACTTTCAATGACGAATTACTGCCCCTCATTCAGTGTCACGAGGGGCATGGAGGCCCCTTCCTCTTTCGATTTCCCGGAAATGTCTGCAAACAATTTAAAATGAAACCGAAAAACATTTAAGCGATAAATTCCTGTAGGGCATAGGGTTAGATGTGTTTTCGACTGGTTGATGGAACTACCATCCAATTTTCTGTCACAAATCGTTTGCAAACTATTCAAATTTTCGAGCACACTGCCATACCTGTTACCAGTAGCCTACAGTTTAAAATGTATTGGGGTTTTATAATTAAGCCGAATGTTCGTAAAAATAGACAAGATTATGGAGGAGCAGAGCATTGCAACAATTCTTCTTTTTTTTGGAAAACATGTTTTATGAAACTGATAGCTTTAACTGATGACCAGGAAGAAGAATCGCCATGTACTTGGCAAACACAGTTTTGGAGAATTTGCAAATTTCGGTGCAGAGCCTGCGTGCAACTTTGTTACGGACATGATTTCATTTGTCACCGTTCGCACTCCATATGTTTTGGTTACCATTTGCGAAATATTACAATAATATAGGTGTAGTTAATATTCTGCCCAAAACATTTTTTTTTTTGAAAATTAAAGGTTCATCTCTAACCTTAATAGGGACCTTACCTCAAGAGGAGATAACAGACCAATCTAATATCATGTGTAAAGCATAATGTGAAGATTGGATGTGTTTGTAGGTATACACTTTTCAAAGCATTTTTTCGGTTCACTTGGAGTTCACCCATTATCGATTGGTGCTGAACGTTGACACCTTTACAACGAAAAAGAATTCTGAAACATGTTTTTAAGTCCAAGAAGTTTAATTATTCATAATTCCAGCTCGGTAAATTCCGTACCTTGGACGCCTAAATTCTCATTGTTCAAAACATTATCGTCTGAGTAATTGTCGCAGATATTTCGGTTCTTCTCCCGCTGGACCCCACCAGTATATTACTCCGTACGAGCACTGCAGAGGTCTTGGAAGCCGATCCTTCGAAAAGGCGCCCCTGGAGGAGCCAACTAGCATCATAATACTTCTGTTCATTTGAAGAAATTTTCTACCACAGATTCTTTTTAACTGTAAATTTCTTAAACACGGAGGAAGAAATATTTTTAGATGCAACATGAGGCCTGGGAGACGCCGTTTACTGTAATCTGAGAGGCATTTAGTTTGTTAAAAAATTCTCCCTACCTTACGCGCCAACGGATGGTGAAGCTCTGCTTAGCGTCCTGAGGGTTTTGTTTGGCAAATTCCCCTACGACTCTGCTTCATATGTCTCTCCAAAGAAGGAGGGGACTTCCCATTAAAAAAAACAAGAATTTTGCTTCCTTTGCTGACGCGTGCACATTTTAAGCCGATGGCCCTATGTAGGGTAGGCTTACGACATTTTGTCAATGAGGTGCCCCTTGCAACCACCATTTTCTTTTGGCAGGGGTTGGGTGAGGTGTCTTTCGAACGTATGATGGATGTTCATTCAATATTGTTCTTTACCAAACTCTTTTCTCAACCACCAAGCCTTTGGACGCCTCCGCACGCTTTATCCTCTTTTTCTATTGCTTCCTATAACACCGATTTAAATGTATTCGCAGTGTTCTACGGTAAGAGCTTTACAAGAATTTTAATTCAAGATTTCGGCCCGTTTCTTACGTAAGTGCCACTGTTCACCGTTTGATGCAAGGAATTAATCAGGCGAAAAATATTTTTTCCGAAAACTACAGGCAAACTTCTAATTCAGGCTCAATTCAGGAGTAGTTAATGTGGGAATCTCACATTTTGAGCTACATATGCAGCGTGATAATGATCTGAAGTAGATTACTAATTACGCAAGCTCATTTAAAGGTTGATGAGTGCTTATGAATAAAGTTGCAGACAATAAACATTATGAAAAGTACTTATTAATCCTCTGCCCCTTTATTACACCTATACTCCCCCTTTTCCCCTTCATCATTGGAAGCTGTTTGTCTAAATTCTTGTTCAAAATTAGTGATTGTGAAGGGCATGGTATGCTATCAATTAAAAGTATAATGCTAGTGTAATCATTTTGTGATTACCTCAAAGCTTCCAGAAAGCAATATGACAGTCTTAGGTATCAGTCCTGGAGGGTTGTTAGGCAACTGCCAAAATAGAAGTAAGTGATAAAAATCCCTACGTAATCAGTTCAAAGCTTTGACTAAAAAGACACCATTCTGCAACTAAGTCACCTTATAAACGAAACTTTCTGGAGAGGAAGAGTTGTCTGCCCATTCACTTAGACATCACATCCTTCATATCTCTTACACCTTGCCAACGATAAGAGCAATTCACTAAATCATGCATAGTTTTGCTAAAGATAACACCATATTACATGCAAGCTAACTCAAATGAACAAAACTTGTTTTCCTCCCATCGATCCGTCCCCCCTTCCCATGGAACCTCTGCACGAGATGACAGAACATAAGCCCAGTGTGCGAACTTCCGAATATCGTAAACGTTGATTCTCTAGGTAACACGTAAAATGATGACATTACTTTATATACCTATTTGCAATATGCGTTCCCGGGTTGCAGAGTTGTGTGGTACTTTAACCAGGACTTTTAATTAAAGCGATACAAAGGCATCGTCAAGGAGGTTTTTAGGTTGACGATCCCCCCCCCCCCCCCCCGTTGAAAGTTATTGCCTAGTTGCCCCTCCCGTGATAAACTTCAAATATGATTTGAGGTTTGCAAATGAAACAAAGCAGTTCCAGAAATCCACTCCTCGGCCTGCAAATAACATTTTTCAGGCGCTGTCGATAATGTTGAAACTCACCAGCTGTATTGAAATCGTTTATCACTGGTTGTATAGTGGTGAAACAAACAGTTCGCATATACGGTGGTTGTTGCACATAAGTAGCAAGGAGAAACTAAATGCGAGGAATATTGGGGGTAATTCGTACTTCTGAAAACGTTTTCCCACCCCACACCGTTTCTTCCGTTTCTTAGCGGCAGGGTCCGAAAAGGGGATCGGCCGTAAAGAGAGAACACACGTTACTTGATTTATGATTACAACTTTAACACGTCCAAGTAGCAGCGGTTTTTACCTCAATTAAAAAGTAGCAATGTGTAAAATTGGCCATGGAAGACGATGTCAAAAGTACGGGCGTGGCATAAAGGGTCCACCGTAGGGTGTCTGCTGAGGTCTAGGGGTAACGTCCAAATGGGGGGGGGGGGCAGGACGGAGTCCCTGGTGCAGTAGGTATAAAAACCATTGTGGGTTTTAGAAGAAACAGTCAACTGTCTTCAAACCGACATTGTACAGTATTAAGCAGAGCAAAGAAAAGACGATTTTGACCATTATCACCTACACTAGCCATTCTAGCTATTTTATAGTTACCCATGTCTTAAGATAGGTCGAATTATTGATGCACAGGGATTGGGATTGGGGTGGGTAAATTATGGTACGGTTGCAAAGGATTTTGCCCAAATTATTCTCTGTAAGTGCAGAAGACAATAGTGAGGCAAATAAACGCAAAAAATAACAATTGTAACACAATTTAATGCATTTTAACCTCATTATTCATGGAAAAGGTCATCCAATATATTGACATTACCTTCTACATTCCCTTGTCTCGTTTTCTTTCCTATCCTATGTAGACGACTCTGAATCATTTGAAAAACGACTCTTGATTTAAAGACCGGTGGGGGTGATATCACACCCATAAATAAAAAGAAAAACTGGAAAATGATATGCATAATGCTAACAGATTTAATTTTTCCAAACCATTTTGCTCTTATATGATCATTATAGTAAGGTGACTTCAAACAAAACTGTGAAACAATCAACAAGCTTCATATCCTCCATTCACCCATTGTTAGAAATTCCCATCACTTTACAAAATAGACCAATCCGAAAAATTCTTGGCATTTTACTTAGAATTAAAGTACGAAAACGCTGTTTAAATCATCTTCAAACCTGAATGCTTTCCCAGTGTCACTACAATCTCCCAAGCACTAAAACCAACGAAATTTCCTCTCATGCTGTGCTACTGAAATTTCACAAAAGAACGATTCTGATAAAAACGCAGTTTACTTTGAGAATGAGGCGAGACTTTCACTCTTGAGTAAAATTTTTTCGCCTTTCACCTACCATATCTAAACATTTTCTTAGCAGAATGTTACTCGGGAACCCACTTACTTTCAACCTCTCCCGCTTTCAAGGTATGAGCCCTTTGATTGACCTTCAAGCCGGACTTGGCCACACTAAAGGTAACTGGCGCTGACCCCAAATATATTTCAAAAATAAAAAACGTTGCCAATTGCCCCAAATTTCTTTTAAGTGCTTCAACTGACCAAAATGTCCAAATTACTGTTCACCGTATTTCAGACTTTATAAATTTTACAAATCTATTTGTGCATACTATGCAGTGTGATAGGAGTAACACTGTCTTCTTTCTGTCTATATCCAACTTTATATTCAAGCACGTCGAACTTTCATTTCCGTAAATTGTATGTTAAACCGACTTCCGGGAAGATTTGACCAACTGATACTTGAAACGCTATCAGTGCTGGCTTTATAGTTGCCGTTTAGATTAGAACGGTAACAGTCATGATACCACCAGGCACCGTGTAGACGTAAAGCGCAATTGCTTACAGTTTCTGCATCCCTCCCATCGTTATCTCGGTCTTTCGTTGAGAAGGCTTTGTTCTTGTGATAATACATTGCATTTGCTCCTGTGGGGTGAAAATTGCACAGTAGTAATTGCTATTACGAGTTTTTGAGTATTAAGAGTCTCATTTAATTCGTGTTTCTTCACAATCAGCCGGTAAGCATTTTATGCAATACGGTAACTGATCCATTGTGATTATTGTTAAGTCCATTTTATGAATTCTTAAAATAAGACAAGATTACCGTTCGTGTCTTAATTTGACCTCAGTACCTGAGCAGTAGTATTGAGGTCGATATCGTAGGCGTAGGAGGCGGGGGACTGGGGGCTGCAGCCCCCAACAAAATTTTTTGTGAAAATTCGGGCAAAATGCTGAGAATTTTTCGGGCACCTACTGAAAGAAAAATAATGCACTGATGTAGCTAAAGGGTATTAAAAGTTTAAGAAACTTCCTTTGTAAGTACTATAAAGTTCTGATTTGAATTGCACTAGCACCTATATATAATTCATTAGTGTGTTTTTAATGGTTGAACTTATATTTTGATTATTAGTGTTGTTTATGGGGGTCATTGGGCCATGCCCCACCCTCACTGATGCTGATTTTTTTCTACCTGAAATAAGTAGGTGTTTTAACACAAATTTGACTTCAAAGGGAGCATATGTGGCACCAGATTGCATGTAAGGAACCTAACTTTTCAAAAATTTTCAAAGAGGAGAGGGTAATGCCTTTTTTTAGTACCTAAAATACGTAGATGTTTTAACACAAATTTCACTTCAAAGGTAGTATTTGTGGCACCAGATTGCATGTAAGGACACCTATTTTTCCAAAAATTTTCAAAGGGAGAGGGGGACCCCTCCCATTAGACCCCTCCACTAGGCAGGCGATCACCGACTTTGGCCAAAATTAAAACCAATAAAGAAGGTAGTAACACGGCAAATTATTGTAATTGGCATGCGGTGTGATAAAACGATGCCTTTATGATATGTAAATTAACATGTCGAACGTGCGTGGCGCGTGTGGAAAATTTGGGTTATATTTTTCGGGCAAGTCGTTCCAGCCCCCCCCCCGCCCCCCCAAAAAACAACTTGGGCTCCTACGACTATTGTCAATACGGATTACATGAATGGCTACTAGGAAAACAGAATTAATGCATTCACGGTCCAAATTACAACCATTTCCAATGAACAAATAATAACTTCGATCAGTAGGACCTCGTCAGTTGGACAGTGAAGGTGATTAGTTTGAAAGGGGTGTCAGTGAGGTCATACACTTCATAAACAACTAGGCCTAAGTCTGAAACGGAAAGGGTAACTAAGACAAAACTAACTGACGCTTACAGTTCGTCATTGGGGTAGCATCCGAATCGGCTCGGCTGGCTTTGTGTATAACCGGGATAGGTGTGGTAAGTGAAAATTCGCTACTCATTGATTCCGCCGAGATGCGTTTCATAAGTAACCTCTACCAAGCATTGGACAACCATTAATATTATATGTAATGATACTTTATCAATACCACGATACTTGTGCTCAAACCTAGCAAAGCTCTCAGATCATTTAACAATGCACAATAGGGGGAGCATCACAGGTAACAATACACTCAAATTTCATCGCTCTTGCAAGAATACCATTTAGTGCAAAAATATGCTACAAGATGCATAGTCTTAAGAATAAAAAGTTTCTAACCAGTGCAGGAACGTTTACTCAAGTTCAGTCACGGGAAAGTTGAAATTAATACATTTATTAACAAGAAGAAGCACTACCTGTAAATAAAATTCATTACAGTCAACAAAAGTGAAGTGCCCCTTTCCTACTGGTTGGACGAACTGTTTGTTGTGTGGCACCTAGTAAAGAACACGCAATAAATACAGGGTCTTCTGCCGGGTTAATAGGTGTGGAACTTTTTTATTTTTATCCTACCATCATTATTCCTCCCCAGTAGTCTATTCATCACCTCTGATTAATTGAGAGGAAATTGATTCAAAAGTTTTACAAGATTTTTCTGTCAAATGGGTAGAGGTTTACGTGGCCTTCAACATTCTCTGAAAGCATTTTTTCTTAAAAGACGTGCTCCATTCACCAACGATGGATCTGTCCTACTCTTAGCTAAAACCTTTTTCTTTTGCTGCTGATGATAAGTTGAGTGTGCAAGTTTTATTTTGCATCTTATATGAGAGAATTTTCCCCAGGTGATGTTAGTTCTTGCAACACTTTAAGATGAAACAATAACCTTAAATGAACAGGTTCAAATACCTTCGTTCCTGGGCGAGGTATTTTTAAACACACACATACGGGCGCGCATATATATATATATATATATATATATATATATATATATAGATAGATAGATATATATATATATATATAGATATTTATATATAGATAATATATATATATATATATATATATATATATATATATATATATATATATGTATGTATATATATATATATATATATATATATCTATATGTATTGGGGTTTAGGCGAAATATCGTCTGTTGAGAGAAACCGACCTTTAGGCGAAACAGTAGTTTCGCCTGAAAGTTTTACACACTGTTTTGTATGAGAACACGTAACTTTATACGTTAAGTCCTATTTACCACACAAAGTATATGCAAATACTTCACTTCACACTTACTTACGTACATGTATCCGTTAACACTAACGACTTACAGACCATTGAAATACTGCACATGTATACCTCAGAACGTAAAGGGGAAATATAATCTCATGTATTTTAATGTTTTGTTTTCGCCAGTTTGTGTTGGCGGTATACCGATTTCACCTAACAGTTAGATGTAGCGATGTAGCCTTATGTATGTATGTACTTATATATACATGTATATATAATATACATACATATGTATAATATATATATATATATATATATATATATAATATATATATATATATATATATATATATATATATATATATATATATATATATATATATATGAGGCCACAACAAATTTTTGTCTGTACAAACCTGTAGGTCCACTAAAGCTGCCAAGGTCAGCCAGTCGATAGTTGTCGCTTTCGTCATTGATACGAAACAGTGTATACTTTGCATAGTAAGGAGAGCCAAGTTTGTTGACGAGATCGATGCGAAGCTCATAATTCTTCCTTTTTTGGTTAATCAAGTGGAACAAATTATCATTTCCAAGCCAAAATTCATCATTCGGATCACCAAATCCTTCTTTGTAGTCGTCCCAGTCAAGGTAGAAATCAACATCACCGTCAATTCGTCGTTGAAATACCTGATAACATCAGAAGGTTCCCTAAATTGGTATATGTTTGTCTGTAAATCCTTTTCGCAAATGTTCCGCTAGGGGTTTTATTCTTTTGTTACGAGCAGACTGTTTTCTTTGCACTTTAAAATAAAGTGAGTCCTGTTCATTTTACATGATATTAAAAAGCCCAGTATCTAACACATTTATACTCACTATTATTCCCACCTAGTCTAGCTTAGTTTTGTTATAATTGTTGGAAACCATAATTACCATAAGAAGTTACATGCTAGATCCATCAAATAGAAAGTAAGCAGTAAAATGCACACTTATCATGCATCATTATCACTGAAAAGACGACGCTGTATTGAAGGTAATTTCGATTTTATTTTATAAGGTTCCTGATTAAGAGAGAAAAATCTACACATGCACTCCAAACGGTGTAACAATATTGCTATAACTCTAGATATCCATTTCTGATTGGCTACTTTTGGTATAAAACAATACTGTCTTTCCTCACGGTCGCGGGATGTGTAATGAAGGAGGAACAATACCTTAGATTTCGATTCTTAGCCCATATAAAGAAGTGTTCTGTGTCTCCTGGTAATTTGATACAGTTGAAATGTTTAAATATCCTTCTTTTAAGATTTAGAGTATAAAAATTACATATGTCGGGTACAGCAAACAGAGTTATCGAATATTCCCAACAGCAAAACCAATATCAGAGAGAAATGTCAAAGATAGGTCTATTCTACTTGGTAAGATGGCATGACATATTAACTGTCATGATCATGAAGTGCATCTCTCACCGAGAGGAACTTTTTTAAAAAAAAAATCAGTATTTTCTAACGCAAGATACTAATGAGACACTGGTTTCATCTTTTAAAATAGAAACCCCTGCTACATTTTAAAAGCATCAAATATATCAATCAGTAGATACTTTTAAGACGTACTCTAGACTGCTTTGTTAAAATGAAATCTTATTGCGTTACACCAAAGTGTGCACAGACGCGGCCAATATTTTGGAGTAATAAACCAACAGGCTATGCATTGTTCAAGCCTTTGTACTGACAGCTCGATAGGGATACGGTATCTAATGAATCTGCCGATTTATGAAATTTCCATATCAGACTTGAGATTAGCAAAATGTGACTTAGCCATTCCAAAACTTTTAATACTAAGAACAATACTCACGGTCCAACCTCCTCCATCAGACATATTGCAATAAACATCAAATGGAGTTGATGAATTGATCGGTTGAATAGTGAAGACACCACTTTCAGTGTTTCCGTCATTGTAGACATCCCCACAATCGGTGTACAGTATGCAACTTTGCCCGTTTCCAATGTATCCTTCTTTGCAGTAACATTGAAGAACGTTGTCTCTTTCTTCGCAACTGGCACGGGAGTGGCATCGGTACTCATTGTCACAAGTCAACCTACTAGATGTACAGTTACACCGAAGTGAACAATCCGAATTTACAAATACGCTATCCCCCTGGAAAAGAAAGAATGTATAACAAGATTTACTTTTGAATGCAAAAAAAAACCCCAGATGCGACAACATTTTGATACATGTCGTGTGGCCGCCGGACCGTATTGGAACGACATCGCACATCAAATATTATACAAAATGAAGCCAATTGTTGACAAACTTTAACGATCTTCAATCATACTTTCAAATTCTTTTCATTTGGGGGATATCCCTTCGAATTTCATTCAAGTGAGGCAATTCTTATATAACATGGTTTTTCGTTTTGTGTTATTGCTTTCTGAAGTAGTTATTACTTTTGCCTAATTTCTAATTTGTTCTTGGTACACTAATCAAAAAAGCAGAAGCAGTGGGAGATAAACACAACAAATATGTATACAATCTTACATTATGAGGAAATCTTACAAAGAGTATACAGTACACATTACAAAACCATCAGTGAAGTTGGTAGAAATATACGTAAATCACTAACAAAGATATGTGAGTCTGAACGTACAGTTTATCAATTTTTCTTCAAATAGCGTACTATCAATGACTACAAGAGAGCAATATCAAATTATTAAATGACAATATTTATCAACTTGGACACTTCATGTCCAAGCACTCTCTTCGTTTGGCCTTTATGTTTCATAATATCATTTAAAGGGAAAGGTTTAAAATAGTAAGATTTTCTCAAATTTCACTAAATTTAATGAATTTGTTTTGTATACTTATTAGCGAAGTAATTTACAGGGCAGTCATTGCAGTTGACTGAAGAGTATTGTGAATGTAGCTAGCCACCAACGGCGGATTTTGACCGATGCGAAAATAAACATCACGATATCTGGTGCCTTGAACGTAACAAAATGGCCTTGAGAAAAATGAGAAAAGCTCTTACCTCAAGAACACCTCCCTCTTCTACAAAACACTCGCAGTCTTGTGGAGGAACGCACTCGTACCCTTTTCTTAGGAACCCTTCTGGGCAGATACAAGCCTCCCCTTCGTGTTTCTGAGCATTACTTCCACGTGGATTTTCACAAGTTCCCCTCGCAGTGCAGTTGCCGTACTCCATATTCGGTGGGCAGGTTACGAAGAACTCACCTGTAAAGGAATCAATTATAATATCGAACTACTGATTTGCATAAGTTTTATCAGTATTACGCGTATTACACGAACGTATAGTATCAATTTCAGTAAATTCCTTGGTGAGTTTGTGGGCAGAGACCAATTTGTTTTATTTCTATTTCCAAAATATCTCTGAACTTGCAAAACAGTCCACTTTTCCAAATCTATGCCTCTAAGATTACTATCTCGTTTAGATACAGATATTTATGTGTCATTCCAATGCATTTCTTTGGAGAGAGGTAATCTTGACGTTTACTAAATGGTAATGTCCCTGACAAAAAACGACACGACCAATAGTCCATATTTTAAAATTAAAATGCTCTTCCTACATGAAACTTAAGATTGCATATTTTTTAAAAAATGTTCATAGTCAAAACGTGTTTCTATTTCTTCCCCACAGTGTTCCCGTAAAGGCAATGATAAATTCCATGAATTCATTTTATCCATGATGAAACAGCCTACTTGATGCATAGTACTCTCGATATTCACTGCGACTATCACTGACACCTGCATTACTGCCAAAATGTCCAGGTTAAAACTTGTGAACATTGTACGCAGAGCCGAAAGAAAACAACAATAACTTGATATGGTCGAGTTAAAGGGCATATGCAATCGCTTAAGCCTCTTTCGGAAGGTCAAGTGGGTGTAAAGCAACTCATTCTCGTTTTATCTGAACACACCTTACTTGAAACGTCAGACTTAATATCAAGATATTGCGTGACAAGACATATAATAATCCAACGTACAAGTTCATTTTAAAATTAAATCAAGTAGAAAATGCTTGCCACCATAATTTGAATTGGTACAATCTGGTATCTTAATCATAAATTGCTCTTTTCAATTATCAGATTACATCTTTGTTGCTAAATTGTTAAATAAGCTAGTGTAGAAGAACCACTTGTGTTTCCTTTGACATTCACTGTAAATGCGTAGAAACATCACGAAAGGAAACGGTTTTTGAAAGAGAAATAAGGCATTGTACAATCAAGCTGGAGTGTTCAAAATGTATCAGACCGACTGCCTATTCGTTTTTTTCAACGTAAGGTGCTTGCATTTGCCCTTCTACAAATGTAAAATAAAAAAATTACCTGCTGCCCCACTGTACCCTCCAACACTGATCAGCTTGTATTTACTCCATTCATCACCTATACGAAACTCTTCGTAGATCAAATAAAAGGAAGTTCCATTAGAATTTTCCACGTCGATTCGTAACTGATAGGTTCCCTGATTAGTCAAACCTGCCAGCTTTTCATTACCGATCCAAAATTCCTTATTAAAATAGCCAAATCCCTCCTTGTAGTCCTTCCAGTGACGATTAAAATCGAGAGAGCCATCATTTCGACGTTGAATGACCTGTCAAATACGGTATTGCGACAGCCTAATTATCCTTGAAGTAGTCCAAGGTCTAAGTAAGCCAATAAGCTTAATTTGTCACATGACCAATATGAAAACTTTGCGGGCGCTGATCCAGACATTTCGAAAGGGGGGGCTGAAAGCCCCCTTGAATATTCTCCTAGATTAACATTAGGTCCCCTTTGCTAATTTTCGCGTATTTGTTATTGTAGATGTGGCCAAAAAGGGGGGGCTAAGGCCGGAAAAGCCCCCCACCCTTGGATCCGCACCTGCTTTGTGCCGAATTCAGATCCACCACATTTATTATGATGAATATCTGATGAATAATATATAATTATTATGTAAAATAGAAGCTCAGCAATGAGTGATAAATCTTTGTGTAAATATTGCTTCAAGAAATCTATTATTAACTAAAAATAAATTGTTTCAAGAAATCTATTAGTAACTAAAAGTAAATTCTTATTAACATTACATTGAAATAAGAAGCAACGTTTGTGGAAGTCAAAATTATGACTAACGCAGTTTCAACACTTACCGTCCAGCCTCCACCATCTCTTTCATTATCACAGTACACTTCGAAACCTACAAGATCCCCGTCTGGCTTGATGAAATGAACGCCGCTGGTGTTTTGTTGTGAACACTGGACAAAAACTTCGGCACAGTCTCGTGGGTAATCAGGGTGCTGGTAGAGAAGGAAGGATGACCCTGAAAAAGAAAATCTTTTAAAGATTCTTCTATCATTCCTGTCTTAATTTTATTCTAGGGGACGACATCACCAATGCTGCAAGGGCAGATAGGAAATATTATCACATTCTTGAACACTTCAGCAAAATACAGTCATACCAGGGAGTTGTTATTTGAAATAATAACTCCCTGGTAACACCAATATGAAATAGATACAGGACTACATTCACAACGAACGCTTACGCACAATAACATGTGAGAGCATGGTACTTACGCACGGTAACTTGCTACGCCTCTATTCACGAAGAGAAAGTTGATAAATATTTTTGCGTAAGTTTACTCAAGCTTCAGAGTTGTAAGCCACAAAAAGCCATATAGCAACACATACAGAAACACTCTCTATCAAACAGCTATGCACGGCGAAGGACAGAGCTTGTAACCAGAGAATAGCGTACACGTCGTTTTAGTAATTAGAGTCAACGTAATCGGGTTTAAAGGCATTATCCAGTGGCTTTTTACAAGGGTCCCATGTGAAAGAGAAAAAATTTCAGTTCATACCCTCTAAACTCCGTAACAATACTCTTTTCCTTACTCGAGATATCAAATATCAAAGACTACTTATTTTTGTAAAAAAATACCTCCAGTTCTCATCAAGGTCACAGAATATGATGTAAAGTGGGCACATTGCCTCAGATTTCTTCTGTTTTCCTTTATAATTGAATGTCCTGTTGTCCTTGAAATTTGATACTGTTGGAATGTTTTAATGTCTTTCCATGTACGTTTAGCATAAATCTACACCAACGTACGGCATAACAATCAAAGTTGCTAAATATTCCCTACAACATTGTCAATATCATAAAGAAATCCAGTGCTTTGTCAAATTAATGTCCCGAGATGGCAGGGCCGTAGCGAGCGGGGGTGTGGGGGTGTCACACCCCCCAATATTTGGTCGCTCGTCGGCAAATTTTCGGTCTGTCGGCAAAAAGAGGAGAGGGAAAGGAAAAGAAGAGGAAAAGAGGAGAGGAGGAAAAGAAGAGAGAAGAAGGAAAAAGAAAGGGAAAGGAAGGGAGTGAAAGGGGAGACGGAGAATGAATTAAAAGAAAAAGAGAAAGAGAGAACGGGCCAGTCTGTTATCAGCTATTTCAATTTTCGGCTCTTTCGATTTTCGGCTGTTCATCTAATTGGCCCATTCAAGTTGAAGGCCCGTCGGCAAATTGATTATGCATGTGACGGCCGTATACGGCCGTATCAACGACCGTAGGTGTAATTGGACGAGTGACTGAGTCCGTCGGCAACTCGAGAAAAGAAAGGGAATTAACGGCTTCTGTGTAGGTGCACTATTTCGGGTCATATGACATTCTTGAAAAACCACTTTTTGCACATTATTCCTCACTTTTATCATCACCATGGGAAGCAGCACCCGATTACCCATGGAGAGGGTATCCTTAGCCCCTCTTCTACACCCTAGCCTTGACTTCGGCAAACACATTTGCAAACTTCTGAGGATCCGGTTTACCCACAAACATCCTGGGAAGAAATAGTGCGTGCCGCGCATTTCTTCCCTTCACTGCAATCTCAGGCGGCTTTTAACTTTTGAACACCGAAATGAAACAGATAGAGAACCCATCTTCAGATCCTGGCGTTCAAAGCATATTTTGAACGCTTGTGTTAAGATTACTTTTTCTCCCTTTTTGAACGTCGGACGCCTATCCACTTATCGTATTTGAACGTATGAAGCGCCTAGTGTTCAAATGCTGAACACATAGTGTTCCAATTCTGAACGACAGGTTCAGCTCCTGAAGTATAGTGACATGACAGGAGGAATAGCCTAACGCATTAGAATTAACCGGAATCTTTGTATTGGATAATGCATTGTGAACCAAAATATACCAATCGTGCTTGACACTTAATTTTTTACTGAGAGATTAAGCTAAAACCTCAGAGCTTCCGGGGGCGAAGAAGGGAAAAGAAAGGGAAAGGAACATGGAGTGAAAGGGCCCTAAGGCCCAGTGTTTTAGCCAGCCCCTATTTGTGAGACAATGTCGCATAAACGGCGACAAACGTCGCACAAAAAATATCTGACAAGCAAATTCTACCAGGGTGTAAATTTTGAGGTTCCTCATTAAGGCAAAAATCCACTCAAACATTGCACCATTTGCGATCTAGGCACCTTTCAAATTCCAAAAATTTCAAAAGGGGAGGGGGTGTCCCCTCCCCTTAGACCCCTCCCCAGGCCACAGATCAGTAAATGTCACATTGAGAAAACGTCCTAGCTAAAGCACTGGCTGACCTCGGGATCCCAACCGCATAAAACTATAGAGGCCTGACGAGAGCAATAGCCTAATGGATTAAAATTAGTGGGGATCTAGTTTGTATTTGATGATGCATTATGAACCAAAATATATACATCCTGAGACTTAATTTTTCACCCAGAGATATACTTAACCCTCAGAGCTTCCGGGGGCTTCGCCCTCCAGGATCCGCAAGGGGTCCTAAGGCGGGCGCAGTGTTTTAGCCAGCCCCTATTTGTGGGACAATGTCGCATAAACGGCGACAAACGTCGCAGAAAAAAATTCTGACAAGCAAATTCTGCCCGGGTGTAATATATTTTGAGGTTCCTCATTAGGCAGAAATCCACTCAAATATTGCACCATTTGCGATCTAGGCACCTTTCAAATTCCAAAAATTTCAAAAGGGGAGGGGGTGTCCCCTCCCCTTAGACCCCTCCCCAGGCCACAGATCAGTAAATGTCACATTGAGAAAACGTCCTAGCTAAAGCACTGGCTGACCTCGGGATCCCAACCGCATAAAACTATAGAGGCCTGACGAGAGCAATAGCCTAATGGATTAAAATTAGTGGGGATCTAGTTTGTATTTGATGATGCATTATGAACCAAAATATATCCATCCTGAGACTTAATTTTTCACAAAGAGATATACTTAAACCTCAGAGCTTCCGGGGGCTGCGCCCCCTGGACCCCACCCGCTAAAGCTGGTTTTCGCATTACGCATTACCAGATCCGTCGGCAAAACATAATCTCCACACTCTCCCCCCCCCCCCCAAAGATAACACCTTCGCTACGCCCCTGCGCGATGGCATCACAGATTTCCTATAATGCACTTTATCTTGAGAAAAAATTGCATTTCTTTGAAAATTAGTGTCTTCCAACGCTCCAAGCTATTGAGATGCAGTTTTCACCTCCTAGAAGAGAAAAATTTTCTACATTTTTTTGAAGTTATTGATTTTTGTCACTGGCAAATCCCTTTAAATGTGACAAACCCAAACGCAAAGACACACGTGACTGGCTCGTTTGCATTCATTGCAGTAACGCTGCTTACCCTTGCGGCGAACAGCGAATAAAGTCTTTCACGGAAACCGCGGCCATTTTGTGTACGGTGCATTACCAGTTCCGCGATATGTACAAGCTCCATACGGCCATGCGCTGGTACTTGGGATTTTTCCCAAGATCTTGGGAATTTTGTTTCCGTGAGGGTCAGAAAATGGCCGCGCTCCTGGAGATTGATTGGGTTGGAGTTGGGGTGGGTAACCCATCTATTTAGACCCACATCAATGCCCGTGCTAGCCAAATTAGAGGTAAAATGACTCTTCACAGCATCAAACCCCTCCGAGCGGACGTATCCCAAGTTTTCTTGTCGAAGTGGGTCATGTGTAATATATGTGCCAATGTACGAGCCACCCCGCTTAAGTTCTTCCGTCCCCTATCCCCACCCGAAAGTTAATATTTGTGCTAGTGTTCCCAGTGCGGTCATATTACCATTTCGTTCGTATCAGTTCAGGATATTTTAGACCTGCTTTTAAGCTTTTACACATTCTGTACAGGGATCGAAGAATGAATAACTGTGTCGGATGTCATATATGCAACTCGCATAGGCCTACCCATATACGTGCTCGGCCTAGACGCTCGAAACGCTGCCCTTGAGGAAACCCACGTAAAACTGTAAGTTACATTAACACGTTAGAATAAGCCTTATTGTCAAGGGATAGTTTTTTCCCTTTACCTTCTTGGAAATATCATAGTCACGGGCAAAACTGTAGGTAAGGTATTCATCTGCGCATGATGCATACAGATTGCATGTACAATGTCACGTTTGTGCAGTCTCGCGGAACTGGTAATGCACCGTACGCAAAATGGCCGCGGTTTCCGTGAAAGACTTTATTGAGATATTTCAGTAAGTAGGCTACCACTTTAGAAAGTTCTTAGGTACTACGTAAGCATTTCGACTAACACAAAAACTTACGCAAATGTTAAGGAATCCCGCCCTTGGTATCCTGTTTCATAGATGTTCTTTTCAATCACATGTCAGCACTTTTAGAATTGAACTGTAAAATTCATGCAGATTATCTTCCTGATTAACTTTCAATATTCAATAGATATGTTCGGAAAGTTTAGAACGTTCTTGTAGCCAATGACTCGTAAAAGTGAGCTGATGGTTTCAAATAAAATTGGGGGACATCTTAATCCCTTTAATGTACCTATTGCATGCCACGAAGTATCGACTGGATTTTTTTTTAAATAGGTTAATGATTGTGCACACATATCACTGAAAACCACATCAAACAGTGTGATATAGGGCAGTAAAGTATTTCGTGCAGGGGCCAATCCTTTGTGTATGTAACATACATTAAGATGTTACAACACACCTTAGATATATCTGGAATTTAAAGTAAGAAACTAAGTTCATTTGCTTCCAACAAACACTACTTAAAACAGTCTCTTTTAATCGTGCTTCTTAATTGCTACAAACGTATTAGACGAAGGAAACAAGATTAATGACATTATTCAGCTTACCGGTCACTCCCTCACTTGTATAATCTTCATTACTGTATCCAGTGTCCTAATGAGGAAAATGAAATAATTTAAAAGATGTCACATTGTAAATTGAAAGTACTGTACATTTTTTACAATATACCAGCCTCAAAACTTTGAGCTACGTTACAAGTAACACTCTATTTTGTGACAAACACGTGTGTTATGTTGTAAAGTATATTGTGTAACATTTGACTGATTAAATCTGTTGAAAGTTTGAAATGAGAAAGATGGAATAAACTTAAAACTGTTACCAGGAGGTTGCACTTATTACATTAATAGTCTCCTATTGTTTCAAGTATTATCCCGTTGGACATTACTTCTCCTGTTCAGATTTACGCATTTCACCTATTCCCCCTTAGGGTTTACTTTCCATATTTTCAAAAGTTGGCAAATAAGGCGTTTGTCTCCTTTTAGGATCATTGTGTTGCAGTTTTAGATGTTTGCTAAAAGTAGTCAACACGGCTTCTTTAAAACAAAAGGAGGAGAATAAAATAAAATAATCAGAATTCATGTGCAAGATATGATAAATCACTACTAATTTTGTTTTTTCTCCCCTTTCAAGGCGTTACCATTGGTTAGTTCTGCATTAAAACGGCGCAGGCTTAACTCGAAAGAGTAAAGGCCGGGGCATCAAGAAGTTTCGTTAGTCTAGGGATGTATGTTAAACGGCCCTAGTCCGGTATGTGCAAAATCAAGGCTTTAAAAAGATCAATCCACCCGGGGACCTTGCATGGTGACCGAGCTGTTGGAAGTTACTACGGTTCCCCCAACGTAAACGGCTCTGGTCAAAAAATAGCTAACCGCAGTAGTTTTATGATTAATCCGTGTTTTATATTGTAAGTAAAATGTTTTAAATTCCCAAGGCATGCACTATCACAAATGTGTCGGATACAGAGGTTGACCTTTTCATGAGTTCTGTGAGCATTCTGTTGTCAACTTACTACAGCTTGTTTTGTAATACGTGATTTTCATGGCCGACATTACCAAGTGGAAATGTTTTCGGCATTTCTTCAAAGAGGCATCTAATCTGACTGAATATATTTATTTTTCAAATTTGCTAAAAAAGATTTTTGGCTCCCAAGGGGACGTTCACGTCATGGATTATCTTGTTTGTCTATACAATTTTTCTTTGATCGGAACGTAGCATACACACAACAGCCAATATATTGCACATGTAAGCATTTAATGTACAGAGTACCGGTTTTTCAAAGTACAGGTTCATAATATAGTATAATTTACATGTAGAAATGGTTATGGACCAGTATGAATTTCTCTGAGGTTTATTTGCCTTGTTCAGGAGGGTCTCAAAATCATCCAACCCATTCATTAAAATTTCAAGCACACTCATTTTGTTTTTCATTTTGGCTTGTAAAGGATTTTCTATGCATCTTACACAAAGATGGGTACCCTTTCCCGTTTCCTTTATTTCTGTGTCCATGTTTCCTATTACCTGAGATACAAAAGTAGTATAAACAGGACTCGAGATCCCTTTAATACATTCATTACATAAGAAAAAATTTAATAGTCTTCATAAGTAAAAATTTAGTAGTCTTAGGGTCTTTTCCACACTCTAACGTGAATGCCTAGTAGCTGACTGAGGCCTGATGTTACATTTAAATAAACTCCTAAAGTAATGTAACGATTGAATTCACTCAAAGAAAAAGTCGTTTATGAAGATAACTTTATCTTTTTATTTCTTTACGACAGGGACCTCAAGAAAAGTGTGATAACCAATTACTTTCACGCTGTTAGTTACACAAGTGTAGATAAAATAACAATAGGGGCGTAGCAATGGGCAATTTTCTCCGCCTAACTCTGTTTAATAGCTTTGTGTTTGACCACATGACAAATTCTTAAAGATTATAATGATTCTTCAGCAATTTTAAACCTTTTTTGTCAAACCGTCACTCGAAATATCCTTTGAATGGTTTATACACATAGGCCTACTAGTTAATGAAAGTGAGTTTTGATAGTTACTTAAAGAATAAATATCAGGTTGTGCAATGTTAAAAGTTTTTAAAGTTAATTTCTAATAGATGAAAAATGAATTTGCTAATCTGACAGCATAAAAGTATTTTATGAGCTGTGAACTTACCAATATTTGAGAAGAATTTACAGCGAGGAAAATAGAAATGAAAATTGTAAGAGTAGCTCTCCTCTGATAGAACATTATTACGTTGTGATAAGTATTTAGCGAATTAGATTCAATAAGTCTTTGATGATAGTCTGAAGGTACCAACACTAAAACCTAAAACAAAAGTTTACAAATGAGGCAGGAACATTTGAACAAACCAATACAATACGGGGTTGTTAGGGTGACGTAAAGACTCCTTAAAGGCAATGACATTTTTAGAAAATCAGTAACTTCAAAAATGACTGTTACATTTCTCTTCTTATTCTTTCCTCTTTGCTTAGAGACGAGAAAAATGTAATCTGTAGTTCTTAGGACATATGCAATGCACTTAAAAATGCAAAATCGTCAAACACCACTATACTGTGGTCACTAAACTTTCCCTTACACGGACGTGCTCTTAGCTAGCGCTCACTTAGTAATATGAAAATAAAGAACAACATGAAAGTTTTCAGAATATTATCAAAGTGCACAGGACAAATAAAGACCTTTAAAAGTATATGGAATAAATTATAACAAGAGGTACAGACCGAAGGATCATACCAAAGAGGGAAGTACTTAAAGGATTTAGGGACTCTGGAGATGCGATGTAACATTTAAGAAATTTTTTACTTTTTGATTCCTTGCTGAAAACAAAAGAAATCTATGCAATCACGGGGGAGATTGTGTGTATATATGTGTATTTCTGTGAGTCTGTGACGCTTGGCTTGTAAACAGGATATCTCACATATTGAAATCTTTTTGCCATTTCCGTTTAGCACAGCAAACCTGCCTCGAAACCAGCTAAATTTACCCCTTTTCAGCTCTTAAATTGCCATAAGTTGGTAACAAAAGGTCACACAGACTTACTTTAAACTGTATATAAAAGTACAGAATAAAAGTTTCCCAAAAATATATATCTAGAAACCAAGGAATAAACTTTTGAACCGTCATTTTCCGATCCAAAAAAGTATTTTTTCACAGTTTTTTGCGAGACTTCCAGTAAATATTTCGGTTTGACCAGTTTTCGAATCCAGTTGCTGCACACTGCGTGGCGTCATCAATTTACTTCGAACAGAAAATAAAAGAGGACAAAATGTTCTTTTACCTGATATAAAAAGTAATGTGACTGACTTAAATTAAAACCGTCACTTTCACAGTCCAATCAAATTTCGTTTTCTTAAATTGAAGTGCAAAGCTTAGCCACACTCGCTGCTTATGTACCTATACTGTGTGAGCTGCTCTCACAACAGTTTCGGACTAACAAAACCGCAAAGACTTCCTGTGTGTGCAGCAGTATTTATTTCTTAGATTTTGGACCGATTTTGACACAAAGATTTTCATATGGATAGCAATGATGGATGATTTTCATACCTGTGATATAGAATTATCATATAAAGAGAAAGATCCCTATTGTTTTTATGAAGACCAAAGGTCATGTGAGATCACGAGAGGTCAAAAACCGAAAACCTTGTAAACACGATATCGCTAGATAGGAAGCATGGATGTTTTTCATACTTGGCATGTGGATACGTCATAGTTAAAAGATGAACCCTATTGATTTTGGTAAAAGTTAAAGGTTATCTGAGGTCACCGGAGGTGAAAATACGAAAGTCTTAAAAACTGCTTGTAAGCACGATATCTCAAGATAGCAATGAGGGACAATCTTCAAACTTAGTATATAACTTCATCATATTAAAAAGTAAAACACTATTGTTTTCGGTGGAGGTCAGAGGTCATTTGAGGTCATTGGAGGTCAGAACCTAAAACCTTGAGAAAACACGGTATTTCAAGACAGGGATGATGGATCCTTTTCATATTTGGTATAAAGATAGAGGGAATGTCACTAGGACGGGCCTTCCAACAAAGGTGGTCCTGAATGTCTAGTACTGAAAGGAGGAGAAACACCAAAAAGAATAGAATAGACACTTGAGTGATCTACAATTTAAGAATATTTACATTGTCCTTGAATAATTGTTTTCCTTGCTGGAGGGTATTGTAATGCCGTTAAGACAGTATTTTAGGCCTTTCTTGGCATGTGTATATCGCAGGGTGTCCTCCAGTTCTCAAGCTCTGTCCATGTGATTATATCGGAGCGATCTCGAGCTGGAAGGTCGGAGGTCAGCAGACGTCTGTCTGGCCTGATCTCCGACCTGTCCTCCTCGTGGCTCGCCAGTCGCTCGCCAGTCTATGACTCGGTAGGTAGTGTTTATTGTTCTTGTTTCGTCCTGTTTCGTCTTTTCGTTGTCGTCGGATAAATTTATATCTTGTACTGTGTACAGTTTCTTTGTAAATAGTTGTGAATAGATTGGCAAAATTGTATCCCCCCTGTTTTGTTCCCTTTAACCTGTTTGTATTTCTATTTTTTATTCTTCCTCCTCTGACCGTCGTTGGGATCGCGCGTGCTGTGAGTGACTTTTTGTTTAGATTGGAAGCGCCCCCAAATACACTCCCCCGAGTTGCGTTACAGTATTACTTTAAAATTTAAATGCGGATACACAGATTAATGTCTGGATGACGTGATAGAAGAAACAAAAACCCTGACCGGTCTGTACAGTCACTCCTCACACAATAAAGTATGCGTATATATGTATGTATGTATATATATATACATATATATATATATATATATATATATATATATATATATATATATATATATATATAAATATATATATATATATATATATATATATATATATATATATATATATATATATATATATATATATATATATATATATATATATGTATATTTTAAATTGTACGTTTGGCCGTGTCAACGATCAGTTGCATTTTTGCCACCTGATGAAGGGTTTAAACCCGAAACGTCGTGGAATTTTTCACAAACTTTTAGCACTATTTACTACTTCATTTTTACCTACCTACTTCATAAGTGCTACGCAGTACTTTGACCTTATATAATATATATATATATATATATATATATATATAAACAGCCATGAAAGGTTTTTGCAAAGCTTTCGAGCAATACTAGCTCTTCTTCAGTGCTTGATCACAAGATTGATATATATATATATATATATATATTGAAGTACGCGTACTGGATCCCATAAACGAGGAAAAAAGACAATAGGCGTCACCCTATTGTCTTTTTTTCCTTATATATATATATATATATATATATATATAAAGCTAGGAACTTGAGGACTGGAACCATGCAGATGGCAGAATGTTCAACAAAGTAGGAGCAGATACACTACAAAATGCTAAAAGTCAAGTTAAAAGTTAAAATGTCATATCTACAAGCTTGTTTCTTGAGAACCTCGCTCTTCAGGATAAAGCATTGTGTGAGCTGGAAGGGCAGTGTCAGCTCCTTTTATATCAGATTTAGCCCGGATTAAAGTTACACAATAGGTACTTCTTCCTATGTCTGCAAGCAGATCCTAACTCGTTTCTATTGTTCAGGCTGGCCATGTCTGGCTTATAGATGATGAAGTATTTTTCTTTTAATTAAACAGAGATTACAGGTTTTGGTAGAGATTGAGTAGGGATTGCTTCTTCCAACAATTCTCCAGTGGATGGAATAATTGGTTTTCTGATCATTTAGATTCCAGATGTATTGACTTAGTTAGTGTGGTCACATTTCTGTTTTTGCTATTCTTAAAGCTGATTTTGTGTGCATAGTATCTCTGTTTGAAAGTGTTCTCTGTTAGGCCTATGTATGTTTGTCTGTCATTATTATCATGGCGGGTTACGGTGGCCAGGTATATTACTCCTGTTGCTAGGCAGTTTCCTTGTAGGGGGCAGGTGTCTTTCGCTCTGCAATTGCAGTTGTTCATTGGTGTTGGTGTCCCTTGGGTAGCTTTTTCATAATGGCAAATAACATTGCTGAACATTTAGCTAATCCAGGCTTGTCGAAACGGAAAAAAGATTGGGGGCTGAGTGCCAGCAAGATTATCTAAGCGGAGCTCCACCCGTAGTTGGCGCGGAGCGGACAAGAAAAGTTTTGGTTAAAACTGACCCTCCAGATGGCCGGGAACAGCACTTCCCGAGCGTTCTAAGCTGCATGTACCCAGTTCAACTTGGCAAATACTGGGGGATGAACATACCCTTAGTCCTCTCACTTTATTCATTGGGGCTGCCCCCCAAGCTGCCCCGGTTTCGTCGCCACTGAGCTAAACACAAATAAGATGAGGATGGGCCATAAATAAGCTGATGGTTTTAAAGAATCAAATACTATGGATCGTCCCGGAATAGTCACTGTGGCCTTAAGTTGCCCATCTTTCCATAGTTTGAAAGGTGAGGACTTTGACCTTGATGGGTGGGCTGGATTAATACAGATTACCGGAGCGGACCACCACGGGCAAAGAAGCTTAATTTATTGTTTCGGGGATGATCTCGCCTGGCCTATGGACGTGAAGACCCTGCTCAAGTCGAATTGTTTTAACGAACCTGGATGTGAGTCTATAGAATAATAAAATTTTCACATGAACAAGTGACAGTCGACGGGTGCATCAAAATGTACAAAACACTCGCCACAATAGATGGAACAATAACAAATTGATTCAATAAAACAAATCAACATAAGGCAATATTCCTTACTTAGTAATCTGCAGTTCAGCCGTGAAACTTTTCCAAATTACAATTCTGCAGCTATCACTACCTTGCACACAGAATTTGACATCTAAGTTGCTATAAAATTCACGTTAGGTGCCCCTTGCCGTGCTCACAACAACATACATACTAGGCTACAAGTTAACAATAATCCAATTTCTTAGTCATAATATTTCCACTGTACTCTTTTCTCATAATAATGCTTTGACAATAATAGGCTATCGCATATGGACTTCATTCATTCACAAATTTATATATACAATTTCGCCAACATGCAAATTAATATATCGTAACTTAACATTTCACACTCTAACGTGTGACTCCTTGACTATACCGCTTAACCTACATTCAATCTGACATCCTATTAATGCAATAGGTGAGATACCGGGCATAATCATAACAGTCATAAAATCCATTACAACCCATTTTATCAATGTAACCCATGTGACCAACCTCTCATTAGAACGTAAGTGAGGAGAGATAATACTTAATTACAAAGTAAAACCAGTACTTACATAAGGAACGGTTGTGTAGGGTACGCAGGATGGCTGACTTCGGCCGTTGATATTCCTCAGACAGGAATGTTAGCTGCCCCTCTCAGAGTACTGTACACCTCTCGAGAGTCACAATGGGTAATAAAAGAAACACTTGGTATAGTTCTGTCACAATACTTTACGAAGTGACCCCAGCTTATACAGAAAAATTTTGTTTTCTGCGCCTATACCAAATATGCACTCTTAGGGCAATGCCTGCATCTTTGAGACAATTTTCCAGAAATTTCGGAACACTGAGAGTGACAAACGTGTCCTTCCGACGACGTGTATTGAGGTTCTCTGCTGCCCAAATGTCACATCTGAGATAGACTCGCAGTATTAGTGTAGGTAGTATCTGCGTAGCGGTAGTGTGTTGTTTTAGTATTGCGAAGCGTTTGCCCAGCGATAGGAATCTTTCTGGTCATTAGCAGCCTCGGTACTGTTTAGTATCACGTATAGACAGCGAGTACATAAAAACTTCCGTAGAATACGCACTGCGTCTTTTCTTCTGAGGGCGTCGTCATGTAATTCTGTTGTTTTCGTTCGACCAAAGCTAGTAAAATTCCAAGCTCATAGTTAAACAAAGTATAGGCATGTGGGGTACAATACGTTGTCATAGGAAATCAGTCAGCTATGACACAGCTGTTTTCCCGTATATAAGAAATAGCTATTGTAGCGTGGGCAGAGACCGCCAAACAAACTTCATCAAGATCTCTACTTAGCTTTACCAACGCTGTTGTAAGGTACAACATGTAAAAGTCTCGTAAATCCAGGCATATTTACCAGCGGAAATTTGTAGTGCAAGCTGAAATAGTAGGCAAAATTCTGTCGATGGACTGATAGAAGCCGCTATTTACTTAGGCGAAGGACCGTCCTATTTATTGGACTAGCTATCCAATCTTGTTACTATATTTACGGTGTACCGGGTGAAGGAATTCCTGAGTACCTTTTTTTATTGTTGTGATTCCGTGTGGTACCCCTGTTGATACAGTGTACTGAGGGGAGCAGGTGCGACGGACCGCCACCTGTATGGTCGCCTGGAGGGACCTTTCCGAGACGCCAGGGAAACTCATTATTGTGAGTATACATTTTATTTTTTTTTTTTGGTAACTGGGAAAGGAGAGTTTCGGCGGGATTTATTATGTAACACCCACATATCGTGTAGGACAGGGCTATGGGAGACCCCAGGGTCGTGATAGGGAGTTAGAGGGACCCCAGGGGAGAGATCAAGTGTCGGGGAAGTTAGGAATAGTGTTCATTAGCCACTGTAAATTGATGTTATTAAGTGTAATTCAAGAATTTTGTATATAAACTATTTTGTAAGATATTTGATATTCTATGTCAGGGGCAAGGGTCGCCCAACCGTTTTGAATTTGTTATTCCAAGATGACGCAATAACTCGTTTATTTCAAGTCATTTCAGGATGGCGCAACAAATCATTGCGTACCAATTTTGTAATTAGTGAGGGTAAGCCAGACTTGAAGAATGGCAGTATATTAAATCGAATTGGGTTGACTCTATTATTATATCAAAGTGGTTGTACTGATCAATTGTGTTATGTTGTATTATAGAAAGGTGTAGTCCAGCGAAGAATGAGGGATATCTATTGTAATGCAATTGGGGTCAACGACCATATTTAGTATTGTATATCGTCACGGTGCATTGTCGTATAACTTGATGACGTCATTCTGGTATATCGTATATAATTGTGATGTTAGAGTATTATATCGTATGACATATTGATAGTATTAACGTGGCATCCGTTGTTATGAATGGCATTTTTAATTGTTTCCTGGAGAAGGATATTGTTTGCTAAGGATTGGTTTTATGCTGTTGGTCGATAGTGACAGACACTTCTTTTTTGTAACTCACTTTCTGGTGAGGTTCAAACGTCACATGAGGCCAGCAGATGTCAAGTTGTGAATACATCGTAAAAATGATAGTCAAGAAGTATAAATTTGCGGGATGAACTCAGTGCAACAAATCACCCCCTTTCAGCAAGGAAGTCTTTGGGCTTCCTGGTTACACTGGGTATTAAAAAAAACATTTGCCTGTTATTTACAGGTGACAGACAGAAACGTTCCTCTTACAATGCAATTGAGTGAGTGGGCTACTATGGCAGACGGTTTGGCTAGGTTTAAGTTTGTATGATGTGGAGATATATAAAAGTGTAGATTCATTTTCATTATTTGGTTTACATTTTTAATTACCGGGAGCCAATGACCCGGGTGGGAGACCATGTGGAACCGAGGACATCCGCATATGCAGCATATTTTTACCGGGTAACGTAACCATGGGATAGTGTAGCAACGTTTGTTTTTGTTTTGTTTTGTTTTTCCCCTTTTTTGAACTCGAAGGTGCGCCCAAACGCTCTCAGAGGCGTGGTCAGACTTTTTGAAGTGAAGAGTGGGGCACTGCAGGCACACCATTCCGCCGGAGGTACACCAACATGAATGAATTAACGGCGCAGGAACGTCGTGATGATGCGAAACCCTCCCCGTAGGCGATGAGGTCCAAGGGCGCGCCCTAGGCCCCTCAAGTGTCCAGGGACAAATACCGGTGGGGGTGCAAGGGCGAAGTTTCAGAGCTTCTGAGGTATACACAAAATTGTGGGTATTAGAATTTTGCATTTAATTATATGGAAACCGCACTGGATGCGCACTTAGTGGACCACAAAATAAGTCATATTTTGACCATTTTTGTTAGCCTAACTCGCATTAACGATTTCATGATCGGGGGAGGGAGATTGGAGTGAGGACGACGGACCATGTTAAGGTTTGATGACAATTAATATTAATGACAAATATATTCTTTCTGTATTTTTCTTAGCAATAAATGAAATATTGGCTGGCTAGTGACCCCTGAAACCACAACTGAGTGCAAGCAAGAAGCGCGCAGAAAAGTCTAGGCTGGTTTTAGTGTTACGAAAATTTAGGCAAGAACTTGTACCTCTTATGGAGGTATCACCAGTAGTACTGTATGATCCTTGTTGAGGTTCTTGGCTCCGCCTCGACGAGGGTGCAGGAAGCAGAGCTCTCAATGCAAATTTTAAGTCACCGGCATTTTAGAATAAGTAGACAAAAGACCATGTGATGATGCTATTTTATTATCCTCATATGCCATTAGATGCGCTTTAAAAAGGCAACAAAAAGAACAATCTTAACAGTTTTTAAACATAAAATTGGGCTAAAAGATAATTGATGTGGATTTGTATTGATGGATAGGACTCACGACCGTAGTAGTTACAAAGCTGTTGAAAATAGATGTTGACACAACAACTTTGGAATATGGTTCCCAGTAAAGCAGTGCTTTACAAAGGTTACAAAGTTCATGCGAGTAAAGCGGACCGCAAAAATGTAGTTTAGAGACCGTTTTGTACGATTTCAGTCCCTTGATTAACTTTAAAATTGACAATGGGTTCGGTCCTGGTATCCAGAAAGATGTATAAACGGTATGTCTTTGCATAAAGTTTTGATTCCCCAAATAATGAAACATTCAACTGTCGAATATCCACCAAACGCTATTGCACATAACCCACATTATTGGGTCTTGTACCCCACCCCCTACCTCCTTGACTTTTGTTCGGATGCAGTTTTTATTGACTTTTATGAATATGTTCCCTTTTTGAGATGAAACGGAATACATATTTCATGCATCCAGCGTTTGGTACGAAAGGTTTCAATGAAAGCAATGGCCTTGGCTGCTGTAGTAAGCGAGGCTCTTGTTTTTTATTTCTTGCCTAACGTGAACGGGATCCATGCAATCACCCTGGCGTGTATGTATGTGTGTGTATGGATGCGTTATGTGACGCTTGGATTATGAACACGATATCTTTAGATAGCAATGATGGATACTTTTTGTATTTGGCATATAAATTTACCACATTAAGACATACATGTCTACTAATTTTGGTGGAGGTCAAGATCATAAAACCAAACCCTTGTAAACACGATATTTATAGGTAGGAAGTATGGATACTTTTCAGAATCGTATATCAACAATAGCACAACATTAATTCAAGAGATTTTTTCTGCACCAAAATAGTGACCACAAATTTAGTCCCTACCTATTTTTGAAGGTGGCAGTTTTTACCATGTTGTTGAGGGGGGTGCTCCACCTGTGATATAAATGTTGAAGCAAATGAATGCTGAGTTCTCATTACACGAAAACGATGGAAACTGAATGTGATTCAGCCAATGTTTTGCCTTATGTCCTTCCGCAATGGAAAAGGCATTTTAAGTGAAGTGTCATTGGGAAACCCCTCTTTAGACGCTGCGGAAACTCAGACTTTCAATAATCTAGTTGGTACACATACGTGGAAAAACTTTCAAGAACCGACTCGCAGGATTTGATATTGGGGTATTTAGAACTTTTGCAAGGATCCATAGGTCACAAAACAGACCAAATGATAAGTGTTAAGTTAATATAAAGAATCTGTTTTCTGGTCCGTCACCTAAATCATTGCCCATCCGTATATGCAGGATTTTTTAGCCCAGGCTCGAGACTTTCAACATACTCTGAGTGTAAGGACCTATGGGAGGTGTACCAACGAATGTATTCAAAGCCCTCAACACTTCTCTGCCCCTGTTTACTGGCCTGTGTAGGGTCATTGGAACGCGAACTTCACTCTTGACGAAATCCTGATTATTCGAGCTATCCTGTCTCTTTTTAGCAATTTACCAAGCAGTAGCTTTAAACAAATTTTGGGCATTAGAATGAAACATGTAACTATTTTGGAATGACATTGGATTCATACTAAATCGATCAAGGGAACTATGATTTGATCATTTTAGCCATTTTTTATTCCTAGCCGAAGACGAAAGGAATGTATGTAATCACGCTGACAAGTATACACCCCTGTATGTGTGTATGTAAGTGTGTTTGTGACGCCTTGCTTGTAAACACGATATCTCAAAAGAGCAATGATGGATACTTATCATACTGGGTACATAGAATTATCTTCATATGAGGGACATACCATCTGGTTTTGGAGGAGGTTAAAGGTGATGTGAGGTCACCAGAGGTCATAAACTGAAAACATTGTAAGCACTATACCTCTAGATTCGAAGCATGGATACTTTTTATACATACTTGGCAAGTGGATACGTCATAGTCGGAAAATAGGCCCTTGGTCAATTTTGGCAGATTATCTGAGGAGGTCACCGGAGGTGGGAATACTGAATACTTAAAGTATACCTGAAGTCTTAAATTTTAGACATATATGTAACAAAGCTTGAAAATAAATTCCGGTGGTCCAACTCTGTCACATTTTTGCAAGATATTATTGAGCTGAAATGTAAAATTTTGAAGTATATTCACCCAATTTAATATGGTAGATGGGGCAATAATTTGTGATGTCCTTCTTGTTGTAATCAAATTGCAGTCTTTGTTCTTTCCGAAAGCCACTGCACCTTGGAACAGGGAGTTGCTATAGACTCCCTGCTTGGACCAAATTGTTATTACTTTCTTATTGTTAGAAGGTGACTTGACTATAAAAGCCCTCTCTGTACAACATACTATGAAAGAAAACAGGAAGCTTTTCAATGTCATATGAACATTTTAATTTCAAAATGAAACAAAAGCTGGTAATGTGGGTCGTACAAGAAGGACATCACAAATTATTTTGCAATCGAATGTTTCAAATTAAGTGAATAAATTTCAACATTTTATATCTCAGTAACGGAAAAGGCCATGACAATGGGAGTTGAATGGATAAGATTCATTTCCAACCTGTAAAGATATATTTTTAATTCTAGACTTTAGGTACTCTTTAAAATCTGTTCGTAACTAAACAAGATGTCTCAAGAAAGCAATGAGGACACCTTTCATACTTGATGTACTTCATACCAGGGAGTTGTTATTATAAATAACAACTCCCTGTTCACACTATAATTTTATCATATTGAGAGAAAGAACCCTAATGTTGCCAGTTCAGGTCAGAGTCATTTGAGGTCGTCACATGACAAAGACCAAAAACGTTTAAAACACGATATGTCATGACAGAAGTGATGGATACTTTTAATACCTAGACTACAGATTTGTCACTTTAAGAGAAAGACAGTACCCTATGGGTTTATGGGCTGTCGAAGGTCCTCTGGGGCCATTAGAGGAGAAACTCCAAAACCTTGCAAACAAAAGTGACAGTTGACGGTACCTCAGTCTGAATTGTGCCTAGCTTTTCGTAATGAAAGAAAAGCTAGGTCTCAATCTTTGTGCCATTCTAAAGGTATAACTTTACTGAACATCATTCATTTTTTACAAGTATAACTGTTACAGTAAAAATTCTAATTTTGAATACCTAATTATGTTGAGACTATAGGATGATTAGAAATAACATTCACATACCGAGTTCGTTGATGGCGGAGTAAAAAGTGCTAGGTTTCGCACGAAAACGTCCCGGGTTCGAATCCCTTTCATGGCGCTTCCTTTTTGTCATTTTGTGTGTGTGCGTGATTGTTGTTGATGTTACTTTTTGTGGGGATTCAAAGGTAATGTGAGGTCAGTAGAAGTCAAACTGTTAAAATGTTCAAGACGATACAGTCAAGAAAGATAAATTTGAGGGATAAACCGGATTTTTTTCTTACTTTTTTTTTGTTTTTTTGTTTTTTGTTTTTTTGTTGTTTTTTTTTGCAAAGAATCCCTAAGCCGTAGAGCTTTCTGGTTATAATAACCTAAAACTAAAGGTCGGTCGATTTTCTGATGTATGTGACTTAGGGTGGAGTGGATACAAAGGACTAATTGCAAGAATCGTTGATTTTAAGTAGGCCTACAGAGAGCAACAGTGAGACAAGTAAGAGCAACGGATATATTACAGTTTAACACATTTAAGTATGCTTTAACTATATGATAACAACAACGATTCTGGTTTAAACCTAGTTTCCTTGGAGAAAAAGTCAAGCCTTTCACCCTTGAGTCCTATCCTTTACCGTTTCAAACTTGTACGTGTTTCATGTTATAGCCTACAAAACAGGACGTTGCCCGGAAATACCTGTAATTTTTAGCCCTCAGAATAAACGCGCTTTGATTTACCTTCGGGGTACGTGCGCTTTGTTTAAAGTGGCTCGTACATGGTCCTTATACCAAGATAACATTGGCCGACTGTATCTATATTTTGTAAGTGCCACAACTGAAGAAAATGACTAAACTCTTTTACATAGTTCACGCTTAAGAAATCTTAGAAATGAGTTTTGCAAACTAATCAATATGCTTAATGTAAAACAACATTTTTTATAAATCCAGCTTTATATTTAAGTGCGTCGAACTTTCATTTCAGTAAATTTGATGTTGTACCGACCCCCGGGGAGATTGGACCAACTGATACTTGTACGACTACCAGTTGCGGCGTTATATTTGCCGTTTAGATTAGAAAGGTGGCAGTCGTTATACCACCAGGCACCGTGTGCACGTACAGCACAATTGTTTTCAGTTTCTCCGTCCCTCCCGTCGTGGTCTTCGTCTTTTGTTGTGAATTCTCTGTTCACGTGATAATTCAAAGCATTCACTCCTGTCAGGGTGAAAATTGAAAACATGTGAAATGCTTAAATGTGTTTCATGGTTAAAAGAAACTTTACTCATTTAATTGGTGTTTTTTCACAATCATAAAAAACATTTTACACCATAACTTGTACAGGATTTTTATGGAGAATAATTAATAGACAAAAATAAGACTACTGTTCATGGATGTCTTTTTTGTATCCAAGGAAGGAAAATTTAGGTCATGAAAGATTACAGGAGTCGCTCGAAAGCAGCATTGTTGCTTACTGTAAAAATATTAGAGAAAATGTTATAATGCGTCTATCCTTGGGGTGGATTTCGAGATATCCTGCCCACCAAGCAAATACAAGCCACCCCCCCCCCAACGCTTGCAAAGCATGGTCTTCAATCTTCAAACAATATGATACATAAATAAAACGTGTAATTCGAGATGAGTTATGTTCCCTCCCTTTTCCTTGAGTGGCTTTAAAATTAAAGAAGAGAATAACTTTCCAATGCAATGCGAAGAGTAAACCTTAATAAAGTGATTTTAAAGCGACATTTTTCGGCGCGCTTCGTTCGCGTTTTCCCTTAGTTGCTTATTTGCTATGTTATATAGTCAGACATCACAAAAGGACCTGCCATTAATGCGAGTTAAGGTAATTAAAACAAATGATCACGCTGTGATATTTGTAATCTGATTAGCTTAGGCATCATAGTGTCATTTACAGAGTGTAACGGCAATGCTGGAGTTAAATGCCCATAAGTTTGCAGACACTTCAGAGCTTTTGGGGTCATTAGGTAAACAACCCATTAGCCATGTCGATTATCATCCACGACTACAAGCAGTTTAGCCCGGGTGTCACTTGGCCAGATTAGCAAAGGTATCTGTCCACAAAAAGTTGTAACGGGTATGTAGCCTAAACGTATTGTGTTTCCCATAGGAGAAGAGGTTTTCCTTCCCTTGCCCAAATTGACAGCGCCGATGGCCCACGAGCGGTCTTATGACTGTCAAATGGCCTATTATAAGCAAAAGGTTCCCCACCTCTGTGCTAAAGTATACCGTTTCAGTTGATTTAAAATAAACACACCAAACGGTCAACCTAAACTGTACTGAGACTTTTGACTAGTGGCCTAGCTATTTGTATATAGGATGAGATGTCGCTCTGAGATAGGGGAATTTCCCTCTCCCTTTAAAATAAAAAACTTCTTTTCGGAACTGTACTGAGATTCAAAATAGTGCTATCATTTCATCGTTTTCAAGTGTCTTCATGCTCAAAATTTTCCTTAGTTTAAGAAAATAATTCAGAAAACCAACATTTTATGGCTTCTTGGCAAAGCTGAAACATATTGTGACACAATTAAAGAAACAACAAAATATTTAAAGGCCGAGCTCATTTGATACAAATGGATAGAGCCGCTTTGCCCATTTCACCTTCCTCTTACTCCACACCTATGGAGTAGCGATCGGCTGATATGGTTTAATTTATTTTTAAATATTTTTAAAGTAGTCAGCATAATGACTGACTGGCTGAAATGGTCTTGAAGAGCTTTTCAAAGCTACTTGAGGCATCGCTGTAATACATAATTATAACCATACTCCAGGTATTGCACTATCCGGAGCTAACCATTAATATTGCCGGGGGGGGGGGGGTTCCCTGAATACGGACTTGAGTTTGCCCTCCCCCAAACAAAATTTCTTAGAGACGCTCATGATCTTAATTCTTAATTACGATTTTATTGAAAGAAAGGACAATCATGTGTACAGGCTACATGGGCTAACATATGCATGATGCGTTCCATTTGGTGGAGATTAAAATCAATGTTGTTCTGACTTTACTTAACAGAAAGGGGAATTTCTAATAATAGCCCAGCTATATTCTCGAGCCATCCTTGTGAAAACCGTCTTGGACCAACTAATCGACTAGCAATAAATGACCATCGACCTGTGGAGAGAGCCACCGTCCCATCAAAACCATTTTCGAAAGGTCAGTCACATCTTTGGTAAGGAAGATGTTGCCAAATCGACCATGAAGGTGTTTATCCGAACACATCTGGACCGAAGGTAGTTCGGATAACGAAAAAATTCGGATAAACGAGGTTCCAAGTTTTTGCCTCACGTACAGTACACTCTGTGCCCATAAACAGAGTGTCAACACATTTCCAAAATAATTCCGAAAAGGCTAGCAAAATTGCAGACAAAATCGCCAAAAATATTTCGTTACTACTTTTTTGTGACCGATGATATGACAAATAAATTTTTAGACTTCTAACACAGAGAAATTTTATTCCTAAAATTCGAGTCTTAGCTCTTCTGAATGACCAATGCTTTCTACGCACTAAATGAGTGTATGGGCTGAAGAGAAGCTGTACTTAGCTTGAAAGATGTGTCAGGGAGGTCATTTAAATTGAAAGTAAAAATTTCAAGTAAGTCTGAGACGAAAGGGCACCTAAGAAGAACTTCACTGGGCTTACAGCTCGATATCCGTGACAACATTCCAAACTTCCGAATAGGTTCGGCTCAAGTTGGCTTTGGATGTATTTGGGATAGGTAGCGAAAAATCCCCACCATAGGCGTTGGAGGCGCTGGGGGCTGCAGCCCCCAACCAAATATTTTTGTTAAAATTCGGGCAATATGCTGAAAATTTTTCGGCCACCTACTGAAAGAAAATAATGCAATGATGTAGCTAAAGGTAATCAATAGTTTAAAATCCTTCCTTGGCAATTAAAATAAAGTTCTGATTTGAATTGAATTGAACCAGCACCTATATATTTGGTATTAATTCACCAGTCGGTTTTCAATGGTTAAACTTATCATTAGGATTATCAGTAGTGTATTTAGGAGGCCATTGGGCCATGCCTTAATCCCCCTCACTGATGCCGATTTTTTACCGCCTAAATTACGTAAATTTTTTTATCACAAATTTCACTTTAAATGTAGCATATGTGGCACCAGATTGCATGTAAGGGCACCTAATTTTTCAAAAATTTTCAAAGGGGTGGGGACACCCCTCCGCTTAGACCTCTCCCTCAGGCCGGCGATCACGCAACATAATGCATAACCCGCCCCCATGAGAGAAATCCAAAAAATTATAATCAATATGGAAGGGTAGTAACACAGCAAATTTTGAATGTAATTGGTATGCATGTGATATCCGATGCATGCCTATATCAAATTTACATTAACATGTAGAACGCGCGTGGAGCGCGCGGAAATTTGGGGTTATATTTTTTCGGGCAAGCCGTTACAGCCCCCCCCCCCCCATCAACTTAGGCTCCTACGCCCATGTTCACCACTAATTTGAGTTAGTTGAGATTGATTTAACTTCTTATTCTGCCAACTCTACCACATATTAGACTACCCGTAATATTGTTCGTAATGATACAGCATCAGTATCACTATACTTTTGCTAAAACCACACAAGGCTTTCTGAATATTTTTACAAAACAAATAGTTACATCGGTCTTGCTTAAATGCTTGAAATATGCTACGAACATTTAGTTTACCCTGAATAGTTTTTAAAAAGTGCAGAACCCGTGCGGTTAGCTACTTTCAGAAAGACGACACCGTGGGTTGGAGGTGTCACCTTAAATGAGTAAACTTTACAGGTTTACAGACCTTCGTAACCTGTGCAAGGTTTTTAGTATTTATATGTCGCTTAGGTCTACTTAATAACTGTCTGTACAAACCTGCAGTCCCACTAAAGCTTCCAAGATCACTAAGTCGATAGTTGTCGCTTTTATCATTAATACGAAATCGTGTAAACTTAGCATAGTAAGGAGAGCCATCTTTGTTGACGAAATCGATGCGAAGCTCATAATTCCTCCCTTTTTGGTTGATCAAGTGAAACAAATTATCATTTCCAAGCCAAAATTCATCATTTGGAGAACCAAATCCTCTGCTGTAGGTGTCCCAGTCAAGGTAAAAATCAACATCACCGTCAATCCGTCGTTGGAATACCTGTTAACGTGAAAAGGCCACTTGTTATATGTCGTATGTAAGTCCTTTGAAAGGAAAGAGTAATACCTCCCAAATAATCCAATCTACGGTTAAACCTATTTTTCACCGACAAATTTCTGTTATGGTCCAGTTGAAATGGACTTAAGTAGACAGTTTCAGCATAACTTTTCTGGTGTGAGGGGCATGTATGTCTATTTGGAAGGTTTATTGAGCCGAACTCAAGTAGACCAGTTCAAGTTTCACTAGACTTCTTTGTCTGGGCTGCTTAAGTGTAGGGCCTACTGCTCTTGGTCATGATCTACTGCAATACGACACTTGGAGTGAATATTCTTTTAGTAACGAAACACGTATGTTCTCTGCGCGGAGGCCTTGTCAATCGGTAAATGTTACCCCTGGACTTTCCCGTCTTCATATTATATCAGGAATCCAAAGAACAAGCTTTCCACGTTACCCCCGAAGAGAATCTGCTTCAATGAAGAAATTTCGTCACCTGATGGGACACTTTGACTAAATGACATGACCCCATTGTAGCCATCTCACCCATCCATTGTACGTCTGTCATACATGGCCCGTTATAAACTGGCTGAACAGATAAGATACCAAAACATGAGTGGTCAAGCAATCTTTGTACTGTTAAAAGCAAAAACTGGCTTGCAAGGCTTCGATATATTTTAAATCAAACGCATGACACTCAGGGTGTAGTAGTTCATTTTCCATGTATAGGATAATATTATGTGAACATGTATATATTCATGTGGATAACAGTAAAAAAAGGCTGTAAAACAAAACGTTAAAAAAATCAAATAAAGAGAACATCTCGTTATAATCTGTGGGGTGTACAAATTAAATATTTTGGGAATAATGCTTATTATACACATAAATCATGATAAAAAACATTCTACAACAGGTCTAATCTGATAAAATACAGACATTTTAAATAGATTATGCAAATTAAGTTTAAACAGTTCAATTCAGTTAAACTTTACTAGAGTTTACAGGACAGTTCAATAGCTTTTTATTATGAACATGTCAATAAATTTTACTGGATCTGCTCGATAGTATTTTACTGCACCACTTCAATTTGAAATTACAAGACCAGCTTGGTGGGATTTAAACGGACCATTTCCATGGGGTTCTATTAATTAACCAGTCACGTAGGACCTTACTGTAAGAAGACTTACTGTGACGAGTTTATTTTAATTGACCAGTTTAATATAACTACACTGGACACAGGACAAGTTTAATGTAAACAACCTTACCATATTAGCTTAAAACGTCTTTCTAGGCTATGTAATTTCAAATTCTAAGTCTTTTTACGCGCCAAAATTTTTAGTCCCCATTGAGGAATTTCCACTCATATTAAGGATGAAAATAAATGAACCGTCAGGCTGTCCGACCCTACACTGTCCCACTTTTAAGTGCACAAACCATTTCCTGGAAACCGGGACAATTAACAGGCAGACCGGGACATTGGAAACATGTACTCTAAACCGGGATAGTCCCGGTCAAACCGGGACGGTTGGAATCTTTGGTCCTTGATAACCACTCGAAAACATATTTACATTTACAGTATTATATGTTACTTCCATTAACTAAAATTAAACAGTAGTTACACCGACTTACCATAAATCATCCCCTCTAAAAGAAGGCCCTTTAGTAGTAAAGACATCTTTTTGGCATTGTTTAGGGATACTAGTGAGCCTAAGAGAACAAATTTATCCATCCCCTCCCAACGTGTTCAGCAATATTCTTGTCCTAACTCTAGATATTCTTGTCTAAGTTTGAAATTTTGATAAGAATTACCTCACATTTTCCTCAAAAAGAAAGTTAGAAGGAAAGTTAGAAAGAAGGCGCAATGTTTTACATTTCTTTTTATGCTGAATGCTTTATATTTCTCTTTATTCTGTATAACTAAATGCCTTACTTGTCCTCGAAATTTGATAGTTGGGACGTTTGAATATCTTTCTTTCAACATTCAGTAAAAAATTGTCATATGTCACGTACCGCTAACAGATTTTTTGAAATATTCCCCACAGCTGTGGCAATATCAAAAGGAATTGTAAAAGATATATCTATTCAATGTGCACTAGACCTGACGGAGAAAAAATTTCCTTTGAAAATTGAGATACTGAAGATATTATTGAGAAAGGATTTCACCATTTACAGCAGAAAATTTACTGTATTTGTGGAAACATCGAATATGGTCATCAGCTGACTACTTGAACTTGTTTCCAGGGGTTTTGTTTGCTTTTTGTGAACTATATAACCTAATTATAATGCTAACGGCATACTTTTCTATTGTGTTCTACGCAACTCAACCTGATTGTTGGGTCGCCAAATATAGGCGTGTATTGTGCAATTGTGTATGACCTAAACTGACGATTTTAAACCAATTGTCGCAAATGTTAAAGTCGCTTACGTTCAGTCCGGAAAATCGAGCATGCTTTTCTAAACTGATGTCTCATTACTTTATACCAAAATGTTCACTGACACGTTCACTGTTTCAGATTAAAAGACCATGCAAGGGATCACACATTGTTGTTGCCATTGTAGGGATAATCCAAGAGACATAGCCTTGATGAGGAATTGACAAATCTGCCGTTTTCCAAAGTTTCCATATCAAAAGTTGACACTTGCAAAATGTGATATGTTAACTGACGAAAGTTTGTAATACTTAGTCCAATACTCACATTCCAACCTTCTCCATCAGACATATTGCAATATACATCAAATGCTCTAGATGAATTGAACGGTTGTATAGTGTAGACACCACTGGTATTATGTCCATCATTGTAGACGTCCTGACAATCGGTGTACAATATACAACTAAGCCCGTCTCCGATGTATCCCTCGTTACAGTAACATTGAAGAACGTTGCCTCTTTCTTCGCAACTTGCATTGGAATGACATCGGTACTCATTGTCACAGCCAAAGCCACTAGATGTACAGTTACACCGGAGTGAACAATCTGAGTTCACAAATACAGTATCCATCTGGAGGAGACGGGAACATATGGTACAATTTACCTTTGACACCACGATGGATGTAACAGTACTTTACATTTAATGTATGTCTTTTAGCTGGTATATCTGTATTGAGGAGACATCATAACCATTTTTAATTTGATTCCATTTGACAATCACAAATATTTTACAAAATATATCAACAGTTGAGAAACTTATGCAACCAGCAATCATGTCATATTTGATTTGTTAATTTCATGGTATTACATTTAATTCAACAGTATTACGTCTTGTCTTATTTCAGTTAACGTTTCTTAATCTTGTTCTTCCCTTCTTTTACGAGTTAGTGCTTTAATTCAGTTTCTGATTTGTAATTATTACACCGATTTAAAAGGAGACAAAAGAGAAGTAAAAACAGAAGTGCAAGACAAATACCCATAGAATCTTATTCTGTGAGAAAGCGTTACGAACAAAGAATATTTTAGACTGAAAAACTATTAGTAAGGTATGCGAAAATTAATCATACAACTGAGATTTTTTTATTTTAGTTTGAAGGTGCTATTTATCAGTATTTTTATAATAGGTGACTGTATAAGCACACACCACAGGTGACTAACATCAAGCTATTATTTGGCAAAATTAACTGGCTTAAATGAGACATTTCGTGTCCGTACTTTCTCTTCTGTAAAACACAAAGTTTTAGAAGAGCTTTTGAATAGAAGTATAAAAATAGTAACATTTTCTCTCTGATTTTACTAATTTTAGTGGATTTACTTTTTCAATCCCTATTGACAGATAATTAATAGAGTAATCACGAAGTATGACTGACCAATTCACAAATGTAGTCTGAATGTAACAAAACTTCAACAGTGGAGTCCAGCCTGTGCAACAGTAAGTGTAGTCTAAAATTACTACGGGGAAGTATCACGATAGTCTGGTTCTTTTGAACGTTAAAGATAGGGTTCGAAATATTTGAGACGAGATCTTACCTCAAGAACACCTTCCTCTTCTACAAAACAGTCACACCCTTGTGGAGGCACACATTCATCCCCTTTCCTCATGAGCCCCTCTGGACAGACACATGCTTCTCCTCCGTCCTTCTCACCATCACATCCCCATGGATTTTCACAAGTGCCCCTACCGGTACAGTTACTGTACTTCATAGCAGGAGGACAGGGTTTAAAGGACTTACCTGTATAGTGATCAGTTATAAAAACAAACTACTAATCTGCGTAAGTTAAAACATTATGGGGAGTATTCTGCAAAAAGGTATCAATTTTCATAAAGTCCTTTGTAATTTGTTTCGAACAGACCAATTTTATTTCTATTTTAGATCTTTTCAAGTAGTGAATGGTGCTACTTAAAATATTCCCGAACCCCCCAAAGTCCTCTTTTCTTGGTTCTGGATTAATATTTCATTTTGTTACATATACATAACCGCCACTACATTGTTTTTCTTACGAGAGACCTTTGCCAGCATATAGTCACAATGTTCTTTACTAAAAAGAACAACAGGCTCAATACTCCATTTTTATATTAGAATAACCTTCCTCCATGAAGAGTAAGATGACGCATTTTTAAAAAAAAAATGTATAATCTTACGCTTATGTATCGTGATTATGAAAGGTTTTAAAACTTACCATAATCACGATATCTTTTCGACTAATTCTTTCAATGAAACAAACGATTACTTCCAAATAATCGTTCTGTCGTTAATGAATTACACGATTCGTAATCTGGCAAGCAAACCCAGTGCATTGCTTTTGACACATGTATCAGTCTGCCTCAATGTTTCAATTAAAACATTTGCATCAATTTCTACTCCACAGATAAGGAAAAAACAAAAATAAGTTGATCTGCTTTTGTCACTTTAAGGGCATATGCAATCCCACCAAGTCTCTTTTAGAAGACCGAATAAGTCTAAAACAATCATTCTTATTGTTCTTAACATGCTTCACTCAAAACGTTAGAGTTTTTACATATATATTGCGTGAAAAGTAGGTGAAATTATCCAGTGCATAACTTCATTTTTCACATTCCCTGAGAAGATAGCTCTGAGCGCTCTATCATATGACCATGTGCCAACGCAAGGAAAATACAGTCACCGTAATTTGAATTCTCTCTGGTGTCCTTATTCATAAACGACTCTTAGTCATCTGACTATACCTTTTGGCCTCTTTGTTAACTTAATCAAGAAGAACTCCGTAGATTACCTTTCACAATCAGTATTAATGTATCGAAACATTGTGAGAGATTCCTGCACTTGAAAAAGAGGCAAAGAAAGTTTGTGCAATTTAGTGGTAGTGGACGACTGCTTAATCCCTGTAAGTCAACTTAAACGCCTGCATTAAAGATAAGTCTGACAAAATGTTATTAATGACGTAAAATAACATAACATTACCTGCTGTTCCACTGTACCCTCCAACACTGATCAGCTTGTATTTACTCCATTTATCACTTATACGAAAATCTTCGTAGATCAGATAAAAAGTAGTTCCATTAGAATTTTCCACGTCGATTTTTAACTGATAGTTTCCCTGATTAGTCAAACTTGCTAGTTTTTCATTCCCGATCCAAAACTCCTTATTAAGATAGCCGAATCCATCCTTGTAGTTGACCCAATAACGGTTAAAATCAACAGAGCCATCATTACGACGTTGAATGACCTGTGAAAGACAGTGTTACGACAGCTGTATCCTTGAAGTAGTCTCCCCAGACCAATTAGGTTGTCTTATATGTCAGGTCCACATCATATGTACACTTTTGCAGACAAATTCAGATCCACCACATTTATTGCAATGATTTTTTGATGATTAGTACATTCAAAATGAAAGCTCAGAGCAAAACGGGCGATACATCTTGATTTAGTTGCTACAAGAAATCTAATACTGACTGAAAATAAATAGTAATTAACATTATATTGAAATATCAAGTAACGTTTGTGGAAGCTAAAATGACTACTACAGCTTCAACACATACCGTCCAGCCTCCACCATCTCTTTCATTATCACAGTACACTTCGAAACCTTCAAGATCTCCGTCTGGTTTGATGAAATGAACACCGCTGGCGTTTTGTTGTGAACACTGGTCAAAAACTTCGGCACAATCTCGTGGATAATCAGGGTGCTGGTAGAGAAGGTAGGAAGACCCTTAAAGGAAAGAAGAACCATGTTTTGAGTCCTTTCAGTAGTCTTTACTCATTCGTATCACTTTTATTTACTTTTAGCTTTTTATTGTTCTTTTACTAAGTAGAGAGAGACAAACAAAGTAGCAAAGGCAGAATTAAGAAATATTACAATATGCCACCACATTAACGAAAAAGTCAGCCCAATTTGAATTGGTATACCCTAGTACGTTGTTTCACAAGTGGATCTTTTAATGATGTCTAACAACTTTTTTTACTGAATGTTGCATTAAAAGAGAATATCTTCTTGCTTAATCCTTAATATTCAATATTTCCAAATGGTCTGCGTAGCACAAGACTTGAAATCAAGAAAGCAAAAGAGACCACTGCTTTAAAAGACACCATAATTAAAGACGATATTTAATACTAATAACGAATAATTACACAGTCTACAATACTTCAGATTCAATATTTATGTTGAATATAGCATAAAAATATTTTTAAGGGAGGTGAGTTGTAATATTTAATGGATATTTTAAATTAAACTTGGGTCGACGGGATGTTCTCTTTAAGGTAAGTATTGTAAAACATTAATTAAGGAATGATTCGGTTTTTTTTTTTCTTTCATTGATGAATACGTTAATTACTATCCACACATTTTCTTGCAAGCCATGACATACAACGCTCAACTTTCTTTCATATATGTAACATACATTACGAGTGTTACAACATATCTCGAAGATATCTGCATTACGTGTGCATTCCCATTAGGGCTCTTTGTACACAGATATTGTATGCAGACATACTGAGTCTGGTCACATGACACCCGAGTCAAGCTGTTTTATTCGGGGATGTTAATCAACAAAGCTAACGGGGTTGTGCACATAATGTGGAATTTTTGGAAAGAAATCAAGTTTCATTTTCTCAACAAACACTATACTGCGGTGACAGCTGCCCGCTGCAATCGTAAGTCTTAGTAGCTACAAACATGTCAAAGTAAACAAGATAAGTAACATTATTCAACTCACCAATCATCTCCCCTTCTGTTGAGTTTCCATACCTGTATAAAAAGTCCTAATGGGAATAACGTTTCCAAGTAATGCACTTTTTAAGTAACTTAGCTTTCACCTTTCGAGATACGTTATTATGAAATATTTATTTGGTGGCAAACACCTGCATAACCAGGAACGTCAGTGGGTAAAGACCTAATGCATATGACGTCACAGAACAGAATATGCTCCCTCGTTTGGAGATAAGCGCGTACCATTGCAGGTTACACTGACAAATGCAGACAGCTGATTGGTCAAATAATCGGATACGCGCTTAAGTCTACTACACGCGCAGGCAAATCTACTGCGTGCCTGCCACGTGTTTGTTTTGCCTCCAAAATGAGGTCGCGTGACGTCAATGCGTAAGGTCTATTACAGAAACAATTTCGTATCGTGTCAACTAATTTCCAGTCCGACATCTTTTTCCCTTGTCATTTTCTGCCACCTCACCTTACGTTTTATTTTTCGTGTTTTCCTCAGTTGGGAATTAAGGATTTGCCTACTTTTAGCATGATTACATTGTACTTTAAGATTTTTTTACATGCAGGTATACAACGCGCCTTCTTTAAACGAAGGGAATGACAAAAGACATCCTGAATTCAAATATCATTTTTGATGAATAGCTGTCGAACACATTTATTCTCTCCTTTTAACGTGTTTTAGTGGCTCTGTATAAAGTTTTTCAGACTAATGTAAATCAAATAAAAGCCTGGCGTCAAGAGGTTCAGGTACACCCGGCGATATTTTGAAAAAAAAGATCCTATGTTTAACGAAAGCTTTTAAAAAACATCATGCTCCCAGGGCCCATTTTATTAAAAGGGAGCCTCGGGGAGTAACCAAGATTCTCTCGCCCTCTCAACGGCTCTGGTCGAGGCGAAGATTACTGGGGCTTATGTGCAATAAAATGTTGAAGCCGAAGGATTTTGTTTTTCTTTTTACAATTCTGCGACATTTTCCCGACATTTGGTGAAGACGTGAAAAGTGTCGAGCGACGATTACTTAAAAGCGCCAGAGAACGCGTTCGTTTGTTGTCTTAAAGTTCTTTTTCCACCTATAGATTTTAGTAGTCGTGCTAAAAACTTTGCGCAGTTATAAAAAAAAATTAGACACATTAGCTTTTATGACAACTGAACTTTTCCTTTCAAAAGTATTTGGTAGTTTGTTAATCAGCGTTTTAACTCCAAAGTTTCATTTTCAGAAGCCACCAAGAATGTACAGCTACCACAAATACAAGCGGTGAAACAAGAGGGTGAGCTACTTAATATGAATTCAATAAGTGTCCTGTTGAAGATCTGCTACAGCTTACTTTTCACCAAATGGAATTTACTGTCGTTAACCAGTGACAAGTGGAATGCTTTTCGGTATTCCCTCAGAAACGCATCATGAAACATGCAGTGAGCTGGCAGAATTTTATTTATTATTTTTCAAATTAACTGCAAAAGGTTTTCTATCTTTCTCAAGTTCTCTGCATTGACTCTATTGGTTTTGTTTTTGTTTTTTAGTCAAGGTGTCTTTCTTTTCTTAGAATCTTACACACGTATAACAATAATTAATTGTGCATTTAAAGACAGACAGTCATCACCCCAAAGTAGATTTTTAGTGTATGTGTATGAAAATTCTCAGTTGGTGACTGCTCTTTGATTGACATCAAAGTTTGAAAATTTGAAAGATGCAGAGTAGCTCACATTCCACACAAGGCAGAGAGAGTACTTTTATTACATTTTATAGCCTTGTATGCTCACCAGGACATGGCCTTAAGCAATAAAACAGGTTTATTCTTGCACAAGGAAGAGCCTCGTACAGTTATGGGAGGAGCTAGAAGATGCATAGTTGGGAGAATTGGAACTGTCTGGGATCATGAAAATTCCCCTTTAAGCAAAAAATAAGCTCCCTGACACACTTTTCTTTGACCATAATTTATCCTAATTCTTTACAAACAATAAACATGTGTACATTACATGTACAGAGTAAGGAGTGTTCAATGGTCACGCGTTTATAACAATACAATGAATAACCTAAGACGATTTTTTTCGTTTAGCATGCAATTGCTTAAAATTACCGCCTCCTTTATTATATTCAAGACCGTTTCACGAATATCCAATGCATTTACCCATCACAATTTCAAGCATTCTGAGTTTTTTCTTCTTTTTTCTAATTTGGGGCTTTAAAAATGTGTCTAATGTAAGCTTAAAATTCACATTAATTTTGTAACCTTTTCCGGTTAATCCGTGCATTAGATAAATCGTAAATCTAAAAACGTTTCACTTTTTTGCTTGATGGTTTTCATGTATTATACAAAAAGTGTCACTTTATCCCATTTCTCGTTTTGTTTTCTGTGTTTATTTTCCAAGCTTTCTCAGATCGGGAAAAAGTAGACACACATTTAGTCATGTCAAAAAGGATCAGCATATTAGATACATCTAGTTCAATAGCCTCGGAATAATTTCCGCACTCGAGCGTGGCCTCGTAATAGAATGAATTGTGGCGTTACATGGTTAGGTTATTTTCTTTTGTAATGATTCGGTGCAAATAAAGAAAATTATCTATATATGTTCTGAAACTAATTATCTTCGGGTTTCTTTACAGCTGTGACCCTTGAACAAGTGTAATAACCACTTTATTTCACATTATTACACTCTTTTAGACAGAAGAACAATTAGGAGTGTAGTAATGTTAGACTAAGTCTGCTTCATGTCCAATTAATAACTTGTGTCAGGCAATATGACAAATTGATTTAACGATAATGATTTTTAAATAGTTTTCGATTTTTTTTGTCAAGAACGTTGTTCCGATATTTCTTGTAATAGGCAATGCAAATCAATTTAGGTGACTTTTGACATACAAGTAGGGAATAAAAAGTTCTAGATAGGTCAAAATAAAGGTGTTGAAGATTAGTATTTAACTATGAAATTAAGAGTTTATTTACAAGCATTAAAAGTTTCTATGAGAAACAAACTTACCGATGCTTGAGAAGAATTTCCAGCGAGGAAAATAAAAATGAAAATTGAAAAAATAGCTTTCTTCTGATGGAACATAGTCACTCTGTGATAAGAGATTATTGGGTTGATTTAAGTACGCGACCTGATGATAGTCAAGATAAAGCTTTTTTGACGTATCAACACTAAAACTTGAAACAAAAGTTATCAAAAGCGACAGGAAAATTTAAACTAAGCAATAGAATAAGGGGTTTTTAGGGTTACGTTAATTCAGAACTTTACAATAACCTGGTTACATTTTGCTTCCTTTTTTCTCAAGGGGACGTGGAAGATGTAATCTGTAGTTCAATACACAACACACCTGAAAAATACATGCAAGATCTTTATCCACCGCTAAACTGGTGTTACTAAACTTTTCCTTACACGGATGTGCTTTTCTCTGCCAGTGCTTTCTTACTAAATGAAAACAATGATCAGCATGAAAGCTTCCAAATATTTACAAAGCAAACAAGACTAATTAGATCGCGAACATTATTAAAAATGTGTGGAATCATTATCCAAAGAGCTAGGTAGGACCAGAAGTGCATACATCAAAGAGGAAAGTACTAAAAACAAAGACTTTGGAAAATAGTGGGCCTGCTATAGTAGTGCTATAGCCTTTTGGAAATCTTTCACTTTTTATCAAGCCTCCCCCCACCCGGGGGTTCAGTACCTTGTCTAGCTGTGGGAAAGCTTTTTACTGGACATGCTGGATAGAGAGATTTGTATACTATTTAACGGTGTCAGACGAACATTTTTTTTTTCTTACGAGGGAAATGGGTAGAAATCCACAGCAGGCCGTTTTGGCCAAGACTAAATTTGTGTGATGTGGAGAATTTAGTGGTAAATTCATTGTCAGAAATAGGCTATCATTAAATGTTAGACCTGTTTACACTTCTACTGAGAGCCCAAAAAGCCGATTGGGAGGACATGCCCATGGACATGAGGACTGGGGCAGCGAACCTGCCGTTAAAATGTTTAAACAGGTCCTGGATTGCCTCTAAATTAGTTGAATGCTTTACACAGTCCCTATTAGAAAGTCTTAGCCAGATTTAAACAACTATGCATAATTTACTACTTTTGATAAGAAAGTGTTACACTTCATAAACGGGACACCAAAGGATGTCCCGCTTTCAAGAAGTACATTTTTGCAAGTAAAGCCTAACCAAATGTGTAACCTTGTTAAATTGAATTTCTAGGATCATCCACAATTTTACGGTACGATTTTTTATGGGAAAATGTAATGCTTTCAATGTTTCATAGAAATTGCTTGTTTGGTGTCACGTATGAAAACAAAATTTTTTTAGATGGAGCCTACAATCTTGAACAATATGAAAGTACATTTTGGCCTTGTAAGAACTTTCAGGAACCATGTTTTCCCTCCACCCCTTCCACCATATGCTGAGAAAACGAAGCGCGTCCACAAAGACATTGAAGAGGGTTGCGGGGACTGATCGTTTCAGGTAATTTTGTCCAAGATTAAACCTTGGACAAAACAATCCTGACACCGTCGGTCCTGTAAGATATTTTTAACCACGATCGGTGTTTTCCTCCTCCCTTCTTCAGTGCTGAAAAATGAAGGACGCGCTCTTTTCTCAAAGGTGGCGCCATTTGGAGGACGGGGACATTATTTTCAGGTCGGGAAAGCCCTTCCCGTCTTAGCTGGAGAAACTTTTCGATGGGAAACCTTGTTGGGTACAATAAACTTAGGCATGTAATCCCCTAGGTCGAACAGTTGCCCGGACGCTTCGATACATGGGTCTGCTCTCAAGGAGGGCAAATTTTTTAATGAAAGCTCCAGATTTTCATTTTTTTAAAAACCCAAACTTCTCCGATTTTCTTAAAAGAAAAAACTTCAGCTGTTCCTCAAAAATATTCCAAACTTTTTTATCAAACATTTTTTAAATTTCTCCGATGAAACCCTAAAATTTTCAAAAATTTCTCAACGAAAAGCTTTTAAAAATGTTCTGTAAAGGGCTAGCTTCGTGGGCCAAAGTAACTTTGCTTTCGCGATCTTTCCTGCAACCCGTCACCTTTGTCGAGGCTTTTCGAGGCCCCGTCGCGCTTGTCAACACCCCCCCCCCTTCCATCCAGTACGTTGAAACAACTTCCTGGACAATTCTGACATTCTTCGGTCTGTAAGAAATTTATAGCACCGATGTTTTTCCGTTTCCTCCTTCTTCAGTATACAGAAAACACAGCGTGTGCCCATTTTTAAGCATTTCACCAGGCATTCAAGCTTTATTAAAAATGGGGGTGCGATCGATTTCAGGACGGTAGACGAAAAGGGCGAAACGCGCTCAGCAAAAATCTGTTCTGCGCATGGGTGTAGGCGAAGACCGCACCATCGTGTTGCTTTTCAATACGAGTCTTCGACCGATTTAACCCTCGGTTTAGACACGGGGCGGTGTCATGGCGATTCCCTTGGTTCGCATACGTGTCTTTGGGGCGTTATCTTGCTTGCTCACAAGAGAACTTGACAAACAAACACTATGCGCATTCTTAGAAAGTCATCGAATGATTCATTCTGTATTTAACCAAGAAATATGGGTGTCTTGTGATAGCAAATAAATTCATTATTTTATTTGCATATCCTGCCCTTTGTCTGTAACCTTATTCTTAAATTTTCCAACCACTAAACTGAAATGTTAGCTTGCAATGAATTACACCCAGTGTTGTAACATGTCAAGTCACTGACTGGGACTCTAGTCCACTCGAGTAGCATATTTGACTTGACTTGACTTGGTCATCAGCCAAAATGAGTGACTCGATTCTCGAACACTAAATAACTTGACTTGACTCGATTCACCACCTAAAATGACTTGACTTGACTCGGATTCGAGCATAGCATGACTCGAGTCCAATTAAAGACTCGAGTCAGGGAAAATGACTCGAGTCTCCTGCTGCGACTCGAGTCCTTTGACCCGGCTCTGATGCTTGGAAACGTACCCAGTTCTGGACTGTGTACGTCCATATCGCGAGGTATACGCGGCCGCAACACACAGTCCCCGTGTGTAATCAATACCAGCACTGCATGCCTAGAGTATGGTTTTTCACTTGACAACAAACGGGCCTTGCGGTTCGACAAATCCGCACTCACTGCTGCGGAAACATGTCATACCCCACTTGGTACACAGCATGCCAGGCATGGACCATTACGTTCACCGATCTCAGTGGTTTCGATCGAAAAGCAACATGTTGCACAAACAGGGTTGTCATCAGGATGACTCTTGGTCTGATTCAGGGACTTTCCTTGTACGGGCTTTTTATCCCTGGGTGAATATTTCAAATGAAATTATTAAAATATGATTCTAGTGTTCATTTTTCTCTTTAAAATAACTTTGTTGCTTCTGCATAAAGAAGTATTCAAATTATATTGCTTGTGCAACACTGATTAGCCTGCGTAGCGCCTCTGTGGCTGCCGCCCCCCTTGTTTAGTTTTTTCGTAGCGATGAGCTGGACGAAAAAAGTTCGTCCGCTCCGCGGGGTAATTACTGATGGGACTGGTGTAGTCCTCAGTAAAGGCACATGTATAGCCGGTCGCCGGTAGCTAGTAAGTTCGCACACGGTAATCCGAAACATGAAAATAGTAACCCGCGGAGCGGACTCTGTTCATCTTCTCCTTGAAGCTTCCTCAACATGTGACTATAGGTAGAGTACCACTAATTGTTTCTCCATTGACTTACACACTGATTTTGGTCCATTTCGTGACGTCTGGACCCTTGTAGAAGTTTTAAACGGGCACAAGCTATCTCTCGTATAAAAGCTCACGAGTAGGCCTTCCACAACAATTTCAGATTTGTGTACTATGACTATTGAGATTTTGAGCTAGGAAAGCTTGTATTATAGGGTGGTGATTCCTGTTTTTTACTCCATTCAAAATGCCACTTTTGCATTGCGGAAGGATATATTGCAAAAAAGTGCCTGAAATACCTTCAAGTTTCTTTATTTTTGCAGGATGCAACACTTCAATTGACTTTCTACCATATACACATCACAAATAGAACACATTACTTTAGCAGCATGGTCTAAACTGTCCCCCAAAAAATTTTCCTAGGGTGTTTAATTCGTAGGGTAGTAATGTCCTCCGCGGGGATTCCCCTTGAATTAGTGGTCTGCTATTGGAACAAGGAACATGTTTACAGCCTGCTACGTAGGCAGTGACTATAGCTGACAGAGGAGGGAGCGTAATTCGTTGTCACGGTCTGTTAAAATTTTTCAGTTTCCTTTCGAATATTGTCTTTGCTTTAAAATGCTGTATCAATTTAACATACTGATAAGATTTTACGACATTTGAGTGTAATTATTCGTTCAGGATACAAATAAGAAGTTGTGCTTGACTACTTTCTGAAAAATCACTATCCAAATGTTAACCCTTCTCTTGTTCAGACACTAGCTTGAATGAGATGCCGCTGAAGGGCAGTAAATGGCTGTTGACAAGTAGTGCTTTCGCGTTTAGGTCTTTTCCTGGGGGTGATTGTACAAACGAAAGTTTCCGAGGTGAGAATTGTCCAGTCTTCAAATGTCACCAAGTTAGAATTGTCCAGATGTTGTCCAATCGCCTTCCAATATATGTTTAATGTACATTTCACCGACATTGCACTACACTGAGAAGCAGATTCATGAGTTTCCCAGCCTGTAGTCCCCTTTTTCGACACCACTTTTTTAGATGGTCCCAAAAGCTTCTTTGCAATATGTTGTTATTTTAATTGTCAGATTTTAGAAACGCCATTTAAGTGTTCAAGTTTAAATTTCACTTTTTTCCTTAGACCACGGCCCCTCTTTCTAACTCATTCGAGGCTTTGCACGATTGGCGCTCGTAGGTGCGAAATTTCCCTTATGGAGTTAGCCCACCTCCGTCCCTTTCGTGCTTGAAATCCTGGATCCGCCGCCAAGTCGAAGTTTCCACCACTGGCGGTCAAGTTTGCATTCAGACTGAAGTTGGTAGCATGCAACTATGCACTGAAGCTTAGAAGTGGAATACACTCAGACTGAGAAAAATGTAACATCGTCTTCAGGGTCGGATCTAGGAATATGAGAAAGGGGGCGTAACCCTCTGCAGAAAGTGCATCTTGCAGAGAGATGGGATTGGAAATGTAAAATTCTGCATGGTTACAAAAACCATTGTTTTGCCGAAAATAGGGGCGTACGCCCCTTAAGCCCCCTTGGATCCGGCCCTGGTCTTAATCAGGTTTTGTGTCAAACTTATAGTGAACATTCACAGCACAGATAGCCATGACTAATCAAGCATCAGTGTAGCTTATCAGCAACTGTCTGATCACCTGCATCAAGTTCACAGTGCCTATATAATCGATACATTAGAACATTGTTTGCTTAAGCATTCGTGTGTTGGATGCAAGTTACGTGACGGTGGTACCTTGGTATGTGCAGGGCACTCCTAGTAAATTGCCTGTAAAGTCAGTGGCGCCGGCATGGGGGCATGGGGGCGCGTGCCCCTCAATCGATTTCAGATTTTTTTTGACAATTTTAAAATGATCAGAAAGGTGTTTAAGCTATAGATTTCTGTAGGGGGTAGAGTTAGGTGTGTTTCGACCGAGTGATGGATCTATTGTAACCATTTTCTGTCACAAATGGTTTTGGAACTATCAGAATTATCGCAAATCCTTCGCAAACTATCAAAATTTTCGCGCGGTTCAAACCTTACCTCAATATTGTCCTCATTATCAATAATTTCTTGTAGCAACTCCCGCAGAAGCACACAGACAAAAGTTGAAAACTGTTTACGAATTCTCAGGTAAAAGACTGGCTTTGTGATTGACAAATAGTTTTGTTGGGGAATTGAAAGTGCCACGATGCAGAGCATGAATGCAGGTTTTGCCATCTTATTTAATGAAAAATTTCGGCGCGCTTTGCGCGCATTCGGTACGGTTTTCACTCCATCTCATGACCATTATTAAGGTTAGCCTATAATACATGCAATTATTCTGATCACAACACTTTTCCGAAAAACAAAAGTACATCTACAACCTCTGTAGGGCCCTATGGGATCTTTCAATCTAATTTGTTGCAAGTATGGAAGGTTGAAAGTACGTATTTGCCGTTATATATTTTTCAAAAAAATTTGATTGTCAATAAACTTACGACGAAAAAAACATTCTGAGAGGCGCTTTTTAGTCCTTAACCCCTTTTGCTTTACCTATCAGGAATGTCTTATATCACCTCCCTGCACCTATACTTTCCGTCCCTTTTCCCATTGCTGGAAGCTGTTCGTCTGGATTTTTGTTCAAAAGTTGTCCCATTTTATGTAATTAGTTCAGAGCTTCCAGGAGGCCCTATACCGGTGTCTGCCAGCCTTAGATACCCTTTTACAATGCACAATGAAGCAAAGGAAAATTTTCGAAATAGTCCAAGAATGTTCTGTGGACTCCATGCATGCAGGTATTTTACGTAAAAACTTTCCCCGAATAGAAGGCATTATAGTAGCTAAAAGGAGGCTTCAGATGGAGGTTTGTTGACAACATACCCCTCTCTAAGACAACATACTCTCCTCTTTCACCTAACCAATAATTAGAATTCACTAATTTATGGTTTTTTCTAGCCATATATGATCAGTTCCAAAAATATCCCAAAGATAGCGCACCATTTTGCATCTTAGCATCCTTAAATTAACAAAAATGTCTCCTTTGACCCCTCCCCCAGGACGGCACCTTTATGTAGTGACAAAGGAAGGATCCCACACTACTGCGTACAATCGCAGGCGTTCGCGCTCTCCTCTTTCACCTAACCAAAAATTAGAATTCACTAACTTAAGGATATTTTCTAGCCATATACCGTATGATCAGTTCCAAAAATACCCCAAAGATAGCACCATTTGCATCTAGGCAACCTCAAGTTAATAAAAATTTCTTAGACCCCTCCCCCAGGAAGGCACTTTAATGTAGTGAAAAAAGGATCCCACACTGCTGTATACAATCGCAGGGACGCACAAATAAGGTACAATTACTACGCAGACTTGGGGGCGTCATCTTTTCTGCCCCCCCCCCCCCATCACCAAATCCTGGAGGCGCCACTGTGTGAAGTTGTGTGAAAACAATATACCTGTGGCAAAGAATAGGAAAATATTACAGTCAGTGATAGCAAGGAGGTGTTAGGACCTCCTAACACCTTCCTGCCTCAGAAGAGGCAGAAATTAACCAGTTGTCTCCAGACATGGGCGGCGATTTGTTCTCAATACTTGGGGGGGGGGCATGACCCCATTTTCGGATGATTTACTGTGTGAAAACTCAAAATCAATGGGCGATTTCTCAAATATTGGGGAACATGTCCCCCTGTCCCGTCCTGGGATCGCCCCCCCATCCTCCAGGTCACACCAAAGAAGAAATATCATTTTTAAATTTGCTATGATTATGTGATAGTGTGTGACTTGCGTTTACTTGTAGACAGCACAAACTGACCGTGACTGAGTTGACTCGACCAAAATGTCTGACTTGACCTGACTTGACTTGAATTGGCTTTTGTCTTGACTTGACTTGAGAAATGTGTCGAATAACTTGATCTGACTTGTGACTCGACCACTGTTGACTTGACTTACGACTCGACCTAAGGTTGACTCGTACAAATGTTTATACCCAACTGTTAGTAGAACAAATCAGGGGACATGTCTGTTTTTGTTTTGATGAAATCATTCTACTGTGGGTCTCGTCGTCTAAAGGATCGAAATGCCTTGAATATCAGGACGGGAAGTTACTCGCGTGGGTTTAGTTTTCCGTCCTGTAGCTGCCCCCCTCCCCCCTCCTGAAATCGAAAACTCGCTCTTTTGGCCTGGATTACATCGTGTTAGTGTAAACAGCTGCCTACGGCGCGAGGGGAATTGGGAGATGAGAATCGAGACCATTTTCCTTGCTAACTTCAATCTGGTTTGTAACACGACGCCGCGAAAAAGAATGTCAATGTTATTCGTCTATTCGTCTCTCCTGCTGCTCGAAGTATTACCTGGGATTGGTCGTGAAATCATCAGAAACCAAAATGCGATTAAGTAATAGAGTTTTAAAGGGATTAGAAATTACCCTTGCCGTTATAAAACCAGATGTAGTCTCTCATCCGCACAAGCTGAAGGTATCTTATGTTATAACGTTGGGTCTAGTTCCGCGAATTGGTAGTGACTTGGCAAGCCAGTGTGCAGAGGTTCATAGTCATAACTTTGTTAGGCTTAATACTGGCTGTCGGTACCCGAACCTACTAATTACAGCCCAGCTCACCCGGCTAGCCCGGCGCTACCAAAACTTAGCCCGGCTATCCATGTACTTACAAATCAACCGCCGTAGTAAGTTAAGTTGTTTAGCAAACGTATTAACAGCAAATTGGTATGTAAATCACACGTAGAGTTAATATTAAACAAATTTGTCCCCCACCCCCCCCCCCCCCAAAAAAAGCCAATTACTGTAAATGTTAAGTTAGGCTATGTTGTCAGACATGGGGGGTGGGCAAAACAATTGATCAGATCAGCAGGCCGTAGCTGGGAGTAACCACTGAGGGGTCACATCGAAGTAGGATTTTCGCTGACCTGGGGGAAGGGGGTGTCCCTCCCCTTTGAAAAGTTTTTGTCTTTTTCAAGGAGCCTTGATGCAAAATGGTGCGAGATTTTCGACTTTTGACAGAAGTAGTCTTGAAGGTTTAGTTATTTTTTCTTCAAGTTTTTTTTCAAGTTTTTGATTGTACGCCCATGTTGTCAGAGCTAATGAAATTACGGTATGATCACGGATGTGCCCAGTCTAGTTATTTTCACATACAGGATTCCGTCTGCCGGGAAAGAAAAGTGGCCGAGTGGGCGCCGAATGCCGCCGTCCCTCAACTGTTTACTGTATGCACATTCGAGCTGAGGCAGTCACACTCCAGGCAGGCCTATGGGCCCAGCCAACTTGAACTTTGCATTAATTTTGCCAAAACACTGAACATACTCTTTGAAAATTATGATTGATAAAAGTTAATATTGTCAATGCAGACTCATTGGCACATTCTATAGTTACTTTTGTTCAAAAAATATAAATAAAATCATACTTTTGCCTTCAAAATACAACATTGAAAAGGTACTTTTTGGCCATCAAGTTCTTTAGGTGTTGTGTTTGAATCTGTGTTACTTATGTACCATTTGGCGTTCCTTGAAGGACACCTTGGAAACAGAGAATACAGAAAGTACACAGAATATTCCAGGTCCAATTTAATCTATTCTATTTGGTGTAATCCAGCTCTCAATATACAACATTAGGCAGTCAAGTTTATCGTACATCATTACGTACATTTACGACTTCTATAATGTACACTCAAATATAGCCGGGCTAAGTTTAGGTAGCGCCGGGCGAGCCGGGCTAAAATTAGTAGGACCCTCGGTAGGCCTACCTGCTAGTAGCGCCAGCATGGGAACACATACTTTAGGGGACGCGTGTTCCTCCCCCCTCGCCCTTCTCCCCTCCCCCAAATTTATTTTGGGAAATTTTTGAATTCTTTTCAAAATGAACCCGAAAAGGCTTTAGGCCTAGGCCTACTTTAAAACTAATGTTAGGCTAGTTTAATTTAAGGTGGAAGCTACAGTATTTATGCGACAGTCAGGGAAAATTATAGGACATGCTTCCTTATTTTCCTGACTGTGGCCAAAAGTGGTGGCACTATTCTACAGTAAATTTGTAGCAAAGATATTAGGCTTATAAGCATAGATTCCAAACTTAAAATGGCACGCTGACTCCCCACGGAGCTCAAAATATTGGGGAGGAAGTGCTGATCACTGTTCAGTCCTTTTGAAAACATACAGGCAAATGAATATCTTACAAAAGTTTAATACTTGTTATTTCGAAACAATGTAAAAGTAAGAATTATCATTTCTCAATACAAAATTCCACTTAGGCCTACAAGAAGTTTATTTCTTCCTGACGGCATGACAAATACAGTAAGTACACTTTAACATGACTGCACAATGACTGATTTAAAGTTCATAGACTTATTCGCATGTATTCATTGGTCAGTTTCTATGGTATCTCTAAGTATTGTACTTTTCATGCAAGAAATGTTTAATTTCTTATACTGTACGCTCACAACGGGAAATCAACTACTGTAGCATGTTTGCTTCCCGAGGGCACCAGAGTGCATTCCATGTAAAGCCCATGCCAAAGTTACAGCACGCCAAGGTGTCAGCATTCGTACGCCAGTAAAACCAAGGTGTGATTTATACCATACAACCTACATAGCTTTGTCTGCTAAACAATGAGCATTCATCAGCCTTGAAGCAAAAAGTTATGCCCATTCTTTCCTATTTAGCAGGAAATAATAATATTTTGTGTGGGACTCATAGTAAATTAAGTGGAAACAAAGTGCAGCAGAAAATTTTATAGCTGCCGTTTTGACTTAGAGCTAGTTGCAGTACAAACTATGTAGTAAGTAGGTAAGGTGTACAGTACGCCAACTCCAGTGAATCCTCTTGCCGCTAAGTTAAGTTGTACACCAACTTGTGTGAATTCTCATGATGCTATGCCAAGCGTTTTCTTTGTCTACGCCTAAGATCTTCGGCGTATAGTGCACAAAATGCACCCTGGTGAGGGTACAGAAGAGTGCGTCAAGTAATCCGGATAATACACAGAGAAATTTATTCTGCATGTAAAGAACACATTGTAAAAGTGCACGCACGCTAACTTCTTTAAACAATGGAATTTTCTGTAATGCGTTCTTATTTTTGTACACAGAATGTCAATTAGCTCTGCACACTTGTCAAATTTACACTTACGCCCTGATATTTGCATCTCGGTGAGGAGTCACTGAGCATTACAGTGTACGTAGGTATGGCCTGAGTTTGAAATCTGTGCTTTTAATATTTTTGATTGTAACCTCTGAAAATACTTGAATTGTATGTCGGGAAAATGAGGTTATTTTACTACTGGTCCTTATTTGCCCTGCCATCAAATAACCTCTCTTTCATCAAAATGGATTAAACAGTCACATAACACCTGTAATAAGAACGTCTTTTTTCCCTTTATCCGAACTTATTTTCTCATGTTTTACTCCAATTCATTGCAAAGTGGGTTTTGTTGTTGTGACAAACTGTCAAGTTCGCAGCACTGTATTGCACAGGCTTTCATACGCAAAACCTAGGCTTAAATGCATAGCCTATCATGGTCTGCCTTTGATTATGCGAACAAGTACTTAAACTTCTGATTGTACAATTTCTTGTTTCCTTCCTTTATATTCTTGTTCGCTGTTGCAACTGTTCTACAATCAAAGTTCTACAGTATGCTACAGCAAACACAGAAAATGTTTCTTGTGATAACTTTTTAATATACTCCCATAAATCATCGAAGCTGTCGAACTCCATCGTGTGCTGATCTATATGTAGTAACCACAAGTATGTACATCGTGCCGCACCAACTAACCTTTCTTACATCACACCTTCGTTGGGGTGATATGACTGGTCGATTGCTGTCGGGAAAAGACAGTAAGAAAACTAAACTTCTAATTCGCCCAACTGTCAGGTGAATAACCACAACGTTAATTTAAAAGGCTCTCTAATTACAACCCAGACAGGAAAATAGCCCCTCCTATTTAAACAAGAAACACCTGTCTAGTACACCTCAAGACAGAGGCACAGTACCTACAGTAAACCTGCTCCCTGCACTGAGTTTAATTTGCTCGAGGCCATTTATATTGACACAGTGACTGTGTGTGACTGTGACTTGTGAGCTTACATGCTGGGAAAAGGCCTTTTAATATAGCTAAGTACTTTGCAAATTTAGTACCCCTTGTAGCAGGGATATTGTAGGCACAGTACCTTGGACTTACAGTACAATGTAGTCAAGTGCAACAGAGTAATGTGTGTGCATTTATTCATGAAGCTACTCAGGAACTGTCCAGGGACCAGCACAATAGAAGCAGTGTGACTGACATTTATTTATTGGTGTCGTATACTGCACACGTATTCTGTTTAAGAACCATGCAACTAAGCTGCAATGATATCAGAGCATGTAAAGGGAGCATGCAATCAACCCAAACTTATTTTGAAACCTCAGCTGAATTTAATACAAGTCAACTCCTATTTCCTGTATAAGTATCATTCATGACGTTTTAGAATTTAAATATTGAATATTCGAGGCAGACCATGTAACCTACAGTAAGGAGGTACTCCTAATATTCTGCATGAATTTTAAATGTCAGTAAGAAAAATATTGTCACCAGGGATGTAGCTACGGTGGGCGGCGCTGGGCGGTGACACCCAGCACTCGATATTCCCGCCCGGCACTCCAGGCAAACACACGTCCCCCCGCCCACCACAAATTTGCCCACTGAGACCTAAAACTAGCCCTAAATTTACTCCCTAAAGTAAAATGAGGGAAAATGAAAAATTAATGGCTGAAAAATGGGGTAGATGCCATGGGGTGGGGTGAGGTGCTGTCCTCAGATCAGACAATTACCCGGCACTCAAATTTTGCTAGCTACATCCCTGATTGTCACATGTATGAAAGGACCATGCATGAATTAGGATACCAGGGTACAGCACATTAATCCAAATGGTGACTGCATTAGCTGTAAAGGTGTCCAGTTTGAATCCTGCTTGTTCAAGAAATTGTGATACTTGTTCAAGAGTCTGTACTTGGTGTCAGAGCTTATACTGTAGTATGTCCAAATCAAATCTGTTGCCCACTTGAGGTCAATGCTGAGAGCTGTTTCTGGACGTCTTCATCCAGACAATTCCTATGTTAGAATCCCCTTGGACAACTTTCCCAAGACACTTCCAACCAGGACAATTCCTAATGTGGGCAATTCTCACCAGAACAGTTTTCCTTGGACAATATTCACTCAGGATAATTCCAGATTGTTTGATGGAGGGAGTTGTTAGAGGAGCAGTTGTCATTGGTGGAAACCGTCTTGTTGGAATAAGTCTTTTCACAATATGATTGCCGCAAGGGATTGTGGGATGCAAGGAAGATTAACAAACCACTCTCACCATACATAGTTTACAAAATACACTTAATATGGGACAGATTATAGGACATTTTTCAAGGCAAAGAAGATGATGTTTATGTTGTTCAAGACACAAAACCACAGGTACGTAAGAACTCTTCTTACACTCCTGGATGACCTAAAAAGGGATGATCTGAATATCTTCTAAAATAAATTTAGTTTCTTGGCATGTGTTGTGCAGTAGGTATGACAGTGTGTCTGTTTATCCCCAGTTTTTCAAGATGTAGGCATGCAAGTCGAAATTGCGAAAAAGCTCATTGTCCCAGTGGTAGTTGTCATTGTAGAGGAAATTGTCCAAAAGGTAATTATCCAGGGTGAAATTTTCTCCTCACATTTCAGAATTCCTATTTGATTGTATTGCAGGGCTTTTAAGTGATGACTTTTTTACAGTTTGTACTGAACATGTTTTGTCACACAATGAAGAATTGAAGTGTCAACTTGAAACCACAGCAGTAAATTTATATCCCAGTTGCAAGGAATCTCTATTGCCTTTTGGATGTCTGGTTGACAGTGGTTGTTAATTTTACTGCAAGTTCAGGGTACAGCTAAGTCTTCAGTTTAATGATTTGATGTCTCAGACGCTGTACCTTACCACTTGTTTTAATGTTGAATTAGAATTTTTATCCATCTCTGAACTTTTTTTTTTCAGGAGATTCAGAATATTATATTACAGAATGGTTTCTTTTTTGTGAGATCCAAAATATTGCAGTGGAGTAGGAGAGATGCAGAGCTGTTTTACAGGGAACATAAAGGTAAATATGGGCTGGAGAGACATGCTGTGTTTAGAGCCCCATTGGATTTGATAAACTTACCTAGATCAAATTTAGATTTCACCATCTCGAAATTTTCTGAGATTAAATTTCTTGTCCCACAAAGATGCTTATTGTGGTGTGCAGGAGGGTGCTAAAAAATGTGAGCTAGAAGAAATGTCTCTGTCAAGTCTATTGGGATGGCTTTAGACTGTTGTGTTGTATATTTGCAGCTCTTCCAGCTTTTTGGAGAGCTGCACCAGCGATTTGGGAGAAAGGCTAAAGGACAGAGACATTCTCTTCCATCAGATGGGGAGGCTTAATATTGGCCTTGATAGGGCTAAGGTTGTAACAGGGCCGCCGACAGGGGGGGACAGGGGGAACAAATGTCCTGGGGCCCGGAACAATTTGGGGGGCCGGGAAAATTGGTCATAAAATATATTATATCATATTGCATTATTTCCTCGTGAACACCACACTTACTTTGGTGAGAGCGGGCCCACATTGAAATTTTGTACCGGCGCCCGGGTAGGCTGTTGGCAGCTCTGGGTTATAATGTATCAGTACAGCCCTGTCCTTCAAAGTTCTCTGTTCATTTGTAGAAAGGAGAAAGCAGATCATGCCTGCTTTAATTTATTCAACTTGTTGATGATCTTTGAAGAGCCTAATGGCTTTCTGACCCCCAGTTACATTAACACTTTGTGAATGGACCCCAATTGTAATTGTATTCTTCGAAACCTTCTTGCATGCAGCTTTATGCCATCTTATGTTTTAATTTTATTCAGAAAGATCTTAAAATTTACAGTTTTGTGGTTGGAATAACTTTCAAATCAAGGAAAGTATCTGTATGTAACCTGACCACATACAGGTATAATATTGAGATTTGTATAAAAAAAAAAGAACTTTGTAGTATACTGGGTCATCTGTATTTGAACAGGTGCCTAGCCAAGGGGGAGCAAAGGGGGAAGGCCCCCCCCCCCTTGAGCATATTTTTAGTATTTTTTAATGTTTATTTTTACAATATTGCTAGTGTTTCCCCTATTTATTTCAGGTAAATAGGCCTGGGAAGTGCCATTTCCAGCTTTCTGGGAGGCATTTTGGGCCAAAATTTTCTTGCGCTTCGCGCCAACCCATGGTGGTGGCGCAGAGCGCTGAGAGTCTGTCTATGGGCTTTCCCCCCCTTCCCCCTTGACAAATTCCTGGCTACAACCCTGTCTTTGAAATTTTTTTCTCATAAGGATTGCTAAGGAGAGGAGGGTAAAATAGTACTGTACCATTTAGATTCATATCCAGCTGTTGAGAAAGTAGTTAGCCACTTTTAGTTATGTCAGCTACACATTCTGCTAAAAGTAAAAGCAAATGGAGATGGGATAGTAGACATGGTAATCAAATGCAAATTTTTGCATTTACCTTCAGTATACAGTATTCATAAAGTTTGCAAGAGAATAAGGCAAACTGGGGGAATTCCTGTTTTTCAACATATTCACTTGTCCTAACGTCAATCTTTGTTTTCTTCTCAGGTCGGTTCTTTTACAACCGTCTGGTAGGATTTATGTCAAGTGGCCCAATGAGTGCTCATATTCTGGCTAGAGAGGATGCTATCGGCCATTGGAGAAAGTTAATGGGACCAACAAAAACTTTCAGGTGAAATATATGCAGAGCTTATGGGGAAGTTGTTGTTGCCAGTTGTAATAGGGTACTTCCTGTGCTAATTCTTAAATGGTTGTTTTTGATCATGTGACAAGATTTTTGTTACTGGAATGCTTAACGATGCTTAACTTATGCAAGACCCCTCATTGGCTTCCTTCTCAGTGAGCAGTATTCATGCTCTGAAACATCATTAAGGGCTCTCTAATCTCAATCCAGATGGTAAATTTTCCCAACCAAGTTTACTTTTAGCCCCTCCTGCAATTGAAACAAAAGCACTTGTCTAGTACACCCCCAAGACAGAGGCACAGTACCTAGCTTGCACCAAGTTTTCTAGGCTGTATGTATCGACACACAATGAATGTGTGTGAGCTTAGTTGGGAACACAACTGACTGTGCAAGTCATCGTTGACCTACCAGAGTGAAGCTATATTGTTTGAATGAATGTCAAAGTGCAGTCATCAACTGTATTTAGAACTCTAAGGCTATTTTTAATTCATAACACCAAATAAATTAAAAACAGCGAATAGACTACATTACGTTCTTCATTCTTGACAAGCTTGTACCCTTACAACCCAGACATCATCAACAGTCTATCTTGTGCATATGATATTAAAGGTGGTTGGAGCTCCATCATGAACAGCTTAAAACAGTAACAATTTCAGATCACGGTTCAGGGATGTTGGTATTTGATTCCGAGGTTCCATCCTTTGGGAGGGGTCTGAAAGGAAGATGGTGTTCTCCTCCCCTTCAAAGACATTGCTTTCCTCAGGCTCCCTATGTCAGTTTCTGAACAAGCTGGTGTTACTATACAGAGTTGAAAATAGTGTAAACTAGTGCAAGGTGAGAGCTCAGTGGTACCCTGTACGAGTACCAGGTGTTATAACCCAGTGCTGCCCAATGTGGAGGTATTCCTGACAGCTTTGCAACAGACTGCTGTTCTTGATGACTATCTTTTTATGCAGTGGTATAAACTGAAATGAGGAATATTGTGCATGTCCATTTGCTTCAGGCAAAATAAATTACCTGTGAAACTGCTTTCTTTCTCATCCTACTCACAGAGCAAAGCATACAGCACCATCTTCATTAAGGGCACAGTTTGGTCTGACAGACACAAGGAATGCCACTCATGGATCAGGTGAGGCTCTGTGATAATGATTTCATATTGTAGTGCTCCAGCATACTGATATTTGAAATGCTTCGCTGTTTGTGTCAAATTCTGTCAAATTGTGTCGAGTCTGCAGAGATGTATACCCATATTAATGATGCAAGTGGCTTCTGTAACACAGAGATGTATTAAGCAAAGTAGAGGTTCATTTCCTAAAATTGTGTTGTCCAGGATTGTCGGCCCTGGGGGAGGGGTCTCAGGAGAGGGCTCCCCTTTGAGAAAACTCTTCACATCAGGAGGAGGCCAAGGTGCAAAATGGTGCTATCTTTTTCTTTTTCATCAAATATGTTTATGCAGTAGAGTCTACATTTTTTTGTAAAGAGATTTTTTTTAAAAAAAAAAAACTTTACCCACCCTTGGCCTTTTCACCCACTGAGTGACCACTGCAGAACTTTTTGGCTAGTAAAATGGACTTCCTGAGAATTTTGCTCAAGACTTCCAATTTCCTGAAATCAGGAAAATTTCCTGACCTGTTACATCTTTGATAACATACTTTCATTACCCCTTGTAATACTAGGAATTTTTATTCACTGATTGGTAACATGGTCATGGGGAGGGCAGGTAAGGAGCAGTCTGAAAATTCCAAGTACTAGGGTTTCAAGTAATTGACAGACATTTGCATTTTTGTCAAATTTATGGTTGTGTGTAGCACACAGTTCATTAAAATAGGCATGGGCAAATCTACTTAAAATTGTTATCACAAATAATAGTTTACCCACTGAATTAACTGTAAGTTGCACGGACTGTAATGTCTTTGAAAAGTTGATGAATTTTGACTTAATTCCTTCCCTTTTCAGATTCACCTGAAAAAGCAGCTCAAGAAATAGCATTTTTCTTCCCAGAGTTCATTATCTCTGATTGGTATTCCAAGGAGGAGCCATTTTACCAAAGACATGAAGTAGAATTTCTGTCTGAAGATTGTGTTCATATTATAAAATCTCGGCAGAATGAAAGTGTGAGATAACATAGGTATTATTTGCCCAAATTTCTCAGAGCCAGAGCTGAGGTGCTGCTTCATATATTATCTGAACTGCAATAACTTTTGAATCTTTAATATTCCATAACTTTCAGGGACAGCTATATTGCATCAGTGATTTCATAATCCAGTGAATTCATGGCTGTGTTGTACCTGTGCTGAGAACAATGTTGCAATGATGGCATCAAGAATGGGCATGTATTTACAGGGCTTGACATAATGGATAATGAGCGTCAAAAGCCATTGTGCCTTTACAGTTTGCCAAGGTTCCCCAGATAAACATACATAGCAGCCAGCAACGGTTGCCCTCCATGCACTTTTTATTTTGCCGTTGGTGCCCTCCTCTCACTACTGTACACTGTGAGTGATGTAAAAAATTCTCAGAGTACAATGTTGCAGAAAATTGTAAGTGTTATAGAAACTTACACAAGTAGCACACAAGTTACTCCGTGCTTTAACTGATGGACAACCAAATTTGGGGAAGGGCAAAGAAGGTAAAGATGATGTATCCATAATGAAATGCTGACCAATGGGACACTTCTACTGCTTTTCCAATACGGCAGTACTGTGAAGATGAAAAAAGCTGTCATACCCTACCCTCAGACTCACTTTTGTCGACTAGCCCTTCCCATTGCTGTGCTGCCCTTCACTGATACAACCTATATCATTTTGCTGTGTTATCTTTTGAAGCTGAGGTCAAGCCCTGATATTACCAATATTTCAATTCAAAATGTAAGAAAATACTGACATTCCAGAAATTAGTGCACTGTATTCATAACCATAGGCTATTGTGCTCTATCAAGGGGGACAGTTTACTGCCATAAGTTTAAGATTGTGACTTCTATGCATACACACAAAAATATAACCTTTGTATGAACTACAAGCCTTGTAGTATCAGTCTTGGGGTATCAGCATTTGAAGTTAATATCACCAGTAATGAAATGGGATGAATATGAGGGACAATATTTTCGGTCAAGATGATAAATAAATTAGATATAGGATTGATGATGGGGAAGTAAAATGCAACTCGTAACATTTCTTCATTTTGGAGATTAAATTGCAGGGATCTATAGACAGGCCACTTTAACTGAAAACTTGCGAAGACTGCACTCCTGACTTTTTCCTTTTGTAGGCTGGCAGGATTTTAATTCCACTTGTTGGTACCAGGGGTTGAAATATTCCTTTTAGAACCATGCACTGCAAAGTTATTCTTAAAATATTGTGACATGTCATACATGTGTATATGTGTATGTGGGAGCAGAGGGCTGTAGTAATAGCAGTGTTACCCATTTCTCTGTACAGTTTGAACATTCAAATGTCAGTTAGATACCAATAGGACTATATTTTTAAATGGAAATGTGCAAAGTTATTGAAGTTTTGGAATTTTTAATATTTATATGAAGACATTAATAAACAAGTAATCACTTCATTTCACTGTCTGTCATCTCTTTATTTGAATGCATATTCATATTAAAAAAAAGGGAAGAAACATATTAAAACCTGACATAAACTACATTGAAAGAGCCACTCAACATTGCTCAGATTTATCCCCCTCCCCAAGACACAAAAGTAAAAGTTTTAAAAAATGATCACATTTTGCTGAGCACTAAAATGAATATCAATTTACCCCTATAATGTATTGATGAATACCCCCAAAACTGACAGTTTCCATATGGAAAAAATTTCAAAGAGCATCTGGAAGTCATCAAATGACACATTCACTGTCATGAAAGTCATTACAAAGCATTTACAGCTGGTGACATGATAATTATTACTTAAACAAAAAAAAAGACTGTCAAGAATGCACGATTGAATCCAAATGACAGTCAAAAATACAAATCAAATGCTCATATTTCTGTCAGAGAGGTGGGACTGTTGCTTTCATAGCTCTCAATATGTCCAACAAGCAAAAGGCTTTGTTAAGCTATTGTTATCAGGCCAAGCTACTGCATCACTGTCAAAACGTTCTGGCATTCCACTGCCAAGAGTTCTTTTGTGTGGGTCCACTCAAAAGATGGTGAGATAAGTACAGAAGCAATGCTCCTCTTCACTATGATTCAAACAGACAATCTGGCACACTGATAATAAAAATACATAGACTTTGTATGACAGGACAACTCCTGGAGGACAGGAAAGCAGTGTGACACTGACATCTGACAGTGAGCTGGGGGAGAAGGATGCCAAGAGACAACTTCACAAGGGATGGTATGGCTATCAAGACAAACCTCCTCTGCCCCCTCTGGAATATCTTGGTCCCTTGCCACGGGCTGGAAAGAAAATAAAGTTAATAACAAAATCTGAAGTATTAATGGTGATAATTTATTACAAAGAACCTATTAGCTGTGAAAGTTAAACACTTTGTAGCACTTTTTTATAGGACTGTGAGAAACACACATATACAACAACTTTCACAACCCTAACCCCATGTAAATCACATGAAATCCTGTCAAAATGAGTGTGCTGCTTCCGAAAAATTTTGCTCCTTGAAATATGCTTGCTTTTCCTTACAAGTTAAGAGTATGAACCCTTGTTTTGAAATAACTTGATGCAAATACTATTACTTAATTTAGTAATTGTAAATTTAGGAAAAAGTGGATTGGCATGCTATTATGAATTGTTGGTGACAATATGTTGGTAGAGGGTTGACTACTAATGTTAAACCGTTGAGAACACCGCTGACAGATTTGCAAGGTTTGACCCTTAAAACATAAAAAGAATCTCATGTAAGGTGTGACTGTTACAGTCCACTCTGTGTGCTAATTTGACATACGGCTGTGGTTTTTTTAACTTATACCAATTGGCTTAATGGGGGTTCTAGGCATTACACAATCCACCAGCAAGATGTTCTCTTATGTTTTGTAGTCTGAATTTATACTACCAAATTTGCTTAAGCTCCCATAGCTTAACCGGACCAGGATTGTGTGTCTAAGTATATACCTGATGTGATATACTAGCAAATTGTTGACGGAAAATATGGCCAAAATTCTAAGGTCAATTTTTAATTACCCGTACTGAACACTACAAATGCTACTTCCTCCTGGTTTTTGGTACCAACATTAGTGGGCACGGTGTCAACATGCTGACAAGTATCAAAGTTTATGAGCATTCATGGCTGAGTCAGGGTGTTGAAGTAAAGTCACCGTTTCGGACGTAACATTTTCCGTCAACATTTGTAGCTATAGATCTGAAGCTTGCACAGCTTACACAAAACAAAGTACTAGAAGTCATTGACTATAGTAGAACAGCAGTGACTGTCAGTATGTATAATAAGTGCATTTGAATGATTTAAACCCAGTACTTAAAAAATTATGAAAAATTGAAAAAAAATCTAAATTTTCCGTCAACACTTTTGTTACGTCCGAAACATTCTTATTTGGTTGATATGACCAATGCAACAAAATAAATTTGATGTTTGTTAACCTTTTTTAAATTGACATTACTACAAACCTTATTTTCATAGTAAGTCAACTTACCCAAATTGTTTCCCCATCTCACCGTTAACAAAAGAAGAATTCCGTCAACACATGTTACGTCTGAAACCATTGTTACGTCCGAAACAAATATTTGAATGAATGTTCCCAGAATTTTTAGTGAAGATATTCTAGTAGAGTAAAAGAGTTCTTATCCATTTCTATCTTTGGAAAGTCATGCTCTACAGCTAATCATTCACTCCATTTTGTGATCTTTTGTACAATATGGGTGGAAACTTGTTTCGGACGTAACAGCTCCGAGTGTTGACGGAAATTCCAACATTTTATGTTTGCTGTTTCATATGATTAAAAGGAATTAGTCATTGCTTTGTTATCTGATAATATTAGTAGGTATATTATGTGAATACATTGTAAACTCCCTGGTAGGAAATGGTTTCCAAACATGAGGTGCACCTGTTTGGTCAAAAATGGGAATGATTGCTCTAATTCCAATGACTTGGTGTAAACTTTTAAAAAATAGGACAAATGTGTCTTTTGAAACCTTAACAAAGTCACTTTTTGTTCTCACCACAAACTTGAATCACGATTCTTTGCAGTTGTTAAACTCTACATGTCTTACATGTACCACAAACTTAGTATCATATTGTATGCCCTCCTTTGCTTGTTTCGGACGTAACACAAAATGTTGACAATTGTCACTGTGTGCTAGAATCTAAGTGAATGTTATTGAATATATAGGTATAATTTGGGCTTGAAATGAGAACTGTGGACTTGGTGACAATTTGTAAGGGTGATAGTCCACAAGATGTGAATAATATGGATTATGATGGTTCTATTACAATAGAGATCATGAACTGTGAAACAATAAGGTTTACAGTATGATGACCAGTGAAGTTGGTGATGACCATGATGAAATACTCATGTCCATGAATGCTGATCCTGGGTGAAAATGTAACCCTTCCATGATTTTGATGCTTAGACATTAAAGCAGCAGAATATAAGTGTATATTTGTGTGCTGGGAGGGTGGGGTGGGGGGTGAATAATGAAATACATATGAGATCATAGGCAAATTTATGGGTTCCAAATCAAGTAAAGTCAGTTTACTGCCGAACAAAGTACTTCATGTGCATGTGGGTGAGGTGGAAGGGGATTTCATAGGGGAAGGATTCATGACCATTATACATGCCACCTCACCCATTACCTCTGCAATGAAGATGGCAATGAACTACTGTAGTGCTGCAATTGTATAAGTCTTGGTTCAGAACTGATTCTCTTTATGCCAGTTTTTCATTCAGTAATCAGATGATATTGCTCACAATGAGTAGTGGGCTGTGGTACTGTACATATTTAGGCTACTGTATGTTACTGTATACCATAAATGCTACACAATCTGGTGATTTTCCTTCAATACACGTACAGCATTGCACTATGGACATGATAAAACTGGATAAACTGAATTGCCACATGAACCCTATTCACCTGAACCTGAAAGAGCAAACCCCTCAAAAAGTTACTGTTCAGTAGATGATTGGTTGTTAGTTGAAAAGGTCTACTAAACAGAATTAAAGATTATTTTTGCCATTTACTGGACATGCATGGAACATCTGCAGTCTAAGAGGATTGCCCATGAAGTTGAATAAAATTATGGGATGGATGGTATGATCATGGATAGGGTCCAGTCTGTTACAGACTAACAGTTACTGAAATTTTGACAGGTATTCCTACTGTAGCCTACACCTTCATACATTGAATAGAGGTACAGTATATATTGACATCTTTCCCCAGACTACTGTTAGGAAACCACATTAAATGGCTGGGATAAGTCTACCCTAGTGTCATGGGCATAACTTGCTCACTGCCATTTCATCACATTGCAGACTAGCGGTTACGAGCAGTTACTATAAATTTACTTCTAAGATTTGGTGTTTACTAAATTATATGGTAAATATAAAAAACTCTGCAAGCAAAAATTGAATTTTTAATGAATGGAGACCATGCAGCCCAGTTAGGTAGCCACAAGGCCAATTTGTGACCTTTGCCTAAAATGGTACAGTACATATTTTGCTCGTTATTGTGACTGTACAGTACCCTTACACTCTTCAGCCTGTACTTAAGCTGAAGTCTTTGGGGCCATCTTTAAAATATTTCTCGAAATTTCAGTTAACATACTACTCATTATTTTTTCTAAGAATGATTTCACTCTACACAAGTTGCTACAGCCAGTGGAGTTGTAATGAAAACTGAAACAGCAGGTTTAAAGCAGAACCTTTGGTAAAGTAAGATCACTTAAATGAAATTGGTTCTTGAATTATACTCAAAGCAAATAATAAAGAAACAACCTACAAAATAAAAATAAAAAAAGAATGCAAAATTAATATTAGCTAGTGTACATGAACTTCTCTGGAGTATTACATGAACTCAAGTTGAAATCTCACATTCACCAAACTATGTTGAGTTGATATACTGTACACAGTGACTTCAAAAGTACTGAACTGTATGGCACTCTGGAACATGTGTCAATTAGTTTCATGATGTTCAACAATTACTTTGTGCACAAAACAGTATTAGAGAGTTGTGTGCATAGTGATCAAATATGTACAGTACCATTTTGCTATACTGTATGATTCCATGGGAGCTGGTCTTTAAAACATGTACCTGTAGGTTTAGTCGCTTTACACAACACTGAAAAGTCACAACACTGAAAAGTGAGGCTCTGGTCCACTGCATTGCAAAACATATTTTTATAATGGGGCATGATCCTCAGGTACTGTATGCTCTCTGCCCCTAGAGTACAACTATGGCCCTACTTCAATACAGTAAGTGCAAAAAGGCATTTTGAGTGGTGGTAAAGTTTATGTCTTGACAGTTTCATATAATTTCTATAACCAGTACAAGTTTGCTATTCAAAAATGAAAAGGCTGCAGGGACATTTTTTTTTTTGGGGGGGGGGGGGGGGGGGGGGGGTGACAGCTAATTGAGCATAAAGAATTAGAATTAAAGAATTGTTTTGACAGTCCTTACCTGGACTTTGTACCACATTGACTCTGGAACAATCTGTACAATTTTGCAAATTGGTGGACTTTCTTAAGGATATTATTTTGCTCTAATGACAATTACAGCATTTTAAAAAAGAAATTGTTGACAAAGTGTTACGTCCGAAACAAGTATGATCAGACACCATTATGTTAGCTCATTAAGCTGTTAAAACTGAATCAACAAGCTATAGTTTGTTCAGGATTTTAGAAGAACTGGGCAATATTTTTCCCAATAAAATCTTTCTATAAAGACACAGTTTGCACAATATAAACTGATGTGTGTAAGAACTACAACTAGTGTTACAGCAGTATGGAACATTCTTAATATTACATTAATTTAAAATTTTATAACTTTGTGCTTAATTTCTTGGTATAACTGTAAAACTATGTTGATTTTCTTTCAACAGGAATGTTAATTCACCGTATAGACATTAAATATGGCAGAACTTTTGACCTTAAGTCAAACTGTTGACATATTGTTACGTCTGAAACAAAATTAGTGCTAGGTGAAAAATTCTAGACTTTAAAAGCTGTTCCAACTTTTTGTGTTCTGTTATATGGAGGACTCCTACATAATTACACAGTGAGAAAATAATCAACATAAACTGATTCCTGTGGTTTTAATGAAAACTTCTTGATGCAGAATTTCTAAAATCAAGACAGTTTAAGCTTATTTTTGCTGTAAAATGTTTCTTGTCACTATTATCAGTGAAAAAGATCACTTGCATTATTTGCCAACCTATTAACCATTACATCAATGAATTAAAAGATTTTTCTGATTAGCTTTTACTAAAGCAGGCAAGCCTCACTTAATACAGGTTTTCACATTATGAATGGGTATTTAGTAGCAAACCAGTATTTATGACAGAAAAATAGAAATGATTTAAGCTATGAACTTCTAGGTTTCTTAAAATTTAGTGTTCCTACTTTCCAAAAACAAAACTTTTGAGATGACAGTTGGGCTTTTAAATTTTAACCCAAATCAGGAAGAATTGGTATAAGTTAGGGAAGCCACACAAACTCGTTCCTGCGGAGCCTCGCGGAGACGGATTTGCGTGTTCACTGGAGCTTGACTCATTATCTTTCTTGTCCTTCTCGGCACTGCCGAGCACTTTCCGAATTATGCACAGCTTCCTCTTAGCTTGTAGTAATCCGATTTCAGAGCACAATGGCCGAGTAAACAGCTTCCCAATTTCCGTCATGACCAGTGCCACAGCTTTTGTTCGAAATGTCTAAATAAACCCATTCAGCACAGTTTACACGAAGCTACGGTGACCGAGCGCTCAAGTGTGAAGACCAGTTGCTTTTCTTTTGTTAAACTCCCAGCTATTCACATGTTGTTTGAACCAAAATAAATTCTTGCGTTTGTGTCTTTCCTTCTTTGATTTCTTTTAAGAATTTTTTCTCATTTAGATGAAAGTATGTTTTGCAGTGTTAGTTGCTTTGTTTTTTAAATTATCTGCTTCTATACATTGAAAGGAAAACTTGACCGTGACATGGTTGGTCTTGTTTACAAACCAAGAATTTGTCACTATGTGAAGTGAAATTCCCGAACGAAATAAAAACAGGTTAAGCTCATAATTATTCAAACAATTACTGCTATAAGGACGGCATATTTAGTAAACCTTCCAATTTTGCCGAGGCCCTATAAGTTAGGTCGATTGCAGTTTCCTTTTCTTTTCTTTTTGACGCTAACTGCAGGTTTGTAAATATAAAAAATGGATATCAGTCAGTCTTAATGAGCGTTCACACCAAAACCGAAGTCTGCTGCGTTTTGCGGATGGGACGCGAAATTTGTTATCTCAGAACGGATGGGGCTATTTTTTAAGTTTTCATGGAAATAAAATTGCCCCTATTTGTCCTGGGCAAATATTTCTGAGCCTCGCCTGCAAAACGCAGCAGATTTCGGTTTTGGTGTGAACGCACCTTTATCCCGTTTGGCTAAGGCTCTGTGGGTTTTATCCTTAAATAGTCCACGAAGTTCTGAATATTGTAAATATCGACGCTAATTTTGCAACCGAGTTTGCGATCCTATATTCTCAAAATAGAGACGCCCGCCGCACGGAAGGGAAATGCTGTCAATATTTCTGCAGCCATGTGAGAAGATCTTATGCCTGTGAACAGTGACCGCGGAGACGGTGGGACTACGGGGGCATTAGCCCCAGCACATTTTCTTGACGTATGCAATAATTTCTCTTTTTCTGATAATCCTCAGTTTGTGTCAAGCTCAACTGCGCCGACATCTCTCGCGCTTTTCCGTATCGGTACCTTTGGTACAACTTGCAAAACACAAGCTTTGCACGAGTTGTCTCGGCGCACTAGTGGGGCGTATTATTGCGGTCCAGTCGGGGATTTCATTATTTGTATCCCGCTTATCATGAAAATAAACGTAAATGCGGCATGCTGGTTAAGTGAACGTTGGGATAAAGTATATCGAAAAAACTAATGCACAGATCGTTGCCAGTGTCGATGCTGCATTTGTTCTCAAACCATAATTAAACGCAACTAACGATGGAATCATTTCTTGGCTAAAAGATTTCCAGTTTAGGTTCTAGCGCAAGTTAACTTTAGAGTTTATTAACGAAACTAACGTTAGTTGCGTTGCCGGCGTTATTTGCAGTAAATTCTCTAATGCATAACGCAATTAATGTCCGATGTATTTTGAGCTACACTGTATTGTAGGCTACCGTCGGCTGGTCGGTAAACATGTGCTGGAGCTCATGTTTTGTTTTTGGGACAGTTATCAGCATATTTAAGTCATCGGTAAAACCCCATGTCGAGAAATAATCGGCTTATAGGATTAGCGAAGGTTTGTGAGGCTGAATGGCTATCACTTATTGACGTATTGTGTGTGAGCTTTTGTCTGGACGTTACCCTCTTTCAATAGCAGTCTAGTAGGAGAACTATTCAGGGCTAGACCTGCAATTGTGTGACTGTAAGCTGGGCACAAAAGGGCAGGCCTCGGAAGGCTAATTAAACATCGGTGAACTTCGGAAATGGGTGTGTGACGTCAATAGGCATATTCATAGAATCTTGATGACATCAGCTTCCGCGCGGCTCCGCAGCAACGAGTTTGTGTGACTTCCCTTAAAAAAACCAGTGCCATACACAATATCATAAAGTGTACAGCAGCTGTCAGAAGTCCACATTTGTTTCTTAAGTGCAGATGTTGTGTCCACCTAAAGTCTTGAAATGTGACCAGCCACCACACAAAAAAGAGCACCATGCTGACTGACCTCTACTGGGGAATGTTCTTTGTATAAATCTTCCCCTACCACCTCTGATGGCTGTCTGGGGTCTAGGGGTAGGTCTGACTGGCTCCTGACTGGAACTCTGAGGTTGAACAGCTTGCTGGGTGGTACTGGGACTGTCACTCCACACTATCCTCTTGATTGGCTTCTTGGTCTCTGGAAAAACAAAATAACTGGGGTACGGCTGGAATGCCCAATCCTTCCTTGAGAATTAAATTTAAAAACTGTTAGCAGAATTTGACAAACACGCCTAAATAAATTTTTCCTTTTTAGAATCCTTGCAGCCTGAGATTAAATAGAAGGAATACACAACTATTACTGCAAGCTCCCGACACACTACTGTAATGCCAAGGCATACTACCTTCACACATATAAAAAAGACAATTTCCATATCTCTTGAGCACACTGTTTATACTGTTCATTAGGGTTGGGCAATATGCGATATATATCGATATATTTTGCCAGAAGCCCATATCACAACATGCGATATGAAATACCCTTATCACGATATGACGATATAGAAACCAGAATGCAAAAATGCATTGAGGTTTCGATGATACATGTTATATTCCAAATAATGCCATGATGTCCCATATCTTTCAGTCACTGGTCAAGTGCTATCTTAACATGTTGGAAAAATAATTTTAGGTTCATATTTGATCTTGGGAATTCCTGGAAAATTTTGCATTTTGACATCTGATGACTCAAGATGATGATCTTGGGAATTCTTGGGAAAATTTGCTTTTTGCCTTCTGGTGAACCCATGAGACGATCTTGGGAATTCATAAAATTTTGCTTTTTGACCCCAGATGACCTTTGAACTCCATCAAAAACGATAGAATTCTTCCTCTTACCATAATGCACATACAGTACATACTAAGTATGAAATTTATTCAAGCTTCCTATCTTGAGATATCGTGTTAAAAACATTTTCAGTGTTTGACTCCCGGTGACCCTACATGACGTTTGACCTCCACCAAACATGATAGCATTCATCTTCCCACCATAACACATCCACATACTACCTATGAAATCTATCCAAGCTTCCTTACTTGAGATATCGTGTTAACAAGGTTTTCAGCATTCGACCCCCGGTGACCCCAGATGACCTTTGACCTCCACCAAAAAAAAAACAGTGTTCTTCCTCTTACCATAACGCATCTACATACTAAGCATGAAATTTATCCAAGCTTCCTTACTTGAGATATCGTGTTAACAAGGTTTTCAGCATTCGACCCCCGGTGACCCCAGATGACCTTTGACCTCCACCAAAAAAAAAACAGTGTTCTTCCTCTTACCATAACGCATCTACATACTACGTATGAAATTTATCCAAGCTTCCTAACTTGAGATATCGTGTTAACAAGGTTTTCAGCATTCGACCCCCGGTGACCCCAGACGACCTTTGACCTCCATCAAAAACGATAGGGTTCTTCCTCTTACCATAACGCATCTACATACTAAGTATGAAATTTATCACAGCTTCCTATCTTGAGACATCGTGTCAACAAGATTTTCAGAGTTTGACCTCCGGTGACCCCAGATGACCTTTGACCTCCACCAAAAATGATAGACTTCTACCTCTTACCATAACACATCTACATACTAAGTATGAAATTTATCCAAGCTTCCTAACTTGAGCTATCATGTAAACAAGGTTTTCAGCATTCGACCACCCGTGACCCCAGATGACCTTTGACCTCCACCAAAAATGACAGAGTTCTTCCTCTTACCATAACACATCTACATACCATGTATGAAATTTATCCAAGCTTCCTAACTTGAGATATCATGTTCATAAGGTTTTCAGCATTTGACCGCCGGTGACCCCAGATGACCTTTGACCTCCACCAAAAATGATAGGATTCTTTCTCTTACCATAACGCATCTACATACTAATTATGAAATTTATCCAAGCTTCCTATCTTGAGATATCATGTTAACAAGGTTTTCAGCATTCGACCCCAGGTGACCCCAGATGACCTTTGACCTCCACCAAAAATGACAGATTCTTTCTCTTACCATAACGCATCAAGAAACTAAGTATGAAATTTATCCAAGCTTCCTACCTTGAGATATCGTGTTAACAAGGTTTTCAGAGTTTGACCTCCGGTGACCCCAGATGATCTTTAACCTCCACCAAAAATGATAGGATTCTTACTCTTACCATAACACATCTACATACTACGTATGAAATTTATCCAAGCTTCCTAACTTGAGATATTGTGTTAACAAGGTTTTCAGCATTCGACCCCCGGTGACCCCAGACGACCTTTGACATCCATCAAAAACAATAGGGTTCTTCCTCTTACCATGACGCATCTACATACTAAGTATGAAATTTATCACAGCTTCCTATCTTGAGACATCGTGTCAACAAGATTTTCAGAGTTTGACCTCCGGTGACCCCAGATGACCTTTGACCTCCACCAAAAATGACAGACTTCTTCCTCTTACCATAACACATCTACATACTAAGTATGAAATTTATCCAAGCTTCCTAACTTGAGCTATCATGTTAACAAGGTTTTCAGAGTTTGACCTTCGGTGACCCCAGATGACCTTTGACCTTCACCAAAAATGATAGAGTTCTTCCTCTTACCATAACACATCTACATACCAAGTATGAAATTTATCCAAGCTTCCTAACTTGAGATATCATGTTCATAAGGTTTTCAGCATTTGACCCCCGGTGACCCCAGATGACCTTTGACCTCCATCAAAAATGATAGGATTCTTTCTCTTACCATAACGCATCTACATACTACGTATGAAATTTATCCAAGCTTCCTATCTTGAGATATCGTGTTAACAAGGTTTTCAGAGTTTGACCTCCGGTGACCCCAGATGACCTTTGACCTACACCAAAAACGATAGGGTTCATTCCCTTACCATTACACATCTACATACCAAGTATGAAATTTATCCAAGCTTCCTAACTTGAGATATCATGTTCATAAGGTTTTCAGCATTCGACCCCCGGTGACCCCAGATGACCTTTGACCTCCATCAAAAATGATAGGATTCTTTTTCTTACCATAACGCATCTACATACTTCGTATGAAATTCATCCAAGCTTCCTATCTTGAGATATCGTGTTAACAAGGTTTTCAGTTTGACCTTCGGTGACCCCAGATGACCTTTGACCTACACCAAAAACGATAGGGTTCATTCTCTTACCATAACACATCTACATACCAAGTATGAAATTTATCCAAGCTTCCTAACTTGAGATATCATGTTAACAAGGTTTTCAGCATTCGACCCCCGGTGACCCCAGATGACCTTTGACCTCCACCAAAAATGACAGATTTTTTCTCTTACCATAACGCATCTACAAACTAAGTATGAAATTTATCCAAGCTTCCTCACTTGAGATATCGTGTTAACAAGGTTTTCAGCATTCGACCACCGGTGACCCCAGATGACCTTTGACCTCCATCAAAAACAATAGGGTTCTTCCTCTTACCATAACGCATCTACATACTAAGTGTGAAATTTATCCAAGCTTCCTATCTTGAGATATCGTGTTAACAAGGTTTTCGGAGTTTGACCCCCGGTGACCCCAGATGACCTTTGACCTCCACCAAAAGCAATAGAGTTCTTCCTCTCAATATGGGGCATCTATGTACCAAGTTTGAGAACTGTCAGAGTTTCCCTTCTTGAGATATCGTGTTAACGAGCAAAGTGTCACAAACACACACACACACACGCACACACGCACACACAGATATCCTCGAATTTGGTACCATGTAAGTACACACATACATACACACATACGCCATCACGAATGCATTGGTTTCTCTTATCATCGAAACCAAAAATGAATCCTTTTGGGGACTGAAATTTCAATAATTTAAATTTTTAAGATGAAACAGTGTTTATAATTTCAGAAGTATTCATTCATCAATTTTGTCCTGATTTAGAAAATTAGCTGTAAAACTTCTTTAGGATTATTTCAGGCACATTTAGCCTTGTCTACAACAGGTTCATCCATTTTAGCGATGTATCGATATATCGCAAAAATTTTGGCGATATATCGATATGGATTTTTTCATATCGCCCAACCCTACTGTTAATGTCTAAAATTGTTCCAAACATAGAATAGTATGGTGGAACACCTACAGAATGGGGTGATTGCAATTTCTTTTTTAAGCCAAAAGTGCAGAGTTCACCTCCCTTGTACTTTCTCTACTACAACCCCATCTTGTGAACATCCTCATTATAGCTCTTTACAAACAGAAAACTAACCAGTCACACAATTAGCAGGCTGACTAATCATGTGAAATAGTGGTAGTCCCTAAATGTGAACAATTTGACCAACAACTGGGCAGTGCCTCCTGTTGGCCTACTTTAGACAGGTAAACCCCATCCCTACTTTTCTCCTGTATAAGGTCTTGAATGTTGAGTAACAACATCCTATTCTGGTCATGTAATACCCAATTTAAGATGCTTTTTAGAAAGGGATAATGTATCAACACAGCTAATGGAATTGTGCACTAAATAAATACTAAATGACTCCGCTTGTCACATCAAGATGCTGGACAAAAGTTTTTTTCTTACCTCCATCTCCACTTGATGACGGCTGAGCATTTCCAGAATTGGCCTGTGAGCCAGATGTTTCAGGACGACTGGCAGCTGTAGCTGTAGAAGTCTCCAAAGAGATGTCCTCACTACCAGTAACAGTGGACCGATCCTCATCTTCCTTGGACCCACCAGTTGACGTCAGACCTGAAAGCTGGGCTTGCGAGACCTGCTCGCTGCTGGTGGGTGGTGAGGGGGATGAACTTGACCTTTGAAAACCAACATGAGACTGTCATAACAATAGTCCCTCAAAAGTCCAGCATTAAACTGTTCTTACCTTATCTACATTTTGCTGAACAACAGCAATGTACACAATGACACATGATGTGGTTTGAACAATACTTTTTTGAAAAGCACTCTGTCTTCTGTCCTGTATTTTCTCAACAACAATTATTTAACTGATCAACATGTGCTTTTAACTGTCAGTAAGACTGTGCTTCTTTTGAGGTGAAGGCTCCTTAAATACTTCATTTTTGCCACCATTACCTAACATCTTTCTGAACAAGCAGCAATCCTTCCCTATCCCTGTTATTTGGCTCACACACTTCAAATTTCAAACGGCTATCCTACCTTTGCTGACCAATGCCTGCTTCATCTGACCCATGAGATGAAGGTCTCACTGCACTGCTGGTTTGAACACCATCAGCACCCGAGGGCATCACTGTAGACTCAGGTCTGGGTGTGGCTTCTGCTAAACTAGGAGAAGCTTCTGCTACACTCACTAGCAACAAGGGAGAAAAAAAGATGGCTTTGATTTTGCATACATTAATTTCACAGTAATTCTAATAACCTTGATAAAATCTACCGATACTTCATATGTCTCACAATCCTTCAACTTTTCTTCTAATTGATCACATCTAACATGAGAATACAAACATGGAAATACAAACTCTACACGAGAGCAGAATGTTTTCTTAACCTTGTATGTCTGAACCCAATGCAGAAACAGAAGTGAACTCTGTTCAACTAATTCAGTAAAACACAACATTCCCACAAAATGTGCAACTACTTTGCATTTTAATGAAACTGTCATCAACAACTTTTAAGTCCCACTAAAACTAATATGAAATTAAAACTCACCTGGAGCCAAGCTCTGTATGGGAGTTGTTGGTACACTCCTGCTACTGCCAGCCTCATCCTCACCCCCCGGAAGATATATCATTGTATCATCCACACCAAGATCTGCAAAATATACCCAAAAAATCAAATCAAATTCCCAGCTTGGTTAAATTTTCATGTTAAAACCTTTGCATACAAAGGAAGTACACAGAACATGCATGTTTTCCTTTCTTATATGAAATTTTTAAAAAGACATTTTATGGAGATATTACAATGCTGCTATAACTTCTCTAACAAAATACAAAATGACACACAAAAGACAGCCTAGTTCCAGCCTTCATGTTATGTAAACCAGCTTTGCATACTTTAAGCACTAGTACTTCGTCTTTCCTTATACTAATTTTATTTTGGCAGTGCTATTGTTTATTTTTATTCATTTCTTTGTTTGTTTGTTTTCTGAAGATGCAGACAATTTCACAGAATAGAACACTACAATGTTTCTTTAATTATATTCTACAAATAAAATGACCACTTTACCATGGTACTGTAATGAAATAAGAAATTTCAGGCATATTAAAGATTCCAGTTTGTGCACCTCATGAAGCCCATCCCAATTTACCAAACAATCCAATATCATTATTTTTACCTCCTTGTGAAGCCAATTGTGCCAGCCCTGGTGCTCTAGTATCTGTACCCTCAGGGGCACTAAACTGGAATCTTTGGTGGCCTTGCTGGTGCAGTGGTGAGCTATAACAGGAAAAAACGAACATAAAACAAGTGTAAATAATCTTCAAGTGACATCATTCTGAACTCCTTGGGGCTTGAATTTATTTCTCCCTCAATAGTACAATAACTGGTCACATTTCAAAGTTCAGAAATATTTGCCAATTACAGGTGGTAAACATGGATACATACCCAGCTGAACTTGCAGTATCTGATGCCATTTGAACTAATTCACTGAATTTTTCACTTAAGACACAATAACAGTTCTCAATGCAGAAAACCTTGGAAAACCATCTTACCGATTCCTATGCATTGCACTGCCTACAATATGTGTAGGTTACAGCTGAGATAGTAACTTAAGTCTACCCCATTTGAAAATGTCCATTTTATATGAAAGCAATTAAAGTTCCAACCTCAGTCATTGACATAGCTTCCCAACATTAACTGATGTAGAGTCACACTTCATTAAGACCATATACAACACAAGGCTAAAATGTATTCAGTCTTCACATATAATTATCTTTTCCCGAGCAGACATATCCTTGGTAAAAAAACCTAAAATACAACACTTACTTGATTGCTTCAGCAAAGCCATCATTGCGATGAGGAACAAACAGTGTTGGAGTGCTAGGAACCTGACGATCATCCCCCATGTCGTCAAACGCAGCCTTCAGTAAGAAAATAGTTGCCAACAAAAGTAAGCAAAACATCAACTTCATAAACTGATATAGACATATATTTTTGCATACTTCATCATTACATGTTACAAAAATTATCAAAACCAATTCATCACACACAAACGGCTTACAGTGTATCTGCAACACACTTCAATTATATTCAATAACATTTATTTTCCAGTGATTTCATGAGTACAATATACACACATACAAACCATACTGAATTACAAATTGTAGCACACATGTATATTTATGAAATCATAAACTTGGGGATTACTGAGAAAGGTATACAGAAAACAGGTGGTTGTTAGGTCAATTGAAAAACATGCATGGGAGCACAGAGACAGAATTTTCTGATAGATTAAAATCAAGAATTAAATCACCCCACCTCCTCCGACATTAAAGCAAGCACACCCACCGACCTAGCTACAACAACAGAAAGCATCAGACATAGAGGACAGAATATCAGTAGAAAGCAAGCAGATAACAGTTACAAGATAACAAGACATAAATTGGAAAGTTGTTTACTTTCATCTACGATGTTCAAACTTGCATACACAATGAGATCATAACTACCATACCTCTACATGGATAAACTTTTATGATCCCACTCGTGTTCAGACCAAAGTAACCATCTGCTGTCAAACCAGGTTAAGGTAATGTCTCCACAGCCTGAAAGGTCTTTGTACAAAGAACCTTGAGGATGCCCACCAAAGAGCCATCATCAATTGATCACCCAAGCAATCACACTGCAGAACTGTGATCCCCATTTTATGGTCACACAGACCCAACAGGGCAATCACAACCCCCAAAATGCGACGATTTCTCACTATAATTGGTAATAGGGAGTGTACCCTTGACTTTGTGTAACTGCTATCTATATGATAATGAAGCACAAGCACTAGTGTTTGAGTATATCAGGGATCTGTATAGTTACTCTGGCATCCGTAATTTTTTTTTTTATAAACAATGCGGGGATAATTTACTGGGTATTGCATCACATGTTGCTACACAAGTTTATCAAATAATGACATAAAGGGAAAAATGTAGAAGAGTTAGTGTAAACCTTGGGATTTGAAAAAATGTCATGCTTAAGCCATCAGAAAACATCAAAGAATGGTTTCACAATTTGAACCTTAAATTATTACCTGTAATGATCCTGTTAGGAAATTGAAAGAGACTACTAAAGGTTGAATGCCTGAGCTAAATTGCATACTTCTTGGATTGAATATTATATTCAATGGCTATACTCATACTCACAAATGAAAATGCAGGAAGCTGCCGCCCTGTTGATGGTAACCTCTCTCTGGGTCTTGGAACACCAGACACCTATTGGTAAAATTACAACGAACAGATAGTACACATTAGAGAGGTACTATGTCACACTTCAAATCCATATCCCCACAATTTCTATGCAAACACACAAATACTGTGCAAATCTATGAGAGCTTTGAACAGATACAAACTAGTCACCACCGCTGGTGTCATAATTCCTGTCCCTCAATACAAATTTTAAGATAGTTACAGGGTTACCAGTAACTCCCAAAGTTAAGGAAAAATATATCGATGTATACATATGTGACAATGACACCCCATCCAGCCAATCATAAAACACAATTAAAAATTATGACACCAAACACATGCACAAAATGTTCTATGTGAGCCACTCAAATTCCTTAGTTTGTGGAAATTTTTCACTGTAGATTGCTTTAGATGGTAACTACTTTTGATTAACCATTCTGAATGCAAGCCACTATTTTGCACTTGTGGATAGTTCATTCTCACACATTAATCAATCTTTAAGTGAAGAAGGCCATCAGGCGTATGGAAGAAATCAAGGGATTTTGCTTGACTCACCACAACTGGAGATGGTTCTGTATGGATAGCCTCTGCCTGTGAGGCACTATGTTCTGGTGGGTCAACTACTAACTGAGGAGGGGCACCTTGACCCCTAGATGAAGACTGGGCCACTACCTCTTGTTCCTGTTGGTCCATTGGTCCAGGAGAGTCTGAACCGATCTGGGAGGCTTCACCATGTTCTTCCTCATCCTCATCTGAATTTCAACAAAAAAAAAAATTCAAGGAAAATACACAAGAAAGCCAAAAACAAATGTTTAGAATGATTACTTACGGCAAAAATTCAGTGACTTGTAAAATTCAATTTTGAAAAATTATTACTTTAATGTTGAAAATAAACTGTACAAGTATGAAAGCTCTCTTTTGCTCATTTTCATACATTTTACATACCCTTTGCACACATTCATGTCTTTGTAATCACATGTTCATGCCTTCTTATGCACCTTCTTGTGTATACACCCATGCACTGTTTTGCACAAATTCATCCCCTCTTTTTCACACATTCACTCCTTCTATTTCAAAAATTCATGTCTTCTTTTGAACATACCCATGTCTTCTTTTCCATATATTCACACTTTCCTATTCCACATTCATGTCTTGTTTTGCACATGATCAAGCCTTTGTTCTATATATTTTGTCATGGTTTTACATACTTGTTCATACAGAATAGTTACATGCTGATGTTTTTTCTCTTACCAATGATTTCTACAACCTCTCTGCCTGTTACATCCATCTCCTCAGCAGACGTAACAGGGGATTCCCCCTCCATAGCTCCACCCTCTTCTCCTAGGTCTTCTCCTTCCATGTCCTCATCTTCATCCTAAGGAATATCACAGAAAAAGCAACTTGCAAATAAAAATGTTTTCATTAGGCTTGGGCAGGTGACCTGACTCTACTTCAGAGTTAGGGAGCGACTTCACTTTCCTTGGAGTCACAACTCTCGAAGAACTTCCATCACTCTCATAACAAACATGTATATATTTTGTGAGCTCATGCATCTGTATTAGTGTTCTTTTCCAAGTTGTAATGACGTACAGTATTGTAAGAATAATACTCCATCTTTTAGTCTAATTCTGTCTCGATTCACTAGTGTTTCCTTCAGCTGACCACTACCATTCTCTGACATGGGCAACTCACCACCTCAGCTGCTGAAAAGACTGTAATGTAGGCTTGTATTTGATTGTCTGTAGCAGAAATTCCATATGTGCATATGGCAGTTATGACATCATTGTAGGAATATCAAGTGACCATTTGGGGGTGGGTTACCAAGTCCAAAAAGATCAGAGCCCCCAAACCTAGTTTCCAGTCAAAACCAAACACTTTTCAAGTATCAAACAGTTTCACATGCACATCACATTTTGAAAGCGTTCTGAGAATGTCCTGTGTTTCGGAAATATAGAAAGATTGGGATATAAGCAACCTACAATGCCTCAAGAAGATCACGAAAGTTCCTCCTTATTTGCAGCAGATACTTTTTAATTTTTACCCAATGACTCACAATGATCCAGAAATGACCACTGACTTTCAACAAATTTCCTACACCACATAAAGGCCCCTAATGAATGATTACTGTGAACGAAGTTAGAGATCTATAAACTTATGGTAGAAGCACCCCCACGATGGCCCCCAAAGACCCCCTAGTGGCTTTCGATCTTAAATTTTCAACCACTTCACAAGCACCACTACTTTACAATTACTCTGGCCAATTTAAGATCTGTTCACATTTGTGGTAGTTGCAGAGGGTAAATTTTCAACCCATTGCTCCAAAACACTCTTAAATGACCTTTGACCTTTAACTTTTGGACACTGAATAAGAACTATTACCAAATGATTACTGTGACCCAGTTTCAAGAACATCTAGGTCATACTCATTTCTGTGAGAGAGGTATTGGGTGAATATTTAAATGATGGCCCCCTGACATCTACCTTTGACCTTAAAGTCCCTGAACACCCCATCTGTGCAATTGATAATGAATTATTGTGACCAAATTGAAAAGAACAGCAATTTCTATCTGTAGACCTGAAGTAATGCTTTTTTTTCAAAAATGAGCAAAATTTGACCTCATTATGTATAATTTAAAGGGGATTCACCATCCACAAGCTTTAAGTAGCTTTAAGTAGCTTTCTGTGTAATCTCCTCGGCTGTTTCTTTCTTTCTTTTTTTTTTTTTTTTCAAACCGCTTATTGTTCCAGTGATCTTGTAATTTTATTGTATTCTAAGAACGGCCGAAATAAAGTTGAATTGAATTGAATTGAATTGAAAAAGTGAACTCTGAGTGACCTTTGACCTTACAGTATTAAAGATCCTTGAAAGCTCAACTTTCTCTGCACAATTTCTGCGACGGGCAACTTCCCCCAGACACTTCCCTTAGATAACTTCCTCACCAGAAAAATTTGTTATTGTTCCAGGTGGGAAGTATCCAGGGAGAAGTTGTCAGGGAGCGAATGGTCCCCAGGAGTTGTCCAGGGTTACTGTGCCAGTGGCAATTGTAATGGGAACTTTTGGGGCCTGGCCCACTTACTGAGTATCCAGTTCCTTCATCTCCTTCATAATTATCATCATCCATGAAACCTCCTTCATCCCCTTCTTCATCTTCTTCCTCTTCGTAGTCTGTCACCTCTTTGTCACTGTCAACCTCTCCCGGCATCTTGTCATCTCCCCCCTGAGTAAAAATCACAAAGCAATGGGTCAAAACAAGGTAAATGACTTGCATCACATAGAGTTAAATGCTGGGATGTCAACTGGGCACACATCCCATGGTGGTACCTAAGAGCCTTGTGGGCATCAAAGGCATTAAGTGGTAGGTGCAGGAGGTGTAAGCCAAATAAGGGGTGTCTGGGGACATGCCAAAAAGAGACTATTGAAAAATTTCTAGCAAATATGAACATTTCGATGAGTATTTCAGTTCATCTAGTCCGAGCTTATTAGCAAAAATTTCCAAATAAGAAACCCTAGTAGACTTTCTTGCAAGAATATTTTATAATTTCAGTAAAGATGGTTTGGTAGGTGGATTGGGGGAGGGAAGGGGGCTTAAGTAAGGTTTGCTGGAAAAGGGAGGGTTACAAGAGTAGGCAGACACTCCACCCTGGGACATCCCCTTAGCCCCAACCCTTGCCTTCCTCTTTAAATATGTATATGTATGCATCATACAAGTCAGGCTTGAAAATTGTCAGTTGGGTTGTACTTTCTACTACAAGAAGGCCTTCAATTATGCAACAGAACAAACAAGACGTTAAGTCACAGTCATTTATGTAAGGAAAGGTTCCCACACTTTTGAGACGCTGAATTCACGACTTGTTCAAGACCAAGATGGTCCTTTTCAGCACCTAAGAATAATGAATTCATGTAAGAAAATAATATCTGGACTTTATTTTACACAATTATGCACTCTGGACAAAAGAGGATGAGAACAGTAGCCTAGTAAGTGTTAGCTCTCACTTCCCCAGATTACATGGCAATTTTCCCAGACCACATACACAAATTTAAGTACTTTACGGACCAGACAAAATTCTTGACATTTTCTCATTTTCCCTACTGCATAGAAAACTAGTTATTTTTTGTACTTCACCATGCTACTTGCTAAACAAATATCCAAGGAATATGTCTTAATCCATGCAGAGTCTCACTGTACCTTATTTCTTTCTACAGATCATATCAACCTCATCTATGTCCACATTTCTACAGAAACAAAATGCCAGCGATCTACGAACAAATTGATCACCTCAGATAATCAGATCAAATCTTACCTCCCCATCACTGTCTTCCACCAGTATCACATCATCGTCATTATCATCCTGACTGTGAGATGGAGTTGGTTTTTGGTCTTCCCGCCTCTCATCTACATGCTCCATCCTCTCTGGAGGTCCAGTAGATTGGGGCTCTGAGGTGATATGACAGAAGTAATGTTTGCATTGTATAAGGTTTGCAAAGGACACTACAATGCTACTGACTAAATAATTCACATACTTTTCAGATTGGTTTAAATTTTGAAAATAGCTTCTAAGATGTTATTCATGAACAGCAGTTCTCGAATGGTATTAAAGTTGACAGAAACACCAGCAAGGCTAAAGAGTAAATGACATCCTGTAAGTACATTTAACTTGTGCAGATGAAGGTGATGGCACTGGAAGCAATAAAGCTTGGCAATCAGGATGTCAGGAGTTTGAGACACCATCTGGGTCACAATAAGAGTCTAGGAAAACTGCAGTTTAACCTGGAGGTAACTGCTAACAAAGCTCTTTCTACTTAAAGCATTTCTCTGCATTAAATTACATATTAGAAGACCATGTTGCAGAAATATGACTAATTTAATTTGCAAACTCAAAATGGCTGCCATTTTGATACATTTTTGTCCATCTTGAAATCATGTATTCCATCTGGAAATCTGGGACTCATAGAAGAATATATTTTGTGTCTAATCCCATGTTCTTAAGGGATAGCAGTGACAGTAACATGTTACATTTGGTACCTGCATAATTTCGATAAGTTCACTATGGCTGCTAATTTGATGACTTTGGTCTGCATCTAAAAAATGTGAGGCTCACGGAAGAGAAATTTTCGTGTCTAATTTTATGAGCACACATAACTCATGAAATATACCCAGAAACACACAGAACAATGAACCACTGCAAAAGATCACTCTTTGGTTAATAGATCCATCCATCCAACAAGCAATCAAGCTAAAAGAAGATCCACAAACCTGTTGATCTGTCTCCTTGTTTATGTCTGTCATCAGAACTAGACTGTGAAGCCTGTGGAGTATCGGCCTGGTTGCTAGGGGCAACCTGCTCTACCCTACCCCCTTCTACAGTACCCACAACCCTTTCTGCTGGCTCTGGGGCAACACTGCCCATCACAACCTCCACCTGTTCTGGCTGGAAACTGGCAGTGGCCTGTTCTCTGTCAGACCTTTCAGGTAACACCTCTGCCACAGTAGCTCGATCTGCCTCTCTAGCTCTTTCCGCCTCCCTCATGACTGGTGCAACATGGGATTCTTCTTGTGCCTGCACCCTTGCTATCTGCTGACCCAAAAGGAGAAACTTTCACAATGTTTGAATAGTAGAAAAAACAAGTATTGTTCCTCAAGAGATGAAATATTAAACTTAGAAGGACATTACTAACAGCATTTAGGAATTATTTGCTGTTTACTGCTTTGACAAAGTATAAGCAATAAAAGATTTTTTTATTTGAGAAAATTTCTAAGAATCCTATATTTAATCCCTGTATCCTCTGCAAAAATTACACACAACTTTGTATCCTTGTAAAGACATTCACGACCAACAACAGGAATAAATGCACCATGACAAACTGTAAGTGCTTTGTGCAAATTTAATTCCTGTAACTGTGTAGGTAGGGTTCTAGTTCTCAAGCAGACTTGTAGTAGGTACTCCCATACTCACCCATCCACACATCTGCCTGTACTTGGACCTGTGAGAATTACTTGTACTTATCCTTATGCTCACAGTTTTGAATGGTAAGTATTAGAGCTGATGCAATTTTTTGTTTGTACTTATGGATGATATCTACTGTATTCCTAAACAAAGACAGCATACTTGTACTCACTCATAACTCAAGTTGTCTGTGATACTCATACTTGTAACCAGAGATGACATACTTACACTCATGAAATTGGACTCACACTACATGGTCTGGTTCTACAAATGTTCATTTTATTCCTATGCAGTAATGTTAGCTTTGTAAAAATGTATTTTTACATTCTCAAAAATACTATTAAGAAAATGTTATCTACAGGCTGTCCACTCTGCTTCACTCACCGGCTGAGGAGTAACTCTTTGTCTTTTCTCTGTAGGAGGCAGAATATCTCTTTCCATGGAGCTCTGGTCACTAAAGATTACAAGAAACACAAAAAGGAAACATGAGAATAGGGGAGGTTGATTTCACCAATAATCTGGTTGAGGTGGATGGAAAAATTTGTCTCCCCACCCACCCCATTTAAATGAAATTCTTAACAGTTAATAAATCAAGTCCCAGACAATGCAGAGACTGCATAAGATACTGTTAATCTTTCCACTTGCTTCCCATTCATCCTACACTATCCCCCTCTTACTACCTCCTCCCCCCTTTTACTACATCCCTTCCCCACCTCTCATCCTTCCCTACATGAAAGAGGAAATGAAACTTTCACATAAATTATTTTACCACATGTCCACTCATGTTCAAGAGTACCTTATCCTTTAAGCATAAGACTTTTCTACCCTACCTCTCAGTGGGTTCATCCCGTTGCCTCTTGTTGCTCCCAGGAATTGTCTGAGATGCCCCAGCTGATGAACTAGATGATGGCTCAGAAGAAGTTGAAGGACCTGGGTGACAAACATGTAAAGGTCAAATTGTTCCTGTGTCAGCTGATCAAACAAACTGATGTTACCATGGTTGATCCAAGATGAAGGACTTGACTTAGCTAAATATTTAACAGGGTTCTTTCACTTCCTTCCCTTCATGATCCCACAACTTTCTAAGACAGTTACAAACAGGCATTCCTTTAATTTTTGAGACATATGACACTACTTTCCAGTTTTTTTAAGGGAGACATTACAACTACAGTTAACTGGATCACTCAACTTTTTTCATAAATTTTTAATTTCCATGACTTTACAGGTTTTCCATGACCTGTAAGAAACCTGCATTACTACAGCTCTAATATGTAAAAACAGATACAGTGGTACAGGATATAGGTTGAAGTAAACAACAAAGCAGTGTCCAGAGGGTTTTATTACAGATCAGTAACAGAGGACATATTGAGAGTGATAACTTTAATTTAAAACTAAGATCAGGCGGTTTTAATGCAGAATATGAGAAACTTTTGATGCTTTGGCAACTGGCAGTGTTTCAAGTAGTGCCATTGCTAAACTAAACTGCTGAAATGAATTCAGACTGCTGGTAGCATCAATTGTAATAAAGTATTGCTTGTAACCTTTATGAAGTGACTCTTCAGATGACACAGTTTTATTTTTTATTAATCATGAATGTGATGAAATTTGAAATTCAACACAAAATTTATCACCAAACAATGTGACTGAAAATACTTCATGCATATTTATAGATAATACACCTTCCTTGTCAGTACAAATGAATATTCAGGAATGAATAGAGAAAAGACATTTATTATCTGTAAACTTGTTGAACAACAACAGCATGAATATTCAAAACCTCCAACTGTATCCAGTACAGACCCATTTCACCTAGACCACACTTCAAATGGCAAAGTGAAATGCGGCCATGTTGGAGAACACATGCATGTGCAAATAACCAATCATTCATAGTCATGAGGGAATGTGAACACACACATACTGTGTATACACTCAACACATAAAGCTCTCCAACATTGCAACATAAAGAAACCCTGACATCATGTGAAGTGGACCTTTACTCAGCAGTACTGCAAACAGCTAGAATGACATGAATATTCATGAGGCCTGCTGCCTGATCAAGTGGCATACCACTAATCGGTATATCTTCTATGTATGGCTCTGGTTCCTGATGAGATATTGGTTCTGTCCTAGCAATCAATGGAGTCTGTTGAGTGGGTGTCACTGCTTGGATGGGTGTGGCTGATACCATTGGTACTGTAGGGGGTTCACTTGTTTGAACTGTAAAAAGGAAGGGGAGCAAAAGAATAAATCAACCAGCTGAAGCCAAGTACTGAATAATTCAAAATCAAAACACAGGAAAATGTGTTTCTCATGCTCCATCTGTTTATGTGAGTAACCTCCTAAGAGTACAGAGTGACTGACTTTTATATTTTTAACAAATGATTGACAAGGAATCCTTATGACCTCTAACTTCTATGAGCTATGCAAACATTGACACACCAAGAGCCTTCCAACAGAACCCTAACAGTACCAAAGATTACAAGATTCACTACATTTTATATCTGAGCAAAGTTTTCCAGCAGTAGCTGAAAGCAGTTAATAAGCCTTGAATAAATCAAGTGTCTGACATTTCCATTTAAATGCAATTTTGGCACCAACCCTTAATCATGACACTCACCATCAAAAATCTAGGAAAAAATCTTCTTTTATCACAATTGCTCCATTCATTAGAAACCTTAAATAATTAGTCCGAGAAAATGTTGTCTTGAAAGTGCAAATTGGAACCTAGGAAACAGATCAGAGCTAAGACATGGCAAAGAGGACAAAGGCAGAGCTACTGTCAGTAGCAAAGTTTGCTTAGGAGGAACCTGAGGGTCAAAATGTCAACTGATGCAGATGTTATGGGTTTTTATCCATGGCACTGTTCTTGCTGAACTGATTAATTCCAAATACCCTTACTTTAGCAAGGTTGCTTAACTGGCTGACCATAATATGGCAGGTATCATATCATGTGTGAGTTGCTGTAAATCAGTTCTATTTGCCAGATTAGGATAAGGAAAGTCTCACCTTCATGATCATCAGGGACATTGACCTGGGTAGGCTCAATGGTATGCGGCATCACCGTTGCCATTCGAGTGGTAGAGGTTGATGAAGACACACCACTACTGGTTGAAGGGGTCACTGCGATGGGTCGGATACTTGCAGTAGCTTTAGGGCCACTTGATACCTGGATACCCTTGGCAGTACCTACAGCCGAGGCTGGGGATGATAGGGGTTTGATATTGGCTGTGGGTGGGGGCTCTTCTCTAGATGAGCTGTAAAGCAAATTAAAATATCTCACACTTACTGTACATAAGTTCTGTGCATGACTTTAGAGAGGATCACAGAAAATATGGTCACAAGGGAGACTGAAATGAATAAGGGATGCTTTCAAAGACACAGGGACATGCCACCAAAAGGAGCTGCTTTTACTCTGCAGTTAAAGAATAAGCTTGTCTAGGGAGAGATCCATTGGAATTATATAAATATCCTTTACCATTTTCAGGGTATCATGCTTCAAAGTTTGATTTCTGAAAGTATCCTTCTCCTATGCAAAAATGATAATACAGAGTGTTGCATGGAGTTAGCATTTCTTTCATTAACCATACATAAAATATTCCTTGTTTAATTAACAGCTAGTTTATGGTTTGTTGAGTGATGCTGAAGTTTTTCCACCAGAAAAGCTTCATTTCCATAATCAATCCCTAAAAGGCACATCAACATTTCAAAGGTCCTTGCAACACTTGATGAACAAAAGATAACTTGAAAAATACTTTGTCAGTCCCTACTTCTACATCACAAATATGAATACTTAGCTAACCCTTATCCATCATATAGGAGAAAACTAGAATGACCCTGTAACATGGTTAATATTTGATGCATTATGGTGCGATGTGGCACTGTTTTCTTGGTTTTAAAAGCTTATATCATCAAATAGCCATGTATGTCATTTTCATATCGCCACACCTTTAACTCCTGGGTTTTAAAGCACCCTCCATATGCTTCCAAAATGAGAAACAGTTCGAGATGCAAAGACTGAAATGGATGTTTTTCTCTGACCCTCCCCCCCCCCCCCATTCATGTTATCGCAATATGCAAACTCCACCATCTATAGCTACATAAAGCAGTTTCCTAAACATTTTGGACCTTATATCTAGATTGAAACATTGCCCCAAACTATGTCAAATTACCTGGTATTCCAAATTCACTTTTAAGCTAACATCAATTAATGTGTTTAATTCACACAATAGTGACAAGATAGCTACAAGATAATATATGAGCTACCATACTCTTCTAACACTGTTTGACCTTTAACCTGGTGCACCATGGGTCAACTCACCTTGCCCTGTCTGGAGTGGTCAGCAAAGATGAAGGATGTCCTTCCAGCTGGTCAAGCTGACTGTCTCTGGCAAGCTGCTCCTGTGCTCTTTCTGCACGGATTTTATCCTGTTGGGTAGAAGATTAACAATTTCAACGTAATCAATGAATGGTTATCAACCAGACCACCTTTCAAAAGGCAAAAGGGAACGAAACAAACCTTTCCTTCTTTATATAATTACCAATAACATAACACTAACACACTTCCAACTGTGTTTCTATAAAAATCATCTCTCAACAAAGATGCTTATTGCTAGGATGGCATCTGAACAACGTGTCAGTAACTTTGGTACATTTCCTCAGACATTCTCCAAGCTGGAACTGCCCATGGGGAGTTGTCCAGGACCCATTCACTACAAGGTCTACTTACCCTGTCTGCCTTGACCTCTTTCAGTTCTCTCTCCAGGGCTGAGAGGCGGGCCTGATACTCCTGTTTCTGTCCATCTAACTTCCTCTCCATCTCCATCCTTGTGGCTTGTAGCTCTGACAGTTCCTTCTGCATCTTCTCTTGTTCAGAGTGATGCTTTTCTTTATCACCTGGTACAAATCAGAACAAGTAAGGTAAAATACACATTCTGCAATTCTAACTTCACATTTTAAACACTGTATCCTCTCACCCCCCTTTGCAACAGGACATTAAATTATTGTGGGACATTTCTACCTTCTTACAGAACATATGGTGTGACTTTAAACTTATTTTTAAAACGTCTATAAGACCAATTGAGATCATTCTTCTCTCTGTCAGGACCTTCCTTCATTCTGAAGCAATTCAAATAATAAAGCAGTAATAGTTGAAAAATTTCTTCAAGGAAGGTGGGGTGGAGAGGGGAGGGAGAGGTTGAGAAAATACTAAATATTTAATGACACCAGTCTCACTGATTCATTTCTGGGCACCACATAAAGACACTCCTGAGGTCAAGGGTCAAGTGCATCCATTTTCATTATGTTTGCTTACCTGTCAGCTGGGTAATTTTCTGTTTTGCAGACTGCAGAACTCTTCTCTGTTTCTCATTCTTCTCATCTCTTTCAGCTATTTGGCTCTGTCAAGAATTAAAAGTGAAATTATGAAACAGGAACAGTTATTTAACATATCAGCAAGCATTTCATTGATTGACTGGGATACTTTGTCATGTAAAGTTAATCATAAATATTGGATTTACATTGACTGGATGTCTTTACTTTTACTTTAAGGTAAGTAATTTGTGTATGATGACAACTATTGCTAGATAATGATGATAAGACAAGATGGCTTCAGACAAATCACAAGCAGAACTCCCTTACCTTAAGATTTTCTTCAGTTTGTTTTAGAGTTGCTGTTTCCTTTAGAACAAAACAGGAGACACAATGACAGCAATGTAATAGGTGTTAAACCATTTAAAAAGAGCAAAGTGAAGATGAAACAAGAAGTTTGTTTTTCTATGTATGGTCACATTCCATCTAACCCAGAAATCAAAAAGTTATTCCACCTGTGATCACATGTATCAAAATGGCAACAAAACTTCAGAGATTGCACAGTAGAGTTCATATGAATCTGGCATGTGTGTAACTACCTTTGCCTTATCCAGAGCACACAAAATCTACAGTAATGTGGGAAGAATCTTCCAGTGTACAACCTTAATTCAAAGCTGGGGTCAAACACAAATGCATCAAAATAATGTTTTTTTTTTCCTTTCTTGCTTAAAATGAACTTTGACCTATTTTTCACATAAAAACAAAGTATTCATCTTTGTTCCTAACACTTCAGAGGTCTTTGACCCCACTAAAGTAGCTCAAGTCAATTTTAAAATGATATGCAAGTAAGATCTCCCTATTTCCACTCAAAAGAAGCCCCATATACCTTCCTAAGTCACTTAATTCTTCACTAACCTGACTCAAAGTCTGGACCTTCTCCTCAAGTTCTTTTATCTTGGCTTCAGTCTCTGGGTTTGGTTTGGCTGCCTCGGCTTCCTGGGTTGTCAGTCTGGCTTGTAAACGATCCAACTCTGCCTTGGCCTCCTCAAATTGTGACTTGTACTTCCTGCCAAGTCGCTTGACCTGGAAGAGTGAAAAAGGTGCTTCTGATTAAGCCAACAAAATGAAACAAGGAATTAGCCTTTTTCTTCATAATACTGAACCAACACATAAGACTAAATTGTCCACTGTTTTCCATTTATACACTGATATTATGAAGTCAGTTGAAGCCACAAGCACCAACTTAGACCTTAGAATATCATTTAGTATCTATATTCTACAACTCAACCACACCTATCATAATAGTTTCAAATTATTGTCAACAGTTTCATTTCATCAAAACTTCCAAGAGCAACATCCTCCCACATATCAAATATTTCTTGTTGATAGTTTCCTAGTTGTCAGCCAGACCTCAATTGAATCATGTGGTTTGAGTTCAGACCAACTATAGTTCTGCCTTTTGACATGTTCCTACAACCTACCTGGTTACTTATCTTACTCTTTTCTTCAATTTCTGCTATTCTAGACTTGACTTCCTCTGTCTTAGTCTTCAGTTCTGCTCTCACAGAATTCAGTTCCTCTCTGCCAGAAAGTAAACAAAGTATGTTTCTGAATTCTCTTAAAAATGTTTATATTCTACTGTTACTGCTGAAACAGTGCTAGTGGTCTACTGTACAAATGCACACAATCAATTGCTAAGACTCTACATTGTACAAAAAACTTCAGTATGGTGTGCTAAGTAACATGGTCTTTTGTTAATAGGACAAATCCAAAGGTTACATGAACTTACATACAATATTTCATTCCAATCTTTCCTATAAACCTTATGCAGTGACGTCACACAAAGTCATTCTGGCGGCTAAACAATGAAATACACTCCACACAAAACATAGAATTCACATGCATGAGTGTTATACTTAAAAGGCATATCCCACTGGTACACAGATTAGCTGTCTGCATTTGTTGGTGTAGGTTGCAATTATACTCACTTGCCTCCATTGGAGGGTGCACTTTTTGTTCTGTGATCTCATATGCATCAGGTCTACTTTGTGACTATATATAGCTTGGTTCTTGTTGCCCTTCAATAGTCACTGGCTTTGCTAACAGTTTTTCCATTTCTAGTGTCCTTCATATGTACTTACACAGTCTCTATGTAACTTTTAATAATGTTTATTGCATTTATGAGAAAAAATTCACTTAAAATTTAAACTTTGAAGTTTACTTTGAAAAATATGGACTAACCTAAGATACCCTGCGTAACTCTGACTTATGCAAGTCTTCATGAATCTGGCCTAAGGTCCGCTAACTTTTTTGCAAGAACATGCAATGAGTTTAAAAACAAATGCACTAGGACTTCTATTCTCCTACGAATTTAAATTTTTCAGCATGTAATAACACACCACTGTGAGATTTACTTCAGGAAATATTTCACATAATAACAACAATAACAGTGCAAAAACTGTGCACGAACGACAGTAGAGTTTCATACAAAACACTCGACCCTTACCTGAGTTTCTGAGTTTCCAAGTTGTGTTTAGATCTGAAAGTGAAAGTGACAGAAAGAAATGTCAGAATGACAAATATGAACCAGCACAAACAAAAACAATGAATGAATTTCACCAGAAGCCTTTCATATAGGTTACTGACTTTAAAAGGAGAATGCTTTTTACATCCACAATTCTGCATAATAATGAGAGGCAAAGCATACTTACTGAGCAGAGGTATGCGCCATGTTCATCTTCGAGAGTTCCGTCCTGAAAGAAAAATATTGGTTGAAATGAAATGATGGTCACCCTTACCTATTATTAGCTGTTCCTTCAAACTTGTGGCTGTTCATAATTTTGTTGGGAAAAAAAATGTGGTGTGTTTTCAGTTTCTTACAAGGTGCTACACTGACAAGTAGCTCACAATTTTAAGGCCAAAATAATATTTCGTAAGTAATAAAATTTTAGATACTATACCAGCAATGTATTGATAGTTCCAAAATTTCTCCTATGAGCCAAGTAATGTGGAATTAGCTGCAATCTACTTAACCACCAATTATGAACTTAAAACTGAGGTAAAAATCCATACAACATCATTTAGAATGCATACCTAGCATTGTTCAAGAGCCCATTCAGTTTTGACAATTCAGCCCTGTGGAAAAATAAGGACACTTGATTAGCTCATGAATATGCAAAGCATCATCAATATTAAAGCACTGGTAAAAACTTAAATGTGTATATACCATCAGTGCGGTCAAATGTAATATTTTATAAACTTCTTTTCATCTCAAATCTCAAACAAGAAAGCCAAAAGGCTTAGTGATTCCTTGCCTATGAAAATATATTTGAGCAATTTCACTTTGAGGGTTTCCAACAGATGCAGTTTAATCACCAACTGCTTCTCAAGAAAAGTCCTGCTGGCTACCTCCAATTGCAGGCAAAAGCCTGAATCCTACTTTCAAAAGGAGTTGCAACCCTGAACTGACACAAGACTTAACAAAAAACCATCAGCGAACCTCACAATAGTGAGAGCAAGAACTAATTTGAATTATTCAACAGATTGTAATCATGGAGCTATTACGGATGGAGTCAAAGCACCTTCCTTTGCTTTGAAACTACAGTATCAGGGAAGCCGACTATAAGCTCCTGATTGTTTAGCCCTTGAAAAATGTAGACCACTTAAATAGAATTAAAAAGTGACTGTAATTGTTCTTGTCGTCTGCTAGATCTCAAACAGTTCTTGGCATGATTCAACCCATTGTCATAATATTGCCAGTCATCAATAAAAACAAAAATTATTCTATTGTTTTATGCGAGTTCTCACTTCTGAAAAGGGTTCAGTAACTTACACTTTAATTAACTTATAGAAAACATGGGCACATGTTTCACTATTTCAGGAACCATCTGGAATTGTTTCATATTTGATATGCAAAAGTTTGATTTGCTTTAACTGGTGAAAAGAGTGTTAACTAACTAACTGAAGAAATTAAAATAGCAAAGAAATTTAATCACTTAAAAGTGCATTTACAGTTGTTTAAACTAGAAGACTGACAAAAATTTCACCCTTGGCGGCAACCCAGATCACTTCAAAACATTGTGACTATCAAGTCTTTGTTTGAGGATTATGTTAGTATGAAGGATCATACTCTCATCAGGGAGGTTAAGTCAAACAAACTTAGAAGAGGAACTAAAGGACCTGTCAATTAAAGTCTCTTCCCACAAAAGGATTTAAATACTCTCAATATGTATTGTTTGATTGGACAGGGTGCTTTGACTCCATCCATAATAGCTCCATGGTGTAATCAAGACTTGTCTTGAAGGGCTTTGACAAAAACATGCAAAGTCACCATTTAACTAGTTTGCAAAATGGTGCTTAAGATCAGAAGTGCAACCAACTTCATCAGCTGTGTACCTGCTTTTTTTTTTGATGGTATACCTTGACTGGTGAGAGGAAAGTCAACTAAAGGATCCATCAAGGTTAACTTTCATGAGATTATATTTAAAAGGTTTTCACTGTTTGACTTCTGGTGACCCCAAATGACCTTTGACCTCTACCAAAAACAACAGGGTTTTTGCTCAATATGTAGGCATCCACATGCTAAGTATGCCCTCCATCAATGTTACTCCTCTTGACATATCATGTTTGAAAGCAGTTTACATGATTTTACCACTTGACCTCAATGATCTCAGATAACATTTGACCTCTACCAAAACAACAGGTTTCATCTACTGACTATAATGCATTCACATGCCAATTATGAAAAGTATCAATCGTTCCTATCTCAAGATATTATGTTTTCAAATTTTCAGTTTTTAAACCCTGGTGACTGCAAATGACCTCTGACGTCCTCCAAAACCAACAGGGTTCTTCCTCTCAATATGAAAACCCTCCCCTGTACACCAAGTATATCCATCATGCCTATCTTGAGATATCCATTTACAAGCAAATTCCAAGGTTTCTTTATTTTCATCTCTGGTGATTTCAGACAACCTTGGACCTTTACCAAAAGCAATAGGGCTTATCAACTGACACACATCCACATGCCACGTATAGAAACCATCCATGCTTCCAAATCTGAGATATAGTGTTTAAGAGGTTTTCAACTATTGACCTCTGATGACCTCAAGACCTCTGCAAAAAACAATAGGGCTCTTTTCAACATGATAAAGTCACATACTGGGTATGGAAACTATCCAAACTTCCTACCTGAGAAATCATGTTTTCAAGATTTGGCCCATGGTGACCTCTGACCTCCACCAAAAACAACAGGATTCTTCCTCTTAATATGGTAAACTTAAGTACCAAGTATGAAAAGTGTCTCTCATTCCTACCAAAAGATAAGGTGCTTACAAGCAATTTCTAAGATTTTTGTAGTTTCACTTCCGGTGGCCTCAGAAAACCTTTGACCTCTACCAAAACTATAAGGTTCATGTTCTGACTGTTACCCATGTACATGCCAAGTGTGAAAAGTATCCCTGCTCCCTACCTTGAGATATCGTGTTTACAACATTTTTGGTTTTCTAGCTTTGGTGACCTCACATGACCTCTGAACTCTACCAAACAAACAGGGTTCTTCCTCTCAATATGATCAATCCATACCCCATGTATCAAAAGCATCCATCATTCCTACCTTGAGATATTGTGTTCACAAAGTTTTCAGTTCATAACATGTGGTGACCTCAAATGTTCTCTAACCTCCACCAAAAACAACAGGGTTCTTTCTATCAATGTGATTAATCCATATACCAAATATGAAAAGTAACCATCACTGTTATCTTCAAATTTCATAATTACAAGGTTTTCGGTGTTTAACCTCTGGTGACCTCAAATGACCTTTACTCTCTATCAAGAACAACTGAATACTTCCTCCCAATATGATTACCCTATACATTAAGTATGAAATGTACCTGTCCTGAAGCAACAAAACAACTAAACACAGCTCCAACCTTAAATTTGTATGATTACCTGAATGCCAATGCAAAGTGATATCACGAACGGACAAACCAAGCTTTAGGTAGGCATACCTATTCCTTTTAAATGGGTACTTACTTTTGATCATTATCTTCATGTTATGGCCCCAATGCCCAACAAATTTTACAAACCGCATAAGCCTAATTGACCTCCACTGACCTCAATGGGCAACAAATCTCATCCTGGATAGTGAATTTCTCTCTATTAAATTTACTTGTTAGCCCTTTCTATAGTTTAAACATAACCACCTGGCTAGTGAACATCTCAGACAAGATTACAATAGCCGGTACTGAGTTTAAATTGCTCACGGCCATATCCATACACTACTTTGTGTAAGCTGTCTGCTATACCTGAGCACAGCTGAGTTCAAATCCACAAGTCGTCACTGACCAATCAGAATGATGCACTGTAAATATACATAACGTGATGCAACAGCTCCTTTTAATATGGATCATTTATAAGTAAAAGTTACTTTTGTGTCTCAAAGATTCATGCAGTGACAGTCTTGGGTACTTATCATCATGGCATAATTAACTTTAGTATAACTGCTCCATTACTGGTGTCAAGAATTTTAAGGTCAGTGGTCATCTAGTGGTCATTTTCATGCATGGTGTATGACCTGTGAAGCCATGACCATGAACTTACTTGTACAAGCAGGAGCTGCATGGAGCTTATTAGCTTTGTATGTTTCAAGGGCATGGCTTTCATGTCAACTTTCACTGACCCACACATACCATTTTAAATTTTGTCCACTTATATGATATTACAGTGCATTACAGCCTAGTAATGATCTGTTATTAATATGTAGGTCCCTCTCTTCTTCTGACAAATCCCTCCAAAAATTGTTCTCTGGGAAGGACATTCCCTCTCAAATTTGAAAAGTCAGTGCAAACAATGTCTTCACCATGGTTGTGTACAATTCTTATACAGTGCAAAATATCCTTAAGTCTCCTTCCACCTGCATGGCCATATTTCACACCAAAGCAAAACAAACCTTACATTTTCTTAATAAGCAAAATAACAAAAAGGAAAGATGATGGATTTTACCTGAATGCCAACTGAAATGACCTCACACCTAAAATGAGTATGTAACAATGCAAGACTATACACTTCACTTTACTTCTCTGCAAGGTGACAACGAACAAAATCAAAACCAACAAATTGCATCAATTATAAAACTTTCACGATCTGACCTCTAATGACATTTTGAAAATTGTAAACTATAAACTTGACTTACTTATATCTTAATGTTTCCTCCCTTAGATCACCAATTGTTTTCTTGTTAGCTTCTTTCTCTTGACTATAAAAGTAAAAAAACAATTTAAAAATGCTTAACAATTCCATCAATCATTCATTTCAGTTTTCTTCACTCTATTGAGCACAGGGGGCAAATTAAATGCATTGTAGTTTGTGAATAAATATTGCCTCAACTGCAGTGCACCAAAAAAAAAAATCTCACAAATACCACACAAATGTCTGTAACATTATGTAAGGTAGGAAGGTTTTGGTTTAGAATACTTCTTTGTTATTTGCGGCTTGTTAGAACTGACCAAACCTTCAGCAATTCCTATTGACAGGGTTGTTTTTGCCAGCAGGCTCTGATTATCACTAAGCTTCTGTATGTAGCTTGATGTATAGTTTAGATACATCAAGGTCAGGGCATTCGGGGTCATCAAAGACCCTACAATACTTTCATCATACATGTACTAAAACCAGCAAGAAAGTTCTTCCCATTCAACAAATGCTCAGTGGGTAATGAGGCAGAGTGTAGTAATCGCTCCCGCCATGACAAATTCAAGTACTGTCTGATGGAGGGCAGTGTATGCCAGGCTTTACACTTTCTCAAAGGCTGGAGAGGGTGAAGCATCATTGCTGTGCACCACTGCTTAACAGTAAACTAAGCAAAGACCTACAACGAAAAGCTTCTAAGACAACCAGAAACCCTTTTCTAGATTGCCAATTTGAATTCCCATAATTACCAAGACTGGAAAAACAGATGGCCAAGAAGGCCGCGACAGCCGTGGCCTACAACCAAAAATAAACCAGATAACTCAACATCTTCTATTTGGCCTTGGTGCCCTTTGAGAATCATAAATATGCCCTTAGAGCTAGTATGAAAATAGTTTTGCCCTCACAATGTGTTATTCCCAGCCCTAAATTACCACTGCAAACAGCTTGGCCAAACAAATCAATGAGTCACCTCAATATTCCCAGGAAGTTCCAATGGGATTTGATTAAAAGACTTCTACAATGTTACTTACAGGAGTTTTTTATGTTCCTCTGGGTCTACTTTGTTGCATTGTTCAATGAGGTGGTTGGTTCGCAGTTTCCATTTATTCACCTCTGCAGTAAGTGCGTTCCTCTCAGCTGTAATAGTATCTAATTTGGCACTCAGTTCCCTGTTCTGTCCCTGGATGGGCACGATATCCTTCTCTAACTGTTGTACCTGAAATAATGAATGTAAAAAGATTCATACATTCAGCCACATATAAACTCAACATACTATGTGAGTAATGTTGGGCAGTTTCAATTTTTTGAAGTAGGAAGGGAGGTTCTTTTCCTTTTCAAGTCAGCAAGAATTACTCTATCTTTCAAAACCTTTCCATCAACACATTCCATAATTTGTGATTGTTGCATCACTAATTTTGCTTCCCGACAGTCACTAGTATTTTGTCATAAACTGCGTAGAACTCATATCTCAAATGCATTCACACTTCCTGCTTCACCACTCCCAAAAGATACATATACCCTCCACCCACCCTCCAAAGAAAGAAAAATACCTTCCTCCTCACTACAAACACACCAAAATTGATCCACATTTTTAAGAATACAACCATAAACACAGTGAGGTCCCTGGACATTACACTAATAGAATTCTTCTTCAGTGGCTCTTTACCGAATCTCTTTTAGCTTCAAATACTGGCTACAAAGAAAACATTTTCAACACACAAGAAGCTTTATTGTCAAATAACACGAGTGTGACCATGGAAATCATGTAAAACTGAAAGATATGTTTCCAAACATTTTAACCATATTTTTATCCTCCATCTCACTCCTCTCACCTTGGCCTCTGCTTGATGAAATGCTAGCTCAATTTTATCCTTCTCTTCCCTCAAGAGACGGTTGCTGTCTGTCAACGTGTTCAGCGTTTCTACTTTCTTCAGAAGATTCTGATGTTGAGCTGTCGTCTGGGCCATAGCCTGAGAGTGAAACAATCAAGACATTGTTTGACAGACATACCTAAAATCACCACACAGTTTCAGTCTTCATGATTTCAAACAGTAGATTCTAAGCTGCATTCTAATTCTCATTCTGAATCTGAATTTAAATATTTCACTTTGATCTAGTCCCTACTTCACGTATGAGATACTTGCATATACTAGCAAAGACTGACCCTGCTGATACATCTAGAATGACAGATGAACCATTTTATTCTTCTTTAATGAAAGGTGATGAAGGAAACTAAGGCTTCAACTTTCATTTCACAGATGGGGCCCACTTGTAGGCTAGGGTGATTCTAAAAAGGTTGGGGTTGAGCAACAGCTGCCCTGATAGATGGCACTATGACTTTATGACGTCATAAAGCAATGATGTCATACACAAAGAACTTACTATTAGACTATTAGTCTAACCCTCTCCCCCAACCTCCCCCCCCCCCCTTAGTGTATTGCAAAGTTTTGTTCCTTTCTTGCTACCCATACCCAATTAGTAAACTCACTTGAGCTCTATCTCGTTCTTCTTGAAGAGCTGATTGTAAGTCAGTCATCTGTCGTTTCATTGATTCACACTTCTGTTTGATTCTCAGACTCTCTCCCTGAGTGACCTCAAGTCTAGTTTCTGCAATTTCTTTGTCACGTCTCAAAAATCTACAAAGAAATCAAATTACTTCAGAGTAAAAACTCCAAGGACAAGAGGCAACAGCTTATGTCTTCATTTTGAAATACCCACAAGTTTGAAAAGAAGAGGAAAACAAAGAGACATTACATCCCTTCCCAAAAGCAACAATCTGACCACAGTCATATCATGTCAAGAACCTGTCGTTGATGAAACACATACAAACAATTTCTGCTCAAATTTTATGCAGACCTGAAGGTCAGTATCTTGAATAAGCCCAACAGTGGCACTGCTGATTGTCTGACAGTTTCAAACAAAGCCACAGAGTCAGAATTCTGATGCCCTCTTCAAGCTGTCCATTCATTCTTTTCTTTTTACCTTACTAATTTATTCTAGCCAACTTGCCATACAAATCTGAAAATTCCTGATGTTGATTTAAACTTTCTCATGAGTTTGATGTATTGAGCATTGTCACCTGAAAATGAATATGCTTGTCTACTGTTACTACCAACGGAATACACAATGATAAGAGCTAACCAACATTGTCTCATTGGTAATTATCATGTCTACAGGCTTTGGTTATTCTATTTAAACTTGAAAACAGGTGTAAAAGTTTCAGACATTAAAAGGACATTGTCTGAAATATGGTTCCTCTATGGTATAAAATGTTCCTGTGCAGGGTTCGTACACTTCTTGACTGAGTAAACTCCATGCCATTTCCAGGCTTTTCAAGTCTGTGTGGTTGAGATTTCCAGGCTATTCTTTACAAAAGACTTCTTCAAGGTATGTCATTAAGTAATGCAAAAACCTGATGTGCTACTGAAATTGACCACTCACAGAACTGTAACATGGTTTATACATGACAAAAAGGAGTAAGCCTATTCATTTTTGATACACACTTTATGAGCAACTTTAAATTCTGAACTAGGAGCCACATTTTGCCAAAAGTGGCTCCTGCTGGGTTCCCTTGTTTTTGATGTAATCAGGAGAAATTTTGTGTTTACCAGAAAAAAGTGTTATGATGCATAGGCTTATGTCTTGCTTCAACTTTACACTGACATATGGTGTACTGTGTCTTACAATATGCAGTACTGTTAATATAATGGGCTACAAGCTCGATCATCATGATTCAGTTAGAGATTTGGTTGTCATCCCATATTTTTGTATTCTCCATACTACATGTTCACTGGTCTAAATATTCTCTGAGTCTGACTCCGATTCAAAGTGATAAAATGTTAAACTTGAAAAAAATGCATGTATACTGTAATGCTGCTGTTTAATCAAGAAACTGTTGGAAGTGCACAGCAATAGGACTGGGTCCCTTCTTGAAGGTCCAGAGATCCCACACAGTATAACATGTGAAAACATGACATGAAGAAAATTACATTGTAGAGAAAATCTTTAAACCTAAAGCTCCCAAACATATTGCAGATTGTTGTATTAGGGTCTTTTACACATGCCTTACAAATATTTTTGATGTTCTACGGTAGACCACATGGAGTATTGTCGGCACGTTTCAGTACTTGATCCTACTTTGTGGAAGGAATGTACTGTTACTAGCACAAACTGACAGACCTGCATGCAGAGAGCAGTAGATCCCTCGTTTAATCAAACCATGCATTTCTGGCCAAAATTTCTTCCGTTGAGGAGCTAGAAACTTTGTGCTTTTGATTTTTCCTAATGCCAAAATTGTCACTGTAGAACATTAGCAGTGCACTTTATCTTTTCTACCCATATTCAATTCATATGGCAAACATTTTTTCAAGATTCTGAGGGCCTAACCAAAGCCACATTGCATACTGTACACATTACTGCAGAAAGTCGTTTAAGCCAATCACATGCACGGTTAGCATTAATGAATGATTGCATCGACTGGGAAATCCAAACGTGATTCATTCACTAGGAAGCTAAGGTATTTGTTAGTGATATTTAATACATTTTATCCATGTCTATTCCATTTTTCCCCAAAGGCTAAGTCACAAATTTTTGTTCTGCCATATTTTTGTGAGTGTTTTTTTGAATTGTACAATTACCATGTCCATTTGAAGTTGGCTAAAACAGAGGGTTTTAAAACTGCCCCATGTCCATGCATAGTATCTTCAAGAATGATGGGTGCTACTTTCGGCACGGCAAAGAAAAAGTGGTGCCTGTAACATTCTTTTGGGGACTAAGGGGTGCTGTTTGGGAGGAAATGAGTGCCAAACATCGCCTGGCGCCCGGCTAATTTCACCCTTGGTTTGTACAGTTTCTGTAACTGCCCAGTTACACAAACCTGCATGCAGTCTGGCAATTTTAATACGTACATACAGGTAATAGGCAATGTAAGTACAGCACGGATTTGTGCCCATCTACGTTCATCAAGCTGTCATAGATTAGGTTTCATAGACACAGGTGAAGATGCATGTCCGTACGCTGTACTTTGAAGTATTAAGGGTGAAACGGGAATCTCAGCCTGGACAAGTCCTGTGCATGTATTCGATCTGAATCCTACTAAGTATCGGTGCTGCGTGAAAAGTGTGTTACATTTTGTCGGTGAATTATGCCATGTGGCTTAGACAGCTCGGAGTTGTCAGGAACTTTATGTTGTTATTTGAAATATTTGTCCAACATTAAACCAGAATGCAAAAATGCATTGAGGTTTCGATGATACATGTTCTATTCCAAATAATGCCATGATGTCCCATATCTTTCAGTCACTGGTCAAATGCTATCTTAACATGTTGGAAAAATAATTTTAGGTTCATATTTGATCTTGGGAATTCTTGGGAAAATTTGCATTTTGACTTCTGGTGAACCCATGAGACGATCTTGGGAATTCTAAAAATTTTGCTTTTTGACCCCTGTGACCCCAGATGACCTTTGACCTCCACCAAAAACGAAAGCATTCATATTTTCACTACAACGCATCCACATACTGAGTATGAAATCTATCCAAGCTTCCTACCTGGCGATATCGTGTTAACAAGGTTTGCAGTGTTTGACCCCAGTGACCTCAGATGACCTCTGACCTCCACCAAAAACAACAGGGTTCTTCCTCGAACCATAACGCATCTACATTCTAAGTATGAAATTCATCCAAGCTTCATATCTTGAGATATCGTGTTAACAAGGTTTTCAGGTTTTGACCCCCCCCCCGTGACCCCAGATGACCTTTGACCTCCATCAAAAACAATATGGTTCTCCCTCTTACCATAACACATCTACACACTAAGTATGAAATTCATCCAAGCTTCCTATCTTGAGATATAATGTTAAGAAGGTTTTCAGGGTTTGAATCCCGGTGACCCCAGATGACCTTTGACCTCCACCAAAAACAATAGGGTTTTTCCTCTTACAATAACACATCTACACACTAAGTATGAAATTCATCCAAGCTTCCTACCTTGAGATATCGTGCACACAAGGTTTTCAGGTTTTGACCCCCAGTGACCCCAGATGACCTTTGACCTCCACCAAAAACAATAGGGTTCTTCCTCTTACCATAACACATCTACACACTAAGTATGAAATTCATCCAAGCTTCCTACCTTGAGATATCGTGCACACAAGGTTTTCAGGTTTTGACCCCCGGTGACCCCAGATGACCTTTGACCTCCACCAAAAACAATAGGGTTCTTCCTCTTACCATAACACATCTACACAGTAAGTATGAAATTCATCCAAGCTTCCTACCTTGAGATATCGTGTTAAGAAGGTTTTCAGGTTTTGAAGCCCGGTGACCCCAGATGACCTTTGACCTCCACCAAAAACGATAGGGTTCTTCCTCGTACCATAACACATCTACACACTAAGTATGAAATTCATCCAAGCTTCCTACCTTGAGATATCATGTTAACAAGGTTTTCTGGGTTTGACCCCCGGTGACCCCAGATGACTTTTGACCTCCACCAAAAACAATAGGGTTCTTCCTCGTACCATAACGCATCTACACACTAAGTATGAAATTCGTCCATGCTTCCTAACTTGAGATATCGTGCACACAAAGTTTTCAGGTTTTGACCCCCGGTGACCCCAGATGACCTTTGACCTCTACCAAAAACAATAGGGTTCTTCCTCTTACCATAACACATCTACACACTAAGTATGAAATTCATCCAAGCTTCCTACCTTGAGATATCGTGCACACAAGGTTTTCAGGTTTTGACCCCCCGTGACCCCAGATGACCTTTGACCCCCACCAAAAACGATAGGGTTCTTCCTCTTAATATGGGGCATCTATGTACCAAGTTTGAAAACTGTCGGAGTTTCCCTTCTTGAGATATCGCGCACACAAGCTAAGCGTCACAAACACACACACACACACTCACCCATACACACACACACACATACACACATACGCCATCATGACCGCATAGGTTTCTCTTTCATCGAAACCAAAAATGATCATCCATGTTTGTAACAAAGCATAATTCAAATTTTCCAGGCCATTTTTACCAATTTCAAGGCTATGAGGTCGAAATTCCAGGATTTTAAGGCCTGGAAAATGAAATACCCTAATTCCATGCTTTTCCAGCTTTTCCAGGCCCCGTACGAACCCTGCCTGTGTCTGACAGGCACTGTATGAAATACACTGCCATGAAAGCTGCAGAGGTTCAAGTATGGCAAAGACACTGCCTGAAATATTCCATCTCTAAAGAACAAATGCTAAGGGTAGCTATGACACCATCTGAAACATATCTTAGTAATTAGTTTCCAGCGCCTGGCAGATAAATATTAATGAGGTCCCAACACTTCATTACATCAGTACACTCACTTGATGACTTCCAAGAGTTGTTCCGCTGATTTACTGTCTTCATTGAAGGAGAGATTGAGGGCAGATGTAGGACCCCTAGCAGCTGCTTGAGTGTCAATTATTTGTGTCGACAGCTGAAAGAAAAATATTCTGGCCATCATGAATTATTCAAGTACCATGCATAATTTTCTTGCAGTCCCTCTTAACAACAATATAAATACTTTGTGCTCAACAAATCACTCCCAAGTTCTTTTGGTTCAAGAAAGGCAACAACCAAATAACTGCTGAATCCACAAAAATGAGAAAAATATCTAAAAATTTCTTAATATTGAAGACCAACACTAAGTATTACCTTTACCCCAACTGTTTCAAAAAATTTTGCAAGTTAGGCAAAAATTTAAGGAAACTTTCCTTATTACAAGGGGGCTCAGGGAAACTTTCTAACACTATGCATTACTGTTTGTCCCAATGATATCAACATAGTAAGATGAAGAAGGCAGGGAAACCTGGGTGTCTAATTTTGAAACCTATCATCAAGTTTAAGCTTTACTCCTGACTTTCCACTTTCCCTGGCATACCAGGGTTTGTACACATATTGATGTAATATCTTCCAAAACTTTCCAAAGACTTTTAGATTTTCCAGCCCTATGGAACCCAGACCTATTTTCTGCATGTTTTCATCAACAAAGTAAATGACAATGCCACGTTTACAAAAAAATAACGAAATAAACAATAAATCTGACATTTTTATCACATTTCTTTATCCATCTCCATGACACGTGAGCATTGCAGAGATGCCAACTTTCAAATATGGTTTCCAGTATTTTTCACATCGAAAAACCATATTTTGGACATCAAAAGAGTATATTCTTGAAACTAACATACGCTACCCTAGCCTAGGCCTAGACTATCGCCAGGTTCTGAGGTTAGTCAACTAACATTACTCGTTAGGCTAGGCCCACTTTACAGCTTTGCCCACATAATTTGGACTACTTTTAACGATGAAATACCACATTTTGATGTATTCCGGCTTGAATGTTTGTTTCCTTGGCTTGGCGGAATTATTTCGTCGTTTATGAAACAAACAACGATGGCCTAATTAACCCAGAATAACCAGTTCCATGTGCGGCATATTTCACCAAGTCCATCATGGTACGCTACGTAAAAATATTATACAGTTATACAGCAGCGCTGGCACTAGCAGTATACATGCCTAACTGTGTGTCTCCAGTGTATACAAGTGACGAAACGGGAGTCAAAGTTAACATCACTGTATCTAATTGGTCGTATTCGGGAGGTGGCCATAAACAAACCAATGAATGGGTTGGTTACTGTGCACTACAGGCACCAGGTTGGGGCTGAGATATCATGACTTCTGCTGTATAGTCTCCCACTCCAGTCCCACTTTTATTTACATTGTTATTTTTAGAGATCTGATTTCCATATTTTTACCGGGCAAAGCGTATTCCCGTATTTCCTACCAAAATACGTACAAAATACGGGAAAATCGTACTAGTTGGCGTCTCTGACATTGGCATACCTTCAATTACATCAGTTACAAAGTAATGTGTACTTAGAAATTAAGTCCTCTTTACTTCTCATCTTTTACCCCCCACCCCCACAATAACTCACCGTTTCCAGTTGCTGATGGAGCATTCCATTCTGCTCCTCCAGTTCCTTGCATCTTTTCTCCATATTATTGACTTGTTCTTTCTGGATGCGGAGTTGTTCTTCCCATGATGCTTTGCTGGCATCAAGTTCATCTTGTGCCTTCTTGGCGGTCTCTTCTGCCTCTGACAGTTTTGTGTTATGACTGGCAAGCTGTGAAGGGATCAAACAAATTTCATCCAATCAAATTATGTCATTATCTCAATGAACCATGACATAAAAGATCAATGAATGTAACTGAATAAAGTGATCAATCAGTAAAATCAACTAATCATTAAATCGATTTCTACTTATAACATTAACAATGAAACTATGCAATATTACAAGACATTACAGTTCTGTATACTGTCCCACAATGCAGTGCAACAGTACTACCTGCTTCTGACAGTAGCCAACTATCCCACAATGCAATGTGATAGCTAAAATCTCTCTCACCTGTTCTTTGATAGTAATCAGCTGCTGAACATCTGCAGCATGGAGTAGCACCTCTCTCTCATATTTGTCATTAGTCTGTAATTAAACATTGAAGGAAGCTAACACCAATTCTCAGTTTTTACCTGAATCTTCTTCAAAGTCACATGTGAATATGAACTTTCTCTTTCCAAGTTCAAAAGCACAGTATTAACGGCAACTTTCCTTTCTTTCTTAAAAGGAAGTACTTCATCATTAGAAACAAGTGCCTGCTAAAATGTACCTAAACATGGATATAACTTTTTGTAACCACACACTGTAAATTTTGCTATAAGATCGAACATTTAATGTCCCTTCCAACTTCCTATACCTCGTCTAAAACTTGTGCTATGCCAACTATCAGTGATATGGATTGCTAAACTATTCTTGCTGCCATGAGCCATGCACACACCACACAAAGGAAGGTACTATGTTGAAACTGCAGGAAGATGTTACACAGATGATTTACCAAAAGTCTGGAAGGTTAACAACCTAAGTAATAATGTTGAAGTCATGTAACTTTATGTGTTCATTGCAGAAGCCACAATCAAAATCTAAAATATAATTCAATGTGATACCCACTGCAGTTTATTATACAATACGCGACTACAGTACATTGTCAAATTTGTCAATAACTACATACTACATTCTAGCCTTGTAAACATGACACAACTTTGGTGTGTCGTATAAAATACAGAAATTGGTAAACTGTTACAAACCTCCTGAGCAACTTTACTTTGTTCCTGGAAATCATGGCGTGCAGCAGCTTCCTTACTTTCTGCCTCATTACATCTTGTGGTTGCATCTTGTAGCTGTTCCTGAAGTTTGGAGACGTTTTTCCGTAACTCTGCAGTCTGAAAGAAGTACAGACAGAAAACTTTTTGCAGAAATGGCAGCAAACTTTTCAGTAATCACTCTTATTCTTTCAAACTTGAATTAAGTAACAAAAAATCACATTAGTAAAGAAAGTATTCTCAATAATTAAAAAAGCATTACAAGCAGGCTTCCCTTGTTTAGAAGTTCACAGCAAGTTCTATTCTTAAGAAGGGAATTAATTGCTAGGTTTAACTAACTTTCCTGAGGAAGAAACTTCGGTACTTTTTAAAAATCAAAATATCTTGCCATGTGTAATCTCTAGGATGAGGTTATGAAAGCATTATATATAATAATCTTTGCCTTCAAGAGACATCGAGGGTTACTGAAAACAGCTCTCCCATATTTCCACACTTGTGCCCAATAAATAAAATCTGCTTTGTTGTTCAAGATCAAAGATCATCAAAGAAAGAAACAAAATTCAAGCACCTCAATGCTTTGAAAAATTATCACATTAAAACACCTTTAGATTTTTTCAAACTCTTGAGAAAAATGTAAAGCTTACCTGAGCAGTTGCTGCATCTCCCAGTCCTTGATTCTCACTCCTCAAATCCTCTCTTTCTTTCTCACTTTCAGCAAGTTTGGCCTCAAGTTGTTGCAAAGCTGTCGACCGAAATACAGAATATTGAGAGACAAAGAGTCTTATCTGAGCTGTTAACTTCCTTAATAGCAAATAATGAAAATGCTGGAATGAAGTTAGAATGCCATGCTACTACAGGGAAATATTTTTGAGAGAAGTATCTCACTTTTCAATTTTTCATACCACATTCTCTGATGTTGCAACTTTACTGGTGTCTTCCAATAATTTGCAATGTCTTTTAAGTTGTTTAGAAACTTTAGAAGAAACAACAATACAAAGCAATGACACAAGATTAACCACAGAAGAAGTAATATTTACGTGTATTATTGGTTTCATAGCATTTCAGCAAATCAGGCACACCACAACAGTTCCTACCCACCCCCTACCCCCTCCTCCCCTTCTGCCACCCTCCAGGAGGCTGTCCCAGGATAAACAACTTTTAAAGGACTCTATTTTAACCACTAATCATGATTTAATAGCACACACCACAGCCAACAAGAACCATGCCAGTTGTAACAAAATCTGCCACTGTACGTACAAATAGTACTGCATCAGGAATGAGGTATAATATGCATACTACAATACCTCTACTTTCCAAAATTCAAACTATCCTCCATGCCGACACCTTTTAATGAGTATGGAAGAAGGAATGAACCATACAAGATAGCTCTTGCTCCCACTATTACAGGGCTGTCTGGGGCCTCTCCTTCCTCACCCTTGTGTCCTTTAGGGGGGTTATAGCTCCATCTGGGAGTAATTAGAGTTATTTGCCTGCAGTGGGAAACAGCCCACAGGACTTTCCTTCAAAGGCCTTCCTTACAATTACTGCATCTCACTGTAGTAGCATGACAGTAAGCGCTGTTACTGTTATGCTCCATTATAACAGGAGCCAATCAGTACCAGCACCCATGGAGCAAAATATATCAAAGACGCAACCCCTCCCACCAACCTGTATTTGCTTCTTGCAGTCTTTTCTCCATGTTATCTTTAAATGTCTGGCTAGCCTCATTCTGTTCCTTCAGACTCTGCTCCACTGCTGAACTAATTGTCTTATACTGCTCAACATGCTGTACAGCCTTGCTTACTTTATCTTTCAACTCTGAGAACAAAAAAGAAAAAAGGGGTTAAAAAAACACGGGCAAACTTTATGCAGTAAATATAAATTAAGATAAAAAACTTTTTCTTTCAACATTTCAATTTACACAAAAGATTCTCAGTAATGTTTAATATGAAAGATCATCTAATGCAAATACAATGGAAAAGCACAACACTGATATATTCATGATACAAAATTTTTGCCACATCCAACCATCAAAGGCAATCAAAAGCAGTGCATGTGTGTGTGTGTGTGAGCTTAGGGATGGGGGGGGGGGGTACATTACCTTGAATTTCACTATCTCTTGCAGCCAACTGCTGCTTCAATTCTCTAAATTCAAGGTCGCTTCGTCCACCGTCTGTGGAATCCTTCAAAGATTCTAAGGAGACAAAAAAATGCAAGTTAGACACCAATACCTACAATTATCGATGAAGCTTATCAATAATAACAGTTCCTATCAATGACAATGACTGTGCAATGAATAAGTGATGTAGAGACTTAGTCTTCCTTCTTTTTGACACAACAGAGTGTGACAATGCAAAAAACTGTAATCAATGCACACTTCACATGAAGAGAAATGTTTCGATTTGTTCCACCATGCATGAGATTAATATCAGTACTGACACAGTACAAAACAGCCTTCATACTCTTCAAGTACAATTAAAAGCCCCATCTACAAAATCATACATTTTATCGCAAATAATAACATCATAAATTTGTAAGGCAAGCTTCAGACATCGTATGATCGTGTGGACTGCTTTCCCAATAAATCTGAACAACGCCCAACATGTATGAAGGTGTTCAAACCTTCAGCTGCACGTTTCATCTTCCCAACAAGTGTTCAAACATAAATATACAACGATATTCATGGACAAATGTATGATCATGTAGATGGACCTTAAGAGAAAGAAAAGCAAACATGTTAAAGGAGCAGCAAACCCTTACTTTTATATTATAAAGCAAAAAATTTTAAATGAGCTCCAACTTCCGTCTTTCGTCTTTTTCGTTTTTGAGAAATGGCTAATTGCTCGTTGCAACAGATGGCAGTAATTTGCAATCAACAACTTGTAGCAAGTCTGTCATGATTCTATACGGCCACAACTTAGACACTGTCATTTGCAATGTACTCCTTATCCCCTTCATTAGCAGACACTGCTATGTTCCTTCCCAACGTATATGCAGTACTTTACTAATATAAATTTTGTGAAACACTGAGCTAAAAAATTTCTATCAGTTGAAAACAGACTGCATAAAACAAAGACAGGGAACAACATTTCAGGTCTGCCTTATTGTGTTTTGTGTGTCGGCAGATCTTGTTTATCACTTGAGTGTTAAACCAGAGATCTGCCAATAAGCCAGTTTAAACCTCAGTACAGGACTACTACACTTGTGCTTGCATACAGTGCATGGTGTTACTAAATTAACCTGCCCCATTACATCAACTTTAAAACTGGCTGCTTTCTGCTCTTTTCAATCAACTGCAATTTCCAATGTCATGACAATGCACACCTTCTACTACTATTCATACTACACACGAAAGCATTTAATATTCACTACCACTCATAAGCTATCTACATATAAAATACACCAAACGACAGCTTCACAAGCATGACACTTTATTATGGATACTTATACTTCAGCTCAAGTCCTCACCTGGTAAACATTTCTTGTCTTCAAAAAGCTTACAGATCTGAAGAAATAATTTCAAAGAGCATGTACAGATTATTCACTCACCAAGCTCCTTTACTTCCTTCAAGGCTGATTCTAATTTGATTTGAGCAGCAACCAGTTGAGCTTCTACAGTAGAACACTGAAATATAAAGGTAACAAGCATACCAGAGGTTGCATTTTTGAGAAAGATTCCAATATGTACACAGCAGCTAATAGTAAGTCATGGCCTACATGACCCTTGCAAACCTTCATGGAAAACTGAATGGTGAACCTTCATTAGCAAAAAGTCCTTGTACCTGATTCATACCATACTGACAAACCACTTGCTCCATATTATTTACAAACTGTGTACACACTTTATAAATGGTATTGAAAAACTGACTCACAGTTCCCAATATTACTATGGTCAGACTGTAATAAATGTGCTGAGCCAATCATGTTTGTGGTAATTCCCATTTCAACCACATTAATCAATTACATCAACGCTTACAGATGAAACAAAATGCCAGTGATCTATTGTACTTGTACACATGATCTTCTGCTAATATAATCCCAGAACCTTTTCAAGTACGTGTCTCAGTGGGTTTTGCTAAGGCTTTGGTACATAAAACAAATCTTCAGACGCTTAAAGTTGTGCAAAAGTTTACAAATACTTTTCTTCATGAATATATGGCCTTCTACAACCAAAACACACTGCACAAAGTCAGACTACAATATGTTTTGCCATGAGTGCTCTTTAAAAATTTGGCTCTTAGTCTGTTTGATCTGATCATCAAGCCTTGAATCAACCAGGATGATCAAGGGGTTGTAAAATCTACATACCAATTAAACATAAATTTTTCAATGTAATCACTTCAAATCCAGTCAACATTTCATTGACAAGGTTTTGAGGTGAACATGCTGAGAGCAAGGTTTGAGGTATAGAATACACTAGCGTTTGCACCTGGTCCAAAATTCGGAACCAGGTACCCGAAGTCAATGGTCGGTCGGGTACCCGGGTACCCAAAAATATAACTTCTTTTAGGCTACAAGTTTGTTGTAAAGTCATAGTAAGAAATTTTGCTTTGCACGTTCATATAATATAACACCAACGTATCTTATGTATGGGCATGACAAGTGTTCTTAGGCGTGTGCGAGACAAATTTTGCCAGGAAAAAGTAGCATGTTAGGTGTTCTGTCACACGTGCAATCTATGTTACACGTGCAATCTATGTTAGTGAAACTTTGGATCCAGGTAGCAATTTCAGGACCGGGTCCTGACATCGTCAGTTGGGTACCTGGTGCAAACACTACAATACACTATTCCTGTGACTGTAACACTCCCCCACACCCTTAACATACAGAAATTTGCATAATTTAAGGAACTTTTAAAGGTCATTTGTGTCATCCTTTGACTTCTAACCTGTTGTTTCATTGTCTGGAGGTCAACCTTGGTCTTTGTCAGGTCATCTTTTGTCTTCTGATGACTCTCCATTTCGTTGGCCAATTGACGCTCTAGCTCTCTAACTTTGCTCTGCGAAAAAATTGTAAAAATTAATGATTTAACAATCTCAAGAAAGAGGGTAAAAATTTAGCATACCCTGCAGATTCCATGCTTTCAACTGAGATAAATAACAGTTTTCACAAAAATTTACATGATTTGGTACATTTCTGCTTGTTCTTTGATTCATCATTCAAAGAGATTGAAAATACTACTAGTTCCAAATTTGTTAAACTTTAAATACCTCCAAGCATTTTTGCTCGGAAGCAACTGAAAGTAATCTGCAAGTACACTAAAATTTGGATTTAAGAAGCAGAAATGCCAAAAAATTATTAGATTCTTAGTAATATTAGCAGCTCTGGAGCAATTAACTTTAAAGTTAATAAGGAACAACTTTATTTATCAATGATGATGAGGCATTTGTGCCATGGGGAAAACACTAAACAAAATATACATGCAAATTCTAACACCGTTTACAATTTTTAAGGCACAGAGATGTTAAGATGTCTGATCATTCAATAAATGAATGTTGCAAGAGCTCTGAATTATGTTAGTCAAGCAAATTTATCACTACCTCCCAAGTTTTCAAGACTGTACGGTGTTGCTCTCCTTCCCCATCCAGTTTTCGCCGAACCATATTCAGCTCCCTTTCCATGGATTCCAGCTGATTGGTAAGTCTTGACTTGGTTTCAAAATCTGATCGTTCCAAGTTGGTCTGCAAAATAAGATGTAAACAAAGAAAATTTTTACTCAAAAGGAAAACAATAAAAATATTTACTCCACAGAATAAAACTGTATGCAAGTTTGCAACCTGTCAAAAACTGCCCCACAACTTTTCCTTGAGGTAATTACAACAGCAATTTTGAAGGATTCCACAATTTTAATGGCTAAATTTACAAGTTTTTTTAAAAAAAAATTAGATCAGGAAGGCCACATTTAGAACCAAGTATAACAAATTACATCGAGAACAAATAACTTTTGCATTTTTTTCATGATGTAATTCTCTTGGTCCTAAAGATTTAGATATAAATATATCTAGCACTAAATTAGTCACTGTAGCCCTGACTCCATACAGAACATGTATTCAGTACTTCCCACATTTTACGCAAACTTTAACATTTTTGGGCATTTAAAGTTATGAACATTTATGCACTGTAGTCACACATGATCTATGGTGCAGTAAGTGGAAGAGATCTGATCTTAAAAACCATGTGGTAATTTTTCCAGACCCAATAATCCCACTCTGAAGGACTGTGAAGACCATGAAAAAATCTTAAACTTTTTCAATGTTTTCCTGTTGTCGATACTGCAAGAAAATACTGGACTACACATGGTCAATTGTTTCATTTCAGTAGTAATGCATGTCAGCTGGCTAGTTGTCAACGTCACATCTTTGTCATTGATGTCTGCCTGTTAAAAAATGTTTCTTTTAATGCAAACTATCTCATTTTTCCATGTAATTGTATGTTTCCCATCCTGGCATTGTACTCATTTTGGCAATCAATGAGAATTTTTTGAAACTCAAGTTGGGTAACAAGGCCATTTAAATAAAATATCTTTAACACTTAATGTCAGTAAAGACTGCTATAAAACAAAATTCTGTTCAGACTTTGATATCGTATTTGAATTTATTGCTGACACTATTTTTTTGTAGCCATGCAGATCAAAATCAAACTGCACCATTTCATATATTTACCTGAATCTGCTGAAGGTTTGTAAGAAGCAAACTCTGGTTTTTCTGTTCATTGCGCAGAGAGTCGTTCTCACTAGTGAGTCGTAGCTCAACCTGCTTCAATAATTCCTTCTCACTCTTTGCATTCTGACACTGGATGTTTAGCTTATTTGCCTTATCCTGAGCAGCTAACAAATCCTAGAGACAAAATATTTAAAATCATGTTTATAACTGTGTTACTTAAAGGCATTTTCCAGTAGCTTTTCACAAGGGTCCCATGTGAAACAGAAAAAAAAATTCAGTTCATACCCCCTAAACCCCGTAGCAATACTCTTTTCCTAACTCGAGATAACTAATATTAAAGACTACTTATTTTTGCCAAAAATAACTCCAGTTCTTGTCCAGGTCACAGAATGTTATGTAAAGAGGGCACATTGCCTCAGGTTTCTTTTGTTTTCCTTCATAATTGAATGTCCTGTTGTCCTTGAAATTTGATACTGTTGGAATGTTTGAATATCTTTCCCTAAACCTACACCATATGTACGGCATAACAAACAAAGTTGCTAAATATTCCCTACAACTGTCCCAACATCATAAAGAAATTCAATGCTCTGTCACATTAATGTGCCACAATGACATCACAGATTTCCCATAGGCCTAATGCACTTTATCTTGAGAAAAAAATTGCATTTCTTTGAAAATCAGTATCTTCCAAACGCTACAAGCTATTGAGATGCCGTTTTCACCTCCTAGAAGAGGAAAAGTTTCTGCATTTTTTGAAGTCATTGATTTTTGTCACTGGCAAATCCCTTTAACAGTCAGCCTCCATTTGGAATTAAAATATCTATAAGGTACTCAAGCAAGGCTATTACCATATGGTACACCAAGACTACACTGTCAGTGGTGCTAACTTTGTCTCAGCACCATGATAACTCATGTTTAAACTTAGCATTTTTACCAATGGTAGAACACAAAAGAGTGTTGTAAATATTTACATCCATGTCAACAATTTTGTTGACTCCAAACTAGCTAAAAGTACATCAAAAGTGTTGCTACAGAATGCAGGAATTAGGTTTCTCAATGGTAAAAAGACAGACAGTACTGTCATCTATGCAGGCTAAACTTAGGCAAGAAGAAAGAAAGAATGATCAAGACAACTTTAGTCACAACCAAGACCTTCCTTTGAAAGTAGCATTTTTCTGAAAATCATTCAACAAGGATATGCCCAGTCACGTTGCTATGTGGGTCCAGGCCCTGGTCAGAGAGATAGGACCAAGTCCCAGTCCTACCCCTGAATGGAAGGTCTGAACTTCCTTAAACTATGCTACAGGATGGATATTGGTGGGTAATTTGACACATCTACTTAACCTACCAACTGGATATATGACTCTCATGCAGGTATCTATTGGTGAAGACAGGACTGAACTTGTTTAACTATCAGTACCATCCAGTCTACTTCCAAGATTGGTACATTCTTTATTGATATTTTCTACCAAGCGAAGCCCCCCCCCCCCAAAAGCTCACAGAATCCCAGGGCAGTTGTACCAGGTGTGTAAGTCTAGTTACACCACTAGATCTGCCACATTATGGTTGCATCATCTGTCCTTCCTATGGCAGTAAATTTCTAAAGAATAAATACATGTTAAAACTAGAGACTTACTTCTGAGAGTGAGCTGACAGACTGCTGAGCTTTCACAAGTTCCGCTGAAAGCTTCTGATTTTTATCTCTGATAGCTGTTATCTCCTTCTTATAACTGTCTGCAGTAGACTGTAAAACCTTGAACCGCTCACTAGCAAACTCAAGCTGATGTAAAAAGAAAGTGAAAATTTAAATTGTCAAAACTAATTAGTCACATGACATGTTTTATTAGAGGCTCTGTTGCACATTTGAATTGATTTCCATCAGTCAGTGCTGGAAAATACTTGATAGTTTAACCCAATCAGAAAATAATTGGTAATATTGTTAAGCTTCTACCACTTAGAAAATGTCATATTTTAAGGTTACCTGCAAAATAGAATTATAATATGAGATGAAAACTGATTTGAAAATGCTAAAAGACTTTTTCCTATAGCCTTTGCTCATTCCTGACCAACAGTATCTGACACCTTCATTCCTCCTCCTTTTACAGTTAGTGACATAGTCCTACATGAGGGTCCTGTTAATTGTGGTTAGCACACAGCTCCAGCACACAGCTGTCTTCCTCCAATGTCTGCCATAGACAGTTGACGCATATACGTGCATAATCTTGACAAATCCTCATGCTACCAGATACTTTTCCCATTATTTTTCTAGTCAACCTGTGACTAGGAGGGTGACGAGATGCTTGGAGGATGCACTTAAAATTTCCTTTCAAATATTTGTTTTCATATCTCTAACACCAGCACACGTAGTACACAAGATCTATCATCGAGCAGGATGGCTGCCTTGGCATGAACAACAAGGTCAGTCACAATACATATATTACTAAAAGCAAATCAGATACCAGTTTTGAAATATGCAGATAAATTTTAAAGCTTTCTTAGACTATATCAATCGAAATGACTGACCTGTGAGGAAAGTTTGGCATTGGTCACCCTAAAGTCAGATAATTCCTTTCTCATGTTATCAATCTGTTCACTTTGAATCCTGTCAAAGAAACATATACATTCGATGGCTGATGTTTGCATACATATCATCTTGGGGAACATTTCTCAACACCTGTGCATTAACCAAAATATCTTCAAAAATTTACAATATGTCATTCATACAAACTGTGTCTTTTCTAACTTTTTCCTCAATTTCTCAAGATCCAGGTTAAAGGTGTATCCATTATACCCCTAAAGCAATCCAATCCTGTACCTGTGTTCCACATCTTTAATTCTCATAAATAATTGTAAAGGAAATCTCATAGTAAAACCTGAGGCTGTCAGCAAGGTTGTGGGGATTCCAGGGTAATGCTCCCCAACTTCTGATTATGCCCCACACACCCATGCCTTCCATATTTTCAAATCTACAATCAAAATTAATGAAACATTATGATCAATCCATGAAGAAACCCTGGCCCTCCAAAATACCATCCTGGCCCTCCAAACTTGACTTACAGGCTATGGGCCCATAACAAACCTTACCACTCAAAACCATTTATCATTAACTGAACAGGCCCTTACCAATGTTAATACATGGTGAGCACAAAAACAACCAGTGTAATATGGCATTTCCAGAAATGCCAAGAAAACACATTTTTCTAATTTTTGTCAGTCCATTACCTCTTTTGGCAATAATTGCAATATTGAAATAATTCTATTTTTTTAGCTGTACTATGAATTACTACGGATCAATTGTAGTATCACTATTGTGAGATTACATTACAGAGGTCAAAGGTCAGTCAAACTTACTTTTCATTTTCTGCTTTCTCCTTCCGGTAAGTTTCAAACTCTCCTTGTAGAGCTTCCAAGGCTTTATCCTTCTCCTCCTCATTAACTGCTGATGAGGTTGGTGAACTCTTCTGGGTGGTCTTTGGTTCCTCAGATGGTTTGGCTCCTTTACTGGGGGAAGAGGTTCCTGGGGATGTGAGAGTTGGTGCAGGGCTCTTTTGTAATGCTGAGAGCGACAACTGTGGATTAATTAATACACATGAAATGTAACTCAAAAGTAATTATGTTCACTGATCCGGCTTTCTCTTACTTCATGATCTTGACAGCTGTTTGCTTCACGTCATACAAGTAGCATGGCTATTTCAATAATCTATATTGCTGGCCACTTAAAGGATCTCTAATCTCACCCCAGACAATAACAGTTCTCCTTACTAAGTTAAATTCTAGCCCCTCCTCCAAATTAAATCAAACTTCCCGTCTACTTCTCTAGCACAGAGATAAAGTAGCCTGCACTAAGTTTAAATTGCTTGAGGCAATTTTATCAAACACAGTGTGTGAGCTTAACTGGAAACACAACTGACTGTACAAATCATTGTTGACTGACCAGTGTGAAACTGCATTATTGAAATGAATGTCAATCAAAGCACAGTTACCAACTTTATTTAAAACTCTAGGGCTATTCCTAAATATGTTTGGGCAGAGTTACAATCGATCTTAAGTTGATCTCCATGCAATCACCCTGTTGAAATCAAACTTAAGATCAATCTTAATCCTTTATGAAACAGCACCCTGGTCTCATACAGGTGTAGGGTTCAATCATTTATTTGTTAAGTGCAATTCTGATATAAGAAGCATTGCAGAACATAACTTACAGAAAAGTGGGCAAAACTAGAACTTCAGTGTTTGCAGATATGGTCATTTTTTTTTTTTTATTCCTTTCCTTTCTTAAAGAAAGGGGAATTTCATACAGTAAATGGTCTTTAGCAATGGCAGACAACTTACAGGAGGAGGGCTTCCCCCATTCTGTGCAAGTAGCACCCTGTACATGTCTCGCTGCCGTACAACTGATTCTACCATCTCCATCTGTCTCTTCCGGGCATCCCTCATCTCCTCAAGCTCCTCCAGAGCTGACTCCAATTGTGACTTCAGCTCAGAAGTCCTGAAAACATCAAGGATAACAACTGAATATTACAATATATTGGTAAAAGAAAGGCTAAATGGCAAAGTTAGCTTCTAATTGGTTTTCAAGTGATACACTGTGCGTACCAGACTAGGTAAAGAGCATGCACACACTAAAGAAGTATGCAGAGGTTAAGTCATACAATTTCTTAGCTTTCAAAGAGTGCAGATCATGCCTGAAACAATGCCCCTGAAATCTTCATAAGAATAATTTATATGATTATCAAGTTCAGCCCATGAAAAGGCATCTTCTTACAAAGACTAAGAAAAGTGATCACATGTGCATCTTATAATAGCTGATGTTTCAAGAGCAAAAAATCCAAAAAGTCTGCCTTGGTCAGCCACAGACTAGTTTAAATCACAAGCCACATGCTTTCTCCACTTTATTGAGATTCAAGTGGCTTTTTTTTTATTCCTTTCCTTTCATAAAGGAAGGGGAATTGCATACAGTAAATAGTCTTTAGCAATGGCAGACAACTTACAGGAAGAGGGCTTCCACCATTCTGTGTATATTGTAATCATTACAAAACTTACTTTGATTCTAGTGTCTCTTTCTCCTCTGCTTCTTTCTTCTCACTAAGCTCCCGAACAACATTCAACAAATCAGCGTTCTGTTTCTGAAGTTCCTCAATGTTTCTGTCAAAATGTGAAAAGACAGAAGATGACAAGTCTGTTCATTTCAAGAAATAATTGGAAGGTGGTTTGTCATATTGTACTGTCTACTCAGTTTCACAACTACCACCTTGGCTGCAGTCCTTTGTACTTTATATCAGAATGACAGATGGTTAAGAGAAATCATAGTTTAAGCTGGCACATCTTAAACAGATGTCTAATAAACATCTATAAAGCTTTGAACATAACCCACAATCGTGTATGACGCTACTGATGACGTTGCCACCATATTATAGTTATATGAGCCAGACAACAGAAACCGGTCTAGCTTGGTTACCAAAACATTTCACATCCAAACCCCAGCCTCCTAAAAATGCCTAATTACCTTTCACATGAAATCATGCTCGATGATTTCGGGCCTGTCACACAAATGTGCAAGGTTCACAGACTACTGGTAACATCAGATAGTGGCACCGGCTACCCTTCCTTTACTTTCCTACTATGGTACTGTATCTACATACAAGTTAATGAAGCTATACACAAATGTTTTGTGCCAACAGACATTGGAATTAGCATAGGAATGAGGACGTTTCTTTAATGAAGATTAAAGAAACATGGGAGTTGCACTTTCTGCCCAGCTATGGCATCCATCACTGAAACAGACCTCATGAACCACAAAGCATTGTTGCACAATGTCATACCATGATATTTCCATGAAAACTGAATGTATTGCACTACAACATTTTAATCTTCATGCAAATTTGCATGAGCAATTTCTGTTACGAAGATCGATAGTCCTGTCATATCTGCTTTGTAACACTCTGATTTTACTATGAATCCATACAACTCAACTACAAGCATTTACATATGTTCATGAGTGGAAAGAATCAGGAATTTGAGAAGCTTCTTGCAAGGAAATTTTGGTATTTGGAGGGAAATAAGAGCAGTTGGAGGGAACTTTGGCTAGTATGGTACATGAAAACATGTAAAAATTGTGGAAATTTGACTTGCATTCCAGGAAACAGACATTTTTTTCAGCCCTGCATACGTTTGTGGCATTATGACTGTATCTTAACTAGAACAATGCTAGCAGCAGACTACACAGAACCAACTTCATCTGCTGAACAACCAATCTGAGGTCTAGCCGAGCAAAACTGAAAGAAAGTCAGAGTAACTGCATAAAATCATCATACCTCAACAATATTTGAACCCATACACATGAGACAACATGGTGGTGTACAGCAGGGCAAACCACATTGTCACACACTACAACTGAGATAAGAAAGAGCTGTATAAAGTACGATATATACTTACTTGAAGGTCACCAGATGCCGATCTATCACTTGAGAGGAACTTGTGACATCACTAGAAGATACATCTGGTTCAAACTCCTGACTGCTGATTGGACCACCTCTGACCTCTTGCACCTCCCTCAAAAGAACACGCACCTGGGAGATGAATAATAGCATATTAGTATTAATGGAATTCCTTAAAAGCAACCATCAGCAGCTGAAATCCATGTGATAACACTGGCAATCAAAAGATTCAAGCAAAAAGGTATTTTAACACCAAAATGTTGACAATGAAATATGTCTGCAGGCTATGATGTTACTTGCTTGAAACCACCAAGGGTAATTTTGGAGTTTGGAATAAAGCACTATTTCCTTATTACCATACTTTCTTGTTTTAAAATGCTTAGACTATTTGAGGTACAGTAGCATGTACTGTGGATGCCATGACCAAGTGAATATAGGCAGAAGTGTAAGAAGCAATAAAGCTTAGCAATGGGGAGGTCAAGAGCTACAGGCCTGCGGATTTCATGCGAACGATCGTTCGCGGTCGAGTGTTGGTTACGTGACCGCCAAACCACGTAACCGAAAAATCGGTTACGATTTGACACTCAAATTCAACTCTTCTCTGACCTAAAATCTGAACATTCATTAAGAGGCATTCTAAATTCGATTAGGAGATATTATCTGATAAAGTACAGACTACCAATTGCGACATTTTTCTCACATTGCTCTTGCCTCATATCACAAACCATAGATCGCATGAGGCTCACACCTTGCAGCACGTGCTATCGCAAATTGCAATTGCCGACTCCACACTAGCTGACTGGTATCACGCACTACGGCGACGACCTGTCCAGCCATGATTCTCGGTTGTACACAATGCGGATACACTGCACAAGCTGTGATTACGGCCCCACTGCTTTGACTTCGCACATAGCTCAATATCATGAAAGTTGTTTCAAAAATCATGCCACAGTTAACACACAGTATGTCAGTGGGGACTCATTGAGTGCGCGAAGATTTCTTCGTAATGTTTTTGCAATGACGATGTCAAGGAAACTTCTTGCTTATGCAGCTAACTGATACTGGAGATGATAAAATAGATGTGTCAGACTGATATTGGTTTTATCTGTACTCAGTTCGACCATAAAATAAATGAGAAATCAGCGTGTCCTTCAACAGTAATTTACTATGATGCTACGTGTACAGTAAAGCCCCGTCTTTCGGAACTGGCCATCAGATTTAACAAGAATAATATTCATCACAATTACGGCAGAATCCACCAAGTTTTCAGGGCTTTACTGTGCAAGTCAAAATTCAACGTAAATTTCTGCAGAAATGCACTAATTTCCTCGGGACTTTAAAAGTCACGGCAAGATGTCAGGAGAGCTAAAATAGCCAACATGTAGGCATGGAAAACAATTTTTTATCTCTCTGTCAAATTTGGAAAAAATCAATCCTTGCTAGGATCCATGAGTCGGTATAGGCTCAATTTTCTCCTTATACTAAAAATACGTTAGGCTAGTGTAAGTCCTAGTTTCACTAAATCTGAGAAGTTAGTTTCGTAGTGAGCTTCTTCCCTAAAAATAACGAGAGTAGACCTTACAAAAACATTGCGAATTTCTGTTTGGGAGTCTCCTACACATGTGTCTCTAATACTTTTGGAAATTTATGCCGAATTTATACGCTAGATACCTCTCCAGATCGTTATAGCTTCTCTTCAGCACATACACTTATTTAGTGTGTACAAAGCATTGGTCATTCAGAAGGGCGTAGGCTCGAATCTTGGGAATAAAATCCAGGTGTTTTAGAAGTCTAAAAATTTATTTGTCATATGATCGGTCACCAAAAATAGTAACCAAATATTTTCGGGGATTTTGTCTGCAATTTTGCCAGCCTTTTCGGAGTTATTTGGGGAATGTGTTCACACTCTTTCTTATGGATCCTGTGTACCGTGCTTGAGGCAAAAAGTTGAAACCCTGTACATCCGAATTTCACCGATATTCGAAATACATTCGGTCCCAATGTGTTCGGATAAATGGGGTTTTACTGTACTCCAAACCATATGCTGTTACCTCCACGACATGGCCTCAGCACACACATTTACAGCATCATGTCATTTTGAAATATTGTTTTTCGTACAAGTTGGACACATGTTGTGCACTGTGGCATTGACAGTGCAAGTGATCGCTCGTACACCTACTATACGAAACTCAGTGTGGTAAACTGTCACAGAGTCGTGTTTTATTTATATTTGGAATACGCAAAAATGGGTTTTTTAGACTCAACAAAATGGGTTACGTTAGGTTACGTGGTTCAAAAACCACGTAACCTAAAAAATGGTTACCATGAAATCTGAAATCCTCAGGCCTGGAGCTACGATTCTGGTGATGTCAAAGTAAGGCCACTTTGTCATCCAAAAACAATCTACCATCTAACTTTTCCCCATCTAAACAGACCTTCAAGATTCTGATTTTCTTTCCAACTGCTATGACTCAATATCCTCATTGGCTACAATGTGGAATTGGAGGCTATATAACATGGAGTAGTAATTTACAAGCTCTTGCTTGCTTCCAACACATTGTGGTCACTTATCATGCTGTTTATTGTCCAAAATCTCAGTTTTCAAGATTCACAAGTAGAATCATACAAGGTAAATGTAGTAACCCCAATTTCATTTAGCATACCCTGGTAGCCTCGTTCAAGAATGACTCATTTTAATCATGTGAAAATACCTTTGCTGCAGAATTCTTAAAACCATGGAGAATACCTTACATGTTCTGAAAGATACATGGCCCAAAAATTCGTGGACATTTTACCCATTTAGCCTATGTTTCAAAAATAAGATTTAAGCAACTGTTTATTCAATCCAAAAGTTGAAATGGTAGCCAATTGTCATGGATTTCTGTTCATCAGTTTTTACAGGTTTTCCCCAAAATTTGTGTGTGCTTATAAGCATAAAATAATTGCCCTTTAAGGCTGAATGAATAAATCTGAATAATTATTTGGGGTGTAGGACTACTTCAAGTGTAATCATGATAAGGATCCTAGTCCTCGACTACCTCTAAAACCCTTGCCACCAGTAAAGAAATCCTCGTGACATTTTCTGCTTTGAAAATCAAAACACTATTTCTCCTACCTGCTGACCAAGGTCTACAGTCTGTTGCTTCAACCTCTGATTTTCTCGGGTCAAGTGACCTTTACGTCTTTCGGCTTCATCTGCAGCTACACGCTGTTGCTCGCATTCCTGTGATGACAAGAAAATAGGACAGACTGAATGGTCATGACAGAATCACTATTTTCCATAGACCAATCCACGAAGATACCTCCAAGATGGGTCTCTAATCCCTAACCCAAGAAATTTTCCTTCAAAACAGAATTTTGATTGTCTTGTTCAGATACCTTCCTGAGTTTAAAGCTGGACCAAAGGTAACACCATTTTCCATGTAAGCCACCATACATAAACAAAAATTTATGTTATGTGGAGGTGTCCTCTTCCCTTAAGCTCCTCTCAAGATAGTCTTACCCCTGAGAACCTTTCCCACATAATCCTGCAGATACGATGATGCTGAAAAATTTCCAACAGATTGCACAGGGGCAGACATTCCACCTAATAAGCTAGGTAGCTTGTGAGACTGCAAAAAACAGAAGCTCACTGCTAGTGAGCAAAAACAATTAAATTTCAATATATGGCAGTGGGTAAAAAATATACAAAATGGTGAAAAGCTTCAAGTAGCTGGAATATTTTTCATTTCTTGGAAAAGACCACACAAGTTGCCACTTTGCATGACAAAGTACCTCTACTGTAACTTTAATACAAGCTTACATTAATTTAAGATTTTTAGTATTTAATTACTACAAGGCACAGAGTCCACAGCTCATGACTAATCCCTTGCATTTCCATTATCTGGCAGCCTGAAAATAAAGACAGCTTTATAAAAACCACCATCATAATGCAAAATTGCTTTTTATACAACTGATGAAAAAGAAATGTCATGAATAAGCATGATACAGCAACTCTTACCAAGAGGGCAGCATCCAGTCTTACTGACAGTTGATTGGTTGTTTCCAGAGCTTTCTCGTAGTCCTCTCTTTGTTGTTGTAAGATTGGAGCCTTCTCTTCAATTTCCTGAGGGAAGGAAAGAATACGAGGTTAACATGTTTGCATGTTTCATGATAACATGAGGGTTTTACTCTGAGTTTTATAACTTATTCCCAATAATGTACGAAACTACAAATGATACAGTACCAATCTAGATGACATACATTGTTCAACAAGGAGGTCATTTCCAACATGAAACATCCAACAGGCTGACAAAACAGTTTTTCTGAAGTAAAGTTCATTTTGTTATTGAAAGAGTTAATTCAATAATTATCTCCTGGTTAAAATGCTGTACAATTCTTACAATTGTTCTTTTTCTTAGCAATGGGATGATACTTCTTAACATACATCTTTCCAATATAAATTTAGGTTTGTACTCTGCATGTCAACTTAAGTACACATGTCTACCACTTTATGTCCAACAAAGTATTCCTCACCTGTAGTATCTGATCTCTGTACTCTGCATGTCTACTAGAGTACACATAGCTACCACTACAACTAAGTTATATTCTAAGTGTCTCTCACCTGTAGTATCTGATCCATATATTCATTCAGTCTTTGGTTTTCCAGTTTCTCTGACTGAAGTGCTTCTGAAGCCTTCACATACTCACTGTACATCTGCAAAGAAACAAAGATGACAATGTTTACAAATACCAAAAATACAGAGGAAAAACTGTGAACGAACTTGACACAGGTAGGAGTACCTTCACATGAGAATGTTAGGGATCAAGTGAATTATACGAATGGGGGTAGTGACCATGAAACTGTGATAAAACTTATTTCAAACAATGGTTCCTGGCCAAAGATAGCTTTAAATTATTATTTACTACCAGACCATACCTGTGTAAGAGTCAATCCAGACTTTAAGAAAGAGCTTGCTGCAGCAGCTGTTGGTGAAAGACTGGTCAATTCCTCTTCAGAGAGTGGAGCTAAACCTAGAGTTTGAAAAGAAAAATAAAACCCTTATCAGATATGTTACATTAGGTGGTGTTTTATGAAAAGAAGTGTTCAGACAAACCTTGACTTCAGTTGCAACAGATACAAAGGTGTCATCACAAATAATGTACTTCACCAGTTACAGTACACATCACTGACTGGGTCTGGATTAAAGCTCTCATTCATTACTGAGAACATATTTACCTTTCTTTCTGGCAGCTACAAGCAAGTCATTTGCATCTTGGAGTTCTTTCTCCATCTTGTCAATCTTTGACACTAAGAATGAAAGAACAAATAAAATCAGGACATATTAACCTTGCCAGTCCATTAATATGTGATACCACATAGTTATTGGCAGTTCCAGGAGACGGTTGGGGAAGGGGGGCAATTTTCCTTCTCATAGTGACCCACACCTCGTACCAAAATAATAAAAATATACACCTGACATAGTACTGCTTCTGCAAATTCCTTCTGCCCCCCCTCCCCCCCCCTCTATCATTCCAGCAACTACCAAACCACCCCAATCATTTTCAAAACTGGTACAGCCACAGCACACAGATACACCCTGGAGAGAAAATGTTACAAATCATGCTTTCTGATTTGACATAACAGAGCCTGATACAAATTGCATGTTATGTACAGGAAAGTGTACTCACGTTGCTCTTTTATGCACAAATTGTTTGTGTAAGGTCACACTGACTTACTCTAGACTTCAAGATGCCAACTCCATTGAGATGAAGTAACAGCAAAAAATCAGGGGCAGATTGCAGACTCTTGAAGGTCTCTTAACAACCAGGTGCCAGCAAAAATATTGAAGAAATATAAAGCTCAACAAATACCATTGATCAAAGTTTAAGGTCCAACTGATGGCAGTAGACATTGAACACAATGCAGAAGGTTACTACATACAAAAGCCCCATTTGGGGCCACAAGTAATTTTAAGCAATCACAACAAGTTGTACCAACAGCAAAATGTGGAGGTGGGGGGAGGTTGCAGTCAGGTTAATACTGGGTACTGATCACCACCATCTAAAAAGTCTCCAGACAGCTGGGAGAACTAAAATACTCACCAAATTCCTCCTTTTCAGCTGCATGAGTACTTTCTAATTTCTGTGCGTTGGCTTCAAGTTCTTCTTGAGCATCTGTTGCTAATTTCAAGAGTTTCTGAAGTTCTTCAACTGCCGAGATCAATTCCTGAACTCTGCTCTCATTCTCTTCAGATGTTTTCTAAAAAGAAAGTGAAGTACAATTAATGGTTAATGGACTGAAATTTTATTTGGATTAATTCATTGTCTTCACATTGGGTGGCTGAGCAACTTAGCAATTTATATCAAATTTTGATATTGGATAAACAAGCCAATTTTAAACTTGCCAGGGATCGTCTGCACAACCTACTGGTTGCCAAACGCTATTGCTTCAAATACTACCTCTTCAATGTTTGCAGGCACAGCACCAGGTAAAATGTGTCCAAAAATACAGAATCTATTCATCTGGCAGACTACATCGTATTCCCTCAACTAACTTCATTACTTCACAACAAAATCTCTAAAACAATTCACCAAGGTAAACTAGCAAGGCTTTCTTCTCTTTCGAGGGTGCAAGCCATGCCATTTAAATACCCACTGCGGATACCAATATTTCTTCTCTTAGTGTGGGGTTGTTGGTGGGGATAGGGGATGGCACTGGGCATCAAATTATTTCATTCAAGAGTTTTAATTCAAACTTACAAGTAATGTGTAGTTAGTTTGAACAGCTTAACATATTCAGGAGGGTAGAGGGTGGTCCCCTCATTGTTCCCTTGGGCCTTGTGGCTTATAGTTTCCATAAGGGACAATATTTTAGGCCCTTGTGATCTCCTCGTCATCAGTCAGTCCTTTGAGCAAATATGTTTAATTTGGTTCCAGGCAAGACCCATTTTAACAGTACCTGATAGATATCTGTCAACTTCTTCTGTGCATCAAGTTCTCCATTGAACTGTTCCTCATTACTAGAGATGGTGTTCATACTCTAGTGAAAAGGACAAATAAATATTATCTCATGAAACACACAGCCCATTTGATTCCTAAAAAAGAGCTTTCATTGGAAAATGTTAGGCACTGTGCCAGATCACATTTCATGTCTGGTGATGCCAATATGAGTTTCCAATGCATACAAAACAGTTACATTTTTAAACTTCCTTTTGACACCAAATTAAAAAGTTTAATTACAAGCCTATGACAATCAAGCAAAGCATTGACATAAGAAAAATCCACACACATGTAGCACGTGTTTCCTTATAGAAATGTGAAACATGACAAATGCAAACTGGAACTTAAGCCCGAGTCACACTGCCACAACTACCCACGACATGGCGGCGACCACCCACCACATCGGCTGTGGTCGCTGTTGTGTGGCCGGTTCCTTGACTAGAGTGCCGTCATGTCATAAGCCCGATTGAACATGTTCGATCACAGTTGGGAACAGTCAGTGTACCAGAATGTCTACAATTTATGCAAATTGTCTACAACGGAGAGTTGCAGGAAGTTGTGGCGGTGTGACCTGGCTTTAGAAAATTTTAACTGAAGAAAGCAAACAGGTCCTCCTAAATTAGAACACTTGATGCCCCTGACTATAGTTCTTGCTTCTCCTGAAAGGGCAGAGGATAAATTCTTTCTCCTTACTTCCTGTAATTTGGCTCTTGTCTCCTCAAGTTTCTGTGTTTGCTCTTCAGCTGTTTTTTCCAGATTCTGCACATTCTCTTTCAATTGTTTTATCTCATCGCATTTGCTGGTCAAGTCCGTCTGGAGTTCAACCATCTGATTTGACTGTTGATCCCCAAAATAAATAAAGAAGTTATAACAGTGTCACCTGGTATACAAAATCAAATATGAAGTAGACATTCTTCTACTTGCAGGCAAGTACATGTCGAAGCCTCCTGAAGAAACACGTATTTCACATAAGTTACACTTTTGCGGCACTTTTGCGGCATTAACCTTAGTCAGGGTAACCCTTAGCGATAGAGGACAACAACTTGGACTGAACAAATTGGGGCAGTCCTATACAATCGAAGCTGTGGCAGAACTTAGTCAGGGTAACCCTCAGCAATAGCTAGTGGAAACACTTCGGCACTGATTTTAGTCAAGAGTCTGCAATCTGCCCCTGACTTTTTGCTGTTACTTCATCTCAATGGAGTTGGCATGTCTGGGTCATGAAGAACATTTTGAGGGTTACAGGATATGTCAGGTATGGAGGAATAAACAACGCATGTTCTTCTCACAAATGAACAGGAGAGAAAGCACACTAACACACTCAAAATGCTGTTCATTATCAAAAGTATTCAATAAGTTAATTTGTTGTGTATCACTGAAGAGTGCCCACTGTTAACATTTTTGCTTGTAAAATTGTTTTTTCATTATAAGAGACAATATTTGAGGAAGATGAACTGGGGTGGGCGATAGGGCCTCTTGGGTCATGACTTGGTGCCTGGGACTTTCACTGGATCATGGTTAGAAAAGGTTGTCAAACCACAGCTGCATAATAATGTTAGCTACAAGTAATAAACCTGCAATGTTTACTATGCTAAAATACTAACATTTGTATGTGTTCTGTGGGTATAATTGGGAAGGGGGTAGGGGGATGGGGGAGTCTCCCCAAATAATTCTGATCTGTGTTACTGGTTAAAAATAGAGAACTACGATCAACTGACCTCCAAATAATAATGCCCACCTCAACTTTTTCATTCTATGGGGCACCTCTTCACAATTTAGTGGATCAAAAACACACAAATGATTTAACACACACAAGCATGCCAAGTTGAATGAACTAGCATCAAAACTGAAATTTACCATAAATCCTCCCCATCAGCTGTTGGACTGCATACATTCAAAACCAAGGAAGAGTTTGAAAAAAAAATTTCAAACAAAGCATTAATGTACCACATTACCTATCTCTTGCGGTATGTCACAAAGTTATCGACTGATGTTACCTATTCTTAAAATTTAGTCAAATAACATCTGCATCACAAAGAAAAACTAAATCAAATCAAACCTTTTTAGGGAAACTGTTGAACCACTCATTCTCCAGTTTTGATGAAAACATTCTTGCTGTCATTTGTTCATTATTCTGAACATTTTACCACGAAACATTTCAAAGTTATAATCATAATCTATGCACAAATTAATGTCAACTAGATCACCTTTTCTTTCCGTAGGGTTAAGAGTTCCTCCGTCTTTTCCTTCAGGGATTTATCCAGCCACTCATTTTGCGAATTTAACATCTCCTTCTCTTGCTCAAAGCGTTTCTCCCGGAACTAAATGTAAAGAGGAGAACAAAAAGACGAAAGTCCTAGGCATGTGATATATCAACCGCATACTATAAGAAATTTAAGGAATGCACGTTAAGTTGTACTTTGGGAGGGAATGAAGACCAACATGAAATCAAGACCGGGTAAGAACCACACATGATTTACGATTTTTTTTGGGGGGGGGAAGTGGGGCAGGTTAGGGTGGGGGAAACACCTTTAATAGGAAGTAAATTGGTCCAGGTTGACCTTCTGACCTTGGCAGAAATATCTTCATGTTGTATATCATCAAGTTTCATCTGCATTTCAGCTTTAGCAATGTCAGATACAGCTAGCTTCTCTGACATGGTCTTCCACTCATCTGAAGAAGAAAAAGAAAATAGTGTTTAGAATGTCCACTCCTAGAGGCTATTATAAATAACCTTTAATAACTTACAGTATGTTCTACTTAACTAATTTACCTGGGAGGGTAAGGGCACAAGGGACATTTTTTAAGGAAAGGGGGACTGATGTAAGAGCGAAAGTAAAAGTTGTTGTATTCGAGTTGCTAAGTTACTGTAACTTTTTTTATTAATTGTTGTAATAAGCCAGCTGTGTGTGCAGATGTATGTATGTGAGTGTTATGTTCGTTATTTTTATGTTAATTAGGCCTAGTCTTCGTTGTAAGTTGTATTCAATTGAGATGGCATTCTGTTGCCGGGTTTGAGTTGGAGCACTTCTTTAATAGATAAGCAATGCATGCAATCTATTGTGTCTGTCTTTCCTTTCCTTGTACAAGTGTTGCCACTCCTATTAATTTGAAGATACTTAAATTTGTTCCCGCTCCGCACTTACTGATGGACAATGCCCAAACAGGCTGATACACCAGAACCCCTGAAAAACGCCACTGAAAACCCCACGTTACAACAATAATGCCTGAGCCTTTAAGGGGATCAGGAGGATGAATTATCTTCAGCACATGAGGAAGACAATGCTACAGAGACGTAGCTGTTTTGCCTCATGCATACAATCAAATTCAGCCATTTGTTTAAGCAAGAGAGAAATACAAATGTAGAATATGCAAGATACCAGGAAATGTAGGGGGGGGGGTCACTCAACTAGAATGCAAGACATTCACTCTCGCGAAATGTAGAGGTATAACTGAATGACAATTTGCTAGTTTGCTTTTGGAACTGTGCAACTTTAACCCCACTAAAAGTCTAGAGTACATTCCATTGCTTTCCAAATTATAACTATTCAGGAAAGGCATGCACAGTTGTCACATGCAGAAGGCCTACTTTCCACTGATAGCCAAACATACCCAATTCCACATTGGGATGAAGGAGCATGTGACCCAAAAGGCCCACCTCCACATGAAATGTTATTCAGATAAAGATAAAGCAAGTAACAGAAAACAAAACAAAAATTGACTGATAAAGTCTGAAGGAAAAATGTTTCTAAGGCGAATACCATTTTGGATCTAACTCGAAATGCTTACATAACACAAATGCTGAAGTGGGAGGAATGCTAAATGCCTTTTCAACCTCGTTTAAATAATACTTAAATCATGCAGCCTTCACAGCATGCATACTTTTACATAATTAAAATTAGAATTGGGTAATGAACTTTTAGAATGATTTTACACAGTCATGCTTGTGGAGAGATTTTGCTCTTTACAATATGAGATCGTACAAAAGTACAGCCCTTGCATTTTGTTGGTCTCTGAACCGGATGCAATTTGGAGGAACAACCTGCAGCAAAGTTGGGTAGAAAGGCTGATGCTGTCCAACACTGGCAGGTATACAGCAGTAGCATCACCATGACAGGTATGCTGTGTGTGTTACACAGAGCACAGACCCCTATGCAAGAGCTGTTATTGGTACAGTACTTTCAAGCAGGGTAGCCTTGATTTTCAGACCGCAAAGCAAAACCTGTTTTTGTGATTGACATCATTTGATTTTGAACAGTCTTTTCATGCTTGCGCTAATTCTTTTGGAACTAGTTGCACAATAACATTGTTCACTTCATCATTAAAATATTACTGTGCAAGGAAAGTGACAACTGTGCTTGGAACAGCATTCTACAAAAAAGGTAACATGCAGCTCAAAGCTAGGAGTTAGAATTACGATAGTCACTTCAGAAAAATAACCCAGATTTTATTCTTCAAATAGCCATCTATCCCTTATTTTGCTGCTTAACTTGAATGAAATGTTATATATGAACACTACAAAGTGTTGTAAATAACCACAGACTAGGATAACACAAGGGAAAGGATAACATGTAAGACTTAAAGGCCCTCTAAGCTCACCCCAGACAGTAACAATTCTCCCAACTAACCTAACTTCTACATGTAGCCCGCCTCCAGTTTAAACAAACAGTTGTGTAGTAGTTGAACACTTCCAAGACAGAGCCACAGTAGCCTGAGTTTCAAATGCTCAAGGCAATACTGAAAAACAAACTGCGTGTGACTGTGAGCCTAATTACAGGGCTCGAAAATAAGCTTTTCCTCCCTGGAGCTAAAAACAGCTTCTGACAACACTAATTTTGAAGCTTTTCTAGAGCAGTTTTCCTATTTTCTGGAGCTGTTTGCAATTTTTCAAGAAACCACTGTTCCCTACATGTAACATTCTCTGATCGTCTCCCGAATGTTACTTGTGCAATTAGTAAAAGAAATTAAAACTAACAGAGACAGGTAATAAGACAATAGAGCATTTTTGGTGTAACACCAGGCAGTACTAAGCATGGTGTGGTCACTCCATCTCTGAAAAACTTGGAGGGGCTGGGTGCATGTATAGCCTATGGCAGGTTTAGACTGACCTCAATGGCACCTTGAATGTGGAGAAGGTGGGGGGAGGTGGGCACAGGAGTTCATAAATTCTATTGCCTCATGAATCTGGGGCTATTTTTAGTGCCAGACAAACGCCCGCTTTTCCGTTTTCCTGGCGAAGTTGCGGGGTATCTGGTACTTTAGCGCCAGAGCACCAGTCTATTTTTGAGCCCTGTAATTAGGAACACAACTGAGTGTCCAAGTCATCATTACCAACCAGAGTGGTGCTATTATTGTTTGAATGAATGCCAATCAAAGTACAGTCACCAACTGGATTCAGAACTATGGGGATATGTCTAAATGTATTTGGGGGGATGCCATAGCTTCTTTAAAGACTGTGACAAGTCTAAAACACAACAGATATACTTTGCTATTTGCTGGTAAAAAGTAATATCTGCATATGCAGTTGTACTGTATTAGCAATTGAAAATCCTTAATATGTTATTCGAGGTGTAGAGACTAAATGCAAAGTGCATAAAACTGAAAGGTAAAATTGGATGAAGAAACTTCTGACGATATTCCAACAATCATTTCCTATTATATGGTTCCCATTTTGTCAGTATAACAGTTTTAACTTTTGGGAGAAAAGTTAAATTTTTGGTAGAAATAATAGGTGACACTCTTTATGTTTGTAATGGAACAATTTTTTGGTTGTAACCTCATGTAATCTGTGGTAGTACAAAGTCCCAACTTCTGTCAAGAACAAGAACCCTTTACCATTCAGTCTTTGAATTTCTTTAGATTTCCTTTCAATGATGGTGACCAGTTCCTGTTTCTCGGCTTTCAGCTGCTCGTTGGCTCGGCTCAACTCCTGGTGAGTACCCAGAGAGCCCTCTGTTCGTTCCTTCAAGTGACTAAGCTGCTCCTCTGACTTCTTCAATTTCTCCTCTGTAAATTGAAAATATTCATTTTGATGATACCCATGTACTCACACCTGAATGTGGACAGCCTGTCAGTTAAGACAACACATACCATCCTTTTGTATGCATTTATGAGACAATTTTAAGGGAGTATGCATCTTCAACCATTCTGCTTTCTTTACAAGTATTTTCCATAAAGCCCCAAATTGTGACCCAGGTCACGTATAGAACTTTTCATGAGATGTCAGCACATTTCAGACTGCCATGCTGGTGTACCATTGCCACAGAGTCCCAAAAACCTTTTCACTTCCTTGACTGATTCAGAGTTATCCATGATCTGACACATATATCTTTTTGCATATTTATAAACTATACCTAGTGCAGCAAAATGTACCATTTTTAGGTTCAACACATTCAGTGATAGGTAAAAAAAATATTACATAACATTTTATTAATTCCTCTACATCTGATTGGAGGATAGGAAGTCACATGCCATGGTTGATTTGGCACTATCACACAGTTGTGTGTTATCCATTGTGTGTCAGTAGAGGATTACACAGGGTTGTGTTTTATCCTAGATTAACACACCGTGGTGGGTCAGCTATCACTGCGCATGGTACATACAAACTTTGCCGTGACTCAATAAATCACTAGCAGTATTGGGGATCGTACATTGCATATTGTACATTCGTTCAATACACTACTATTGGATTTATGGCCTACTGCTAGATTTTATACTGGATTTACTGTTGATTTATACTACTACAAATGACGACAGGACTCGCAGGAGAATTCCAGAGAAATCAGGCTGTAAGTAGGCTATGGCCTACTCCTATTTTTGTCATATACGGTAGACTGTATTCTAATGTTAGGCCCTATCCTCTCCTTGAACCAAATTTTGACCAAGATCTACTTAGAAAGTTAGGTGTTACATAAAACAAATAATGAATGTTTTCCATTTGTGTGATAACATGAATAATTTTATTCGTTGAAAGATTGAACGTTCTATTCAACTCGGCTAAGTCTCGTTGAATAGAACCTTCAATCTCATGAAATTATTCATACTATCACACTCATAAACATTCATAATTTGTATACTGTTACATGGCTACTAATGGGCTAAAAGTTCCAGAAGTATTTATGTAAGTAGATAAAATACTATCAAACAAACCAAGTGAAGTTTGCAAATTTTTGAGTTCTTCTTTTTCTGCAGATTCTTTATCCAGTTGTGTATTTGTTTTTATCCATTGTGTCTCCAGCTGCTGAAATCTTTGTTCTGTGTAGGGTCAAGAAAAATGAAGTTCAAAATGGCACAGACACACAAAATTAGAAATTAAAACCACCAAATGTTTCTTAATTTATTAAACAATGAACATTTTTTTATCATACATGAGCAATGGGTTGTTTAACGTCAGTACCTAAAAGTTAAGCCTTGTTATAAGGTACTATATATAAGCTACAAGATTCAAGCTGATTCAATCATATTATGTCTACTGTATCTTCAACTGATGCAGAACTATGAACACAGAGCTCATGGTAAACAACATCAAAACTCCTAATCCTCTGAAAATGTAGAAACCAAATCAGTCTTGCCACAAATCCAATAATGATACAAGATGGAACCACCTTTCTTTTGGAAAATATTTGACACAAATCAAAGAAAAGAGGTTGATGTCATTTATCATTACACACAAGTACAATTTAAAACTCATGTACGGTATTGTATTGTTCATACAGTACATGTTGCCTTTTAACTTTACCCACCTGAATTCACCTTCAGTTTCTCATGCTGTGTTTTCAATGATGTAATAGTCTCTTCTTTTGAGTTAAACAGGCCCTCCAACTTTTCCAGTGTTTCTTGACTTAGGGCAGAAATGGCATCTACTGAGAGAGCCACAGCAAGGACACTTGCCGTGGCCATGGTTGTGTTATCTAAAAAATGATATAAACATACTGCTATAAGCATGAATTCTATGGCAATTAGCATGATACATGTAATCATTCAAACATCTTAGCTTGGGTGGGATTTACAACTCTTCTTATATTAAGAGTCGTGACTACTGGTCGGGAGTCGACAGGGTTCTAGCCAGGCCATTCAAACTGGGTGCTGCACCCAGTTTGAATTTACTTTTTTAACTCAGCACCCAATTTGAAATTTCAAAGCCTAGTTTGAATCTCCCTACCAAGTTTTATACTCTTAACTTTAAATATGTACAGTATCAAACACAAAACATCATTCAATTGAATATTGTTTTGGAAACAACCAAAAATCATGCAACTGACCACAGTCAATGTCATTTAGTTCTTGAGATATGGCCAACATCACATGAGAATGATGCAGTGTCGATTAACTCCCACCCAGTTTGACATTTTTCCTACAGTAGCTATAAGCCTGGTCGAGAAGCAACTCCATTTTCCTTAAAATCCAACTCCTGGGGCATTTTCACTACTTTCAAAAACAAGCACAAAAGTCATATTTTGAAGTTTGTATTTGTCTTCTTTTGCATTTTTTTATGATCAGTTTTATCATCATTTTTCTGCATCACTTATAATATCCTTGCAGGTGTTGCAACACCATGTAGATTTGGGACTTAATGGCAGCAGGTACCAGACTCCAAAAAAATTAAAGTTGCCCTCACCTACAGTCACCTAAATAGTGGTCCTTCTATCCATGTTTCGAGAGTCACCCCCATTAGGCATTAAATGATACATCCATACCAATCAAGCCTATGCTGCATGCATATGTACATATATATGTACAACGTAACATCAGTAACATTAACTTCACTAGTAATTAAAACATGCATGCCGATGGCTCTAGAAAATTGATGAAGAAAAAGATCCAATGCAAATTGCATGCTGGCCAAAGGTTAGGAGCAAAAACAATCTTTAGAGTCTTGGAAATTGTAAATATCAGGTAATGTCAATCTGATTATTCGTTGGCATTATCGGTACCTGGTATTATCAGTATCTGTCAATAATGGCGTCATTAGTTGGATGTCAGCATCAGCAAAGTCACAAATCACACTCCTACAGAAATTAAAGAGTGTGGTAGGTGTGTTGTTTTATTAAACTTTCACAGATTTATCTGAGTTCCCATTCTTTATCTAGGTGTGCAAAAAATCGCACTCCTTACAGTGATTTGAGGCAAGTGGTGGTGTGCAATCGCACTTGCACACCTCAAAATTCAAGGCCTGGAGAAGCAAGTCTATAAGACAAACTTTCTAACTACCCTTACTACTTTGAAAAGTTCTGCACAGAATTTCTTTATAGAAATTCCTATAAAGGTGTTGTATAGTGGTAGAGTCTAACTTTGAACACACATGAACTGGAGGGCCCCAAGTTTATAAGTTATATAACATTCCTTTAAGCTACTAATAAAAAATAAATATGGCAGTATTTTCTCAGATACCAGTTCACTGCATCAGAGGAAATTTATTTCTTCATACTTCCCCCATCAAATCAGATTACTTTGAAAGAGCTGTGAATAAGCTGACATTTGTAAGAGGTGTTTGAATTTAAAAATTATTTGAACTCCACTACATGGACTTTCTATGGAATGAAGGAAATGCTGTGCAAGGTACTGTAACTACAGTAATAGTGGCTGTGCAAGATTTGTTCTCAGCTCAGTTGACACTAACACTTACTGGAAAGTGCAACCCACACCCTCACAAAAACTGAGAATAAGCTAAACAGACTCTCTAATGTCAGAGCTACCAAGGCAGAGGTCTGTTAGTTTCCTCCCCTACAAAGTATTAGTTTCCTCCCCTAAACATGTTAGTTACTGTACCTCCTCTACATTTCAGGTAAGGAATTTCATGTGTTTTGAGGAGAAAGCTTATGTTTTTTACTTGCAAAAGAGACTGGTTTTATGTTGGCCTACTGTAAACACTGATGAAGGATTTGTGTAGTGTATGCCTCAAAATTTTCAAAAATATGAATGAATAGGCCAACAGTGGACCAAGACAGGATAGGTCATTTATGATTAGGCATACACTAGGCTCATGAATGCCAAGTTTTGGCTACATTAAAGAACTTTCTGTAAAGTCTAAATAAATTGAATAAAAAAAAAAACAATAACCAAAGATGTATCACATCACTCCTAACTGTATGTAAAGGAGTCTTATAGGCCTATCATTAAATCATTGGCTATACCAAGGGTAACATGTTAGTTTCCTCCCCCGTAACTTGGGGAGGAAAGTAACATCTGTAGAGGAGGAAACTAATGTTTCACAGTAGTGCTGATAGTCGTAACTGATTAATCGTCAGTAGTGGATCGTTCCATTGCAACACGTAACCTTGTGTCTTCCACCTGGGCTATTACTGTTCTACTGTCACACAGCACTCATCACTGCACACAAAGTCATTCAACAGATATCATTGGTCAATAGACCCTTGTTCCGCTATAGTACAGGCTGAATATTTCCATCAGCTTTGTTTCTAAGTTTAGCTGTGTCTCCATCAGGGATGTAGCTACAGTGGGCGGCGCTGGGTGGTGACACCCTGCACTCGATATTCCTGCCCGGCACTCCAGACAAACACACATCCCCCCGCCCACCACAAATCTGCCTACCGAGACCTAAAACTACATGCAGCCCTAAATTTACTCCCTGAAGTAAAATAAGGGAAAAATGAAAAATTAATGGCTGAAAAATGGGGTAGATGTCATGGGGTGGGGTGAGGTGCTTTCCCCAGATCAGACAATTACCCCGCACTCAAATTTTGCTAGCTACATCCCTGGTCTCCATGGTTTACTGCTTCTGCATATTAAAAAGCATATTATCTTTGTGGAACAGGCCCCAGGGCTAGAACGTTCTACAGAATACTGTAGCTTGCATCCTTGTAGATCAGCTAGAAGGTGTAAAATGTAAATTGGCTTTGCTTTTATTAACGTAAGTGCAGTAGTAGCCTTGTAGATTCGCATACATAAGTTTTTTCAATTATGACACAGGTACAAAAAAGGAAAAGAATTATCGTTGTTAACATTTGTGTGGTAGCTGTTTTGTAATGTTAAGGCAAGCCAACTCTCCATGAAACCAAGGAGGAAATTATTCAGAGAGAATCAAATATACTAATTTAATGTCATTGGAAGCAAGAAGGCACAGGGCTGACCTGACTGAAGTTTTTAAAATTATGAGAGGTTTTGACAGAATCCCTGTTCATGATCTATTTCAACTAAAAAGTCATCAGAAATCCCCTATGATCACAAGGGGGCTGTGTTGAGCATTCTTAAGCAGTGACCTCATCTTATGTTGAGACGTTACTACTTTTCTCATTGATGACTGGAACTCTCTGCCGCCAGAAGCTGTTAAGGTCAAAACTGTCTTACAGTTCAAAAAGGGCACAGGACCGCTATTCAAGAAGCTTGGGGAGCATACTACTAGCTGAAGGAAGCTATCTGCCCCATTAACCAACAGAGCCACTAGGGACGTTGTGCCTTACTAGGCCAAGTTCCTGGTGGACCAGGTACGTAAACCAGGTACGTACGTAAATAAACACAGTGTATACCAATGCAAAAGATTTTCTGATGTGTTTTTGCTATGTACCAGCGACAGTGTATTGATGTCATACTTGTTCTCGATTAATCGCTGTAACTGAGAGAAGAACTACTCAACTAATCAATTACAAAGCAAATATAGTGAGTGTACCTTGAGTCGGTCGGTACCTTGAGTCAGTCACTGCAAACAAAATGTAAGACAGGCACGCTATGGCCAACAAATTAACATGACAGTGTTAAGAAACTCCAGTACGACATGACAACTCAAATTCAGTCAAAAATAAAGATTTTACTCCCATTTTTAGAAGAAATTTTCCCAGCCTAGCCTATAAGTCTAGTGTTCCCTTAACATGGCTTGAGACCACCTTTAAATGGCCTAAAAATTATTTTAAACAATTCTCCAAATCACTGCAAATGGACTCCTTACATCATCTATTGATTTGTTTTTATAATGGTTATATTATTCATGGAATATATCTTGATACCACTCTAATGGGCTTGCATAATGTTTGGGTGACTGACTCAAGGTACCGTACTTAAACCTAAGGCATCTGAAACTTATGGTGGGAATTTCGCCGTCGCTTGAAAGTTTGCCAAGGAAATTCACAGTAACTTTTAAGATTAAGAGAAAACATGTTCATGAGAACAATACATACTGTAAGTTTAAATTACATATTACTACCTTATGTGTATGTTTTTAGTAAAAATTTTCTTAACTGACGACTCATGGTACCTCCGTCATATTCGACTATCAGCACTTTTTCATTGGGGACGAAACTAAAGGATCCGGAAAATAACAGTAACTAGTGTTCGACCGATTATGCCATAATCGGTAATCACCGATTACCGATTATTCAATTACACAATCGGGCCGATGCCGATTACCGATCACCGATTATTTACATGTATAGCAAGGTCATGTTTTCTCGCCGTCTGTCGCTTATTTCTAACTTTGTACACACACCATAACATAACCTTCACACTGGAGATGAACGATTAAGAACAGTTCCCTACGATCCACGAGTAGAATATTAAATGTTTTTGAAGGATTTCCTTTCCAAATACTATGATAAAAATCAACCATAAATACATGCTTTCGTACGATGTCACAGGCTTAACGTTAGCCAAAGAGTCTGTCGGCTTACATACGGCTCTACCTACAGTAGTTCTATCCACCGATCATGTCGGAAGATTCCGTGCAAAGGTCTGCACTGGACTGTAGTAGTGCTATATAGTAGCCTATCCACCCAGATTTATGCAAAAATATCTAACTACCTTGGCACTTCGGGGCCACTAAACATTCCACTCAATTTTCCTGATTTACTCATCCCATGCTCCCTTAACGATATGGATACATTTTTTGTAATGCATCTTGCCCAGCACTTACGTCTTATGTAAAAGATTCTCCAAATGAAACGTAAAACTAATTCCCGATAAAGTCCCGTTATCGAAAAACTGTTGCCGTTCCGGCGTGAATTTAACACGGGGCCCGTTTCCCTTCGTTCATCAGTTAGGAGCACGGACGGAGTTCATGACCAACATTCTACGTAAATGCGCAGGCAATGCACTTAGCCTTGCATTACGTATTATACTGTACTGGTGTGCTTTCGTAGGTGAACTTCAACTTCGCAAGAACTGTACGGCAGTTACGTGTGCGCATGTGCACGTCATAGGTAATTAATTAATTAACGAAAAGAATGTGGGAAGTGGCATAATTTATGCAGGATAATAAGCCTCGGGTTTCCAAAGTTGCTACAGTACAGTACGTGCACCAAATGTGTACAGATGATGTGGTTTGCACTGAAACTTGAAAAAAACGTAGCACGAAGTCATTTCTTCCTGTAGTACAATTTGTATGCAGATGTGCGGCATGGTCCATGGCATGCACACCTAGGTAATACTGTGTGGCCATTCACGCACCTGAACTGTGCTGCACTGAGAGTTACGGCAACAATTACGATGATTGCTATGATTTGGAGAGCTTAAAATGTTGCAAGTTTTGTGAGTATCAGTGCTGATATTTTGGGCGGGAACTTAAAGAAATGCGTGTTTTGGAGAATTATAAACATTTTTGCAGAAACTTTGAAGTGTATTTTAGCCCTGTTTCCAGTTTTCAAATAATCGGTGGTGGTAATCGGTTGAAGGACAAAATTTTACCGATGCCGATTATTTACCGATTGTGCGATAATCGGCCCGATGCCGATTATCTAACAGATGATCGGTCGAACACTAACAGTAACCACTAGTAGTGTTTGCACCGGGTCCAAAATTCGGAACCTGGTACCGGAAGTCCAGTCTGGAAAGTTCGTATCTGCTACACCGAATTTTTACGCCAGTCACCTCTTTTCTCAAATTTTTACACCACGTCAAATTGTTGTACCGTGTTTTAAGTACAGTGTGTATGTAAAAGACAAGAAAATCACGCCATCAAATTGGCATACAAGGTCTTTACTGCACGCCGAAGATCTTCGGTGTAACATACATGTTTTCCAGACGGGCCGGAAGTCGATGGTCGGTCGGGAACCCGGGTACCCGAAAAAAAACTTCTGTTAGGCTACAAGTTTGTTTGTTGGCCGAAAGTCATGATAAGATATTTTCCTTTGGCACAATGATATAATATAAAGCCGCGGTCACACTACAACGAATTCGGATCGGATTCCGATTCGATTTTTGTGAGTTTTTATTACAATTTTCTCCATTTCGGGTCAGAAAGAGCCCAAAATTTGCCAACCAGTGTAAATATATGATTTGCATCAGAGGTCTATGAAAATGGAATGTTAACTGATTTTTTTTCGTGACGTCACACCGACAGACAGCTTTTATCGGACACGCGTAGTCCGATAAAAGCTGTCTGTCGATGTGACGTCACGAAATAATTCGTATAAATTTAATTTTCGTAGTCCAGGGATAAAAATCATATAATTACACAGGTTGACAAATTTTGGGTTCTTTTTGTCCCGAAAAGAGAAGATTTCAATAAAAACTCACAAAAATCGGATCGGAATCCGATCCGAATTCCTTGTAGTGTGACCGCGGCTTAAAGGTAAAATGCAGTCATCCCAGTTTGAATTAATCTAGTAGTCTATCCTATTTCATCCAGGGTGCATTCCATGTAAAGCCTACGCCGAAGGTACGCCGAGGTTTTCGTGACCGTACGCCGGGATGTACGCCGGGATTTTCTGTACCGTGCACATACAATGCATGTACATAGCAATCCATAGGCGTGCATACATACGTACAGTATACATGTACATACGTGATACGTACACAGTCACTATACATTGGCAATGCACGTACAGGTATATAGTATACACACATTATAGCTAGGTCAGAGGCAATCCGTAAGCGATTGTACGTACGTATGTATACATGTACGTAATGCTTACACCATTCATTGGCAATACAAGTAGGCCTACAGGTATATATAGCACAGTGCTGTGCGTGAACATACTAGCAGGAGTTGACTGAATCGGCCCGCCGGTTTGCCGGGAGTACCGTTTGCCCGCTGCTTCGCTGGTTAGTACGCCAACTACGCCAGCAATCCTCAACTTACTGCATTTTGCACGCCAACAAAGGCTAGTTTCTAAGCCGCCACGCCGACCGAAATCGTATGGCCACGCCGAAGATCTTCGGCGTATAGTGCACTAAATGCACACTGGTATTTCATGAATGGCTCTTGAGAATCATGTGACAATATTTTCCTCACTGAATTCTAAAATTTATGGGGAGTAACTCATTGGTTTACCTTGAATATGTTATATTAAAGTCCTTAATTATCATGAAAGGTAATAAGAAGAAATTAGTGAAAATTAGCTGTTGTTTCAAAATAAGATTGGGGGGACTGCTCTTGCCCTTTAACACCAACGTAGGCTATCTTACGCCAGTGTGCATTTAGTGCACTATACGCCGAAGATCTTCGGCGTGGCCATACGATTTCGGTCGGCGTGGCGGCTTAGAAACTAGCCTTTGTCGGCGTGCAAAATGCAGTAAGTTCAGGATTGCCGGCGTAGTTGGCGTACTCCCCAGCGTAGCAGCGGGCAAACGGTACTCCCGGCATTCCGGCGGGCCGATTCAGTCAACTCCAGCTAGTATGTTCACACACAGTACTGTGCTATATATACCTGTAGGCCTACTTGTATTGCCAATGAATGGTGTATGCATTACGTACATGTATACATACGTACGTAAAATCGCTTACGGATTGCCTCTGACTTAGCTATAATGTGTGTATACTATATACCTGTACGTGCATTGCCAATGTATGGTGACTGTGTACGTATCACGTACATGTATACTGTACGTATGTACGCAAGCCTGTGGATTGTTATGTACATGTGCATTGTACAGTATGTGCACAGTACAGAAAATCCCGGCGTACATCCCGGCGTACGGTCACGAAAACCTCGGCGTACCTTCGGCGTAGGCTTTACATGGAATGCACCCTGGATCTTACGTTTTTACACCATTCTTAAGTAACCTTTACTTTGCAGAGTGTTTACCATTTTGACAACTGATTAACCTTACCTTTGAGCCCAGTGAATTCCTGTTGCATTCACTAACACAGGCCTATTACAGTATCATTTTACTTAAAGAAACTGCAGCCGAAATTGTAATGTTACCATCAATTCATCATAAGTACTAGTTCCGCGAAATACTGTTCCTTGAATTTTAAAAGGAATAGGCCTTTGATTTAGTATATAATACGCAAACAAGTTTCTTCGGATATATCACACAACTATTTTCATGCATTTTAAGTGTGCACGGGCCGTCATACGAAGCTTCTGCTTGGACTAAATAGTAAATTGTAGTATTAACGTTAGCACTATTGTCTACAGCTGCCTAACGATAGTAACGTGTAGGTTCGTGCGCCGTAATGTGTACATTACACATATAATTTAGAAGCTTAGGCCTAGGCCTGAAAAGTTTGCGTAGTGATACTAGGCTACTATTAAGTTGTGAGCTAAATATTACGCCAGTTCTTGCGTTGTTTGACGGCCCTTTTAAGAATAAGGTTAAACTAAAAGTCTTAAAAACTAAATGTAATATAAAAGAAAGTTACGTTTTGGATAGCCGAGCTCAAAAAAAGCAACGTAAATACAGTTTCACAAGAAACCGCCGCCGAGGTTGAGCGCGAGTTGACTTACGTTTAAATATGGAACGCCGTTCTTTCAAAAATATGAACCTTCATGTGCATGCTCTTTTAGTACGAAGATGAACGAAAACCTAAGGTTAAAAACAAATATTAATACAAACAGAAGGTGAATGCAACTCAAACATTCATATATACAACAAAATTAAAGCAAGCAACAATTTGATACAAACGAAACATTGATACCACGGGAGGGGAAGGGGTAGAGCAGGGAGATGGAGACCACCCCCGGGCCCTCACCCAGGTAGACTACTTCCCGAAGGGGTAATTTTCCAACTTCGTCACAGCCTTAAGGGGATGTTTGTCTTCCAATAATGACAGAACTCTTGGTGACATTCATAATGTGTAAATGCGTTTAACGATGGAAATAAAGTTTTTCCTACTAAAAACAGTTGTTGGACTGTCGAGTTTTTGTGCTTGATTTCTCTGTCTTTTTCTTTGTCTTTCTTTCCATTTTAGCTTTTATCGACACCTCTGTGTTTCAACTTTCTTTTTACCTAGGCTTCGTTTGTTAATCATAACTTACTGTAAATTTCCAAATCAGGTCACTACACGTCCGCTGTTGCACGTAGCCTATATGATCAAGTTGTGTAAGTCAACCAACCCCCCCCCCCCGGCATTACACACACTGAGCTCTTTTCCCTTACTCAAAATCCATATATGGCCCAGATATGGGATTTCATATCTGGCCCATATCTGGGCCAGATATGGAATTCATATCTGGCTTGTACAAGAATTGGGCAGATATAACTTGATATAATATAAAGGCCATATATGGCCATATATGGCCCAGGTAAAGTTTCACTTTTATATGGCCCAGATATGCCCCAGATATGGCTACTCCATTTCTGGCCCATATATGGAAAATCCATATATGGCCACATATAAAGAGATTTATATCTGGCCCATATCTGTGCCATATATGACCCATATAAAACTTTATATGGCTCACTGTTTATATGTCCCATATCTGGCCCATATATGGAAATTTATATCTGGCCCATATCTGCACCAGATATGGAATTTATATCAGATCGGATAAAAAGTTAGGCAGATATAACACAGATCTAAACCAGAACCAGATCTAAACCATATATGGCCAGATAAAGTTCTATCTGGATCAAGCCTTTATATGGCACAGATCTGCTCTAGTTATGAAGCATAGTTAGGACTTATAGTCCACACTCCTCATGGAGACTTTGAACACCAGAAAACAATGTTTAAGTGCTCCATGAATTAGAATTTAATGTAAGTGTTAGGTTGAATTGACTTAAGTACATAAATTCAACTTATTTCATAACAGTGAACAGAAAAAAGCCTTGAAATTTCCTATTTTATGTAATCACGGTGATATGGGCTTCTTATTTTAAACTTAATTACGTATTTGACTTTAAATTTTGTTTACTGCGTGGTGCATATTTTACTTTCAACTTCCTAAATCATGAAAAATGTAGGTTTAGATACAACCTCCGCCCAAATATGCAAATTATTTGCCTAAGTTCGCTTAGTACACTGCGGTATTAACAGAAGTGTAGCCACTAAATAACTGCAATGTCTGGGAAGGTGATGCATGCTGTATCCAAAACATGTCTTAGTTTGTAACAAGCATAATCCAAGAATCAAATCAAATAAATAATAAAACAAACTAACAAAATATCTAGCATATCAAGTTATATCTGGCTTGATATGGTCATATCAAACTTTATTTGCATATCTGGAATTGTATTGTATCAAGTTATATCTGGCTTGATATGGCCATATCAAACTTTATATACATATCTGGATCACGATTATATCAAGTTATATCTGGCTTTATATGGCCATATCAAACTTTATATACATATCTGGATCATGATTATATCAAGTTATATCTGGCTTTATATGGCCATATCAAACTTAATATACATATCTGGATCACAGTTTTATCAAGTTATATCTGGCTTTATATGGCCATATCAAACTTTATATACATATCTGGATCACGATTATATCAAGTTATATTTGGCTTGATATGGCCATATCAAACTTAATATGCATATCTGGTTTATGTTTTAATCAAGTTATATCTGGCTTGATATGGCCATATCAAACTTTATATACATATCTGGATCACCATTTTATCAAGTTATATCTGGCTTTATATGGCCATATCAAACTTTATATACATATCTGGATCACGAGTATATCAAGTTATATCTGGCTTTATATGGCCATATCAAACTTAATATGCATATCTTGGTTGTGTTTTAATCAAGTTATATCTGGCTTTATATGGCCATATCAAACTTTATATACATATCTGGATCACGGTTATATAAAGTTATATCTGGCTTGATATGGCCATATCAAACTTATATGCATATCTGGGTTATGTTTTAATCAAGTTATATCTGGCTTTATATGGCCATATCAAACTTTATATACATATCTGGATCACCATTTTATCAAGTTATATCTGGCTTTATATGGCCATATCAAACTTTATACACATATCTGGATCACAGTTTTATCAAGTTATATCTGGCTTGATATGGCCATATCAAACTTTATATACATATCTGGATAACGATTATATCAAGTTATATCTGGCTTTATATGGCCATATCAAAGTTTATATGCTGATCTGGGTTGTGTTTTAATCAAGTTATACATGGCTTTATATGGCCATATAAAGTCTTTAATCAACCAGATATTTCCAGATATAAAGCCAGATATGGATTTTGAGTAAGGGTTCGGTTGAAATTGGAAATGGTCTTATGAATTTTTTCCCATTATGAGATGAAACCGATTTTATATTTCATGTAGTCAGCATTTGATACGAGAGGTATCAATAATGACAGAGTGTCTTCATAAGTTACCGTCTGCATACCATCCCATCAACATTAACAGGAAAATGTAAGACAATTCAAGCATAGTGTAACAATATCATTGTTGCAATAACTGAATAAAGGTGAAAAGTTTTGAGTTACTTTGTTTCAGCAAACTTCAAGGTAGTGACAAAACTGTTTTAGATTTCAGCAAGGCTAACTTTACTCATGCTAAAGAGCTTCTTACCATAGATTGGGTTGCACGTTTGTCTCACTTAGGTCCTGCTGAATCATGGAGTGTCTTTCGTAATATAGTTACTGACACTACAAAGTTGTGTATCCCACTCAAGAAAGCTGTGGTTAAAAATAGGCCAATCTGGATGTCTAGAGAGGTACTTAGAGCAGCCAGGAAGAAACGTAAGTGCTGGCGTCGTTATAGGGTCAGAAAGAATTCTGATGACTTTGCAGTCTACAAGAAGCAGGAACTAAAAATTTGGTTATTGACACTAAAGCTAAGTTTGAAAAGCAATTGGCCAAGGAGGTTAAGGTAAATCCAAAATCTTTTCATGCCTATGTCAGGTCTAAGCAGAAGGTTATGGAGGGTGTTGGGCCTCTCCAAGGTAACGAAGGCACACTAGTTACTGATCATCAGGATATGGCTAATTTGTTAAATGATTATTTCGTATCTGTTTTTACCAAGGAATCATCTGTTTTGGGGACTTGTAGGGATTCTGATAATTCTTCTTTAGTTAGTGATGTTGTCTTCTCTAAAGAGTTGGTTTGTAATAAGTTGAAGAGTTTAAAAGCTAGTAAGGCCCCTGGGCCTGATGGGATCCATCCTGCCATTCTCAGCTGCGAGATTTTGTCAGTTCCTCTTTGCATTATTTTTCAGAAGTTTCTGGATTCAAACTTTGTACCTGCTGACTGGCGGATTGCTAATGTTACTCCAATTTTCAAAAAGGGGGATCGGAGCTTGCCTTGCAATTATAGGCCGGCCAGTTTAACCAGTGTTGTGTGCAAAGTTATGGAATCTGTAATCAAGGATTGTTTTCTTAAATATCTTTTAGATAATGGGTTACTCAATCTGTCACAGCATGGTTTTTTACCGAGTAGATCTTGTGTTACTAATTTACTAAGCTTTCTTGAGGATGTTTCCTTATCTCTTGACTGTGGTAACAGTGTTAATGTCATTTACCTTGATTTTTCAAAAGCCTTTGATAAAGTTCCATTAGGTAGACTTATGGTTAAACTGCATAGGTTAGGCATCAGGGGCAGTTGTGCTGACTGGATAAATTCATGGCTCAATGGTAGATCTCAGAGAGTTGTTGTTAATGGTAATTTCTCTTCTTGGAAAGAAGTTACAAGTGGAATTCCACAGGGTTCTGTTCTTGGCCCGCTTCTTTTCTTAATTTTCATCAATGATATTGATAGCTCTCTCACATCTAGTATTAGTAAGTTCGCTGATGATACTAAGCTCTATAGGAAGGTTAGTGATAAGGATGATGCCTCATTACTGCAAAAAGACTTGGATAGGTTATTTTCATGGTCTCAGACTTGGCAAATGTCTTTTAATGTAGATAAGTGCAAAGTCCTTCACTTTGGTCCTAAAAATTTCAGCTATGATTATAACATGAATGGTAGTATTCTGAGTGATGTGACTTTTGAGAAGGATCTGGGTGTAGCTATTACATGTGATTTAAAGCCATCTAGACAGTGTGCAGCTGCTGCTGCTAGGGCTAATAGGGTGCTTGGATTGATCAAGAGGAATTTCAGTAGTTTTAGTAAAGAAATTGTACTAAATCTGTATAAGCAGTTGGTAAGACCCCACCTCGACTATGCAGCCCAGGCTTGGAGTCCCTTCTATGAAAAGGACAAGCTTCTTTTAGAGCAAGTTCAGAGGAGAGCCACTCGCCTTATACCCGAGGTGAGACACCTACCTTATCATGTTAGACTTAAGCATCTTGGGCTTACCACCCTGGAGTTGAGAAGGATTAGGGGGGACATGCTTCAGGTGTACAAATTTCTCTCTGAAAGGAATCCTTTGTCCTCTTGCAATTATTTAAAGGTTCAATGTAATTCTCGGGTTCGAGGCCATTGTAAGAAGCTAGTTAAGAATTTTGCAAGGCTCGACATTAGGAAGTTCAGCTTTTCTCATAAAGTTGTTAGCGAGTGGAATAGTCTGCCTGAGTGGGTAGTTAACTCCACATCTGTGCACTGCTTTAAGGTTAACATTGACAAGTTCTTCCATAAGTGTGGTAGAATCTAATTGTGCTGGGCTCGTTTGGTGTTGGTTGGTTCTTTGTTTTCAGTTAAGGTTGTATGGGGCATCTTATGGGGCCTTAGCCCTCCTTTGCCCTTTAACCTGTTATGTTATGTTAAAAGGAATGTTTGGTCCACACCCCCACCCGACGCTTCAATTTGCATGTCATATAACTGCACACGAGAGTATAACTGTTATTTATAATGCTATTAACCATTAGTATCGTCGTTGGTCAGACGGTAAGGCGCACGACTACTACTACGTTCGAGACTAGGCAGTGAGTCATTTCTCGTTTTCGTGCAGTATTAAATTTGTGGGACTCTCGAGTTTTTGTACTTGCTTTCTCTTTTTCTTTCTCTTTCTAATTCTCTTCCTTGTTGTAACTTTTATCGACACCTCTGTGTTCCAACTGTTTCTTTTTCTAAAAAGGCTTCGTTTTGTTAATCATAACTTACTGTAAATTTCCAAATCAGGTCACTACACGCTGTTGCACATAACCCATATGATCAAGGCGTGTTATTCACCCCCCCCCCCCTTCCACACAGCTTAATTTTTTTCGGTTGAAATTGGAAAAAAAGTTATACGAATATTTTCCCATTATGAAATGAAACCTGTTCCATATTTCATGTAATTAGCATTTGATACCGAATTTGCCAACCTTCCCAAACGAACTCTTATTTTTAGTAAAAAGGCCCTTTGGATTGAATATTCATAAATTACCCTCATCAAAATACTTTTCTTCTTTGTAACTATGGGTTGAGCTTCTTAGGGGTAGATGTAAGCATCTGCTAAACAATAAGTGACCATTGTCCTTGTTTGATGGTGCGCTGATTTGTCAAAGGAAGACAGCGGTTCCCTTAAACTTGACCAAGTCTCTCTCCGCGCTTTCCCTGTCATCTCGATCACGCCTTTGGTTCAAGGGGAATCCCCGCGGAAGATATTACCCTACGAATTTAATACCTTAGAAAAACATTGGGGGACAGTATAGACCATGTTGTTGAAAAGATGTGTTCAATTTGAGATGTGTATGCGGTAGGAAAGGAGTTGAAATACTCATCAGGGAAACATGAAGAAAATTGAAGGCATTTCAGGCACCTTTTGCAATATATCTTTCCCGATGCAAAATGGCACTTTCACGTCAAAAAGCTGGAACCCCAAGCTCTCCTCGCTCAAAATCTCAACGGTCATGGCACACAAGTTTGAAATCATTGTGAATGGTCTACTTGTTAGCTTTGCCATGTAGCTTAATTGTGCCCGTTGAACTTCTGCAAGTGTCCAGAGGCTACGAAACGGACCAAATTTAATGTGTAAGTCAATACATCAATTGAAGGAATTTCCTACGCGTCCAAATATTAACTGACAAATTTAGTCCCTAATATTTTTGTAGGTTGCAGTGTATACCATGTGGTTGTAAAGCTCAGCTCAGCCTGTAATTTGAATGTTGTAGCAAATGAATTCAAGTACTCATTACACAAAAATGGTGGAAACTGAAGGTATGGTAGGCAACGGTTTACCTTATTTACTTCCGTTTCATTGCCTTTGGAAAGTTGTAGCATGTTGAAGCCACAACTAAGTAAGTAAACTGATGGAGGATAATGCTCATGAGACCATGGAAAGTAAGGAAGGCTGCTCTTCGTCGAGAAAATGTTACGTGACACCAGACTGGGGTAGGGGTCATGTTCCTCGTCGAGGAAGGACCCCACTCGGTCGGGTAAATTTTCCAGTGTAGTCGGGGAAACGATAAAATATGAAGTGGAACCCAACAGCCATTCGCTCTTGTGGTTTTCTCAATGTTTTGATTTAAATGAGGGCAGATCCTGTGAGAAAAACCCCCGAAATTTTCCATTTTTACGACTAAAAACAAAAAATGAAGACGAAACTTTTGAATTTTGCTCTCGACAACCTTTCGGCAACCCGTTGCCAATGCCGGGGCTTCAGGCTGCAGTCCCACGAATAAAAGCTTGGACCCCTGAGGCGCAAATTCTTGTGCTACGTACCCCGCCAGCGTCGGGATTACACATTTTATCGTAGTCTTCCTGACTACATGTTTTCCGAAGAAATTGGAAAATTCTGCAACCGAGAAGACCACGACTTCCGGTGTTTCCCCTGACTGCCCCGCCCGGCCCTAACCCTATTGATGTCATTTATAGGGCAAACTATACAAAACAGTTACATGCCATCCCATCAGCATTAACTGGAAAATGTAAGACAATTCAAACGTATTGAAACAATATCATTTGAGCGTGTTTCAGGCAATATAAAGTACGGTACTAATACTTAAGAATACAGGTTAAAAGGAATGTTCGGCCCCCCCCCCTTCACTTCTTACATGTCATACGGCTTCGCACGAGGGTATAACTATTATTTATAATGCTATTAACCAGTAGTGTCGTCGTTGGTCAGTCGTTTAGGCGCTCGACTACTACTACGCTCGTGAGTTCGAGTTCTCTCTGAGACTAGGCAGTGAGTCATTTCTCGCTTTGCGGTATTAAATTTGTGGGACTCTCGAGTTTTTGTACTCGATTTGTCTTTTTCTTTCTCTGTCTCTTCCTTGTTCTAGCTTTTATCGACTCCTCTGTGTTCCAACTGTTTCTTTTTCTAATTAAGCTTCGTTTTGTTAATCATAACTTACTGTAAAGTTCCAAATCAGGTCACTACAAGCAGTTGCATGTAGCTCATATGATCAAGACGTGTAAGTCACCCCCACCCCACCCCCCCCCCTTCCACACAGCTTTTTTCGGTTGAAATTGGCAAAAAGTTTTATGAATATTTTCCCATTATGAGATGAAACCTATTCCATATTACATGTAATTAGCATTTGATACCGAATTTGCCTACCTTCCCAAAGGAACTCTTATTTTTAGTAAAAAGGCCTTTTGGACTGAATATTCATAAATTACCGTCTTCAAAATACTTTTCTTCTTTGTAACTATGGGTTGAGCTTCTTAGGGGTAGATGTAAGCATCTGCTAAACAATAAGTGACCATTGTCCTTGTTTGATGGTGCGCTGATTTGTCAAAGGAAGACAGCGGTTCCCTTAAACTTGACCAAGTCTCTCTCCGCGCTTTCCTTGTCATCTCGATCACGCCATTGATTCAAGGGGAATCCCCGCGAAAGATATTACCCTACGAATTTAATACCTTAGAAAAACATTGGGGGACAGTATAGACCATGTTGTTGAAAAGATGTGTTCAATTTGAGATGTGTATGCGGTAGGAAAGGAGTTGAAGTACCTATCAGGCAAACATGAAGAAAAAAAAAATTCGTGGGGGAGCCTTCCGTACGACAAAATATGTAATCAATGGCCTTCAGTCGCCCCGACGATCTGCTTGATTTTGCCCATAGGAAGGGCATTTTCTTCGATAAAAGAAACCAAATTTCCAATTTTCCTTTAAAAACCCCAAATTTCTCACATCTTCTACCATAAAATTCCAAATTTTTCAAAATTTCCTCAATAAAACTCTCAAATTTTCAATATTTTGTAAAAAAAGCCGAAATTTTGTGTTCCTCATCCTTTTGTCAACTCATCGCCTTTGTCGGAGCTATGGGTTGCTGCTCCCCGTCTGGGAGCTTGGCCTCCCTGTCTGGCAAATCCTGGCCTCACACCAGTTGTGAGACCACAGTGTGTTTCCGGTGCCAAAATTTAGGGCATATCGCTAGCGAACTTGAATGTAGGAGGACGTAAAGTGCACTGTTTGCCAAAAACTCCGCCACTTGTTCAAGGAGTGCCTAATTTCTTTCACCAAAAAGATCAACCCTGCTCCGTTAAGGAGGGTTTCAGGTAGCACCGTGACATTTTCAAATGAGGAATGTGTTAAAGTGGAGGGGTCTTCAGTCGCATCTCAACCCGTGAGTCAGGATCCCCAGCCTACAGTGCTAAATGAAAGATCACCTACTTTGGTCTCAGTTGGTGAAACTGGGGATAGTAATGCCTCATCATCCCTCATCATCAGAGTGTAACCAAGAAGGAACTGACACCCATGAGGTGGAGCCTGATAGAATAACCGATGCGCAATGCATGTAGACTCGGGAAGCCAAAGTCAAAGCCTCTTTAAGGCGGCACAGGGAATAGTTCCTAAGCTCCCAAAAAGTAAGGAATGAACAGTTCATAATCCGGTAGACAGTGCCTCCCCGGGAAACCTAAGGTTAACTCAAGCTTAGGTACAGCAAAAACGGCTATTTCGGCACCTACCCTTGAATTTTCTCTCCCCAGGAAACCGCAAGCCTCATTTTTCCCACGAAGTTATGGGCAAATTTGATTTTCAAAATTTTTCAGATTTGTTTCAAAATCATGGTTAGGGTTGTATTTGGGGTTAAGGTTGCGTGGACTTGGGTTATTTGACCTGTTCTTTCATAATCCGGTGTCAGAATTACAATAAAAGGGTCGAAAAGCTGTCATTTTGGAACTAGGGGTGTGGCCTATTTCCAAGAAGCTGATTGGTCCATTGGCAGGATTTGCCCATAACCTCGTGGGAAAAAATATTGCGCAAACCGCAACTGTTACAACTGATGCATTGAAAGCTTTCCAGATAAATTGAAATCCCCATTTTCAGGCACGGAAGCCTCAGTTAACGATTCATGAAATATTTGCACAAATCTACTTTCTTTAGTACCAACTTTTCGTTTTTGTGTCTCCGTTAACTAAAGATACTTTTGCCCCCTGGAACGTACCCATATCCGCTAAAAAGTTAATTTATCTAACCTTATTTAGCTGAAGAAAGATGCAATTTCATATGATTATAGCTACACGCTTACGATTACTGTTATGGATGTAAGGTCACTAAACAACAAATTGAATAAGGTTATTGATGAGCAATACTAACGTACATAACAATGGTAATCGTTCAGTCCACCTTATTCACCTAATCATCCAATTCCTTCTACGATTTTTTATTGAACAGTTTTCAGATATTCTTAATGCAATTTATTGGGATTTCATCGACATAGTCATTGTGGGGGACTTACATATTCATTGGAATATTAAGGACTATAGCCTAAGGGTCAAGTTTCAAGATCTTCTTACATAGTTTGATATTGTGCAACGCGTAAATTTTACAACACACATCTCAGGAAACCTCCTCGATTTCATAATAACTAAACAAGAGTTTCAGTTTGGAGTTGCTGTGCCGATAAATGTGTTTCCAGTATCTGATTACGGTATAATTTAAACAGTACTGGATACTTTGAAGCCTAAAATTATGGAACAAACTTTGACTTTCAGGAAGTTAAAGGATATTGATCACTCAAAACTAAGTGTTGACAATTGATTGGCACTGTTGAATCATTACTGAGTGACGACACCAACTAGATGTTCTCGTAAGAAATTACAACAACGAGCTAACATAGTTACTTGATTTCAAATGGAAAAAAGGCCGTGGCCGGCTCGACTTGAACCAATTGGTTGGAAACTGGGCCGTAAAACTCCATCTAACTAACTAACAAATTGATTTCAAATGACATGCCCCAGTATTAAGTAACAGGACAACTTGCAGAATCAAATAGGACTGAGTCACTTACAATTTGCTCTTATTGAAGAAAACAGTAAGGAATTGGCTGACAAAACATATATGGCGCAAAGATAAAACAACAACAACCATGAACTTGATCGTCTTTGATTCTTTACTTTCAGATCACATGTTGGCAAAATTTCCAATTCCAAAATAAGATAGATTTAAGAATTTTATAGTAAGTAAAATAAATTTGCATGGGATAAATAAAACTTTCTTACTTTGTCTGCTTGTAATTAAATAAAATACATGCAATTATTTTTTGTACATTTCACAGCAGTGGTGTCGTCAAGTGGGGCCAGGAGGCACGTGCCCCCAAGGTTGGCTTTAACCCCTGTGCCCCTGAGATTTGGGCTATGAAAAACATTATGCACAAACACACCATTCATGCGTATGTCGATATGAACAGGAGGACCCACTGTCACTTAATCACACAAACATACAATTAAAATTACACAAAATGTTCTAAAAACTGCAATTTTGAGGCGCGCTTGGAGTTCGAGCGAAACTATTTGTTGAACCAGAGAGTGGCTACTTAGAAGGAGATACATAGAAATGGTAATCTGATTAGTTTCACCCCATCTAAGTAGCAACTCCCTGGTATGAAGGACTACCTTATTGGGAAATGTAATCCACAGCTATTGTTTCAACCTTTATTTTCAAAAGCTATACTGCAGCCTTGAGTCCTCTCCCTTCAATACAACGCCCACATCGATTATCTCTTAGTCAGATCTTATGTTCGATTTTCATTGCCTTTTTCAACGCGTATTTCCAATAAATATGAGGATAATTAAATAGCTTTACTCTCGTAGGCTACAACGTCTGTTTATTTTAGATATCGGTAAATTCATATTTGCTTGGCGAAACTTTGCTCTCCTGTATCCTCGCCGAGGTGCAACCAAGCACTACACCAAGGATCATAAAGTGGTGATACTTCCGAAAGGAGTAAGAGGACTTGCACAAAATTTTCATAGATTCTCAAAATCAGAATTTTTTGGTCACTTCGAGTGTGCACTAGGGATTGTCTCAGCAGGAGCTACCCACCCTTTTCCATTTATTGCTAAAGAAAATGCAGAAATATATAGTGTTCATAATTATAACTTTGAGGCACCCAGAGCTCACTGAACTGCATTCAAGCGGGCTCCTTTTCCATATTTTTCCCTCTAGCCCGGATCTGCAGCCGTCAAATGTACCTTGGATTCTCAAGGGTTAGAGTTAGATGAGGTTGTACGGCTCAGTTTCTAACCAATTGGTTAAATCGGGCCGGCCACGGCCTTTTCTCCAGTTGTGGCTCACTGGCTTGTTTTCCCTACTCCATTGCCTATGCTGAGCACCAAGCACAATGGCAGTAGGTTCCATTTTTAAAATCTTTGGTATAACCCGGCCAGGAGTCGAACCCCAGACCTTCCGGCTGCAAGTCGGATGCTCTAACCACTTGACCATGCAGTCGGTGGATGCTCAAATTGGAAGGCTTCCCCTCAGTGGCATACCTGAAAGGTAGTTGTCTCAACATTAATTCCTATTGGGCAGCATGAGTGGATTTATTTTTAAGCTCAGTGCAAACATTAACATGATCCGCTGTCCCCATTCACCCCCCCCCCCCCCAATCATTAAATCGTTAATGCGAGTAAGGCTAGCCTAACACAATGCTCAGATTGTTATTTCTATTTTTGTGGCCTGTTTAAATGCAATGAAATTTTGGAGATAGTCAAATACTTCATTCTAATGGTCACGTTTTTCTAACTACCCTAGAGCCTCCGCATGGGCTACACCCCTAGACTCCCAGACTGTTGTTCCTGTACCCCACCAGGGCCCCTACAGTGGCCTCCTGGGGCCTAACGCCTACAGAGGAACACTGGGCTTCACTAAGATGCCTACAGTGACGCCCAGTCCTTCATTTTGATTTGCCCCTCCTGCGAACCGCTTGCCCCCCTCCCGTGCCCCCCTCCCCAGTTCGAAAGGTCTGGCGACGCGACTGTTTCACATGCGCAGATCCAGGATTTTAAGAGAAAATTTTGTTAGGGCGAAGCCCAAACCTGCCAGCGTTGCCGTCGAAGGCGCGGGCCACAATAGGGGATCTAGGGTATATTTTCCCCAGGAAAATATGGAAACAAAACACGTTATATGCAAATACCTGACATCTGGCTATCGAGAGAAGTGAACACGCTTTTTAGTGCAGCTCGGCTAGGAATCGTTTCAAAAAGCAAAGAAGTACCCCTTAGATTACAGACAGTCCCATTCTAGGAACTTAATTTGTATATACAACAAAATGTAATGACAACATGGCTCATGGGGATCTTGCTTAGATACTGAAATTTTTATAGTAAGAGTGACTCTTACTGCGGAATATGACTTCCCAATGGAGAAAAAACACACTTCTCCCCACCCCTACTTAAAACTATAGCTTACATACAATTTTAGATGACTTCATATTTGGACCTCTGTGAAAAGTAGAAGGGGTTGTCCTCACACCATTTCCCCGTGGCCCTCGTGCTGTGCCAGGGTTGGAGAGTGTTGCATGGCGGGTGGAACAATACTTGCACTAAGATTTCCTACTCAGGTGAAAAAATAGGAAGACTGAGACAACCAAACAATGGGTGTGCGCTGGGTAAGGGCGAAGCGCACCATAAAATAACAGTTTATAGAAATTTTGGTTATGTTTTACTTTTTGTTCATTTCCTTTGCAAAAGTGATCCATATTCTATAATAAAATTCCTCGAGTAACATCTATATTAATTGCTTGGGCATTTGTGTTTTCAACCCATAATTAACTTTTCTATCTCATTTACTTTGCGGGCTGGACGTAGCCCTGGGTCCGCCATTTAAGAACCCAGGTCCTACACGCTTTAAAATCGATAATTACATTTCGTTCCTGGTATGCAATTGAAAGATGTATATGTAAAACATTTTAAATAAGAATTGTTTCACTTATTATATTAAATAGTAATGTGGCAGTCAGGGGCATAGCTTTAGGATAAGTCCCTGAAAGAAACAAGAACTTAATGGGTGAAATGAAGTTTCCGCAAACGCAGAATTGATTGACAGAGTCACAAATAATTTATCTACAAAAGACCTATATACACCCAATACTTATACCAGTTGATAACACATAAATTAACCTAAACTTAATTGAGTTTCAAACTCTGTTTAAATTTTCAGATATGATTTGCACTAAGTATGTCTTGATTTCATAACTGTTGTAATTCTGTTTACACTTATCAAACAAATCGCTTTTAGACGCCCCGGAACCAATATGTTGTAGACTAAATCTGTAAGGTGATAAGCATTAAAGATTCCGCTTTAAATTTTACAGAGGACGGCTTGCGAATATAAGCAAGGCTTTTGCAGGATGTGTAGAACAATTATAAATAAATTCCTTTAATTGTTTTCATCATTTTAACCGAGTTACAAACAAATTACATTCGTATGGATGTAATTAATGAAGAATGAACGAGGCACCACCTACAGCTATCAGGGGAGAACATTGACCAAGCCTGTTTCCATGGTTTCTTAAAAGGAGGCTTTTGTAACTGCTATGCAGTTGAGGAAAATGATATCGTCCCAAAATTTTATAGTAATCTAACAGAGGTTATGACGTCTCAATTTCCTGCCCTGGTTTTACCGTTATGATTAGAATAATTTTTACATAAGTTCCTGTGTCAGGGAATGAAAAACGGTTCGGTACTTGGTGACACTTTGTGGTAGCAAAAAAGTTTTTCCTTTTCAAAGGGGTCATCCCTGTGTATTCCAGGAACGAGGTTTTGAATAAAGCCTCCCTCATCTCACCACAGTTTTGCCGTCCAACTACAATTTCTGTCCTTTACTGTACACACATAAGGTTTCTGACCATTCTCAGTTATTTCCAGACACCGTCATCTCTTCAGCTGGTTGCCTCTTTGGACCAAACCCAGCAGGGACATCGAAGTAATAATTCGCGTTTTCGTCATCACCGGCTGGAGGAGGTTCGTCGTACACCGCATGAGAGTACCCGTAATCACCATCACCGTCAAAATATGCATCGTCATCGTCAAAATACCCTTCAGTCGCAATTTCCTGATTATTACCCTGATAATTTTCATTATTGTGAATAGCGCCACTGTTTGTCGTATAGTTTATCGAAGCATACATATCTCCCAGCGAATAGTCGTTACTTGCCGTTTCGCGTTCGTTCCTCATAATAGTCTCCGTCCTTCGGTTACCGATAACCGCCAAACTGTCAAATTCAAGCTCAGAAGTAACATGCGAGGGGTACGACTTGACCTTAAATCCTTTAATACAGAGAAAAAAGTTAAAGAGCATAGACAGGAGTAGCACGGGTAATAACAAAAAGAATGACAGCTGAAAAAAGTCCATATCCATTTTACATTCACACTGAATGCTAGCTAACGTATCCACACCTTCCCCGCTCACCTTGACGTTTTCGTTACCTTCTTTAATAACTTCCGTTTCAGGACCCTTCGATGCAGTGAAACGTTGCGTAGCGCCCTCTAAATACGGAGTAGTAACTGTCTCTTCCGCAACTGCTGACTTCATGTTGGTAGTTGGGACATCAGTTGTTTTGTGAACTGTAGTTATATTTATATTTGAAGTCTGAGTAATTGCTGGTGTCGACGTCACGGTAGATGAGGGCGCTAACAGATTCGTAGGATTTTCAAAAGTTGCAGTCGCTAGAATTATAGGACCTATCTCACAATGGTTGTGGTAACTCGGATCTGACGTCAAAAATGACGTACATACGAATTTTTTGGTATTCATGGCCTTGTCCAGAACTAAAGTCAACCTATTTTCTACTAAATTCCCTCTTACATAATGTGTTCCTTGTACCGGCTTAGTCGCTGAGCCATATACCACAACATGCCACGATAAGTTAACAGGTGGGTACCCATCTGAGATACACTGTAGCGTTATGGATGAACCTATGGTGAGGGCTGTGGAATTGTCATCAAGATCTATATAACAGTGTGGGTAACGCCTAGAAGGCGAGTGTAGAATGTTTACTTTCTTTGTTACCGTTGCGCCATTTTCATCGAAAACGCATGCATAATTCCCTGCGTCGAATCGCGTCACATTTTCGACAACCAACAGCGAATTTATTCCAACGTCGTTTGGTTCAGTCGCGACAGAATATTTATTTTCATCCGTGTTTATAGAACGATTTCCATCGTAAAGGATGGTTTGGTCCCTCTGCCAAGAAAAACTTCGATAAAAGTCAAAAGTAGTCATATATGGAGTCTGGTAGTTACACTCTATCATGAGATCGTCTCCCTCCGACACATCTACGGTCAGAACGGTCATATCAAGCGGTGACCATGGATTCTGGAAGGAGATGGTGACACGACAGAGAAAAATAATGAAAAGAACGAAAAGACCTTGCTGGCTCATGATGACGGATGAAACAAGGCTTTAATCAAAATTTTTGCTTGAAATATCCGCGAGGGATGTTTTTCACACCCTTACCAGGTCACTCAATATTCCAAGGGAAAAGTCGTTATAGTGTCTAGCAGCATCGCTCACCACGGACCATCTTATGTAACAAATATTAGGCTGCCGAATGATCTCGATTCGAATCATTCCTCTGCGATTACGCAATCGACGAGTCTCTATTAAGTTTAAGTTAAGATGAAGATGAATCTATTAAACGAAGCTGATTGTATGTATTCCTTAGTCTCTGTATCTCTTCTCTTTAGACTAGAATGCAGTTTCGTTTTGTCCAAAGAGAACCAAAGAGAACTTATCCAACTCGCTATGTAAATATTGTGCAGAAATAATATGCAGTTATAATATGAGAGGACAGTGTTAATAATGATCTATAGCTAACCTTTCAGGACCAACAGAAGGAAGTTATTAGACCGGTGTATTGTTTCCAAATTCATAAGAATATGTAAGGAGCGAAATAATAGCCATTTTGTACTCCTTCTGTTCCGAAGCCAGTTTGACAAGTGTGGAGGAGCAGTATTTTATTTGGGAGACGAGAACTTCTGTTGGAATAATTGTTTGGTGGGGTATAAGGGGGACTCCACCATGCATCTGTTATCTAGGTCCGTTATCCAGAGAAAAAAGATTTGAAAACCAAAATTGGAGGAATAATTATGTTGTGGGGGGGGGTGATATTGCCCCGCAATGTCCCTCCCCGATGGGTATACGGGCCAAGAGGCATCTACTTCAGAGGTGTTGATAGTTTCATTTGAAAGTAGCGCATCTGTGTAGCTCCTCATATCTTGGACTATATAAGGGAAGGGTGAAACAGGTAGAAGCATTTGAGATATTTTCCAACAACTTTGAATGCCCCCAGTTTGTTTCACAGCTGTGATTTCAATTACGGACTCTCACAGCGGATTGACTCAATTGTCACTACAAACATAAGACCCGAGCCTCCAAGTTGAAAAGCTGGCTATATACGGACCGGGTGAGGAAATGTAGTCGAGATGGAAGACAAAGACACAAAACCAAAAAGTGAAATTACCTATCAAACAACGTATTGCTAGGAGGTGCAATGGCTTTCCAAGCCCATATGACAGTATTAGGCCTACATGAAATGATGAACTCGTTTAGGTACAATAATGCTCAAAAACTGGAAAATTTTCAATTACAGGTTTCAGCCACTAAATAAGAAAGTTACTCTCAAGCAGGCGCCTAGCCAGAAATTCGCCGGGGGGGGGGCGAAGGCTGTACGCAAACTATCCTAGCGTAGCGCCCCCATATGGCGCGAAGCATACAAGAAAATTAGGCCGAAAGTACCTCCCAGATCGCTGGAAATGGCACTTCCCAGGCCTTGTAAGTTGCATCTAAATATTTTTTATTTTGAGTTAGTAGCAATATCATAAAAAATCATTACAAAAATACCAAAAATATGCTCAAGGGGGCGGCTGCCCCCTTCCCTCCACCCCCTTGGCTACGCGCCTGCTCTCGAGTTTGACACTTAGTCTTTTTCATTGTTGGCAAGTCTCTTGAGAACTTTCAAGTTGATAAGCTCTTTACAAACTTTGTCTGATCTTGGTTTTACAAAAAATTATGACTAAGATCGTGCCTTATGAAAATGTGGAAGTCTTTTCGCATGTACATTACAGTCTACCGTACATTTAGATGAACTTGCTTTAAGGGTAATTAAAAGTCTATGAGAATGTCAAAGAAACGTTTTCCATATGAGACGACGGAAGCCACAGAAACAGCATCAGAAAAGTCCGAAATGCCTTCTCGATCCGAGATCAGGCAAAAATAACAAAATGCCTCTCGGCAATATGGGTTTATAATTAGTGGTATCCAGTTGTTTTATTGCTGAGACGCAGAATACATTATACCGACAGTCAGTATTATGTAGGATAATGAGACTATCGAGGTAGTGCGTGTTTTTGCCTGCAAATAGTAAGGAGAATTAAAATACAGTTGTAATATTCTATTGCCATTATACGTGGAACTTTTTTCTTCAGAGTGATAAATAACTCAGTTTATGCAATAGACTCGATCAATAGCTGTTTTTGCACATTACTAGTACTTTCGAATACCAGCTGGTATAGTGTTTCGAAAGGGGATAATGGCATTTCCTGATGGTCAGAGATTTTCTCTCAAGAAAATAGACCTGTCAGAGGCAGTGGAAAGCCATGGGGGAAGGGGGAATAGGGATGATCGACTAAAAAAAAATCTTAGGGATACATTGTTGACATTAAAGATCACGCCAGTAAAATAGTAAGCAGACTTACATTTTCTAAACTTTAAAACGGGACAATTTTCCCTCCATGTAAGTCCCATTTAGACGGACTGGCCCGGGAGGGGGGGGGGAGTGAATGGGACTCCTGATAAGAGAGAGCAAAATGTCCAAAGTTACTGACTGAACGTGGTGGCCTAAGGTGTAAAGGAAAATACTCCAATACTTAGTCAGATCTTCGGTATAGATGAAGATTTTATCCTATAACCTTCCTCTCTCAAATACCAATGCCTCAAAACAATTATTTGGGGACACGATCCCAAAACTCCAAACCAAACATGACGGTATATAAAGGAAAATAAACTGAAATAGTCAAAAATAATGTAACGTCAATAGGATAAGTTTAAGGGGAGAAGCAACCCCTTTTCACGTCGTCAGTTTATGATACGAACTTTACGCTACCGTGTCATATAAATTCAACATAAAAAATGTATGCACATCAATATACGACTCAGATTATTGTGTGTGGAGTTTTCACATTTATATTGCTTTAGGGGTATTTATTCTAGCTTAAATGCTTAAAAGCGATGAAAAGGAATTTTACTCTCTTTTTCTATAAACTAAAATAGTGGGATCACCACCTGGATATGATGAAATCTAAAGTAAAAGTGATTAAAATTGGGAGAACAGATTAGATTTTTTTTATTATTGAACTCTATTCATAGATTATCAAGAAAATTATGGAAATCGGTTGACCTGGTGCAAGCTTTATCTGTTAGGGCTAAAGCTTCAGTTGGTATTAAAAGGCCTTTTTTAATGTTCGGGGTTTTGAGAAAAACTGTCTCTTAATAGTTCTTATTATTTCATAAGTTTACATTACTATAAGATTATGTTGAGTTAAATGTTCCCTGAGTGAAAAATAAAATAATGTTAAAAATTTTGGAAGAAAAAAATCAAAAGACGCAGTTCCCATTTTGTACATAAATCATTTACTGAAGATCACATCCGATCTGTAAATGATTCCTTCTGTCCATAAAGTGACCGTTCAGTATGATAAGCGCAGACCTGTTTTAAATTCTGCTTGCGTTTTCTAGATTGCTTGAAAGGTTCAAAACACGATTTTCAAATAGATATGATGGTACAGAAATACATGGCGTAATTCACTCAATAATGTAGTTGTTACTTCTGAAACAAATCACGTACTTTTGCTGAGGCCCCTTTCTGGGCTTGTCGTGCAAGCTCTTTGCTCCTCCCTTCATCGACGTGTCAAAAAACGTTCTTTTGGTATTAGGCCTATAGTAAGTAAAAGGGTAAAGGAGCTTATCCTAAATTAATAAAATGTTCTTAAAGTTACAGAGACCGTTTATGGAGCTAAGCGCTAACTGTGTAATTTTCTTAACACAGTATTGTGCTCACACAACTTATACTAATTCATAAACAATTTTCACCCAGTTTCAAGTTGAGGCAATTACACAACAGATTTCGAGTGTAACCAATTTTTTTTTTAACAAAGCCAAGTTTCTCGAAGCTTAGTCCTTTTGTGATGAGCTCGTAGATATATTTAGTACTTCTGTCATTGGTGTATGATATACTGACGAATAATGTACGTAGACCGATTGCATCTAAATACTATAGGGGTGACAGCAAATAGACATTAAACATTCTAACTGGGCCATAAAACTCTTTGCTGCTAACTTCCCAGAGACCATTTGGATTACAAATCTTTTAAGTAATTCCCAGACTATTGTTTTACTGGGCAAGGAAGCAACTCTTATAGAGGCAGTTTGCAAATTTTAACTGAAAAATTATACGCAAGTTCTAACATTATTTTTAGAAGGATTCTGAGTTCCACGCAACGAGACTTTTACATTATTTTCAGCACACTAATATGATTTACACATCTATCAAACTGAAGAAAGCTGGGCGTTGGGACACAATTTCTAATTCTTCTGTCCCATCATTTGCTCTTCTCTTATGTTTGTTTATGAATTTGGTTATTTGACGTCGTTAAGTTTAGTTCTGTACATTTATGTACACGTTCCATCCAAAAAAGTGCAAACATGATCGACATATGTCAATTAAAAAATGTTTCATGGCCAACTGCTGAGGTTTTCGAAAAGATGATATTAAATGAAATGGGAAAAACCTGATGTGAGCTGGTTACATTAACAATGACTAGTTGCAAGCATATTGAAGTATCCTGTAACCTGCAGTGGTAGCACTAGGATTTCAAAAGTAGGGGGTGCAAGAGAGGGGCTAGCAAAATAATTGGGGCAAACTGCTGAGCATGCGCACTGTTCCTGTGTATATATGTATTATATATATATATATATATATATATATATATATATATATATATATATATATATATATATATATATATATATATATATATATATATATAAAGACGAAAAACAGAAGACACCGGACACTCGAAATATTAAAATAATCCATAAAAGTTCAATAAAACTCGAGCAGAGAAAATGGATTATCAAATCTTCAGGCAAACTTGGTGATAAAACTGGTATAACGTTAAGAAGTTAAAAGTGTAAAAATGTACAACGTTTCGGAAAGGTATACTTTCCTTTATCACGTAGTAGAGCAAACTGGTAGAAAATCGAACAAGAACGGCTAAAAAGAGTGACAGCTGGAGAAAGACTACAAGCCACTCGTCGCGTCTTTTACATTCAAGCTTACTGGTGCAAAACTATTAAGCCGATAAATCCATTTTAACTCTACTGCTTCCCGGGTTGTCTTACCAGGGAGTTGTTATTTAGAGTCTTACTATGGTTGTGGACCTTTTCTACACCTATAAGCTCGAAATTGCTACAGCTTTGAAAATGTTTGCCCAATGGTGTGTTCGCTTTTCGAAATTCTTGCCTATGACCACGGTGTCTGATCCTAAGCTCCCTTCCTGTCTCATCCACGTACTGCTTTTTACAATCCAGACAGTTAACCAAATACACCACGCCTTGAGTACAGCAAGTGATGGAATGGAATATATTGAATTTTTGGCCGGTAGAAAAGCTACGAACCCATTTCGTTTCTTTTAGCGAAGCACATGTGACACACCGAGCGGAATGTGTCTAGAAACACCCCTTAATCTCACCTCATGAATGATTAGGTAACCTTGCTCTGACTAGCAGGGACCTCGGGTTGGGGGCTGTCTAAAAATGACGGCGGGGGGACCAGGGAGCTTGTCAAAAAAGGTTTCAGACATCTGCAAAATAGAAAAATGTTTTTTAATGATTTGGGCCAAAGGAGGCAGTCGTTACGAGTGGTAACAAAAGGAGCAACAATCTGCCTTTGCTTTTTCACCTCAGTTCTAGGATGAAGCAATTTGTCACGGGGGACATTCTTAGCTATACTTATTTTACTTCTAACTTTGGAAGCGGGATGACCCCGTTCTACTAAATTTTGTTGGAGATGATCAAGATTCCTATTTAGGTCTCTCTTATCAGTACAAATAGCTTTGATCCTAAGAGCCTGGCCATAAGCTAAATTATCAAGAGTGGTCTTACTATGGTAAGAATCATACTGTAGGTAAAGATTCTTAAAAGTGGGCTTCACGAATAAATCTGTACTTAATAACCCTTCCCTAGTTCGACTAATAGTCAAATCAAGAAAGGTAACTGAATTAAAGTTAAAATCAAAAGTAAATTCCAGTTCTGATGGGTACAAGTAATTTAAGATTTCCATGAAAGAAAGAAAGGCGTCTTTACCATGTGGCCATATACCCCATATGTCATCTATATACCGACACCACTCTGTAGGTTTTAACGGACATGTCTCCCATAATTTTTCTTCCACCAATCCCATACCCCAACAGGCATAGCCTGGTGCCAGTTTGGGTCCTATTGAGGTCCCATTAATTTGTGTGAAGAACTTTCCATTAAGTTCAAAGTGATTTTCATCAAGACAAATTTTAAGACACTCATTTAAGTTACTTGTGGATGGAACCCTAGTGTTTCTAGCTTCCAAAGCACGCCTTACCCCTTCAAGTCCCAATCGTTGAGGCATACTAGGATATATCCCTTTTAAGTCTATCGTAAACATCGCCCAAAGAATATTAAGTGGTCCTTTATTGTTAACAGAATTAATTTTCAAAAGAATATCCTTTGGGTCCGTAACAAAAGAAGCTGATTTCCTCATTTAAGGATTAATGTGAAAGTCAACGAATTCGGAAAGTCTTTCAATGGGAGATCCATTCCCGGAAATGACTGGTATATATATATATATATATATATATATATATATATATATATATATATATATATATATATTATATATATATATATATATATATATATATATATGGAGAAAGCCTATGACTTGGGAAAATGCCCCCATGCTCTCCCTCCTCTTGGTTGTGCCGCTGGTAACCTGTCAGGTTCTCTAAGATAATTGTCTACAGCGTCTTAATACTACATACGTTTAATGTATCCCCCTCCCCTCTCCAGTTTAGACCATTAGTGTCTCATCATTATTCTCTTTGCATAAGTTTAACGTTGTGCAGAATAATCTGAAGAGCATATTGTCCAAATATTTTTCATCTATCCTCTCATTAAGAAGATGATTATTTTTATAGATGTAACAGTGCATACTATTAAATTGCTGTGAATACATTATCTTTTTTATAACATTTTTGGGGGATAGAACATGTAAGCTGCATATTGTTTAATATATTTTGAGCAATAAATGGGAGTAGGTACGGGGGCAAAATACTTAAGTGTGGCGTTAATTTACCCCTTCTCTAGGAACCGCTGTAGACAATCCTTGTAGGGAAGATACTACAATGTTTTTTATCTCAGATATCTCGAAAATCGTGCCACCTTGATTGGCTGGATGGTTAATTAAATCTTTTCGTCACATTCCTATACCGCACTACTACATTTCTGTTACCTCCATACATTTTCAAAATTAATAAAAGTTTCCATAATTTAATTCTGGTCTTCAGTCATTGTTGTTATTACTAGAATATCGTTATGAAATCATTTACAGCCCGTCTTGCAAACGATTTATCTCAAAGCATCAATGAGATGCGAATCAAATATATGTGTCATAGGTGAGATCATTTTAGTTAAACGTGTCAGAAGATTAATTTACCAGTAATGAACTTACCAGTAAAATGGCAAAGTATATTTATACTACAATACGTACCAAATGGTATCTAAAAGGTATGTACCCAAGTGATATCAGTATAAATGTATATGTGTAAGGGCGTTGTATGGTCAAAGTGAGAGTTATCTCGTTCAATATAGTACTTGCTCTTGAAAGTCGATGAAATTTTAGTTTCGATGGATTCATGACCAGAATCAGGCAATTGACTAAGTCAATCACCTACAACAATAATACAGGATGAAATTTTAATTTCCCAACAAGTGGAAATGTTATCCTGGAGAACTACTGAATTGTATTTTCTTCGTGAGACACGAACTCATTTAGATCCATTTAAACCCTTCTTCATAAAACAGAATAAACTGTGTATATAATTTTGTGTGATGTTGACATGTACTGATATACTAAGGTATACTCAACATTTCAAAGCTAACTTATCTATTTTAACTAGTGTTCTAACAATCAAACCAGCTGAGTGTTTTATCTCGTTCTACGTAGGATTGACATTGACCAGTTTATTGTGCCAAAAAATATCAAACTTTGTATACACAGATTTAGTTTTTAGTTCGAGTTTACCCGAATGGCCACATAAAGCTCTCCATCGGAACTTATCAACGGTGATTTGGCCACCCAATGACTTCCTTCCATAAGAACCTATTGTCCTTCACCTCCCTGGTGTTGACCTCAACATGATTACAAAGACAAGTAAAAAGAGCAAAAGGGTTCCTCTGGGTCGGCTTTGGCAAACAAAAAATGTTCATATAGTACTTAAGGTAAACATAAAGATTTCCTCCAAAATATTATAAATTATAGTATTTACAAGGATAAGTATAATCTGCACATTTCCAGACATTGTATTGTTAAGTGTGCCAATGGTCAAAGTAACACCTTGGAGCTAATACTTGTCCAGGTAGTAGCGCCCTGGTAACACCTAATACCTGTGACCATCAACAAAAAGTTCAGAAACTATTAATTACGTACCTCAAAAATATTTAGCTGTCTTCTTACTTATTAACACTCCATGCATGATTTTCAGTTATGTGGTTGAATGAATTTGTTTGACAATATCATCCATTTTAACCCCTTTAAAGAATGACATGCTATTTGGCCCCCCTCTTTTCACATACACGCAGACATTTCCTCATGTAGGCAACACGTTGCGGAAATCAATTAAACCGTGAAAATGCCAAGAGGAGTATAAGAGATAGCAATCAACCGAAAGGATTACTTTCAAATACAATATACTCCCCAAGTTTTAGTTATATTTACTTTCACCTACAAACTCTGTACGTTTTTCGAGAGTCTATAGTGTGGTAGAAATGATTTATTGATATTGTGCACATACTTCTGCATTGTTGCAGGCGTGTAGCCTGGGGGGCGAAGGGGGCAGCTGCCCCCCACATATTTTTGGCAATTTTTAATGTTTATTTTTACAATATTGTTAGTGTTTCACCTATTTATATGGGGTAAATAGGCCTGGGAAGTACCATTTCCAGTGATCTGGGAGGCATTTTGGGCCAAAATTTTCTTGCGCTTTGCGCCAACCCATGGTGGCCCGAAGCGCTGAAAAGTCTGAATATGGGCTCCCCCGCCCCCTTCCTTGACAAATTCCTGGGTACGTCCCTGCATTGTTGTATGCAAGGTGTGTATTGACAGGATTGAGTTTAACAGAAGAAGAATTTCACAATTTTATAATTTTATGGAAAAAAATAAAAATGTCCAGACTCCAGAGTATGAGGGAGAATAGTTTCAAAGGGTCGTGTAGGGGAGACGGGAATATTTTTACAATGAGATTGAAAAAGCGCCCATTTTATCTTACCAAATCGTGTCAGTATTTTTGTGATTTTGTCAATAAATATGGAAAACTGTGTCTATAAATAAATTTTTAGTTACAAAAATAGCTTTTCTTACATAAATTGACAAAATAATATGTACTAAATAAATGTGTTAATATATAAATCTTTCAGTTACAAATCTAGCTTTAGTTCAGTAAATTGTGTGGACTTTCATCAAAATATTCATAATACTTAAAAAAGGAGGGAAACATTCTTGTGGCGTGCCTTAATGATTGTATTATCTTGAACACAAACAATGAAGATTGGTTTCTGTTTGTTTTCTCTCGATAAGATGTCCAGAGGTAGACGGGTGACTGAAGAATGATTAAGTTTGTTAAATTTTTGTAGTAATAATGACTGTTTAAAAATACCTTACTCTTTAGTATCTATTTCCTTTTCTGCATGGGCCGTCACACTGTATAATCATGACACCTTCCTACAGATGAGGTTAGTAACTAGCGGACACAACACCGCTGTAAAACTTGATAGCTTCCTACTGTTGTTCAGTTCAGTTTGCATTACCTGAGTCACATTTTCTTACATGCGAAAACAATCAAACTAGGCCAATTTGTGTCCAAACTTTCTAATAATGTTACAATGACCTTTTGTTTCAAGGCAAAGTTCAGCAATACAAGACCTTCGCAGGAAAATCTGCACTTAATCGGAAGTTATTTGCAGGTATATTCCTGAAAAGCGGATCGCAGTCTTTTTGTGGTACCCTATATATGTAGCTTTTTCTGAGCGTCGTACGTTATGATGAGGGGCCAATGTACCATGTAAACTTTCCCCAAAATATAACAAATAACAATGGTTTTTGTGTTTTTTCAATGCACACTATGGGTGGGGATGGGAGGGGGTCGAAGAAAGAGTACATTTGTACGTTCGTGAAAATTATGAAAAAACAGATGACCCCTTAGAAATTTCGATGCAATATCTAAAAACTCGGAAAAAGTCTTCCAGTAAAAATTTTATGGATTCCAGACCAACTGTCCCGCACCCACGAATTTAATTAAAAGGAGGCCTAGGGCCTAGGGTCGATACTTAAGTCAACATTTATATATATTGTTTCCGTGTTAAATAAAGCTTTCATGTAATTAGAATGTAATACAACGGCCAGATTATGGTTTTCTGCGCAGTATGATGCTATGACGTGGACCATCATGTAAAAGGAAAACCTCTTTAGTCATGGGCCTAATTTAAAGGAAAATATACCGTCCGAATTATTTCTTGCATCTGTTTATGAATTTTGCCATGGTTACCAATGTGACAAGCGGGTTTTGTCAAAATACCAACTTCCGGGTTCAAGTACTACTTGTCAATTTGGATACGCCCAAAAAACAACAAAGTCGATTTTTTTTTTTTTTGCAAAAAAAAAAATGTATATTAAGAGACTTAAATATCAAAATTATCTTACGAAATTGAATGGTCTTTCTTGATTGACCAAAACTTATTCAATATGCAATAACTTCCAAAACTAAACAGTTGAAAACTCCCCGTTCGCAACAATCCTATATATACATTGATTAAATAAAGAAAGAAAGCCGGCCGGTTAAATTATCCTTAACACTTAACAGACACATATCACATTCTTCGCTTCTTCATATGTAGTCAGTAAATAAAAAAGGATTGGTAATTCGTACCGAGACAACTAGGGGGTTAACACGGTGTCCTCTGAACCGTAAATTTAAACTCGCATACAAAACACATCAGCCAAGTAAACCTCACTTTTAACTTTCCTTTTCCCAGTTTGGTAAAACTGTCCTTACTTGGACTACTATGCAACAGAGTTCAAAAATGCATAAAATGATACAAAACATAATGTCAGTGTCTTCACTCCACGTGGTTCGTCATCCCTCTCTAGCGTCTTTCAAGTCATATGGACGGAACACGGGCGTGGAAGTTTCCATTGCAATCCCCCAACTCAGGTACAACGTAAAAATGGTACACTGTATGTAAGAAATTACATAGAAATAGTCCCAGTATATTGTGTACTGAAAATACTTGAATGATTGGCGCACCACGCCCTTTCGCTTCACTTCCCTCATACCTGGGTATTGGTAAAACGTGCCACAAGGCCACGCCCAAGACATACTACACCTCAATTCTTGACTTTCATTGAAAATGGCAACCAGCACTTTGACACACAGTAATTTGAAATGCAGTAAATTTGGATTTTTGTGCTTAACAAGCAGTTTTCCTATACCGTATGACGTAATTACACATGATAGTTCAACTTACATCACCCCACCAAAGCATTATCGTAACAACTTTCGATATACAGTTAAACAGGCGTTACCCAAGAACACTCTAAATAGAAACCTTATTTTTCATAAATATAGAATTCCAATCTGTGACAAACAACATTTCTCTTGCAATTTCGTCACATTCCCGATTGCAAACTAAAAAAAATTAACAAAACCACCCACAAGGATCTTTTCAACGTTCTAAAAACATTCCCAACTAAAATCTCGTAACGAAGAACGACAATTCTGGTTTACAGGCGGGGGGGGGGGGTGTTTTGAAATTCCCTCCTACGCCAAACTGCACATAATTTCTACGAGAGATATAACTAATGACCCCTAGCTAATTTCGGGACCCCTCCTGGTGTAGTACAAATACGATAAAAGAGCAATAACTTACGTGAAATTAAATGACTGACTGCCCGCTACCGGCGTTGCCCGAAGGACTCCTTTCTCTCTCGCACCATAACATCGGAGCACCTCTCAAACGAAGTACAAACTGAAATTCAGCTGCGAAGAGAACCCAACGTAACACCCTGCCTCCACAGATACTTGGTAGCCTCGGTTATCTAGTCATTATAACCCTTACCAGATCTCCCGACAGCGGTGTTGACTTGTCAACGACCTGGGCAGCAGTGAGCAAGCCAGTCCACACCCAGCGAAGAACAGCGCATCCCTGGAACGCATTCCTCAAATATGCTCCCTGTTCATATGCAAACTTGCATCGCTGCCATAATTGCTCTTACATAATACGCATTCCCTGTATACACACAGAAAGTCGAGCCACATCCAGCCAATAAACAGATTACGCCCTCAGCTAGACACTTGCTCCCAAAATTACGGGGTTTCCTAAGCAACCTAACCGTCACAATTACCTCCCCCTTTAAGAAAAAAAACTTTTTTTTTCAGGATGCTTCACCTCATACTCTATCGCTTACATAAACCACACTTCCATTTCGATCATCTTCTCTACATCCCGTTCCACTTCTTCTCTAAGTGTATGAGGGATAGGGTAAGGCTTACATCTAATTGGCGTGGAGTCTGTAAGCTTTATAGTATGCACCCCCAAATTAGTTTTCCCTGGCATATCTGTCAATATTTCCTTATAATCTTCTAACGTAACCTCAACCTGACTAATTTGATCCGGACTCAAGCTCATGTTAATGTGGACATCAACTACACTCTCAGTCGCGCTAATTGGTGGTAACTGCAATGTGTCATTATTCTCTAAAGCGTCTTCCATGCTGTCCTCTATAACTGCTATTGCAGCAATTTCAAGTGCAGGCTCTTGTTGCAGAATTGCGTTATGGCCTATTTCTGTTCTACGATAATAATGTTTCAGTAGGTTAGCATGAAAGACCTGGCTTCTACGTCCCATATCAACTCTGTAGTTCATGCTATTAATCTTTTCCTTTATTTTATACGGGCCCTTCCACTGCATAAGAATTTTATTTGAGTCAGTAGGAACTAACAACAAGACTTCATCCCCTTTTTCAAATGACCTTGGTTTCGTTTTCTTATCATACTGCAGCTTGTTTCTACGCTTTGCTTTTGCTAACTCACTTTTTGCTACTTCACAGGTTTTCTCAATTTTGTTCTGCAAATCGGTGATATATTGGTATGTTGTTTTAGTTTCTGCGTCTTCGCAAGCGCCTGTCCATAACTCTCTAAGTATTATCATAGGTCCGCGTACTGTACGTCCAAAAAGTAATTCGAATGGTGCAAATCCTGTGCTTGCATGGGGAGTCTCACGATAATAAAATAATAACGGACTAATGTAACGATCCCAGTCAGATGGGCGTTCCTGACACATTCGTTTCAACATGGTTTTTAACGTACCATTGTATCTTTCTACTAGCCCATTGCACATTGCATGGTACGGGGTTGTTGCTAGCGGTCTAATTGACAACAATCTATTAACTTCTTTCATTAAACCCGACATGAATTGACTGCCTCTGTCAGTGAGAACCTCTTTGGGAATCCCTAGTCTACTGTAAATTGTGATTAACTCCTCAGCTATAACTTCCGTTTCTATTGACTTAAGTGCCACGGCTTCCGGGTACCTTGTAGCATAATCTACCAATACTAGTATATAGCGATGCCCTCTATCCGTCGCAGGTTTGATTGGCCCCACTAGGTCGATTGCAACCCTTTCAAATGGCGCGTTCATTAAAGGCATATCTCCTAGAGGAATTTTAGTAACCCTGCCTTTAGCTACAGTCCTTTGGCAAATGTCACAGGACTGACAGTATCTTCTGACATCTGCGCCTATACCTGGCCAATAGAAGTTTGACAGAATTTTATCAAGTGTACGTTTCGTACCTTGGTGTCCCCCTAACAAAGATTCGTGTGCTAATTTCATAACACTATTTCTCAAATTCCCTGGTACTACCAACTGACGAACTTTGTCCCCAAAATTAACCTTGGGTGAATTAAACTCCCTCCAGAGAATCCCATCATCAAAATAAAATTTGTGGGTCCGCGCATTATTCTGTTCTTGATCTCCCTGTCCTACAAGTTTTCGAATTCTATCAAGAGACTTATCACTCTGTTGACTGGCTATTATAACTTCAGGCGTAACCTCTAACCTATCAGCCTCAGCTACTTTTAACGGTTTGCGTGGCCTAGCTTTCTGTAATTTTTGCCCCCTAGTTTCCACTGCTCCTACCACACTGAGTATTTTCTCAGATAATTTACTTTGCGTTTGGGCTTGACCATTTGTTACTTCCTCCGGTACGAAGAACGGATCTCTTACCCCTGGTATATTATTGCCCAAAACCAAATCACAAATTGGTGTCTCCATACAAACTGCTGTTAATGACCCAACATAGAATGGTGTGTCGACTGAGATCTTAACTACCGGATACTTCATTACGATTGTGCGATCCATAAAGGTACATATTTTAAATGCGCCCGTATACTGTGAAGGATCCACAAACTTCCTATCTACCACTGCACCATTACATCCTGTGTCACGCAATACATTTACTCGGTGCTTTCCTACGAACCCCTGCAAGACTGGCATAGCCGGGTCATTTATGTCCAAAGGTTTACAGGACGCTCCCAAAATTGGAATCTCTAAACCTGAATCCAGCTTAAAAAATCCTTTCTTACGCGCTTCTACAATCCTTGGTTCAGTCTCATCGATTTGCATCACCCCTAATCTTTCAGCTTGCATTTCAGTCTCATCTGAAGTTAAGTCAGATGCAGATGCTACCTCTTTTGATTTCTCCTCGTTCTGTACACAATTTTCTCCTTCGTTCTCTCCTGACCAACTTTCTATAATGGCTGCTAATACCCCCTTTTTTGTACAATCTCGTGCGTAATGCCCCTTCTTTCCACACGCATAACACGTCGGTCCGCGCTTAGGGTTCTCTTGACCGCTTTTATTTTTACTATTTTTTTTTTGTCTTCGCAGGTTCACCGGTGTGATCCGTCGAGGACTTATCTCGGTTCCTAAACTTATTATGTGAATACCAACTATTATGGGCTTCTATATACTGGTCAGCAATCTTCAAGAAACTATCCATGGTACTAGGTTGTCGTTCTCTGATGTGAAGGGCTAGTTCCTTAGGACAGCTATACAAAAACTGTTCCCTGAGAAGCAACTCGGAAAGTCCTTTAAACGTTTCAGGAGTATTTGATAATTTTACCCACCTATCTAAATAATTTTTGAGCCTCGTAAGATAATGCGTTGCAGTTTCATCTTGTGTTGGTTTACTATTTCTGAATTTTTGTCGGAACCCTTGTTCTGTTAGCTCATAACGTTTGAGTAATGCTTTCTTCAGTTCAGCAAAGTCATTTGCCTGCTCATTACTTAAATTGTAATATACCATCAGACCTTTACCTGTTAAGAGGGTACTCAAGTTTATGGCCCACTCGCCTTCAGGCCAACCCTGAGCTGTCGCAAAACGTTCAAACCTGATAAGATATGCATCCATATTATCTTTTCCTTCCACGAAACTAGACAATTTGGTGGCTTACTACGCACTGAAGTATTGCCAGATGAACGTGCCTGACCTTCACTTTGGTTAGCGGTTGCTCTAGCTTCCTGAATTTTAAGTTGCATCTGTAAATTGGCTTGATCTTGCTCGACTTGCTTTTGGCGCGCCTCTATTTCTCTTTCCCGTAAATCGCGCTCTTTTGTGCGTTCTTCACGTTCCTGGGCTTGTTCACTTAGAATCCTTGCGCGTTCTTCTTCAATGAACTGCTTCAGCTCATCACCTTTAAACCCAATTTTTGTGCCTACCGCCACCAGCTTTTCTACCAAGACTTCCATTTTACTAATTTCTTCACCACTCAAAATTCCCAAACTAAATCCCCTACCACAAAATTACACACGCCGTAAACGGCACGGTACTCACAGACACCTTGAAAGATCGTTTCGAGAGGTCTCCTTGTACGGTTGAGATAGTCCAGTCGTCAATCGGGCTTCACCAGCACGAACAATTTCTATGACACAAACAAATAGAACACTTTCAGTACACAAGTAAATACAAAAACAATAACGATTCCTACAAAACCCCGATTATTCCTACAAAACCCCGATTATTCCTACAAAACCCCGATTACTCCCGGATAGGCCCCCATTTGTGACAAGCGGGTTTTGTCAAAATACCAACTTCCGGGTTCAAGTACTACTTGTCAATTTGGATACGCCCAAAAAACAACAAAGTCGATTTTTTTTTTTTTTGCAAAAAAAAAATGTATATTAAGAGACTTAAATATCAAAATTATCTTACGAAATTGAATGGTCTTTCTTGATTGACCAAAACTTATTCAATATGCAATAACTTCCAAAACTAAACAGTTGAAAACTCCCCGTTCGCAACAATCCTATATATACATTGATTAAATAAAGAAAGAAAGCCGGCCGGTTAAATTATCCTTAACACTTAACAGACACATATCACATTCTTCGCTTCTTCATATGTAGTCAGTAAATAAAAAAGGATTGGTAATTCGTACCGAGACAACTAGGGGGTTAACACGGTGTCCTCTGAACCGTAAATTTAAACTCGCATACAAAACACATCAGCCAAGTAAACCTCACTTTTAACTTTCCTTTTCCCAGTTTGGTAAAACTGTCCTTACTTGGACTACTATGCAACAGAGTTCAAAAATGCATAAAATGATACAAAACATAATGTCAGTGTCTTCACTCCACGTGGTTCGTCATCCCTCTCTAGCGTCTTTCAAGTCATATGGACGGAACACGGGCGTGGAAGTTTCCATTGCAATCCCCCAACTCAGGTACAACGTAAAAATGGTACACTGTATGTAAGAAATTACATAGAAATAGTCCCAGTATATTGTGTACTGAAAATACTTGAATGATTTGGCGCACCACGCCCTTTCGCTTCACTTCCCTCATACCTGGGTATTGGTAAAACGTGCCACAAGGCCACGCCCAAGACATACTACACCTCAATTCTTGACTTTCATTGAAAATGGCAACCAGCACTTTGACACACAGTAATTTGAAATGCAGTAAATTTGGATTTTTGTGCTTAACAAGCAGTTTTCCTATACCGTATGACGTAATTACACATGATAGTTCAACTTACATCACCCCACCAAAGCATTATCGTAACAACTTTCGATATACAGTTAAACAGGCGTTACCCAAGAACACTCTAAATAGAAACCTTATTTTTCATAAATATAGAATTCCAATCTGTGACAAACAACATTTCTCTTGCAATTTCGTCACATTCCCGATTGCACACTAAATAAAATTAACAAAACCACCCACAAGGATCTTTTCAACGTTCTAAAAACATTCCCAACTAAAAATCTCGTAACGAAGAACGACAATTCTGGTTTACAGGCGGGGGGGGGGGGGGTTTTTGAAATTCCCTCCTACGCCAAACTGCACATAATTTCTACGAGAGATATAACTAATGACCCCTAGCTAATTTCGGGACCCCTCCTGGTGTAGTACAAATACGATAAAAGAGCAATAACTTACGTGAAATTAAATGACTGACTGCCCGCTACCGGCGTTGCCCGAAGGACTCCTTTCTCTCTCGCACCATAACATCGGAGCACCTCTCAAACGAAGTACAAACTGAAATTCAGCTGCGAAGAGAACCCAACGTAACACCCTGCCTCCACAGATACTTGGTAGCCTCGGTTATCTAGTCATTATAACCCTTACCAGATCTCCCGACAGCGGTGTTGACTTGTCAACGACCTGGGCAGCAGTGAGCAAGCCAGTCCACACCCAGCGAAGAACAGCGCATCCCTGGAACGCATTCCTCAAATATGCTCCCTGTTCATATGCAAACTTGCATCGCTGCCATAATTGCTCTTACATAATACGCATTCCCTGTATACACACAGAAAGTCGAGCCACATCCAGCCAATAAACAGATTACGCCCTCAGCTAGACACTTGCTCCCAAAATTACGGGGTTTCCTAAGCAACCTAACCGTCACAACCAACTGTCAATGATTATTGTCCGTGTATGCCATTACATCTTGGTTAGAATCTGCGAATAATTTAGCCTATCAGATAATCATACTATAAAAAGGCACTGTGGTTCGACATGAATGACGTAACAATATGCCTAGCAAGCAAAGCTTTTCCCGGATTCAGGAGTAACTGGTATTTTTGTGGGCGCCACTGGTGAGCTTCTGCCCTTAAGGATACCCTCGGGCTATGAGCAGTTAAAGTTCTTTATGTGTCTTTAGCCCATTTATGTTTGTATCAGATATGACTGTCGCTTGCCTTACGGGGTGTCTGGAATAAAGATGCCTGTATCATAATTGCGGTTACCTTTAACATTCCAAGAGCCTGTATAATGATGATTACACCAAGGAGGCGGTTACAACAAGATGGGGCTATGTTAGGATTACGTCCGAGCAAGACGCCTGTGGCGAGCAAACTCACGCAGTGTGATGAAAATGAAGATATATGAAGGGCGCCACTCTCTGTCTCGCTAACACCAGCAGCTGTATCTATCGGCTGTTTAATGTCAAGTTTAAGGGAACAAGATTCGACTGTTGTCTAATAGGTGTGAGACTCACACGTCTCTGGCCAGCCTGGGGCGAATATCCGCCCGCTCCTTGCAGCGAAGACTCTCCCCGAAAATACAAGAGATAGACTCGCTGGAGGGTCCAGATGATTCCAAATCTCACGAAACCCAAACCTCTCTTCCAAAATAACTCCGACATGACAGTTTAGAACATTCGGTGGTCGGTTTTTTCACCTTGTCATTCTCGATTAGTCGGTCTAGGGAAAGTAAAGTTAACGTGTACTGTTGGAGGAAAGGTGGTCACGGGTCCTCATGGGGCCTAGCCTATATACAACCCGCAGAGAACAAAATCCTTGTTTTAGCCCCGGGGTAAAATTATCGTCGTAAGCGTCAAGTTAGTGCATGGAGTATCGGATATATGCAACACTGTAGTATTTACGTACTCTACACATATCACGGTGACATTCATCACGTAGGACAGTGCAATGTTATTCGTGCCAGGTATAGCCTAGGTGTAATCCAAGGCGTAATACTGTCATCATCCTTATTTGTAAAATTGTGACGATGTAGAACTAAGGTCATAATATGTGAAGCCTACATACCTGTCTGTGTCCTCGGCCTCCCACACACATAAATCTGGCACAGGCTATTTCCCATAGTGTTTCACTTCGGACTAAGTTCCTTCAAGTATGTTGCTTCTTTAAGAAAAATGTGTTGTCCGTCGTGGAGGATGGCGGTTTGTTTTGGACATTGCGTGAGATGGCGGTGGTAGGTGGAGGGCGGAGGGTTGCAGGGGAATATTATAATGACCTATACGTAAAATGTACTCATGGCTGCATAAACGTACTTTCACTTATGCCAAAGTTGTTCAAATTGAATGTGCGAAAATTATTCCTTTCCTGTAGGTGATGGCTAAATCGTCTCCTACTTTCAAATATCGTCCACCTATTACAGCTCTTGACCCAAAATGGGGGAGCCGAAAGATATTCCGTCTCCAAAACCAGATTATCGCGGGACCATGAGGCAGATTTTGAGATTGCAGGAGTGAAGCTTGAAAAGCTATAGTGAATTAAATACTATTCCAATGAGAATTTATGCCGGGACTAAATTGTCGGGTCCATCAATGCGCGATTTTCTAAAATGTGTACCGTGAATTATTAAAATTTGTTCCTTTATTGAGAAGAATGAATTGCGTAAAAATGGACCATATCATGCCTACTCAGCAGTAGGTGATTAATTGTCTTCTTATTACTTCTCTTTAATTTTTCTTAAAACATACAAATTTTTTCACAAGCACAGTTAAACTTCAGTTATTTTGAATTGGCTGTGATCTTACTCGACCAGTTTGCAGTAAAGTCTCCATGATATCACAAACTATTTCTAAATTATATTTGTACAATCTGCAGGCTTGCAAGGGTGAGTGTACTAGCATATCGTGAAAGGTTCAAACTGTGCCTGGTTGTTAATAAAAGAAATCTGCCTTCGTCTTGGACTACAAGAATAGCATCATCTCTTCTTGTACACAAACTCACATTTAAGCCCATAGACCCTTTTCCAAATAGCAATTACAAAGGATTGTGGGACAGAGTTTTGGTAGTCGTCGTTTTTGTCAATGGCATTTTACTGTGGCAAAAAACGATGTACACCAAGATTCTATCCCACAATCCTTTGCAATTGCTATTTGGAAAAGGGCCAATAACATTCCGTTACTTTTGGTCGAGGGAGATGCGGGTGCAAATAAACTACATTTTACTACTGGAGATTCTATGCAATAAGGAATAAGTAGGTCACATCTAAAACGGTGATAGGGTACTTTACACCACGAGCTTCTCTCATCATGTCCGTCATTCAAGTAAACCTCGATTATAATAGGTCCATTTTTAACTCCAAAAATATAATATAAATAAAGCTTGAACAATTCATTCTTGGCCCTGCCGATTCCCCCTTTCCAAGAAAAGCATTCAGTTTGGTTCCTACATCTACGACTTGTTTCTCCTGTTTATTAGCAATTATTACTTTCGACATATTTTAAATCGGTTGAGGGCCAGGTATTTACCAGTTTTTATATAGCTGTTCATTAATTTATTCATATCAGTTATTATTTCATAAAACAGTACGATAGGAACAAACGACTACTCTTAAATACTTACAGTCTAAAAAGAGCGTGTTCAACGGACATCGATCAATTATGATTGTATTGTGATTATGTTTTCTGTAACGGCGAACGGAGATATTTATCAAAAAGAAAAAAGGGAAAACCATGTAAATGGAATAAGCGTTTGCTCGTAGCTTCATGGGAAGCACATTGAGTGTTCGGGAAGAGTCCAGAAAGCTATTTAAACGGAAGTTAAAAGTACTTTTGATAATGCGCGTTTCTTACAACTGATATGTTTTAAAACGTTGGCATGGTGACATATACACACCATTAAAATGAGTTTATTTTGATAGTCATTTTATGCAGACAATTCTTGAAGCAGATAGGGTCAAAACAGTCATTGATGAAACAACCGTTCCGAGATACCTGTCCTTTACTCATTTGCCGACTGGCAGTAGAGTAGTATAATAGCCTAAGGGACATGGGGTTCCCCCAGGCAAAGTTGTAGGAATGTCAAATTTTGATCATTTCTGTACTGTTTTCATTCTGCTTAATGTGGCAATCGAGGAGCTTTAGTATATTTTGACCCGATGCTCTGATAGAGAGCTCACTACCTCACTGAGCGACTACGCCAACTGTGTCACTGCTTAACGACAGTGGCATTTGAAGCGATGAACTTAGCAATCGGATGGTCAATTTCTGGCGGGTTCAAAATAAGAACCCGTTTGTTTTTTCGTGGAGGTCAGAGGTCATTTGAGGTCAGCAGAGATCAAAAAATGAAAACCTCTTAATCACCTCTCAATTAAGGAATGAATGTTTTGCATACTTGGAATGTGGGTGCGTTATCTTTAGAATAATACCCCTGTCAAGGGCAGCCATTTGGGGTGGGTATTGGGCGGGGTGCGTGGTCGGAAATCTCAAAATGATCCATATGTATATCTGTACATATACGTATATGTATACATACCTACATGTAGCCTGTACGTATACACATATGTAAACGTATACATAGACCTATGTGTATATGGAAATGTAAAGTTATATGTTTATGTAATGCCGGTAACGAAAGGTGCTCTTTACTGGAGTCGAAGAAGCACGAATCCTCCCTTTTCCCAGTCGCAAGTAGCATTGGGTGTGGGTTCAGAAGTCAGTAACAGCCAAACTTTTACTATGCAATTTTATATCCAACAGCAGCTTGATTTGCGCAGCCTGGAGCTGTCTCTCACATCTACCTGATTTGAGTGGTTGACTGGGTGTAAAAGAAATAACAAGAAGGCTCCTGACAATGACACGAGAAAGCTCCACCTGCACTCGAAGGGAGCAGAAATTCGCATGCTGAAGAAAATTTATGTACGTAAATACCACATTGTGAGAGATTGTGAAATCTGAAGTAGTATATATGCCCACAGACCCGTTTCCAGACAGCAATTACAAAGGATTATGGGATATTGTTTTGGTGTGCGACGTTTTTGTCAACGGCATTTTACTGTGGCCGAAAACTCGCACCAAAATTCTTTCCAACAATCCTTTGAAATTGCTATTTGGAAACTGTTCCATGGTGTCATCCACTAGGCCATGTCCAGTTAGGGTGAAGACCACAGAGGCCCGTATTAAAAAAAAAAAGTTGTCGACAATCGAATGAAGTTAAGTGGTGAAATGTACTACAAGCAAAACATAGTTTTAACTGTTTTAAAAATATATCAGGCTAAAAGCTAGTGACTATTGTAGAGAAGAAAGTGGGTTGAATGGAGAGAATTAATGAAAAAAAGGTTCCAAGGACCTTAAAAGAGGGCCCCATGGACCTTAAAGTTATCTTTCGGAACACTAATTCCTTATGTTGTCCCCAATATTGCTCTTAGGCATCAGCAATTGGCGGGCGGATTGCCCTAAAAATACACTACCAATTAAGTTGCCCAGATCTATTTGGGTTGGGAGTATGGAGATGGACCGTACGAAAAAAATTAGGTTTCACTTTGGTGAGGCTTGCTGTGCATTTGCCGTCATTCAGTTTGATGTATTAATAATAAAAGGCGGATTGGAAACAGGGGGTACGAAAAAGCAAGAACAAATTTCATATCACAATATTCATGCAATAGTTGAATTATAAGTATGGCGCTATTTTCCTGAAGAAACATTCATCTAAAACGTCCCATTAGAACGTTGAAAACAATCAACAGGGGCACGAAGAGAAATCTGTTCAAACATTTAACCACATTAGGCTAAAAATGAACCGAGGTGTTTCATTTTTAACTAATCTTTTACATGTTGAATCAAATTTAGTCAAGTTTTTGAAAAGATTTCGGTTCGTGTCCCTATAGATTAGATTATTTTAGAGAGGTGGGATATCCCAAATAAGTGCGTTAATTTACATACACTGAATAAAGAGTTGATTATATATATATATATATATATATATATATATATATATATATATATATATATATATATATATATAGTTAGAGAGGAGAGTACCACGTGTACTCCTAGAAAATAAATCGTAAAACAGGAAACAAATAAATGCATCACTAGTTGACTTAGAGAGTACAAAACACGAATTAAATCTTGGATTATTTTGTACTCTTTAAGTCAACTAGCGATGCATTTATTTGTTTCCTGTTTAACGATTCATATGCATATATATATATATATATATATATATATATATATATATATATATATATATCTATATATATATATATGTATATATATTTGCATGTGTGTTAAGAGTCTCAGTAATCACTAGGCATAATGTTACAATAGATGTGCGGGAAGCTACCTACTACGGTAGTCGACAAAAATTGAGAAGGGATAAATGACATTCCGTCCCCCTAAACCAAAATACTATAGGATCATGCCTTCTGGGCCTACATGTAAATAACAGTAACTATTGCGGGTTTTGCCAAAATAGGCTATGAAACGCACTCCGTCCTCCCTAATCAAATTATTGGAGGGGATTATGTCTCACATACACCAATTTTTGCAAATATTACTGCACTGGAATTAACCATTTCTAAAGGAAAATTGAAAAAATTATTACATTCCCAGCCAAATTAAAGAGGAAATGTACATGTGTGCCTACGACTGTTTTATTGTATACCGACCATGCATTCTAAATAGTATGGGACGCAAAGGGCATCGTGAAAAAACGTTTTTCATGACATTTAGTCATCGGAAAGTCTAATGTTCGCACCAATATCAGCCATTTTTACTATTTTTGCCAAACTACCATAGATATTCAGTCTCCCTCAACAATATTATTGCAGGGAACTATGTCTCACGCTCACAATATTACTGCAAACAGCCTATTATGTTCGTTGATTAAATATTGGGGGACGAAAGGTGGTCCGTCCCCCCATCAAAGTATTTGGGGGATCATGTCCTCCATCCCTTCCGCGATCGCCGCCCTTGTCTCCTGATGTTTTCGGTAGAATTCAAGGGTCATCTCAGGTCTCAGGCGGTGGACCTTCGAAACCTTTGTAAACAGAGGTATCTCATACTTGGATGCCTCATACTACTTACAAGAACCCTTTTGTTTTTGTGGAGATGAAAGTAATTTAGAGTCACTAGAGGTCGTGTGGTGAAAGCCTCGTAAACACGACAGATGATAAAGGGTTGTGGTTGGCATCTGTTTGCCCCCATTTTGCGGTCAATAATCACTTGATTTTGGTGGCGGTCAAAGGTCATTTGAGGTCAAAAGAGGTCAAACTGTGAAAACCTGGTATGCAACTATGAGGGAACTAATACGCAACAGGTGGACGATCCATGTTGTGTACAAGAACTTCATTCTTTTTGGTGGAGATCAAACGATATGTAAGAGGTCACAGAGGTCAAACTGTGCAAACATTAAAACATGATATCTCAGGAAGGATGAATCTGAAGGATAAACCTCAGTACGACAATATATTCCTTTGGGCAACGAATTACTAAGTCTTTAGGCTTTCTGGTTTTTATTTTTTATTTTTTTTTTCCTTCTGTGGATTCACATCCTATCAATAATTCAAATTATTTCAAAAATTTACCCCTCTAGAAAACAAGGAGTAGTTTAGAAAACGTAGGGCTGCACACCAAAAACGTTTTCCAATATCAGTCCTCCATTTTATCACTTGTAGATTTGTGTGAATAGTTCTGCTAAGTATCTTTGACGAAGTCATGCTGATTATATTAAAGATGACGACAATGTTTCGAGTTCAAGTGATTCTAGCGCATAATTTTATTCCTGAATGTAATTGTATCAGAACAACAAATAAATGATTTTGACGACTAATATTATTAAGCCCCGAGAATAGGTGTACTCACCGTAAACATTTAAAGACCCCTTCCTAATCAATATCGTACTTTACAAAAACATCAAGGCTTCTTCTTTGATTGCTCCACGTGAAACGAGTTTATATGAATATCTGCTGCCGGAAGGGGGGGGGTTGTAGGGTCAGGCCTGTAACTAGGGTGTGAAGAGTGACTCAGTGACGGAGCCTCTTTGAAAAATTCTTTTCTCTCTAGAAAAGCATTAAAGATAGAAATCACCACAGCAATATATCTCACCCCTGAAGAATGTTATGCCCCCTGAAAAGTACCTCCACCCTGAGCAACACCTTGCCTGGCTACGGGCTTGAGTAGGGTTAAATGTAACCAAGTTCCTCAAAACTTACTGTATACGATGATAACCTTGGAGTGCGGATGAGCGTGCGTCTGACAAGAAGTGGGGGAAAAAACAAATTTTGCTTGGACGGTTGGGTGCAGGCTTTCACTTTGCCCGAAATTTAAAGGTAATTATGAAATTTAATTTAAGAGCAAGCTTTTCCAGAACCTTTATTACTTTGCTCAATACAACAATTTCTCTCCTTACACAGCTAAACGATAACTCGGTGGGTTCGTTACAATGCATCTTTCTATAAAACCGACACATTACACTGTTTGTCAGTTTCAAGGTAGGGTCCGGCAATAAACCGATATATTGGAATAAAGTAGGTATCGTCGTCGTAGTTCAGGGTATTACATTTCACATGATACCGATATACACACCTACCTACATAACGAATTACCGGTATTTGGAGTAGAGGCTACGGCATTGTTCGTGAGCTTTTAACCATTTTAACCCTTATTATTACGATTAAACGGGGCTTCATTGGCAGTTCATGACTTTTCCTCGCACATTTCACGTATACTCCATCCCAGTTTGGCAAAATTCTCTCTCTGGAAAATAACTGCCTTTTCGGTATTATCGGTATTCAGAGCCTGAACGGTAAACCGATTTTGTTTTTCTCTAGTACCGCCGAACAGTATATCATACATCTGTGTCCATCGTTCTGATGTAACTCAAGCTTTTTGGAAGAGACTTTTCACACTTAGCACCGTAAGATACACACAGTGTGGCTGTCTGTTATCAGGTAATAGCATTTCGTTTTCGGTTTCTTTAAAATCGTTCAAGCATTTAGCAAGTACGTTTTTGAAAAATCTGTCTCCAAAGGACAAATTAAAACCACCATATTTGGCTAAGAAAAGAATTAAATCTAACATTGAAAGGAACTGTTGCATGAATTTCACGATGAAAAGTCTTCCTGTACAGAAAAAGATTTGCTACATCTATCTTTGGCAAATGAGACTCCTCCTGGAAACTCCCGTGTTGCAATGTTTGAAACCTAACGGGAGGATTTCGTGAAAGTTAATAAGAAGTTTCCACTGACAATTTGCCAATCTGTCATATATTAAATACTGCTGTACACGAAGGCACATAATTAACCACCAATTTTTATTGTTGCATCCGTCGCCAGTGGAAACCGTCTTTAGCGGTGACCTTTGTCCTTTACCACTTAAAAAGTTAATTTCCTCAGCCTCTTCGCTATTGGTGAGACGACTTCTGTTTTCTTTGAGTTTACTGAATTGCACGGCCAATAAGATCGTGGCTAGTGTATTAGGCCTCCTATGCAAATCTTCTCTCCTCGGTTATCTGTAACTAATTGGCTCATTGGTGCACCCGCGTATGTGTATTCATGGTGATGATTGCTCTCTTGCAGTTGGTGATTTAGATGGAAGCTGATGACGGAGAGGGCGTGTCCAAGACTGCGGGTATCGGAATACCTCCTGCGCCTGCGTATAATCTGGATCTCATTGGCCATTTCTGCAAAAGAAGAAAAGAAACATGAATGACTTTTAGGATTATAGCCTACATTCTTGATTTTTCCCTTGGGAAAAAAAACGGACAGAAATAAGAACAACAGTGATATCAAGATCATATTAAGTAAAAGTCAGTGACGGTGACTCAAATACCGTCTCAAGTAATGGGATTTAAAATTCTATGCTTGCAACATTTGCGTTGCCCCCCTTACCCCCTACCTTCATCACGTCATATCCCAAATTCCCTTCGTTCTTATTACGGAACACTTTCGAAGGCAAAGCCTACGATCAGTGACGTATACATCGTCCGATGCAGCCTTGCTGTACTAATTGAGTCAAAAAAGCTGTTTTTAACACTCCACATGCTATTGTCTAAGTGGGGTATATTATATTACCATCCCCATATCCGAGGACCGTTGCAAATGCAAGGGGTTCTCAAGTGATTTTCTGTGGAAGATATGTGTGTCTATCTTATGTGTCTTCCGGATTTGACTACTGCTTTTTCTGACATGCTGTTTAGGTTATACACACCAATGGGGGATACCCCTTTCGCAGGTAGATCACTGAAATGTATCCATTTCCTCCGATGTGATGAAGAAACAAGCGTGGGGAACTCGGCCGTCCAACCCCGACTTCGTGCTCCTCCATATATCCTTCCCGAATTAGACAACAAGTAGTGCCATATTCTATAACACTAGACCTACTTCTCGTATAGTCCTCGGAGTCGGATATTTTCTATTAGCTTCATATACGGATACCTTCACCTTCTGAAATTCCCAGTTCACCTCAAGTCGGCCGGAAGCAAGGAATAGGCAATGCGTCACTATCGACCCATATTCTGGCAATTAAGATATTGACTATTTTCTGGCAAATATATATTTTTCGGCCAAACGTTTGACATTGTGCTTCAAATGTCAGGTAAAGTGCTCACACCCATCCCCTCGTTCATATTCAACGTAGTGTCGTTGGCTTATTCTTCTACATAAGGAAAACGTTGTCCATGCCCGCTTGTTGGGAACAGCAAGGCCATCAAGTTGCATTTTGGAAATCGGAAACTTGACTATTAAATAATAGAAAAAAAGGTACCACGTTGTCTGTCGTCTTTATAAAGATACTGTCAATGCCTTTAAATTTGACATCACACCTCACTTTGTGTCTAATTTTCTATTCCTCTGGCACACTAGTCGTATAAGAATAAGGTGGTTAAAAAATAAATTTACTCAAGTTTTAAGAGGGTTTTTGTCAAGAGATATAGCCCGTGTACCGACATCCAAAATAATCAAATGGTCCTTATCAAAAAAACATATCTTCAAAAGATAGCTGAAAGGATAAATACAAAACTTTTGGCTCATTGAAACAAACTCGAAACATGTTGCCCAAAATGCAAATGGCTATTTTGGTCTAGTAAGTGGAGACAAGCAGAAATTAGAAGGGTGTTCATAGCATAGTGTCAAATACATATTTGAAGGGAATCTTCCTAAGTAAGGCACTGCATCTGCTCCTCTATTGTATTCTACAAACGAAAAATAAAACCTAGTATCAGTGTATCACTATACCGTGATTCTAAATCAACTGAGTTAATGCCAGCCTATAGGGAGCTGCCACTTGAAGTGGCAGCACTCGGAGTGGCAGCTCCCTGGCAATACCAAAGTAAGTTAGATAACGATTAGCTCTGTAATCGGATGACAGCCACATATGTAGTCTAAACTGTTTCAAATTATTTTTGCTTTGAGGAGATGGTTCAATAGCAAGTTTCATGCATGGGCAAAAAACTATAGAAACATATTGTTTACAAAACTATACTTGAAGGTTCAAGGAATGTTTTGTAACGGCATATTTTTACGTCAGTGGATGCATGCATTTTTCTACATTTGTGGGAATCTGTTGTCCTTTTAGTTTATCGCCTTTGGCCTCATGCACTTATGAACATATTGGGCTATTCCTGGATCTCACTCAGAATGAACCCTAGACAAATAGCATACAAACAGATGTACCAAATGACTGCACGTTTGGCGTTCCGAAGAAACACAACATGAAATCATTAACATTTCCTAGAACTAACGTCACATGGATAGTGTTATTCTCAGGTCAACTAGCTGTCCAGGGTAATCATGTTTAGTTATTCACTCCTTTCAAGCTAAACGAAAGTATTGAGTGATTTTCCCCCGGGTAAGCATCGCCGGCAGGTGTGGTAGTGGAGATTAGGTCTCCCTCTGCCATTCAATATATCTTGTGTCGTAAGGGATTATATCCTATGCCTCATGACGAGTTCAACAACTGCAGGTACAAGGGTATATATACGGATTTAAGAATCAAAGATACCCTTACAGGCTGGTAACGAATGGGATATACTTAGCTTTCGAGTGTGACGATGACACTGAAGGTTAGCTTTCGGATACTGAGTTATTTTACAATATTCGTATACTTTCACATGGCGTGGTTAAATCAGAGTCATTAAGTGAACTTGGGCTGATCAAGGACTCTTTACCAAGTTTGATCGTGGATGAACACCCGCTAGATTCGCCTTTTAGACCAGTGTACAGAGTGTCACGAGGTGTGGGTGTACTTATCGCTCTCCCTCCTACTCTCGGGACCACAATTTTACGTCCCCACCCGACAGTGGCGTGTGCAGGATTTCGAAGGTGGTGGGGGCACAACCTGTGATTCCCCCGACTGACATGGAGGAGTGTCACAAGTGCACCGCGAAGCGCGAGTTTGCACTCGTGGGGTCCAGGGGCCCGCGGGGGCCAGGGGGCCCTGGCGGGGTCCAGGGGCAGAGCCCCGGTGGCACGGAGGTCCAGGGGGCGAAGCCCCCGGAAGCTCCTGCAATATAAGGTAATAAGACCGCCGTAAATTGGTTCTAGAGGCCTTATTGATCAGGTTTCGTTTGTTTCAGATTTTGTGAAATGCGATGCCAATGACGGAGAGTTCAGGTTATCCTCTATGGGTTGTAAGCTGCAGTGTGCTACAGTATGCGTCACATGCAGTGACAGGACTGTACGTTTAAGATCACGAGGCTATTCAAGAAGGCTGCTTGAGATGATCGCAAAAGTTAAAAGCACTGTTTCATCCTTAAACCTATATAGTTTTACCATATTACAGATAGTTAAAGTGACTAGCGCGAAGCGAAGGAAACTTAATGATATTAGGGCTACCTGCACCATGGGCCAGATACTGATATTGATAGCATCCTCTCTGAAGGGCGATTAGAAGAGCTCTATCCTTTGGTAAAAGACAAATAATGAAAACAATCTCCCCTAATCTCATTCTGTAGGCTACTTCTAAGTTTTGAGTGCCAGGGATGGCGCCAGGATTTGCCCGACGGGTGGCCAGACGGGCGGAGGCAGCGACCCGAAGCCCCGACAGCCCCGATGCCGTCAAAGGGATGGTGAGGAGGGATCTGAAGAAAACCTGTGTACCAACCCATTCCATTGCGGGGCATGTATTTCATAAAATGTGTATATACTAGAGGAACGTTGTTTCTGGGCTGATATAATGTATTCCCCAGAATTTAAAGTGTGAAATTGCAAAGCGCGCGAAGAGCGCGAAACTTTTTGAGGTTATCCTATACTTAAAAGAATCGGTATTTATTTAAAGCTAATAAAGGTCAATTGTCCGGGCAGTTGGTCCCTATCTGGCATAACTTACACTGTACTTCTCTCCTCGTGTCACTATAGCCGTACTGCACGACAGACCCAAGAGAACATTGACTAAATGAGGTGAAATGACGTGAATTTCCAACATTTACATAAATTCATGTATTCTACTTCTTCAGTTACTTGAAAAGTTGCAAATGGTTTGTACTACATTAAGCTATAAGTAACAGAACTGAAGAAGAGTGGGCAAAACGTACCGAAAATCTTGGGTTTCATTTCAGAAATGACCCTTTAAAAGCCAAAATAAGTAAACCGATCATGCGTGGCGACAGAATTTTCCCGACAGAGGGCCGGACCATGCCAGCGACCTCAAGCTTCGACAGCCCCTCTGTCGAAGAGGTGGTGACAATGGGATATGAATTACTATCCTATGCCATTTCAAGGCATATTTTGCATAATATCACTTAATACTTCATGAGCCGAGTTGCGCACTTTCTATAGTGTTCTTTCGAATCTGAAACTGGAATTTGCAAATCGCTCGAAAAGTTTTGGTAGGCTTACACAAAAAGATATGCGATCATTAAGAACATAAAGAAAAGAAAAGAAAAACTGTAGGGGTTGTAGACCATATCAGGGATAACATACATTTTATCAAAACACCTGGACTACCCTATGAAATAGCCAAACTTTGGTCCGTAAGTCGCTCACAAACTAACCGTACCGCATGACACACAAGAGAACAACTACACTTAGCGACGGGATGGAATTTTCGACCTCCTCATAAACAGTGTACTCTGCCTACATGTTTTGTGGTAAGGTTGGCAGGACCTGTGCTATCTAGCAATGTGGAATGGAACTGATGAAAATCCTGGAGTGACTGTACAGCGCGCCTAGCGCGCCGAAAATTTTGGGTTCTTATTAGAGAAATTGCCCTCTCTCAGGAGCCGTTGAGGACTGCATACTCTATCGCATCGATTACGACTCCCCGATAGCGCCATCCCTGTTGAGTGCTCAGTGTATCTCTTCAATGTTTTTCTCTTCCTCTGACCCTTAAATCCCCCGACTAAGGAATTTTTCCCCGACTGACTTCAGAGGTGGGGGGCCTGTGCCCCCGCCCCCCCCCCTTTGAACACGCTACTGCCACCCGACGGATGACAGTGTGTCCCAGTTTTTAGCCACTTTCCCGAAGACCAAGAGAGGTACTTGAGGACCAGTGCACTTATGCACGGTAGCTGAAGCAAGGAGAGATCTGAAGGTAGACACTCCCTCGATGTTTTTATCATCAATCTGAAACCCCCTCAGTACCATCACGAACAGCTGAGTCGAGCAAGGAAATATTGGGTCACCAGAAATTTTCTAGTTGGTTCCACCGGGATTTGATTCAGGTCCTCTTGAATAATAGGCAGTAGCAACGACCAACGACCACGCTAAGCCCCCCCCCCCCCATATGGGCGTACGCATGTTGCAATCAGAGAGCATAATCTAACCCCATCCATCATTGATCCTTATCTCCTGTTGTGGTTATTTAATTTTTTGAAATAAGCCCCTTGCACTTACGTCCAGTCCTCACTATGTGAGTCTGTGGATCAACCCGTCCCCTCACTGGAATGCTTCAAGACAGTTTATTAAACGTCTTTGCCACCGTGCAGAAATAGGCTAGTTACTGTAAGAGCCTACAATTATTCAACCAACACAATTATATTTATAGCTGTTAAAAATTTCCAACTTAGTTATGCACTATTTTAACATACCATTAATTTGTAAGCATCGCCGACGATCATGGCCAGGAACGTTTGCCTACCGCACATATTCCTAACTAACCCAGCTTTGCCAATTATCCTTTCACTTCAAGCAACCATAAAAAGCGTTTATGAAACCACGATTATGACCGCAGATAGATTGCAAACTGTTTCAATCTGCAATTACTCAAACCACAAATCGTACCTAGTAGTAGTAACATTCCGAGAGTAATTATTCGGAACATATTTTTCTTTCAAAGTTATCAAGCGCTGTATCGATTGCTGTTGTACATTAAGATGTATACATACTTGCTTGTATCTGAACTTATACGGGATTGTATATACGCCATCAGTCAAATAATAAGTATGATTCATGTATATGATTTAAATATAACATTTCAAAGCAGTTTAAAAAGAAATAACAAAAATAGACTTGGTAAAGTTTAAAAATAACCATAAAAATCACTAAAAGAAGATACCCCAAATAATGAGGGGGACAAAAGAACAAAACTAAAAAATACTTAAGTTCAGAATGAAATTCGAAAACATAATAAAACACATTCTGAGTGCAAAGGATCTAAAAATTTCCTAAAATGATGTGTTTTCAGATTAATTTTAAAAGTATTTACACTTCTGCAGTCTTTTAAGAACTCTGGTATAGTTTATTGTATGAAATTGGCGCTAATCCCTTTAATTTCCCTTTTCCATAAAAGTAGTCCCATCATTCATACCTCCGGGCCAGATTCGTTAAGGAGCAGCTTGGTACTAGATTCGTTTGATAAATCTCCAACATATCACTTAGATGGGAAAGGGCTAAGCTTTTTAATTATTACATTGAAAGTCATTAACAGTATATTAAATTCGATCTTTTCTGTAGGTAGTCATTGTAGTTCTGTTAAAATATTTGTGATACTGTCAAACTTGGATCTTCAACTGAAAATTACTGCACCAGCATTTGGGATCCATTGCAATTCTTAAGATCACCAACATCAAATATTGAACTCATCATCTGAAGTCTAGCACATGCTTGTCGCATTATGTAAAGAACTTACAGAAACCTTGCAAATCATATAATCTATTGTACTGATACGTTTTACTGATATTCTAAGTTGTTCAAAACAAAATATGTTACCCCGTATTGTCTTGAAAGGGGTGGATGTAATTAGCGGCATCTTGCTGTGACACCGTCGCCAAATATAGGATATCAATATTTGTACGTCCCAATTGCTCAAAAAAGAATGTGTGGTGATCAAATAATTTACAAGGAAGCTCTCACTCACAATTCTACTATGACTGAGTAATGGGCAGTATGTTCCATAAAGCAGTGTGTATCGAATTGCAACAGCTATCTAACAGGTTGAGTAACATTTTCCTTACACATTTTCTGTCTGTCGAACCCAACAGTTGTACTGGCAGGCATCATGAATACAAACACTGAATGTGTGTTTCTTGTAAAAAAAGAGGTTCCCGATTGTGACGTAGCTATGAGTAATAATGTCGTCACTCGGTGAAATGTTCCTTTGATGAAAGGAAGCAGCACACATCTTGTATTTCACCTATCTATTTCAATTTCCATTTTCGAAAAAGATTATTGAAAGGGCGGCGTGGCTTTTACTTGGTTTAGTTTCACCTGAAAACCCATCATCCTGGGAATAACTAAAATGGTGAGCCGTATAGAAAGAGTTGAAGAACGGAGTGTAGAAAAGGTTGTTGACTTGGGAACGTAATCACCCACCCTCAGCGGGAAGCGCTGCGGAAAGAAGGGACACACCCGGCGGGGGAGTCAACCAGTTCTCGCCTCTCTTACCTGATGGAATTTGGCCGTTGTGAGGCTATACTATAATACTCAATGTTGGAACTTTAAATGTCGCTGAACTGTTGACGGATAATTTTATCGCCCAAGAAGAAGTTCATTGGTTTTGATATTTGTCCAAATACCCATGTCAAGTAAAGAACATCAATTAGGAAAAGAAGAGTAAGCTTAACTCTTTGCATAATTACGGCATGATGGGTAGTGTTAAATGATTATCTTTGAAATGATCTGACATTAGGGATACAATTTTTAACTTTCACATGCCGACCATACTTCTGAGTAATTTTGATGATAATTCGGTAATTAATGCGTCAAGGAGGAGTGACCGTTTATAGAATTTACCAAATCTATGGCATGAAATGACCCTTAGATGACCTTTGACCTAAACTTTTTCACACCCCTCTGAAGGCGGCTCAACCCAAGATAATTGTGACCAACTTTCAGATAAATTTATAGAACACTGCAGGAGATATTATTTTATAAGCAATTTGTATGCAATTATAGACAGACAGACAAACAGATAGACATATAGACAGACGCCCCACCATAAATAGTATGAGCTAAAATAGTTTAAGTATTTTGGCATTATTCCAAGTTTCCAATGCAGGTTGTCAAAATTCGAGAAAATGTCAAGAGATGTAATTTTCCCCTTAATCTGTACATGTACCGTATTTTTAAAAGGGCAATCACTTATCTAAGTGTGTAAATTTGCCTCAATGTATTGTTGAAAAGGTAAATGAGATCGCTGTTTCGATGAATGCTGTAAACAGTTTATACAACTTTTAATCTTTGCACTGATTTCTGCAAATTTTTCCCCGGGAAACTGAACCCCAAATGAAAATCAGTTGGGAACAGGAACAGCTATAAGAAATTAAGAATGTGAAAAAAGATCTGCATTATGAAGGGACGCTAATTTATATAGCTAATTTAGGCCAGTGTAGGCTAATTATGAATTCATATTCTTTCTCTTAAGATACCCATAGCCACCCCCTCTCTTTTGACATTATTTTGCTTCCTCTCGTTAAAGCTGATTACTCATCTAGCTCTGTATCAGTTACCTGGAAGCGCTCTTAGTTTCATTTCTCCTTTATAGAGGATAAAAATTCTGATGGTAACTAATTTGAAGTCTGTACTGCACTGACAATGCCCACATAATGCAAACTAAATTTCAAGAGCTATCTTCCCAGTATTTCACCTTAAAAGGTCTTTCCTTACAGAAGCAACATTTTAAAGCTACTTTACTCTGTAAAAACGTCAATCCGGATCACCTCTGATCAATAGCTGATCAAAATAAAAGATCAGATTCCGGGTCTACCGATGTCCCTCTGATCCGGACTGGGTTTAAATTTTATCCGGACGTTTCAGAAGTGTATAACTATATTAACGACTGCAAAAACGTGTGGCTTCATAAAAAAAGATAGAGAAATCTACGTAAATATTGTATGGAGAAGCCAGGGCCAGATTTAACCACGGGCCAGGGGGCCCCACATAAAGGAGGCTCCACAAACTAGGATATCACATTCTTCTAGGGCTATCAGGAGACAGAGTTTAGCCTAAATACACACCTACCGGCAAAGAGGGCCGTTACAATATAGATTATTAAATAGTTGGCTCTTGTCTATTGGTAGACGAGGTCTATTGCCTTAACAAGAATGACATTTCTGGTCAATACCGTCACTACATCTGTTCGAGTCCAGACAAAACTCTTCACAATAGCAGAAAGCATACGAGACCGCTAGCTTCCGTGTTACCGAATATTTACTACGATGTAACTGTATTCCTAGGCCTACTTGAAGATGTACGTGTATTTCTATTACATCATTTGTTTTTTTCTTAAGAGCCCAATTAGTATTCAAGGGGCCCTCACATAGTTCGTGCCCAGGGCCCCCATATTTGTAAATCCGGCCCTGTGAGAGAATAAAATAAAGGTAATATTTATCAGTGAACGATGCCTTGAAGTGATGATAGCCTTTCAGAGAGAACGAGTACGTAACCTAAAAATTCTTCTGATGAAACTTCCTTCTCCAGAAAGCAGAAATATTAACTTCAAACCTTTTGCTTAACAATCTTTTAAATTTTTTTGATTGTTTTCTGCTGTTCTATTCCAGACGAAATATCATCTTAAAAGAGCATTATGTGTCAGACATACTCAATCTGATCGTCTAGTATTAAAATAGATCAGGTCGTCGCCTCGCCTCGTCTTTCATCGAAACCATGAAGAACCTATCATATGCGAAAGAAATATTGCGACCTTGTCAAACTCTTCTTACTTTTGTGTAAATAATCATAAATCTATTGACTTTTGTGGACGATACTGGTGGGCCTAATGATTTCTTAATTTTGCTTCAAGTTTTGTCTTCGTCGTTTCAATTGAGGACGACGTTTTACGAGACGATTGGACTCGATTTCTGGAGATCTTTCATGGCGTCATAGTTGTTATGTTGACAGAAGAAGATCAGCTAAGGTTAAAGCTTTGACGTATTGAATGGTAATAAATGTTATATCAAGTTTACACGCAGTTAATACACAAGTTCTTCCTTAAACAAATGTTGTGGTTGGGTATATGTTTTTGTACATGACCTGTGCTCATAGCGAGTACAAGCAACTTGTTAGAAAATCCCGTGGTTACCGAGTAGGGAAGGTTCTCATATAAATTCGATCCTTTTTGCGGCCTCTAAACCCTTCCAGAATTTCCAACAGGTACCCAGGTAGCAAACCTATATGGGCCCCATAACCCATAGGGGGCCCATTACATTTTGCACCCAAGATTCATAAGGAGCCATATGGACCAGCCCATACGATCCACATGGGATAGTTCTGGGGCCCATGTGGGGCAGTGGCCCACATGAGCCCCAGAACTATCCCATATGGGTCATATGGCTCATATGGGCCCCTTATGAATCTTGGGTGCATTGACCATTATTAAACAAACCATTATCTACACAGTTCACTTTTCATTACGTTGCACAAAACCCCAAATTTGCCTACAAAGATTTTCGGAACCGGAAGAATAAGGGCAGGGTGGACAACACAGGGGCGTATCCAGAAATTTTCAATAGAGGGGGCGCAAGGTTTGAATGATTGCAGTCCTGGGAGAGGGGTCTAAAGGGGACCCTTCCCTTTAGAAAATTTTTGCTTTTGGAAGAGGTCTGAGATGCAAAGTGGTGCTATATTTGACACATTTTTGAAGCATTTTCTTTCCTTTTTTTTTTTGTCTCAACCTTTTTCACGCATGTCGGCCAATGGGGGCGCGTGCCTGTTGGGGGGTAGGGAAGGGAATAAGAGGGACAGGATGAGCCCGAGTGCATGAAGGAAATATATCTTTAATAATATAGATATGTTAATAGTGGCCTAATCCTTTATTTTCAGTCGCTTACAAGAAGATACAAATCATTTTAATAGTTCTCAATTCCACTATTACATCATATAAACAAGCCTGTAATATTGGAAAATCGTGCTTAAACTTGGTTTACTATCATCCAACTTTCAACGTGAAATTCTAGTACTAATTAAAGCCACAGTTTTCGAGTGGAACATAGTAATCTAAAATACATGAACTTTCAGTGTAAAGAATGATGTTCATATTACACGCAACTTGAGAATGGATTCGGGCGACAACTCAGAATATGGGTGTGATGTGTACGCCCGTCATTCGTCTGGTTGTTACCTGGTCATTCATGGCTAAATTTAAGCACTTAATGTATGGTCTGTGTATAATCTAAGCCATCATGAGGAGATTTAAATCGTTATTTATGGACTTATCTTCTTCACATTTTTGTTCAGTTCGTAACCCCACATTGCACCTTCAGAAATGTCGTAGCTTGACAAGCATCCTTAAACCTCTAAAACTGTAGCTGCAATAAAGAAAACTAATTCTTGTTTCTCAAATGAGCCTACTGGAGGAGCGGGGACGGTTGGAAATTCACCTGACTTCAAATGTGCATGTGAGCTCATGGGATTAAATTTTGGTCAAAGTATATAACAATGAAACTTTTTGTTTGATACCACGGCTTTTAAGTCATATTTCATGCTTTTTTTCAGAGCCCATTTTGATTAGCTGCCCTTTTGTCATATCTTCCCCCTTCCCCACCCATATACTCCAATTCCCTACGGTAATAGCGGGCTGTTGAACAGGTGGCAGTAAACAGTAGCTGCATTGCAGTGGTGGTGCCAGGACTGACCCAGGCCGATGGAGGATCCAAACTCCACGACGAAGGATCCAAACTTCACGACGAAGGGGGGGGGGGAGTAACCCGAAACCAAGACAAAGGCGACATATTGCCAAAAGGATGGGCGAACGGAAAATCATTGGGGCGTTATATTAGCGTGACAAAAAGTTTGGGGTTTCCGTTTAAGAAAATATGAACATTTGGGGTTTCTTGTTGAAGAACATTGGAGAAAGTTGGGTTTTTTTTTTTAAGAATCTACCTTCCTTAAGAGCAAAAGCAAGAAATTCGTCAGGACGACTGGTTGTAGTCGGGGATTACATACTTGATAGTTCTCATTAAGGATCACCCGGTCGAAACTGGGAAATCACTGCAACAGGGGATGACCCCCTTTACCCGTCTGGCGCCACGACTGCTGTATGGTTTAATAACGTAAAGGAACCTGTTTATGCATTTGTTAACTGATGAACTTATCCAGCTTATCCGCTTCGTTCGTCCTTGTAAATATTCCGAGATACAACCCCCTCAGCGTTCCATATAATTCAACCGTGTTACCATGGTTCATTGCCCTTAAGCTTCGTAAACAAATATACTTATCCTAAATACGTGTTCTATTGTTCTAGTTTAAGTATTTCTGTCTGATATCACTGTTTGAGTATTTTGATTTATTATGTACAGTCACTTTAGAAGCCGAATAAATCAAGACCACCTACCGTTTACAAAAAGAAATGATTCCATCCACTTGTAATCCTTCTACTAACAAAATGTCAACACTCAGAATTTATGACTTGAGGTATACGACAACAGAATTTCTTGAAAAAATAGTCAAAATTGAAAACTGCTCTAGTGATAGATTTGTTTATGCGTTTGTACAGTACCTCTTCCTTACTGTTCTCTTTAACCCGAAATATAGTAATAGAAATTTTAGTAAATGAACAGACATGATTTGGTTACATTTTCCTAAAACATAAGAGTTAAATATTTCAATTTTTTAAGAGAAAAGAATTGGATCCTTTTAACACTGCCTCAATTTAGAGAGATTGCTATGACCGTGTAAAACATCACGATACCCCCATATTTAATTATTTATACAAAATGATACGAGATAGGATCATGTGGCGTAGAAGGCAAACCATAATGGCGATCCACCCAGTAATGCTAACTTGAAAAAAATGAGAACAGAACTAAAACTCAACGACACCACCGCAATTTGACGCTCTTTACCTTTGAGTCCAGGGTATAATTCAACCTGCCCAAATTCCTTCACTATACGCCACTTGATACGACAAAATTATAACCAATATTTGACATGAGAATACCGTAAGTAAGAACAATTGCATTTTCATACATTCTGAAGGTATCGACACATTTATGATAGTAGTATAAGACTGCCTACACATTGGCGCAAATTACGCGGGAGTTGGTAAGAATGTTTAAAGGTCGTGTGACATGCCACCAAAAGAGCTGTTTCACTTTTCAGTTAATTAAGTCCTCCAATCAAAGATCCGTTGAAATTATTTCAATATCTTTTACCGTTCTCAAAATAAACGTCTTCAAAGTTTGATGGTTTCTGAGAAACTAATTGCCCATGCAAAAATAATGATGTGGAGTGTTGCACAGTGTTATGATTTATTTTGTTAACCCTATATAAATTATCTCTTAAAGGAGCTCATTGACTTAATACCCATTATGCTGTGACGAGTTTGAAGGAAATCATTGCATGACAATGTTTCTAATTAGCCTCATTACTCATGTATCACTTCCTATATAGTTACCGAAAATGTACAAAATTGTAGTTTTTGTGGACAGGGGTTGCATATGATTAATACATGATGGCAAAAAGTGTCTGGTCATGAATTTGGAATAAATGACTTTAATCATTAATTACCCTATCACTGCCATTTCAGCTGTGTGTTAGGTGTTCAGAATCTCTTAGTTTGACCATTTACCATCAGGTTGTGAGTAAAACTCAACAGGTGTGACATAAATTATGAATTTTGTCAACCAACTCAATAAGCCCCTTTAATTACTGATCATATAGATTACAGTTTAGTGATTGATATCAATATTTTTTAAGGAAATTTTTTTTACTTTTATAATAAACCCCTCAGGAAATAACAATGCTACCAGTGTTCTTGAAATAAAGGTTGAAAAACCAAAGGCTATCATGTGCCATATATGGTATGTCCCTCTTTCGATGTCACATATTTGCATATTTAGCTCATGTTTATTCATGATACAAGTGTGAAATAGAAATTTCCCTGTAAAATGGTCAATATTCGATGGATTTTAATGGAAATTGCGGCTATTTTCTGGATTTTTAATGCTTTTTACATAGAATATCCAACTATGTTATTTTCATGTCACACGACCTTTAAGGGTAATTAGAGCCTACCCCTAATTTTTTTAATATGTTGCCATTACTTTAATTATCCCCCTTTGTTTCATACGGGTGTATCACTGCCGCTATACAACACTATTCAAAAATGCTCGGGACTGGGAACCTACTGCACTAAAAGCGTTTTCATCTAAATTTAGTGTGAAGATTATCTTGAAGGATTAACATAACCACCCAGTTGGGACAATTTTTCCTGTTCTGTTCTCTCAATTCATGCTTCAAAGCATGAAAAACTGCAGAACGATGCAGAACGAGATTATTTAAATTTATGTTAATATCCCAGGTTAGGTTAGGAACTGCAGAACCAGTGCTAGATAGCACAAAAAACTGTACATTGTAACATGCTTTGAAGCATAACAGATTTGTCCCAACTGGGTGCACCACATAACCCACTAAACGTTGAATTTGCATGATCTGTATATTATTCGCAGACTTAAGAAAATAACACCATCGTTGGCAGGGCGGGGGGGGGGGGCGTATACACCGTACCCTGTTTTTCCCGACAGAAACTGAGAATTGAAAAAAAAAGATTCCCGATCCTTGAGACGATTTTAAGTGACGTTTGTCCTTCGAATATAAAATGACAGACCCAATATACGAATAAATCGGGATGCTTAGGACCCGATACAACGATAACCAAGCTTGAAAAATAGAACACTCGGTAATTTGCAGCTGTGGTCCCAAATATCGCTTTCGGCTTGCTAAAGAAATGAATAAAAAAGATAGTTAACCTAGAGAGTTTGGGGCATAAAGTTTAATTTTTGTCCTTTGCAAACAGTGCGAAATAAGCAGATTTGTGATAATGCCTTTCAACTTTTCAACAAGACGCATTTGTGAGTACAGTGTTTCCCTGTACGTTTGATTTTACAGCAAAACCGATACATATCAGAACGGACCATGCACACGTTTTCCACGAACATGACTTTAGGCATTCTAGATACCTACATTGATAACGAAAATAGGTAATTTACAAACGGAAGTAGGTAAGCAATAACATTAAGAATATTATTACAAGCAGAAAAGGAAAATGGAACACGATTTAGCTTGTAATATAGATAAACCGTAAGATAAATACAGCTCAGGCTACAAAAGTGCATTACCTTTTGGTGATGTCTTGTGGCCAGGCGACAGGGCCCGAGATTTCATGGGGTAAGGGGGCGTTTGGGCCAAGGTTACAATAGATTGACTGGATTAGCAGCTTGAAGGCACAATGAGATTGCGATCGACATATGGGATTAGGAGAAACTGTTTTGCTTATTTATGAATGACACGTTTAAATTCTGTGACAATAGTTCTGTAGTGAGTCGTTTAAATAAATGCGAAATTACTCCTCTCACATACACAGGCTTTAGTATGCGCCATTTACGTTCCAAAAGTTTATGAAAGATACTTGTAAGGGAAATTAGAGGAGATTTTTATGGTTCAGCTGGTGTGTCAGAATACGTTGAGGAGATTTCTTACTCCCTTTAAAGAATAGGAGTATCCTCGAAGAAGAGTGCTTTGCGGAAAGACAAGGCGTCCTTAGAAGCATACAAGCGGGTAGTTAAAAGAAGGGGATATTGCATAACTGTAACAACATAATAACTATGTATTAAAGGATGTTACGATGGCCTGCGAGGCAGTTTTTCATGGTTGGAATATTCCACGTCTGTAGCCAGGCACGGTGTAGAAGGAAGAGGGAGATAGTTTCCAGGGAGCGAGATATTTTCTGGGTGGTGATAGATATCTTAAGATGTATGAAGGTAAGAGTAATTTTTCCACGAACAATTTCTGGGGGGGGGGGGAGTGTTGTAGTATATAGGCACCTTGTACCCTCCTCCTTGACTACGCGCCTGGAGAGTCTGCAACAATAGGCCTACCTTCGTTCGCACATGAACGGATTACACTATGACGCATATTAACTGATGACTGAATTTTGGAGTATCTGCTTTAGAATCAGCTGGTTACCTGTTTTATTGGCTTATCGTTCATATTTTTAATAATATACGTAAAGTTTTCCGTAGTGGAATAAGGGGAACGATGGACTGGGTAAAGTAAAAGTGCATCGAAACTCAGTAACGATAATCGATACTATGATATACAGTTGTCTTTATCAATTATTTTACAAAAACGCACAATGCAAGATGAGCTCTTTGATCAGTCGGCTGGAGGCTCTTCAGTCCGGTGCGCGTTTCCCCGCCAACCATCCGAACACCCCCCGCCACCCCGAGAACTTTCGGCCTCGAATAATACCCCCGGACGATTCCCCTTTTACATTTCCCAACCATAGCAACTACCCCCAGACAACTCACTCCCTCCAGAAAATTTGGAATAGCCAGGTTGGAAATTATCGTAGGGAAAGGTCCAGTTGAGAATCGTCCGACGTGAAAATTTTTCGGGTGGAAAGTGTCTTGGGGTAGTTGTCATGACAGACTTATCCGGATGGGAATCGACTTGAGGAGTTTTGCTATTACGCCGGTGTGCAAACACTTTTGCTAGCAAGGCTTGACCATCGATTGCAATGGCAAGGATATGCTAAATGGGAGAAATTCTGAATGCTCGTAGAAAACCCCACGAAACTTGAGCCACATCCAAGCACTTATGAACCTCCATGTTTCCAAGAATTACGTTGACTCGTCCTGGCTTAATGCGTTAAACGAGTGAAATAGCTGCCCGCTGGGCGGACTCTGAGGTAGGTGTTTTAACATCTATCACTCCGCTAGATCTATATGAAAATCGGGGGGGGGGGCTTCACAAGGTTCCTTTCCACAGGGACTCGTAGCAGGGAGAACAGGGAGCTGCCTCTAGTGGCAGCTCTCTGGGGGAACATCCGTTTTCTCGGTGGGATTTTTTGAAAAAATCTGCTTCAGACTGAACTGCAGAACAATGTTTAACTGTTGTCACACCTAAACTAATCAATTTAATCAAATGTATATGATCAACTTTGCATGAGGTATTTAGATGTCGCATCATGCGGACGAATTCCTCGCATAAAGCATGTTGTGAAGTAATGTGCCATGCTTTAGTTTAGTAATTAAACATATCATATTTAGATCACACAAATCCGCCTTGGGCATTACAACCTAATAGATTTAAGCTACCGAATACGTCATAAAATTTTAATTAAGACTTCATTTTTGTCAAATGATTTAGAGAAAATGAACTCTCTATTTCCTCATCCTTTCGGGGCAATCCAAACATTATTTTTAAACCCGACCCGAGAGACGTGCGTAGGTCGACATCTTGCGTACAGACCGGGAAGAACACACAGACTTGTGGGTGTCATGAGGATGAGGATACTGCGCAGCTGGTTGTTAACATATCCTGTACGTAACAGTTTTCACAAAGTCTCATCTCCGCCTCGGTGTGTGAACAACCAGACGTCTGCTCAGCGGGGATAAGTGATGGACTGCTGTTTCCAGAAGGCACTGTTTTTGCTTATACACACAAAACAGTCGTCTTCCGCTGATATAAAATTTCAAAGTTACATTTCTGCCTGGAAGGAGGGGTAGCTTGAGTAAATAGTCGAAGTGTAAAAACAACATGGTATATCATGGTAGAGGGAAGATACTTGGCTCCTATCGCAGTAAATCGGATTTTGCAGGCGGGCAATGTTTTGTCAGAAGCAGGCTGCACTTAAAGTTCATTTAATGACCTAAAGACAACAAGGAGTAAACTTGAACCTTACAAAGTTATTTCTGTTGTGCAATCCCCCTTTGAAAATGCCGCCGTTTTACGAGTAGCCACTTTTCCTGAACCACTCATGTTTGAACAGTTGCCAGCTGACAACTTTCTCAGCCTTCAGTAAGAACGACACCCTGGCTCAAAGCAATCTTACAGCCATCTCTTTCAGACTTTGTGTGTACCATTTCACTCATGATGGACAAAGAACCTCCATGAAATCTTAGATTCATTCAAATCGCAGAAGAACTTTATTCTACCATCTCATAGCTGACCATTGGCACAAGCATTTACTTCCCACCCCTGTTCGAACAATCATACACGTGGTCAGGTCATCTAATTACACGTCTTCTAATTAGACGAAAATGTGAGTGCAATGACGTCATAGAGATGCAAGGCCCTGATTGGTCAAAGGTTCCAGTGATCATTCATGCACGTACCATATTCGAAACCCCCTGATGACAGAAATAGTAACCCCCACCGATCCGGGAGGTTATCCTCCTGTCAGGCAAATTTTGGCACCACCCCTGGCTGAATTTATTTTTCCGTTATAGGTTATTTCCTTCATTATTCTTCAAACTTAATATAGCAATTCTTCCTTCCAATGCTTTCCTTCTCACATTCAGCTACATTTTGCATTCAAGTTAACCTTCTCACACTTTCACTACTTCCATACGATTTAAAGTGAACATAAGCAAAGGGAAAAAGGTGAAAAAAGTTTATTGAAAGGGTGAAAAGTCCCATTTCCACAAGACATGCGTGTGCTGAGAGATCAAATGGTGAATCTACTCAATCAAATAAAATTAAAAGATTGTGCAATAATTTGAAATGTCACTCTTGCACTAACTCAAATTACATTCTTTGCTTTCCATGGTGTGTTTTTAAGTCACCATACCTCGTATTAAACGTTAATCACTGTCTTATCATTACTGAATGATTTGATTATACAAATCTCCGCTCACAATATGCCATGTTAGAAAAAAGTCATTTTCAAGGTCATGAACATTTTTGTTTCGAAGGGAAACAAAACCATGCAATGTGGGTTGTATATCACAAAATGTTTCACAAGCATCTATTCAGTGAATAAATTTCAGCGTTTTATATCTCAATCGCAATGGGATAAGCTATGAAAATGAGAGTTAGACCAATACGATAAATTTCCTAACTTCTACTAATGTTTTCTTGTAATTTTAGACTTACGCTTCCTTAACCACCAGATCCTTTTCTAAACCCTTTTTCTACTATAAAATCCAGCTTTATCTCTGGTTTAGCGCTACCCTCAGAGTGAGCTTTTAGTGTCTCAAAACCTCCATAAGAGGTACAGATAGGCAGCCGATAGAGGGCTTGTTGATCAAAAGACCAGCACAGTGCACACAACTATTTAGAGAGACCTGAGGATACCACCAAAGACTTCTCTAAGTTTATATCTTAAACGCTACTGCAACTTGGACCGAGCAGCAGGTCCCTGAATAAAACTGCTATTCTCTCTTGCATTCCTCATTTTTAGATGAACTATTACTATGGCACAAATCATGGCTTTTCAAATTATTTCAATACCTAAATAGTCATTAAGTTATCATTATTTCCAGCCAAGATTCCTAACAAAAAGCAAAATAATTTTTTCTTTAATTTTCCGAGAGGTGAAGAGTATCCTGCTAGGGAAACTTTTAAAAGGTAGTGGTAAAGTGTAACTTGTGTAGATGAGGGGGTGAATAACGGTAAATCCGAAAGTAATTATTGAATTTGCAAAATAATTTAGGAATGTTTAACTTAATTCTGCAGGGTCTCATCCGTTTGGTGAAACACATAGGAAAACATTTCGTAAAGTTGTATCAACTTTCAAAAAAAGAGAAAACGGCTTCTTTTATTGATTAACTATTCAGTCTCACCACGGAACCAGGCAATAGCAGGCTCCCGTGTTAAAAGTGACAAAAGTTACGAACACGCATCATTTGAAAATCTGAAAGTTTGGGTTACCAAATTATTTATGAGATATCAGGCAGTGATTTTCTTTCAGTGATAACCCGCTTACTTTAAATGAAGTTCATCAGATATTTTAAATTGCTAATCACTCTACATATGTATAAATCAAGGTTTTCAAGTTATTAAAATTTCCTGGACAACAAACTCAATATTTGACGTCAGTGGACACAGGTTTCCCAGTTTTAGAGTAATGTGAAATTCGTAGCTAGCGAAAACATATCTACCGGAACCACAATAGAACACATCTTCAAACAAAACTGTTCGTGTCTGTTACTTAAGTTAACGAAGATGCATTAGAGGGCGTCTTCCTAACTATATTTGATGACCTAACCTTCACTGGGATCTTGTATGATGTGACTGAGTAATTGGTAAAGTTGCGGTATCTTAATTTTGAAAAACTTACTGGTTAATTTTTTGTAAGGTATAACAACATTGCTAATGGGTAGAGATTCAGTGTATTTACTGTCATGTATATGTTTACACCAATTTAGGTAATGACAGCTCGCTTGCAACTGCCTATTCTATGGAGGGGCATTATATGATCTGCTTGAAGACTTTCAGCTCTCCTTTATGCTTTTACTCATTACTAATTGCAGCATAAACCAATTGACGGATTATACTTTAAAAGATATAGGAGAAAGGCAAAGTCAGCTATAGCCATGTCGCTTCATCTGAAATAGTCCGGTTCTTAATCGAGCAAACGGTTTTTATGGCAAACCGCTTTGTGTATCTGAGGACCCACAGAAACTTAAGTGTTTTTCGTAGCCTTTGTGAAAGCCTCATGCATGCCGTTCCTGAAAAAGAACCACTTCTCCTTTCTGTAATACTACCCTCACACCTGAATCATCACAAAAATCTGTCCCATCAATAACTTCTGGTTACATCTTAGACCTTAATACCCTTTGGGATTACATATAGCCTACATTATGTATAGCCTATTCTACCATCTGCACGATTGTGTTTGCCGCCATCTCTTTTGTTTTCTAAAAGTTCATTTATACCTTAGCTACAAATTTTTGTCATTTTTCGCATTGATAACTAAGGCGCACGGTATTCTTACCTGGCTCACTGGATTTCTGAAACCTTTTCCACTTGGCTCCGATACTAAAAATTTAATGTTCTCTGTAAACAACTCTGGACGAGAGATATTCAAGCACGTTGCCAAAGAGGGTCAGGGCGGTACCCCCTAAATCATTTTTCGCCCCCTAAAAATGCAAAGTTACTATTGTCTTGATGCAATTTACTATCTCTCCCCCCTCCCCAATACTTCTCCCCCTTGAAGCTACTTCGCTCCCTTCAGTACTTTTACTTGCTACGGACCTGGAGATACTAATTTATAAATTAAGAAAACTTGGTCGAAAGTTGGGCTACACAAAGTTTAACTGAATTGTGATTTATTATAGTTTATTCGCCATGTATCAGCAAGATTTTATTTTTGCATGACCATCCTTGTATTTCTCAGTAAAATTAAAGTTCACAATTGCTTTCAAAAATGTAGCCTAGTTGCATTTTCATGAAACGAAAAGGCACAAAAGGACTTCATTTAATCAGAGAGGGGTTAAACTTGCCGGAAGAAGCTTATAGGGTTGCCAAAAATTTGTTTCAGATCTTACTTCATAGTGTTACAAATCGGGAACTCCTTCAAAACATGTCAGGAGTACCCATGTCTTCTTTGTATGAGAAATGAGAAGACATTTCTTCAATGTATTCTTCATTTGGGTATGGGGACGGGGAAGTTTGCATTAACTGATGCTTTCTACAGCGGTTCAAAAGCAGTTTAAAAGATGAATTTGAAAGGCTTAGATTTCTCAAAGTCCATTCTCCAATGTGAAACAAACTAGAGTTTGGCTAACCACACAACTACAATTTATTACGTTATCACGTTAACTGGTTTACCTGTACAAAATATATCATAACTCGGCCAACTTTAATTGTGTTAGTTACCGCCGGTCTTAAACCTAAAAACGTGCTTGCTCAGTGGTAGCAAAGTTAAACTATAACTCTCATAAGGCCCATCGAACGTGCCTCTCTAACAGTTAACATACCGCTTATCATCCATTCAAAATCTCGCTCCTGGACATTTTATGCTGTTTGGTGAAGGAACATTAGCAATAATTAGAGTGGCATAAAAGTTTGTAACTTTGATAAAAAGACGCATGGTTTTATGACGTGCGTGCTTATCGTTAGGTATACACTAAAAGTTGCCGCTGGTGCTTCCAAGGGTTACGATAATGATGATTGGGAAAGTGATGGGTGGACTGAATGATGGCTGGTGTGATTGGAAGGGAAGTGATTAGGGACAACTATTGTCAGATAAAAATGCGATCTCAACTGGGACAAATTTTAAAAGTATTATAGGGCCCGTGGGAGCATCCGTTGTATATCTTGTCTAGTGGGAAGAAAACCGGCTTTCATTTTTCACGGTAGAAAATTGACAATGGTCTCTTACATACGGATAAAATATTGGCTTAATGAATGACGAGGATCCTGAAGTGGTTGGGTAAATCAAGGCAAATAAACATAGTAAGAACGTACCAATTGTTCCTTAAAATTCATACTTTTTTATTTTACCAAATAAAAACACCAAGCTGAAAGCATTGCTATAGCCTACACCTCGACTTGCCCCCAAAGTAAACGAGCCTAGCAATTTTAGTTGTAAAGACTAGTCCCCGTGGGACCTTAATGTACTTTACTACCATACAAATCGTAAGATAGGTTCAATGGGTAAGTGACAGAATCGATAGTCCAATGTAAGAATGAGGAGGGGAGTCACGAAAACTGAAGAAGACAGGGTATATTTATTTTTTTTTTTTTATTCGAATTTCATCAGGTGAAAGTATAACATCTTGGGCCTATGTGATTCTTACCGAATCTGTGAGAGCAACTACCAGTCTACAAATGACACTTCACGCCCGCTTGAACTTCCTTTCTTACGCTTCCGTGATTACATTTACCGGTTAAAGCCGAATGTATATAGTACCACTATATGACGTTATAAACAAACTATCAATGGAACTGTTGCACGATTAAGAAGCCTTTTCTTGTAAAATTGTGACTTTTATTCTAAATTAAAAAAAACATTCATAGAGCTGGTTAGACATAGTCCTTATAGGTCAAAGCCTTGATTATTTTTAAAAAAATCATAGTGTTGATAAATCTTTATGACGTGTTTGCAAGTTTTAATTAAAACTACAGCGGAACAGGCGACCTCAATAACGCTAAACCTGTTTATATGCAATTAATCTGTATCAAAACTTGGGTGAAATAGAACATGAATGCATGCAAGCAATGTAAATTGACTGTTCACAAAATGTGGGGTCGCTTTCCAAAAAGGGAGGTGAAAATATTCGGAGTCACAAGTCAAGTCGTGAAACCTTTTAAAAAAGTAGATATTAGTACACTTAAATGATTAGACTGTGTCTCTTTTCCACGAAGAAACGTTACGCAGAGGATAGCTACTTAATATTCAACTCATGGCCATCTCTCGGTTACATATGCACAAAGTTGATTTAAGTACTTTCTCGGATACTACAAGCAGTTGACAAAAATTTCTTTTGAGGGCTAGAACAAAGTTTTGCTTGATTATTGTTAAACTGAAAGTTATGAATTAATTTCACAACTCTAAACATTAACAGAGTTGTTTAGAATTCACATAATTTCGAGGCCAAAGCATTTAATAACGAATAAACTGACGGACAAATAATATAAACGCTTAAATATTTTACGTAATTTGAGTAATTTATTAAAAGGATTGCATGTGCCTTCTTACTTTCTGTCAACAACAGTCACAATTTTGCAGAGCAATTTCCTATGACCAATACAGATTGATCATAGCCATCTATTATTTCGTTGATAACATTTTTAAATGTTGTTCAAATTATTCTTAAATCTTCCACTGAAATTGCCTCTTCTTGCTAAATGTACTAAATACTGATGCACACATGCAAGCTGGTCTCCGTTCTTTGTAAAATCATACAGGAACGTTTTATTGTTTTCTCAGAACTGGTGGCGAGTCTATATGTTATCCAAATTATCGATTAAAACATTAACTACCGGTATATAATGTACTAGCCTTCACTTAATTTAGAATGGTCATCACAATTTAAATAATTAGACTTTTTAGTGACTACTGAGCAATGAATTTTATGGTGTGATTATAGTTAAATTATTCTATTGCATGTTCGTAGAGTGATTCTTTGGGCAACCTTCGATTGGGTGAAGGACACTGATAAAATAGAGACCCGGAGGGAGCAACAGTTATGCTCTGCGTATCTTGTGCCAGACAAACATGGGATTTTTTGTCTCAAGTATGGGTTATCACTTTCGCTGAGGACCTCCTTTAAAACTTAAAAATGTCCTCGACGCAGACCATACACTTTAGTCGAAGAGTTGTTTGTGCACAAGCACCAAATTTATTGGCTATAGTTTATATTGTCATATGGTGAAAAAGTACCAAAGGGTGTATACGACACTTAGACCACGAGCTGCCCCCCCCCCCCACACACACACACAAACACTTTCGCCCTTTATTTACGTATTTTTCTTTTAAATTAGTGAAGCTTTATGTTAGATAGTTTTTCAGCTTACACAAAATGTTTGAGCTTTCACGTTTGCATTTTCCGTATTACAGCAATAACTTGTGTTGCATGGACATGGGCGTCACTAGACATTTTTAAGGGGGGGGGGGTGTCGTATTTTGTGTGAAGAAGGAAGTTATCGCCGCGTTCAAGTTAGCGACAATGCCGCTCGAGCGTATAGAGCGAACACTAAGGCGTGGGGACAAGGGGCCCGCTTAAGGGCTTCTGGAAGCCCTGGGGAGTTAGACATTTCAAATGCCTGTAATGCGGTGAAATGATCGTCAATTTTGCTAGTTTGATAATGCCAAAAATATGATTCCATATAAGAGTAAAACGTGAACCCATGGATGGGGATCAAAGAAAAAGTTTTTAAGTCTTAAAATGACAATGGCATCAGAACGTTTTCCTTTTAAAGTTGGGGGCCTATCATGGGACCCATGGGCTCGGTCAAGGGAAGCAACTGGTAGGATCCAGAGGCAAAGGATTCCTGGGACAAAACCCTCTGAAGCTCGTGGAATATGATATTCAAGATAAAGGAGATAAATAAAGCTAACCTCAAGTAACAAATCGTAGAAAAGTTTTAAGCATATGGAACTCTGCAATGCAAAGAAATTTAAGAAAACCGTTCAAATCTGCAATGAAGAATGTCTCTTAACTGCTTAAGTTATCAGGCTCTATAGAACAGAACAGTAAGTTTGTGCTCAATGTAATTTTACCAATTTACTTTGTTTTTTTACTTTCAACCTTTCTCCTTCAGGACCTAGAAAACACTGTACATGTCATTTATTCCATTAAAATAGGTAATGGAAAGGTAAAAATTGAAAAAGCCGAGCAAAAATTGCAAGAAGAACAGAAGAAGTTGTTTGAGATTTAGAATAATGATTGACCCATCACTCGGTTTGACACGTATGCAGAGTAATCGATATGTAATTGCAGCGAAATTAACCATTCAACATACAGTATTAAAAGAAATGTATACTTTGCAATGGCAGAAGAAACCTATTTCAATCTTTGGTACAGCCTTTAAACGTATCTTTAAAAAAAGCTCAAAGGAGGTCGTTTGCACACGCCGACCCCCTCCCCCTTGGTGACGCACATGATGGTCTTTCACATTACTCAGAAATTTTAGCAATAGCAACTCTCTTAATTCTTTAGATTGGAAAATAATTCTAAAAATTTGCATCAGTGAACAATTCAAAGTAAAAAAAATGAAAAAATTAGAAAATGAAAAATTTGAATCGAATAATTGAATAGTCAGTTGTAAATTCAATTGGTCATGCACTGATCTAAATCTTTTGAATTAAGAGGGTAAACCATTTCTAATCACTTCATGGTATACCCTTTATCAGTGTTCATTTCCCTACCTCATGGGCTTTGATTTTTAATTTATCGGGTTCTAATTATATCTTCTATGATATAGGCTATCATTTTCATTGCTTCGTTCGTCTTTTTCTACGATTTATTGCTCCCCACTGTTTATGCTATTTACAGCAAAAAAAAAAAAAAAATCAATACTCTTTTGGAATGGATGTCTCGCCACAGCATGATAGCAATGGGCATTGCGAGCCCCAGGCCAGGCAAGACGTTGAAGAAGGTGCTGTTGGGGGACGTGGGGTTAGGGGACGGGAAAGCTTTCAAGGGCAAATATTTCTTTCAGGGAGGCGACATATGTGAAAATGTATTAAGATTATTCTTAAAAAAAATAGAGGCAAAAAATTTTCCTAGGAAATTATCTAGGGGGAAGCCTTGCCCCCATGATTACCGGCCTGGGGCCATGACTCACTGTCAAGTTTATAGTGTTGTGTATTGCACTTACTTTTGGTGTTTGATTTCTTACGCTGTTTGCTTCCACTTTGTATACTAAAGCAGGCCTAATGGTCCGGAAAGGCATGCGTTTTTACTTTCAAGTCAAATTCGAGTCTTTTATGAGTGAAATATTGGTTTCGGGAAAAGACTCTTTTATCACAGGGAACTCAAAGATACCCTTCAAAATATGTCAGTAAACCGACTACAAATAAACGCGTGTTATATTAATACAATATCAGCTTTTACAGTAAAACATCTTATTGAAGTAAAAGCGTGGAGAAGATAATTTATATTATGAGAAATTCCAACTTAAAAACATGTGTCATCAGTCAAAATTTGACGAAGGAGCGAGGGAGAGTCAGGGGACCTTTGTATATAGATATGGCTAAATCTTAATTAAGATCAGAGTTTTTTAAAAACACATAATGTGTGCGGTGTAGTAAGATTTATTCTTATGGGGTAAAGATTTACATGGAATAGTTACGGTGCCGCACAATGCCCGCACTCACTTTCAAAACAAAGACATTACTACACGGTTAAGCCCCCGCCCCCTCTCCCCTCCCTCAAAAACACAAACATCGGGGGTTTTCCTTTATCCTATTTATGAACAAGTGTGGGGGGTCCACAAAGACATTCAAATGTTGATAACAGTATGAAGTTGTCATAGGCTGCTTTACTAAAGATATATACACTTTAACATAGGCCTGTCACATGTGTACGACTGACGTTCTTAATGATGTCAATTACGCAACAATTTGAAACTACTTGGGTCAATTTGACCCTTAATAAAGTCATCAGAAGGGAATTTAAGCAAGTTTATGAGTCAAATAATCAACCGATTTGTCTTTATTCGACTCAAAGCCAATAGTTGACCCACAAACTTGAATACGTTCGGTGGTTACCCAAGTGTTTAAAATTGTAGCAAACATGTGCAAGAGGAAATCCTGCTTATTAAAGTACGTATAATTACATGGACAGCAGGCTTATTGGTATAAATTTCAAGAGGTGCAAAAATATAACCATTACATTGCAATAAAATGTATAAAATAGTACATTACATAATTGTAAGAAACGTACATACTTTTCACAAAATTGAACAATGTTCCATTTTTAAATGCCGTTTCATTGGAATGCTAAATCCAATAGTACTGACAGATTATTTTAAAGAAAACTATAAAAAGAGTAACAAACGAATGCATGTGATGTTATAATACTGTAATTTTCATTTCAAAGAAATTTTCACTGTTTTAGTGCAAAAATTGTAAATGACATCAATGTTTTATGGTAATGAATGATTTTACTCATGTTTTCATATTGAACGGATTGTTAACCTATGCTCCTAACTGATCTATAGACAAATCAATGGCAAAATGCTTCCATGACAGAAAAAAAATTAAAAACTTAAGTTGTTTGATTTTAAAATCTGAAAAAAGTCCGAAAATCTAAAATTTTGAAGCGTTTCTACTTTTACTTGCATAGTACGAAATGCTTGTTTTGCACTGAAAAATACACCAGATAACACTGAGCAAAGAAACTGAGTACAACGTATAAAATCAAGAACATTTGAGGTACAGAAGCTTGTGTCGATAAACGAAGACAGGGATATAAAATAATAGAACTAGGGGTGTGAATCTTCCGGCCCCGTAGCCACAGGATTATGAGGGTAAAGTGTTTGGGGGCCTTATTCTTCCTAATTTTTATTATGCTCCCCTAATTGTTTTGGTCAAATTTATGGTTCCAATTACCGACCCGTATAGTGGGCTCATGCACCCCCCCCCCCAAAGAAAAACCACGTTTTGCACCTCAAAAAGTGACCAGCTGTCTACGGGCACGGCGTCGTCCCCAAGTGGGGGTAGGGTACCAGACCCAGTGAGCTAAGAGGTTTCCAAGATGAGGTTAACTCCCTACATAAGCAGTGCGGAATGTGGTGAAAGGATCCCCACAACTGTCAAGTCCTCTGCACAGGGTACGTCAGGCTCCGGCTCAGGGTAAAGAGGGGGCATGGATTTGCTTACTTGGGGCTCTTGCCATTCTAGAATAGTAGTTTAGTATGTAATTAAAAGATGTGCTATCAAGATATTATCCCAGGAGGTTTTATTGTCTTCCAAATTCGAATTTCTCGGAACATTAAACTGGGTAAACATTTTATTCTTGACAGATAGATATCCCAAATTTCTAGTGTTCAATTAATAATGCATGCCATTCCTGAGGCAAAGCCGACAAAGCTACCTATTTCTACATTGAAATGGTCCAAATCGGAAGCGGGAGGGGCTTTGTTTGAAATAGTGAGCTTTCTTGCCAACATTATTATCTAGGATATTCAGAACCAGTTACAAAGGCAAATTACAAATAAGATCACGGAGAAAGATACAAACTTGGTTTGAAATTTTCAAAGCAAGTACCTAGGCAAACGTAGGCAGGTTGAATCTATAGGCTACACATGTGCTTACAAACTACCATGGATGGTGGAGACGAGGGGGGGGGTACGGTTGCCTTAGACCCCGCTCTTTCTCTGCCGTGGGCATTTTGGGCCGCCTTAAGAGGCTTTCATTTTCTTGAACATGTAGGGCCACTTTGATGATTAGCTCCCCCCACTTCAAAATTGCCAATGCAGTCTCTGACTACACGTGTGCTTATAAGGTGTTTAGTATTCACTTTATAAATAAATTGTTTTACAGGGCAATGGGAGTCCATTTTTGGTATTAAAATGAGATTACGATTTTAGTCAAAGAGATAATACCATACTATGATTGCTGTAAAATTTCTTCGTAAGAAAATTTATAGTAGATGAAATTTGAAATTGCTGCACCAATATCGGTGAACGAACTGCACTGAAACATCTTCTAGTTTCACAGTGTCTTGATAGGAAGGTCATGCATACGAAAGAATAACAATTAATGTCCTGCTTTTAAACAAAATACTGACAATTCCAAAATAAATTCGGATTCATTTTATTCATTACAAACTTGATAAATTCGGATTCATTTTATTCATTACAAACTTGAAAGACGAGCAGTGCGTTCCATAATTAAAAAATAGTATCAATTAAACATGTATGGTTTCACAAAACTTTAATCCGACATAGTTTGTTTTATACAAATTTCTCTGGCATGGCATGTTCTTCCCGCCCAGCTATTAGGCTAGGTTTGCACTGACTATCAAGACAATCTCATGTTTTGACAAATCTGAATCAAACGCCTTTGACTGAGATACAGGAGTTTTTCAGTCCGTGGTTCCACATGTCACTTAAACTTGTCATTTGTTGAGCCCGAAGCGGCTAAATACCGCAACACTCCACCACATGGAACCGCCAATGTGAAGGCCTAAGCGAAGGTTAAAATACAAACCAGCCGGCACAGTTAGCTGCAGTAGTCGTCCAACACCTCCGGCGTCAATAGACCAGAGGGGGCCGCCATGATACCCCCACCAGGACACAAAACTGTTGAAGGCCATTTCTTTGTTCCTTAATTAGTTATCTTGTTTGTGGGAGTTTGTTTCGGCTTTAAGGAAAATGTTATGAAGCAAAACTTTTTTCATGAATTCAAAGCCATAGCATGTAGATATAGAACGAATGGTAATTGCAAATAAGGTAGCTGGGGGACTTAATTTTCACGAAATGTGGTTCTCGCTGAAACCATTTCACTGCTTGTAGTCATGAAGAAATAATTTGTTCTTCTCAAACTTTCTAATTTTTCAATGGTGCAGCTATCATAACTCTTGTAATGAGTAATAGTTTTAGAAAATAGTGTTATTGCCAAAGAAATCTTTGAGATATTTAAATTAAACACATTGCTTCCCTTTAAAATATCTGGGAAATTTTGTTAAACACACTAACTGAGTATAAATAGCTTTTTATAACAATGACTTGTTTGTGCATGCAAGGAACAGGTTTAACCCACATGTGTGCATGGACTCGTTATAATTGGCACTGGTGCGTACATAGAAAAAGAATATTAACTTCAGTTTTCGTACACCATCTGTTAATGCGGCATGTAACAGAACCTTATTACAATGCACGTGTGTTGAAGCTGAGTAAACAAGAAAATGGATTGCATGATTTTGTTCATTTAAGAGGCTTTAATGATTCTTTATGACCCTCAAAAAAGTTGACAAATCTGTTAATATACCAAAATAATTCCACCCTCACAAGTTCGTCGATTCCCCGCCTTTAATGACCATGCATGGGCGGCATGGATCATGGGAGGGGGACGGGGGGACGCGTCGCCTTCACTTTTTGGAAGGGGGCATCTCCAAAGAGTCCCCCCAATTTTTTCAAAATGATGGAAACTAAAACTGTGATGAAATTGTATTATAACATAGATTACAAATTAACACTACATTTTAAAAGCTAAATTGCTCCCAAACATAGCACCATTTGCCATAGAGACACCATCTAATTTCCTTTTTTCTTCAAAGGGAAACACCCCTCTCCTTAGACCCCTACCCAGGAAGGTGATTTGCAAATGGTGAAAATCCCCCCCCCCCCTACAAACACACCTTTGGAAATGGATCCACGCCACTGTTAATGACTTAAGGTTACATTGTACCGTAGTTCTAGGAACATTAAATCCAGAAAAATAATTGCACAATTTACAAACAAATCATCCTGCCAATCACAGAAAATTCAGTTTTCTTTTAACTACCTCTTTATCTCTGCTAATAGCTAAGTGGTCTCTTAAAACCTAACGTGACCAAGTAAGTAAAGTCATCGGGGATGTTATCAAAGTTTCTGATCCCCAAAGTAGTCTACAAACGAGGTCCACTTGCAGCTAGATGGGAGAAAACTTATCACTCGAGGTAACAAAATTTACAATTATTGTACATTCACAACTGAACGCCATGTCAATTAACTCCTTATGTGACAGTACTGTATATTGGTCTGCCTTTGTGAAACCAGTGAGTTCCTGGTGAAACAAAGGGGTCAATTCAGTTTCTACCGTCATCTCTCTGTAGACTCTTTCTGTACCATTTCCTCAGCCACTTGTCTCATCAGAACCACTTTGATCACGTGACATATCCCTCCCAGTGGTACTTACATCTTTTTATCATGTACACATTTTTACCACAGTAAAACATGAACGCGGATTATATTGTGTCACTACGTCAACATTACTGTCTACATATGTATGTATGCTACATTCTTCAAAATATTATAAACAACCCTCGAAGCAGTACGCATAGATCTGTCTCGCTGGTTCCACCCTCACCCCACTCCACCCACCCCTCCCTGGTCGTATGCGATAGTTATGTTCACTTCATCATTAATTTCTATCTACAAAGCTATTTGCAGTGACCAAATTGTCAGGTAAAGAAAACTGCTTACAGAGCGCACCACAGCCACTTCCCATATCACCTGTAGAAATTATCAGCCCCCTCTCTCTAAAATGTGGTTACATGCATAAGTGGAGGATACCTCGCTTGGTTGTTTCCTTCAGATTTCTGTGAAAGAGTGTGTGTGTGTGTGGGGGGGGGGGGGGGTAATGGGCCCTTGGGGCAAAAGTTACTGCGTGAAAAAGTGAAAGTCAAGGGCAGCATTCCCCCAAAAGTGGGGGATGTATCCTCGCCATCTCCCTCAAACCCAGAGATTTTTCGCCTATGATGGCTGGTACTGTATCTGGAAGGTGGTTACGTGTAGGACTAGCTTGGTAGTTCAATAAAGCCTTCTTTAAATTTCTTTCAATATTCTTGTGACAAGGGGATACACAGGCCCTTTATGCCTTAGGTCCATAATTCATAAGTCATCACATACAACGAGCGTTTTGGCCAAGTGGTAGCTTTGTTCATTTCCTTCAAAGTAAAACTGTCCCACATTTAGTTTACATCTCCAATTTCAATTGATCCCAGACCCTACTGAGAGAGAAATAGCACTGGCCAGGTGGTCCGGTTGGCCGTATATGACTGAGCGGTTGTGAACTCAGGAATGAAAGAACGTCCCTCCCTTTTCTCTTTTTACTTTGTCCTTCACTATCCTTCTTCGGGGTACCTTTTAGATATTTCAGATTTGGTTTAATTGGACTAATTCTTCGTCCTTCATCGTTACACTCGCGTATAGGGTAACAAATGACCAGATATAAACAGGAAAGTTGAAAGTATATATGACCCCATTCCCTTCCTATCGACTTATCTATATTACTCAAACTTTCCCGCCTTGTAGAAATTTCAAATAACCCATATTTTCAGCAGTGTTAACGCAGGATAGTTTGAAAGTAATACCATCTCTAACCCTATTGACGTAGTAAACCTGTCGTCACTATCTTAAAAGTCACTCCTTCAAAAAGTTTATCTGCAAAGAAATGACGTTATATCACTTATAAGGCACTCTATTCCTGCCCAACAGAATCAATTAAACTTAGCAGAAGTCGGTTTTCTACTAACATAAGAAACGTCTTATGTAATGGCCAAAACTAATACCAATTATCTTGCAGATGGACAAAAACAAATCTTCCCCATGTATGACACAGAATGAAGAGGATAAAAAAATATCTTTCGTGGAGGAGCAAGGATGTTGTAACCATTTTTAAATATATTTATGTTTTTGCAGAGGCATGAAGGAAATAAGCCTTGGAGTGGTGCCTGTGAGTCTTACAGTAAGAGGTAAACCTATGTGGGTTGTACATGGATATCATTTTCACATCATATCTTAGACACACTGGCTACATGAGGTATAGGAGACGGACCCAAAATGACATGGTGTGGAGTGACGACGTACCACACTCATCGAAGCTATAAGTGTCATGATACTATTTCACTTTGTGTGGTGAACCTAGGGAAAAGTAATGACCAGCAGTACTCATAGTCTATGTCCTGTCCTTTGACTTAGTATCGATGATACATTTATGGATGCAGTGCTCGTTGAGTTGCTGTATTATGATGCTTATGGACATGCATACGAAAATTCAGAAAGATGTGAGAGAGAACGACATACTAACAGATTGATGAACACAATATACTGGGTAATCTGGGCCGGGACTGTAGGCCTACACATAGGAGCACGAGGAAGGGAGCTTGGGTATGCAGCTCCTCCCCCACCCAAGTTTGGGCAGAATATTTGTAAATTTTCGGCAAAAAGGTGTGTAATTTTTCGGCCAACTTGGGACAATTTTGATTTCACGTAAAAAGTGTTCAGCCCAGGCATTGACAGTGGTTCCGTATATAAGGTTATGGATGGAACAACTTTGAAGCCTACCTTATTGTGTACATTCTAAAGCAGTAAGATATAGCTGGGAGCTGACGTACTTTACGGTTGATATTGTCATATACCGTTAATATCCATAACAGTTGATTCAGACTCATTTAACTGCGATAAAAAGGTTTCAGCAACCGTGCAAAGTCTGGATATTTTACTATACTACCTCCCTGGAAATGAAGGCAGGGAATACCGGCAATATCTCTCCGCCTAAATGCTCCGATTCTTGGGACAAAATTTATTTATATAAACATGGGTGGTCTTCATAAGCTAACGCAACTGCTTTCGAACTGTAGGGGTTGGTGTTGGGAAACACACTTGTGCCAATAGTTTTGATGATTACGTAAGAGCCCCAGTCCCTGCTTCTTACGTCTGTTTGCCCGTCTAACTCTTGCGAAGTTTACCTCAGGGCAGGATAGGAAGAGAAGGCTCTGACACTGGCTTTAATTTGTAAGGAATGAGAAGAAATAGATGGTCCACAAAAATCGGGCAATTTTAAGTTGGGTAAAAGTTACTAGCCTGAAGATTGCGGTCCTAGTCGAAAAATGTCGATATTTTTGTTCCGGTCTATGACTTCTGTCGATAAAATTGGGTGCTGAGGATAACCAAATTGCAAGATCTGTGGTCTTCTGCTTACATTGGTTCTGCATGCGTTGGTGCACCCAAATAGTCCAAAGGTTTGTAGGTTTCTAAGGCCTTCTACAGGGGTAGTCCCTCCTGATTGCCCAGCTCTTAACAAATTTTCCTTCACATTCCTGGTCTTATGACAACCGTCCAAGTTCTCCACACTTTTTATCAAATGGTATTATTAGACCAATGATCTTCATGGTCAAGTATATTTGTAGCAATTTTACTCCTTGCCATGAATTTTTTTCAGATTGGGTTAAACACTGTAAATTGACTTGGTAAGAAAGGGGAAAAAAGAAAATTCTGTCTTTCCAGGTATTCCAGTTTAAACAATGCGCGTTATCGTTTACAATGTATTAATCATTCCATTGATCAGTCCGTACAATGTTCATACAAATTTAATTTACAGAATTTGGTCTTTTTATGTTTTAAAATGTAATTAAATGTAGTCATAAAGTTTTCTATTTAAAAATATTGAACTAAATTAATTTTCAAATAAGTTGAATAGTTAGGAAAGACTTTTTAATTTACGGTATACTGAATTAAAGAAAAGATGTTTCTGATTAACTCCATTCAACATAGGCGTATAGGAATACATTTCACAAGGGGCAGAGGGAAGATATTTATCCTGAAATTACTAACTAGCAGGCAATCATGGCATGAATTTTGCCCTAAAATTAGACCTTTCTTTGCCCTGAAGTCAAAATTTTATACTCAGTGGTTATTTACCCTAGACCCCCTCCCACCGGTCCCCCTCCCTTCCTCTCCTAATAAGCCCACGCCCCGAAGGATGCAACATCTCACATGATGGGTAGAATCATAAAGTCCGGACACACAGGCCAGGAGATAGCACAGGTCAGAAAGTTGCCACTTGTCGCTGGTTGTAGCGCTACACCTCGCTGTTACAGGTAGTACTCACCTTTGAAACACATTTTATTTCGCATTTTGAAGGCAACAAAATCAATATATTTTGAAGGGCAGACACCAAAAAGTATCCAGCCTGAGAAATTCATCCTAAAATACTTACTTCAATTTGTATTTCATATCATGAGCACCTTCGAAATACATTTTCCATCATTTATATTTCATATTAAACAAAAATTGGAACTTTCAAAATTAGATAAAGATACAAAATTAAAAGCGCAATACAAAAATGAGTTTCTTCAGAAGACAAAGGAAGGTGATGAGCACATCTTTGTTTAATTATCTGTTCTTGAATTGATTTAATCGGAATAGACAAAATATTGAAGTATTTTGAAAAGATTGTTTTTTTTTAAGTCACCCTCACATTTAGAGTCCTGATTTTTAGTATTCACTTTGCTGAAATCCACATAAGCCTAAGTAAGTTGTCACTTATTTAAAGACCTTTTAGAAAATTTTATCCTACATGCATTTCGACTGTTATTTGACTGTGATGCCAAAAAGACAGAATAGGGAACTGGTAAACTTTTTACTTATTGGCAAACTGGTAAACCATTGGCAACAAACAGGTTTTTTTCTATGACAAAAGACCTATATCAGTAGGCTGTAAATTTAAAAAAAAAATGTACTGTTTGTTTTCTTTGCGATTCAAAGTTAGTATATAGCCTATATAGACAATCTGAAACAGATCAAGACAGAGATACAAGTGTTCCTATGTCAGAATCTACAAGATTTCTATCTCCAAGGTTAAACCCAAGCTTACTTCTGTCAATTTCAGTGTTACTGTTACGAGTGTAACTGATACTACAAAGAAAGTCCAAAGTTTATGTTCTCTCAGTTTACTGCAAAATTTATACAAAGTACCTGACGAATAGGAGTAACCCAGATCGTAAAAAGTAAAATCCTAAAGTACCAGCTTCTTATTCTAATATCTTATAACGTTATTCTTAGTGAACACAGCTGCCGTCCAGATTGTTCTGTAGATAAATACTGTATTAAAATTATAAATAGCTCGTCGAAATAATTTGCATAGGCTACATCAATTTATTTTGTGAACGATTTCCCTTACACTATATGTTTCAATTTTGTTTCAGTCAAAACAAAAATATTTCATCTCTGGAAAAAAGCTGAGGAATATATTTTTTAAAAGCTTAAAACATACCTTAACCGGATGAAGCAGGCCATTAGTCTTCAGTCTGTGTTGCTTTTCTGAAATTTTCGAATCCTCGGAATTCACCACACTACTATCGCCTTCGTCCAAAGTTTTCATTAAATGAGAAATGTAGGTAGTCGCCAAAACTAAAACGTCAAGCTTAGAGAGTTTCGTGTCCGGGGGTACAGATGGGAGCGACCGCTGCAGTTCCAGGAAAGCATCCCTCAGGGTTTTTACCCGGGATCTTTCCCTAGCGGCATTTGCTCCGTCCTGCTCGCCATCGCCTGGCAGGTTACCTATTGCGCTATTCGCTATGTGAGCCGATCGAGGCGGCCGACCACGACCCCTTTTCACGGGTCGTGGTCCGTTCGTTTCATCTGTTATTGTCACTGCTTTTTCCGACTTTCTTTTCCTTCCTCGCTTTTTGTGAATTTTTTCAGGAATTTTGGAAGTTGTGTCTTCAGTTGGCGGACTCGGAAGATTGGCAACTGAAGCTTGTAAAGATTCTTGGTCGAACACGTTTGTGCTAGTTTCCTCCATAGCGTCACCACTCGACGGGGCTTAGAATATCCGGAACGTTCTACCTTTCTTGCAGTCTTCACACCGACTTTTTAAGGGGAATATTATATCCTTTTATTTCTGTTTGCTTTTCACTTCTTTTACTGATTCATTCGGCTTCATCAGTTGTTTTTCAAAATCATTAAATATTCTTGAAACTTTTAATGTTGACAACAATATGTAGATAAATGCGAAAAATATCTCCGGTGGGTTCAAAAGTCCGATTTCCTATTGATAACTAATCCATGACTTTATCTTGCAATCTTCATGAAGGTGGAGCAGACAAAGACAGTTTTTTTCCTCTTTTCATTTAAGTTTTCTTTCTTGTCAACGTTCATGTCTCGTCGTTCGAGTGATACTTTAAATCTCTTTTTCACACCTAGGTTGCCATAAAGAAAATTTGCAGTCAAAATTTTCTGTGTGTAAATTCGTCACGTTCTCCGTGCATGTATATGCACCTAATAAAATACAAGATCCTTGATATATACAGTATATCAACGTGTTGTTACACATAGAATTAAATCTAACTTCAAAGAATCGAAGCAATTCGGCAACCGCAAAGATGCCTACTTTACGGGGGTGGCATCTGTATATGATTGGTAAAATATCAACCACTAGTGCACTCGTGTAACTGATAAATCGTAAATTTCTTTTCAGACTCGAATAAAAAAGTTCCTTGGATTTCAATAATTGAACCACGCGATGACGTCACTTTAATTGCAACGTTGTTTCTCGCATCCTTGGTGAAGTGGAACACATCCTTTTCCAAAATAAATAATTTTTAATTCTCTAAAGAAAAAGTTAAATTTCTAAGTGAGCAAACTCGTTCTATAAAACCGCATTGACTTCCAATTCCACAGACATACCTTCGATTAAATCATTTTCGATTAAATCATTTTCGATTAAACAGAAATTAAAAAAATAAGAATTTCCAAAATGTTCGTGGAAATATTTCAAAAGAGAAACCGCTATAAACTTAGAGAATGAATCAGTGATATCCCGAAGGAAAAGTTTTGCAAGCTGTGAGTCAGAGCTGCATGCATGTGCAAGGGCTCCTGCCAAGTAAACCTCTTACTGGCAAGTTAAGTTTGTAGAGGACCAATCGCAGGCAGTCAGTAGTAAATAGGCACTCGACACCGCCGTCAGCTAGGGAACACCGTTTGTTACTACTATAGAATCATACCAGGGTGTGGTAAATCTCTGATCATACCGAACAGGCGCTCACGTTTCTTGTCAGTTATGTAACAGAAAGATGGGCTTCCACTGACCTTTGCTGAAATGTCCGAACAGAAAAATGGCGAAAAGCGGAATGAACAGCTCGGAGAGTCATGTAGTGGGCATCATTACTAAACTGCATCAAAAAATTTCCTCGAAAGAGTTATACTGAAATCACACTTTGTAAGTTGTTTAGTAAAACTTCAATTAAAGTTAGGCATGACTAAGTGTTATTTGGCTGTTCGCTCCCGGAAAATAAGATACGGTCTCAAGTGTAAACCAGGGGTACATACGTCCACATTAAAATAGTCGAACAACAATTCGACTGACCCTGCGCATGCGTAACCTTGAGCCAGGGCAGTGATCTGATGGGTCGATTGACGATTTCATGGTCATCAAGAAAGAAGTAAATCAATGTGGAAACTTTGCCAGGCTGCCCTTGAGATCCAAAGGTTGTAATCTTCTATTTTCACTACGTGTAGAAGTTCAAGAGGGAAAATCGCTCAACATAAAACATATTGAATGTTCAACGCACGGATCTTGGCCAAGTCGTAGGTATGGTTAGTCAGGCCCTACTAAAATGTGAAATTTTCTCCGAGTTAGCTTTTACAGGATTATCAACTGGTCTTGACAGTTCCAAAATGCATGCAAATGTGTCTGTAACAAAATATATCCTGTCACAAAATATGGTAACAACTTATAAAACTTATTTAGTCTGCAGTAGCTCTAGGAAATTTAGTGACGTGATCAAGATAAGGAACAGGGTTGCTTTTACCCTTTCCCCTCCCTTGATAAAAAGGGAATGATTGCCACAACCCCGTAGCCAAGGAGGGTAGGGGAGGCGCCCCTTCCTAGGCAGTTTCGCCCCCTAGAGAATTACCTAAATGCATTTTAACAAATCTCGCCCCTGAAAAATATTTCGCCTGGAAGCCATCTCGCCCTTCACTATCTTGTGTGAGTGGCTAGAGGCCTGGATTGTCAAGGTCCTGAGAGTGGGCAGCTAACTGGGTTAAGAGTGTCAAGGAAACGAAATGGAGAACAACATGATAAAGAAATAATTTAAAATATATCATGATCAAACTTTACGGAGATTCATTACCTCTAAATGTAATAATAATGAGACCCGTCCCCGTAAACTCCAGTAATGTCTACATATCGGTCAATGATACTGAGCATGCGCTTACAAACTTTCGACACATCCATCGCTTGATCCCAACTGTTAAAATGGTATAGGAACGTCTGACACGTTTGTACACTGACTCACAAGCAAGTGGAACTAAAGACCTAGATCCCCTTCGCTCTGAGACTTGGCTTATCAACTAAATTTAAATATTGTCCAACACTTTCAAGAGGTTTGCTAGTCACCGTCCATGCCTGTAAGATATGTTTTAGAGAACTCGTCTTTTCTAATAAATTTCGTTTCACAGCTGTAAGGGAGTACTTGGCTTTTAAAAGCCTTCCAGCAAAGAAAACAATGAGAAATGAAACGCTCGACACTGCCATTCAGAGCATAGGTTACAATTAACTTTTTGATCGCAATTAACACAGTTGGACCCTAGGTCTACAACGATATAGTCACAACCCAGGTGTTCAAATCAGTTTTTTCGACACTAGAATGTTTTCTCGTCTACTCGCTCTGCTAGCCTCCCCCTTAGGGTGCTCCAGTACGTCTCGCTCCCCTGTTGGTTCCCGTATAGGACTGTTCCGAGCGACCAGTCTATCGTCTAGGTTGTTCTGCTATGGGCGACAACGGAGACACTTGACGCGTGACTCATACTAGCCTAGGCGCACAATCCAGCTATGTTATCATGCGTTAGTAAAGAGTGGCACATCTGGCGTAAAAGGATACAAAAACGCGATCGTTTCAAACCTTTTGCACTTTTTTCTTGACATATGATATGGGAAATGTCAAGCAAAATTTGTCCTGTAAATACACTCCAAATATTTTAACAAAAGTAATAATTACTTTGCTTGAGGGGAACTCCTTTTTTTTTTGCGGTGGAATAAAAATTGTATGAGTCACCAGAGGTTATAATCGACACGCTCTGATTTTTTTCTTACAAGTTCCCCTTGCGTGTAGTAAAATATTACACACACAAAATTGTCTAGGAAAAATTCATGAACGTTAAATTCGTGTAGGAAGTTGATGAAATGATTACTTTTGTCTTACAACGTGCTGTAGATCCCGTGTTACTTTAGTCATATCCCCACGTTTATGGAGGTGGAATTAATACAAATTACGATGATTAAGTATTCTTAATATGGTTACTTTGATTGAAAGAATTATGAAGTGTTTTTAAGTTTCTCATTTTTCTGCTTGTAACGTATACCTTTTAGGATCATTAGAGCAGTGGCGTAGCTAGAGGGGACAGGGGGCGGTCGCCCCCCCCCCCCCACAAAGCCTCCCAAGGCCTCTGTCGGAAATTCCTAGTCTCTGTCGGAAATTTTTACCACCTGAATTAAAAATTCTTACAACGGAAATTAGTAGCTAAAATTATGTTCTTAGGGCGGGGTTTACTTACAACACTTCTTATGTTTTTAAGCAGAATTACACATCGAAATGGTTACTGACAAGGCCTGAAAGTATCATTTAAGGCAATCTCGGAGATATTTTAATCTAAGTTTTTCTCGCTCGCTACACGCCAGATGATGGTGGCGCTACGCTTAGATAGTACATCATTACTTCAAGACAATAATCTGTCGGAAATTTTTTGCTTTTGCCCCCTCCCCCCCTCCCCACAAAATATCTAGCTACGCCACTGCATTAGAGTGTATGTACAGTCATGCAGTAACCGACATTATTGATGGCACAAAGTGGAGAGGAGATTTAAATTAAGCCAGATGGCATATGATTTATCAAAATGTGACACTAGCTCAATACATCAGACGGAAGGATGGATGAATCGCCAGTTAATACACAAAAGAAATAAGAATTAGAAATAGGACATGCCTCTTAAGTAAGGAAGTTTTTCAAGGCACTTTTGAGGAACTTAATTTAACTCATTCAGGGATGATTCACTTCATGCCAACGGCGACCTTCTGATCTTAGACTTAGAGTTGGAAGACACCTGGTCCCTGGTTAACCTTCATAGTATGTGTAAATAATGTTCCTCATCATAAAGTAGCCAGTATAGATGTGGGAGGAGCATACACGTCAGCCGCGCGAACCGAGGCTTTGGTGAGACCACAAGTAGTGGTGCACAAGATTATGCTGGGGAGGTCTGTGTCTGTGTACCAGCCAAAGAGGGGAACATTACACTACCAAAAACTTCAAACATGCACAAAACATATAATTTCCTTAACGTGTTTATAATCAGCAGGGGGTCACCAAGGGGGGGATGAGACATTTGCCCCCGTAGAAGCTCTTCCCCCAGATGCCCCCACTCAGCTCCTGAAGTAAAGTGGCCTGACGGGAGGAATAGCCTAATACATTGAATTATTTGTATTCTTTGGATTGGATGATGTATTATAAACCAAAATATACCTATCCTGAGGCTTATTTTTTACCAAGAGATAGGCTTAAACCTCGGAGCTTCCGCGGACTTCGCCCCCTGGATCCCCACCAGGGACTCTAAGGTGGCCCCTGGACTCCAACCGCTTAAAGGTATAGTGGTCTGGAGGAAGGAATAGCCTAATATATTAAAACTATTTGGAATCTTTGCATTTGATGATGCATTATGAACCACCACCCCTGAGACACAATTTTTCTAACAGAGATATGCTAAAACCCCGGAGCTTCGGGGGTTTCTCCCCCTCGACCCCCACCAGGGGTTCTAAGGGGGGGGGGGTCCCTGGACCCCACCCGCTTAAAGGAACAGTAACCTGACAGGAAGAATAGCCTAATACATTAAAATTATTTGGAATCTTTGCATTTGATGATGCATTACGGACCAAAAAAAAATATCCTTCCTTAGACATGATTTTTCACCCAGTGATATGCTAATACCTCAGAGCTTTCGGGGCTTTGCCCCTGGACCCCTCCAGGGGCCCTAGGGCGGGCCCCTGGACCCCACCCGCTAAAGCTCGTTTTCGAGCTACGCGCGAAAATTTTTCCCCCCAGCATTTTCTTTTGCCCTCCATTTGCCCCCCCCCCCACACTTTTATAATCCTAGTGCCGCCACTGATAATCAGTTATAGCTCTTCAAAAAATAGCGTACCATTTTGCATCTAACCCATAACGCACAGGCGCGGATCAAGAAATTTCGGAAAAGGGGGGCTGAAAGCCCCCTTGAATATTCTCCAAGATTAACATTATGCTAATTTTCGCTTATTTGTTATTGCTGATGTGGCGAAAAGGGGGGCTGAGCCCGGGAAAGCCCCCCTTGGATCGCATGTGTGAACAGAAGCTTCTCACCTTTGGGAGGGCCATCAGACCTCTCCTCAGGGGCACGACCCTGCACAGGGGGACAAAGAAAATATCCTCACTAGTACCAACTAGTCTACGTACGCCACTGGGTACAAGTGTGGTATAGTTAATCTTGAAGTAATTTTTGTAATCAGTGGGATGGGGGTGGAAATAGTGTTAAATGAAAAGAACAAGTTCTTCATGGTATACCATGGGCAATAACATGCATGCCATGACGAAAGCACAATTTTTGAAGTGTCAAAATTTGTTTTATTTATTTATGACCCTGACATCTAGTGGACCCCAAAACAAATCTTACCTCTCAGGGTCGATTCTCCAAAAACTTTGACATGTCTCATTTTGAAAAGGAAATAATTATCAGTAAGTTATAATTGATAAAGAATGCATGTTTACATACACAAGAAAGAAAATTTTGATCCCCACTGGAAGCCAGTCCCAAACAATCATAGAGCTAGTAGAGCAAGCTACATGTGTCCCTCAAGGTAACACATCATGGTTGGCTATACCACTTCACTGACCTCATTAAGTTGTCCTGCTTTGTAATGTGAACTAAATGACCCTTCAACTAGCCAAACGTTGCCTTTGTCTGTCCATTAGTGAACAATTAGTGAACCAAGGTTAGAGAAACATGGGTCATTCCCCTTGGCGATCATACTTGTCGTTGTCACGATAGAAAATGAATTGATAGCCTTTGAGAATTGAAATTGGTTACAAGGACTTGTACGTGTACCGGTAACCGGTTACCTTGATACCTGGTATCAAGACAAAATCTTCCCGTGTTGACACACAATTTCGTAAAGAGAGGAAATTTTCCAAATTTTTAAAAATCATCGCAGCAGATAAACACAATGAAGGGCATAGATCTAACTCCAAAGTCAGACAGAACAGACAATACCGAGCTCTACCCCAAACGATAAACCATTTTGTAGTTCATAGCTAAGTTGGGAGGGAAACGAACCCTAACATTCATATTATATGATCCCTTCCCTGTGCATACTCACAACCACGCCTTACCTGGGTAAGTTACTTTCTCAAAACGTTATAAGCGATTTTTATCATCCCATGGGTCCTGTCACAATTGAACCGAGAACATAACTTTGAAAGCCCCCCCCCCCCAGCCGCCCTTTTCCCCTCATTCCTGCCTTTATTCCCTCTTCTGGAGATATCACAAGTCAGGTAGCCTATTAAAATAGGCTTAATTTCCTTGGTCATGAATGTGTGGGAGTCTCCCATGTAAAACAGAAAGGGCTGATTTTAAGACATGGTGAGGTTCCCAAACTAAAGAGAGGCACATGCACCCTATACTGGGGGGGGGGGGGGCTCTGGAGAGATGTTCCTAAACTTTGACTTAAGCGCCCTCCCTTATAAGTTTAAATTTATCGGATAGATCTACACAATGAAGTACACATATGCCCCCAACTAATATAAAAACACCCTGTCTCTAATTAACTGACAAACAGCTGGCCAAGGGTCTAGGGTACTGACCCTATAGAGCAACTCGAGTCTAGCAGTATGCATGATTGCCCCCACCATGATATGAACAAACTCTATACAGATATAGCAGTGAAGGGCACGTGACACACAGGCTGCCTGTTTATTTCCTTGTGATATATAACTTTTCCATTGGATGTTCGGACAACGGAAAAAATGTGTCAGGGTGATCTGTAACTCTTCTGTTTCAACTATAATTGTGCCCATGAGTTGTTGTAGGCCTTTGCCCCTGTCATATCCTCAACTGACAATCATATTGTTAAGTAACATGAAAAATTAACCAGACTGTTCTTTCTGACATCTCTAAGTTGGAAACAAAACGAGGTCTGGGTCATTAAGCAAAAGCCCAATAGAAAGCCTGAAGAACGAGACGAGGTGAAAGTTTCACAAAAAGTTGGTAATTGCTAAGGCGTTTGGAATGTTATCACCCTTTCCACAGTGTTACTGTCCAGTCCTCAATTCAAAGTTTTTACGACGCTCCTACAGGTGAAGGTATGGTGTGGGTCGCCTGCGATCAAAGAGTTTTCCCTTTTATGACTCGGGTTTAACGAATTTCAACAAACATCGAATAGGAACGAGTATGACAGAGATAACTTAAAGGTGTGCGATGCTAAAAGTCAAAACTTAGAACATGTGAAAAGAGTTCCGACCTTCTTTTAGGACGGGATGCTCCGACGGGCGATGGCGGACTGTGGATTCGATGACTGATCTGGCGACGAAACATGACAGCTTGGTGAGTTTTACGACTTTAAAGAGGGCCACTCGTGGGCCATAAATCAACTTCACTGGCCTACCCTGTAGGGCGGTTGCTAATATCACCAACTCTCGAGATATTAAACTGTTCCAGGGCTACTTGCGGGGAGGAAAATTTATGGACGTGATTTGTCTCCGTAACAATATGACGTGTTGACAGTTCAGACAAGGGCTTGACTTGCCAAAAGTCGTTTTATCTCTTCTTTTACACTGGAAAATAAATAAATGATCCCTAAACTGTAAATATTAAATTTACATAAAAACAGACCACCCATCGTTTTGCTTTTTCATTCGTAAAATTCTTATTCAGAAAAATGGTTAATTTAGCGTAACAGTAAAACTATAATGAATACGAAGTCTAATATCTACACGTAAGTACAACAGAACTGTGGTAAGTACCAGTAGTGTGGTCAAATCATGGAAGTACTACCTCGGAGGTAGTACTTCCATGGTCAAATCATCCGTGAAGGTTCTATGTGACTTATCGACAAACCTACCAATGATCATTTATCACTAGGGTGGACGTATTTTCTTTTAGGACAGAATTGAGAGGCAAAGTAGTCGAAAACTGAAAGGTATAAGCAGAGGAAAGACATAATTGGCCGTTTAGAAAACGTACTTCGTGATCGATGACTTTGTTCTGTCAGGCTTGCTTGGTAGTCAATAGTATATAGACTGTAGGTTTGTTTTAGGCAATGTACTATGGCACGACTTTCTTTGCCCTACGAGTTATAGTAAAACGTCTGGAATACCATTCCTTTTTGAGTTAAGGGGGAGGGGTTAGCCCTTCTGTCGGGTGAGGGCCGGAGGGATGGATGTCAACTTGGCAATATACCCTTTATCCATTGGTAAATGATCCTCAGACACCAATTAAAACCTTTTGTAAGTCTGCATTTGTACCTCAACACGTTTATAAGTCTTTAATAAATGACATCTGTACCTCTTCTACAGTTTTGATTAAATGGGAGAGAGAATTTAATTTAACCATCGACCAATGGAATCAGATTTTTAAAATTCCCTTTAACTCTTTAGGTGAAACAAAAATTCAGTATTTCCATTTTCGTTTTCTTCATCGGTTACTTGGCACAAATCATTTATTGTTTCTAATGAAAAAGATCGTTAATAATTTATTTACTTTTTGCAAATTAGAAGACGAAACGATTGCTCATCTTTTCTGGAAATGAAGAATACTTCATCTTTTCTGTTAGACATGGAACAAACTATTCTTGGTAACCAGTTTACCTTTTCAAAGTAAGATATTTTCTTTGGATTTAAGTTCCATCTCAAACACCCTTATGATTTTTTTTATTTTCCACTTAAAATATTGTATTTTCTGCCAGAAGATGACTGATGATGTACCTTAGGTTGACGAATTCCTACACAAATTTAAATTTCTCTTACAAGTTGAAAAGTCTCTGTCGGGAAGGAAAACAAAACGTTTTGTATCTTTTTTTGAGAGTTTACAAAGGGCTTTCAGTTCTTGTAATTGGTCACTGTTATGATATGAACTTTGTTATGTATATTGTTAAATGTAGAGAATGGCTTTTATGTACATACTGTTATGTGTTGTGATAGAAATAAAACTGTAACAACATGATGATTGTAATAAGACTGGAGGGAAAAAGTTGAAAAGTCTTTGTCGGAAAGGAAAACAGAAGTTACGTATCTTTTGAGCGACTACAAAGGGCATTCGATTTCTGTAATTGGTTGCAGTTATGAAATGGTTAATGTATATATTGTTAAATGTTGAAGTGGCTTTTGTATACATACCGGTACTGCTATGTTTTGTGATGGAAGTAAAAAAATGAAACATCATGATGATTGTAAATAAATTGGAAGGAAAAAAAAAAACTTGGCAAGATACTAGCAGATATATAGGCTACTGTGGTGATGAGCGATATTAATTTTTCTGCATTCACAATGTTAAATTTTCCGTTGTGATTGATGGTGTGTTGAAATATTTACGGTTTTTTAACTTTTAGCACAGGCCTTTATACTGACATAGTTTGCGGAAGGGAAAGACATGTCCCCTTTTCAGGTAACGGGAGGGGTTAGCACTATAAGGTATATTAAATTGTCACTCACCAGTGATGTTTATAAGACATTAACATTGTTGAAACTTTTCGTGGTTCATGATACTATTTTACACTATCGTTACATTTTCATGTCACAGTGACCTCATATGATCTTAGTCTTATATAGTCTGTACAAAGGGGAACCTTTGATCTCCTCTTCAGCATTTCTCGATCTCGTGAAGTTGTGGTAGGATAGAGAAACGTTTGGGTAATGTGTGACTAGCAACTCAATGGCCATACGTATGTTACTCAGAGTCTCTCTCCTATAACTTGGGTTGCCAACTTGCCTTTAAATGTTTTGGCAGTGATTGTAGAATTCAAAAGTTGACCTAAATAACAGAATTTAAACATGTATCAGTACTGTTGTGACCTTTTTCTCCAAACTGGAGTTGAAACTCGCAGTGTTTAGCATGCTTGGCTACAATTAGGCAACTAAGTGCCAGTCAGGGTTGGCCGGCAATAACATGAAGCAGCGCTAGAGTACCGACATACAGTTCTTGAACGGTAAGATGATCAATCAAGTAGAAACGATGACACCGATTTGTTTGTTGAATCACAAAAAGCTAAGCAGAAAGCTCTTAAAACTGGGCATCCCGTTTCTGGTGCTGAAAATTCAGGCCTTGAAGGGCAGTTGTTTTACGACGCTAAGATACCATGAATGGGGGACTGGAGAAGCCTATGACTTATAAGTTACAAGTTCACGTCGGGCGTTAACCAACTCAAACAATTTAGATCAAATTTTGTTTTTAATAGTTTTTAAGTCCATGGAAAACCGTAGATTGCCCTGTGATAAAAACCAACCTTCCTTTGACCCCGCCCGAGATAGGACTCCGAACCTCCAGGTTGCTAAGATTCATCGCTTCAAATGCCAACGCCTCGGTCACCGCGGTCTTCGATAGAGAACGTACATGCATGCTTTCATTCAATTGAGTTACATGTTGTAGCAACTAGTTTTGTCACAAATACCACTTTTGTCAAAATTTTTGCCCACTTTTGTCACAATCATCGCCCACTTTTGTCACAACGGAGGTCACGACTTTTGTCACCACAATCGCCCATATTTGTCACAATTGGACAGGACACGATTTTTGTCGCACACATTTCGCCCACTTATGTCACACACGTTGAGAAAATTTGGTAAGCCTTGAAGTCATACTCAGTACGTTTTAAGTAGTTGAAGCACGATTATATGTTCAGTTTCGAGCAAATCACCTCTGTGAGCTGTAATACTCACAGGGAGAGGGAAAGGATCCCCCTCCTCCCCAATAACTTTACCAAGGTGGTTTCGTAGGTGGTTTCGTGCACCAAGTTGTGCACGGAAATCATATAAGGTTTTGATCTTGCCCCTCACTCCAATTTTGAAGAGCTCTAGGATTTCTTCCATTAGGGCTGGAAATGAGAATCTTGCTTTCATTTTAAATAAAATTGTAAGACATTACGAAGAAACAATTTTAAATCAGAATTTGAGGCCAACAATTTATGACCATGTAGAAATGCTTAAAGAGGGTGCTTCGAAAATTAATTGTTTACTCAAGTTAGTGAATATCCCACATGGTTGGTGACGAAAGGGACGGAGTGTCCCTTGAAAATTTCCCGGGTGAGGCGACTTCATACCGAACTCAAAAAGGGGGGAAAGGAAGAATAAGGAAAAGGGGAAAGAAAGAGACGACGGAGTTTAGAGAAAGAAAGGTAAAAAGAGAGAGTAGAAGACCCGTACAGACCACACAGAACTTATTCAGACAGGTATGTTTTCGTAACTCTTCATTTTGTAGATCATATGCATATAAGAGATCAAGGGCGACGAGGTAAAGGGGAGTTTTAAAAAATATAGACTAGCCCTAACATCTTTTATTAATATGTTAATTTCTTTTGCAAACGTTGGTCGTGGACACTTTTCAGTCATCTCGTGGCAGTCCTGCCGCTACATGCTCCTCGAATATAATCCTTTCTGAGCTCTTCGCATTACAAAGGTGAAAACGACCGGAAAATACGGTCTGAACTACAGGGTACATGATGACACCACTGATCTATACAGAAATATACGGGTAGCGCTTGTGGAAACTTTTTCGTTGAAGTCACCAGTCCGCCATCGTGCCACTAACAAAATATGGGTCTTCAGTCGATACGACAGTTCGATAGTGTGTATAGATAGAACATGACAAATAGTTGACTTTAAAATTAGAATAAGGTGTCTTCGTGTATTGTAAATAACTGGGTGACTGTGCTCTATGTTCCTGCAGCCCATTGTTGATGTTTTGCCCATTGCTCCATTGACAGTAAAAGAGATAGGAAAGCTTTAGCTCATCATGCTACCTGGGACCCTGCTTCTCGTCGTAGGCTACAGAAATTCGCAGTATGCATAAGGCATACGACTTCCTTGGTTCCATGCCCAGAAGTCATTTTTAGGCAATGAAAAATGATCGCGCAAGGTAAAAATTACATGTCCTCTTTAATATGTCTTCTGTTTACTGTCATAGCATCACCCGGCATGCAGGCTATATGGCAATCAGAGGGCGGGACATATTGTGGGTGACACGCAGGTTAGCTGACCCGTATGGACCCCACTGATTTGTGCACCCAAAACATTGGTGAAGCCAAGGTGGCCGGGTACCTACTTATCTATATTGTAAGGGCCCATGACTCGAATAATGTTGGGGCCCATAAAGAAGTATTATGCTATTTGGGCCAATAAAAGATTTTTCCACAGAACGATGCACTCGACGCGAGTCGCACGTATGGGAGAATCAGGCAAGTTGGCTATTCAAACTACACGAGCCAATTCGATTTATCCAAGACCATGTGCCCAAACATAATACTGCCATTTGGGCCCAAGTATAACTGTAGATCGTAGCCCGTACCCACGCATGACTGGAATCCCATAATAAATGTAGTTGCAGGTTATAGGTTATAGGTTATTTTTGTCGTTTCCTCATTCTCTTAATTCGAATTTTCAAGCCGGTTTCTTATTTCACTGTTCCCAGCCACAAAAGTTTACTCTGAACCACCTCCTCTACGAACCGCCCGACATGATTATGAGTTGTGGGTGTAATTATCTAAAATCATTTTTCTTGCTACGTGCCCCTCTAATTTACAAAGGTGAATACTAAATCACAGCCCCTATTTAGTAAGCATAGGTTTACCTGCGTAACACTTCTCACTTCAGCTAAGCCGATGTGTGTGACAAAAGTGGGCAAAATGTGTGTGACAAAAGTCGTGTCCTGTCCAATTGTGACAAATATGGGCGATTGTTGTGACAAAAGTCGTGACCTCCGTTGTGACAAAAGTGGGCGATGATTGTGACAAAAGTGGTATTTGTGACAAAAGTGGGCAAAAATTTTGACAAAAGTGGTTGGTGAAACAAAAGTGGTATTTGTGACAAAACTAGTTGCTACACATGTACGTCTGGAATGGGTTTTCAAGTTACAATTTTTACAACTGTCTGTGAGAAGATCGTCAAAATATTAATTTGGTTGGATTTGGCATTATGAATGTACATGTTCAGATGCAGAACAATTTATTATTGTGCTGATAGTTTACCTAGGCCTACCTTCTGACATGGGGTCGATACCGTTTTGCTGGGATACCCCTCCCCCAATACATTGGAGTGGGGGAAGGATTCCATCTACGTAATATATACTAATTTAGTTGTCATGAAGACATTTTCGAAACATGTTATGACCACTTTTGAATGCTCTGTAATGCAGATATGAAAATGTTTTATACAGTACCCGGATACATGTATACAAGAACCTGTATAGCCTACTGATTGCGAATAAAAGTGGACCAAGTTTGGGGTGGCTGGCCTTATCGGGGATATCACTCAGGGCAACTCCTTGATATCCCTACCCCATTTGCCCGATGAGATGGTCAAATTTCCTGCTGCTAGTCCGACCCTGCCGTATGACAGAGTACAAACAAATATAGTTAAAACGATAAAAACTGCAATTTGGGATAAAATTCCGTACCTTTACAGAGACATGCCATGTATAGCGATCTATGTATTACTTGGTAAGGAGGGAGTGGGTTGTACTCGTAGGCCTATACTGACGGGGAGTATAGAAGCTGAAACACAGAAACTACAGAGCGTGAATCACCGCCGAAAGTTTGGGGGTCCTATTGAAGAATCTACCCTGTTGGGAGCAAAATCCGGTTAACCTCTTGGGCGTCTAATCGCCGCCGTCTGGGATACCTTTCTTCGTACCTACTCAGGCTCTCCTGAGTAATTGGAAAAATTCCCCAGCGGGGGGAATGCTTCTGTTACGATGAACCAAGCCCCCACTCACCCCACCCCACCTCACCTCACCTGGCGCCACCCCTGTAGTGTAATAAAGAACACTGTCCCTTCTCCGACTTCAGTCAGTCTCCACTGATTGAAGTGTATTTCCCACATGTGAGACACTGGCACCTCAGACCTTCTTTCTCCCGAACCCATTCTTAACAGACCACATCAGAGTTTAGTCTTTACCTTCAGGACAGTCAATATGAGCAACTTTTCTTTTAAAGATCGTTCACAAGAAAATCAAGCGGGAAAAGCAAGAAGAGATACTCTTGGATATTTCATCCTACCTTAAATAATGTGGGAAAGCAACGTGAGGGAGAAGGTGCACCATTCTGTTATTTTCTAATTGCAGCCTACTACACACTTAACAAGAGAGAAAAGCAAAAAGGAAAGCTAGAACATTTTATCCCGGCTTGAATAATTTCGTACTGCAATGTATAAGGGAGGGTGCACCATCCTTAATATGCAAGTTATTGTAGAGGTATCTCAGCGGTCGTTTTGCAATTTCACAATGATACCACTTGATAGATTTTACCAGGGAGTTGTTATCTGGACAATAACAACTCCTCGATTTCATGGATGGGTGGGAGGGGTACCTTTGGGAGTTAAACTATCTTTTAGAATTATCTCGAAGGTTTCATTTTAGTCGCATTTACCAATAAAAGTCATTTGAGATTTTTGAAGTAGATGCTCTACCACAATCCACACCAATTACAGAAGGAACTCAGGCCCCATACTGGGAGGAGGGTCATAGGCGTAGGAAGCAGGGGGCTGGGGCGACTATAGCCCCCCAGTCAAAAATGTGGGGGCTGAAGGATGCTTCCGCCCCCAAGATCCAAGGCCATAACCCCGTATTTGATTCTTCTGTAGGAAATGTCAAAAATTTGCAGTAATTTTCCTTAAATTTTGTCCAAAATATTGTACCAAATTGCATCTGAGGACCCTAAAATAACCAAAAATTTTCCAAAGGGGAGGGGAACACCCCCTCCACTTAGACCCCTCCCCCAGGCAGGCGATTCGAAACAAGGTTCAGCCCCCCAGTCTCAAAAAGCTTCCTACGCCTATGAGGAGGGTTCTGTGGAATTGCACACCCCTCCCCCCTTTGCATAAACATCTTAACGTCCGAATTCCTACCCTAATTATCCATTGACTGTGCATTACAGAAATTTACTATATGATGATCTAAAGTATCCCTAAAATCTCATTGACATTTGGTTCACGTCTTCATATTTGAGCAGTTCCTTAGCCAGACGAGGTACTAAAGGGCCGAGATAACCTAGAGAGCTAGGGGAGAAATATTTTTCAGGAGTGACATATGCTAAGATGTATATTTTTTGTTTTCAAAAATTTTCTAGGGGGATATTTCTAGGAGTGGTGCCCCCTTGGTCTCCTTGGCTACGGGCCTGTATCTGAGCCATCCTTATGTGTTATAAAATGACTGTGAACGGACCTGAAAACTGAGTGGCCAGTGAGAGAGATAGTCTTTAACTTCTGAACTTGTGCCCCTGCTCTGGGGCTACTCTACAATGCTAGGCTTATATTAATTAACTCACTATCGACATACCTAGGACCTACATTCTATTGAGTATAACAGGGCTTTGGACATCGTAGTAAGTAGGCTCCTTCCACAATCGTACCAATAAAATATAACTTCATGGGTGTTTTATCACTTCCTCACGGTGGCATTAATGCGTGATTCCATAACTCATGAACAATCCTTTTATATTTCAGCTTAATTTTACATAATCAATTTTATAAGAAATTCACTAAGACAAAGGAGAAAAGAGAACACATCCCGTAACAGGGCCTTGGCACGTAGCCCATGCGGGTATTTCTATCAAAGCTTCGTCCTGTTCTTCATGGTTTTGCCAACTGCTGAAAGTTTTATTACGTATTTGAAAGTTGGCAAGGTTCTTCGAGTTACCTTAACTCCTAACCAGAAACGGCAGGGCAAGAAGTCGTGACTTTCAACAATGAATCGGACTGACTGTGTGACACAAAATGGGAAGAGTTTTACGACCAGTCATCAATTTTGGTGAACCTTTATAGAGACCTACTTCAAACACATTGCTGACTGTTATGATGTGGCGATTAACATGAGGATGTCAATATAATTTGCACATGTGCAGTCCCCATTTCACATGTAGGCTAAAGGTTACAGGTCTATGAATGTTGTCACAATAGGAAGTTGCTGTTGTGACTCAATTTACGGAGTACCAACATATTAGCCTACATTCCATGGATGTCCATCTTTATCGCTTTATATTAATAACTGCAAAATATCTGTGTGAAGCACTTCTGTCATCGCTTAACCGAGATTAGAAACAAAGTTTGGTTCAACTGTAATAAGCTTGAAGGCCCTTCGTCATGTGAGAAGGAAGGGTGCTTCCTTAAGTCAGCAAGCAAACAAGAAGCACGCCCTCAACCACTTTTCCAAGACCTTTATGAAGTTCCCCACAGCTACAGTACTCTGCATATAGTTATGTTATAATGGAATTGTGGGGTATACGAATTGTACTTCTTTATCAATATGGGAGGTGTTTATTTCGACTTACCTGGTGTGATCAATTTCCCTGGTGGACTAGTCTACAGTATACTAACGTTAGTGACAAAGAGCTTGCGTCGTCGGAAACTCAGTTTAGAGTACCGTACCTGGCTGGGTGACGATGTTAAAATTAAATTCAGGGGCGGATCCAGGATTTCTGAAAAGGGGGGGCCGAAGTTGTTCGACCTGTGATTGAGGGCACTATACCATCTAAGCGGAGCGCCACCATCGGTTGGCGCGGAGCGTACAAGAAATTTTTTGACAAAATAGACCTCCCAGATCGCCGGAAATAGCACTTCCCATGTCTTATTTTTGCATTTTCTGCTTCATATAATTTCATGTCTCAACCTCTCAACACATTAATTTTTCCACAAGTTATTAACAGAAGACAGTTATCATAGGCACAGTGCCTTACTACAATGCATCCTGTTCAAGGCGTCTAATCAGATCTTCAGTAGTCATGTTCTAACTTGGTGAATATTGAGGGACTTCCTTGAGAAATTTGTGACCCATTTCTTAGTTCGACTTGATGCCAGGACCCAGATACCTTGCATTGACATGTGAGCGTAAATGTACGTTTTATCACTGCATGTTCCCCTCTGCCTAATTTCTTCTTCTGCATGGACTCATTGAGAAAGGAAAAATGACCCAAAATGCACGAGACTTGTCAGCCCTGTCATTGTTTTGGGGGTACGTCCAGGCAGTGTAATCATGGTATTATTGTAGGCCTTACATAGTATCAAAACTGAATGACCGAATTGTAATGATTCCGACCACTATATTTCTAAATAAAATTTTGTTGGTGGCCTGCACTGTAGGCCAATCTTAACGTCTTTCAGAGAAAAATCGAGGGATTAAGTAACTGACAAAACAGCATTTGGCCATTTAGTTTGTCATTGATTATGGTTATACTTGTTGATTGCTGATTTTTATTTAATTTATAATTCCTCATTTTTCTCCTTAGGAATTTATTTATGGAGGGATGTCCCCCTCACTGAAAATTTTAGGGGAGGGACGTGTCCTCCCCCCCCCGTTCCCCCGCTTTCCACCGCCTATGCGTAGCATAACAGAAAATTTGGGTAAAAGCACATCCCAGATAGCCGGAAAAGACACTTTTAAGGCCTTGTAATTCGCATGATTTTCCATTTTAATTTTCTTGCAGTGGCGTAGCTAGGACTTTTTGTTTGGGGGCGGGGCTCCCGTCACTATCTAAGCGGAGCGCCACCATGAGTTGGCGCGGAGCGTACCAAGAAAATTTGAGATTTTAATACATCCCAGATCGGCGGAAATAGCACTTGTCAGGCTTGATAGCAGCCATCAAGAAGATCAATTTTTGTGAACAAAATGTAAAGTTTGATTTTATTTCAGCACACATTTCTGTGAGGACGGATTAACTCAGCTGGTGTGACTTTTGGTCCCAGGGTTGCACGTTTGAATCCCGTTTTACTCAGTGGCGTACCCAGGATTTCTCTCACGGGAGCATACAGTGTGTTGTGTGATCGCCGGCTTGGGGGAGGGGTCTAAGGGTCCCCCTCCTCTTTGAAAATTTTTGAAAAATTAGGTGTCTTTACATGCAATCTGGTGCCACATATGCTACCTTTTGAAGTAAAATTTGTGTTAAAAAATTTACGTATTTTAGGAACTAAAAAAAAAATCGGCATTAGTGGGGAGGGCGTGGCCCAATGGCCTCCCCCAGTGTACGCCACTGCGTTTACTATCTAAGCGGAGCGCCACCACAGGTTGGCGCGGAGCGTTCCAAGAAAATCTGAAGTTTTAATACATCCCAGATGGCCGGAAATGGCACTTGCCAGGCTTGATAGCAGCCCATCCCAACTGATGCACACCGTCTCGTAAGGTATTTTTCGATTGGCTGATGGTATTGTATCGGTATTGTATTGTATTGATCGAATCTAATCATGTGTAGTAAGATAGCATGCGTGTGAACGTCCCAGTCGACGTTCAAACTGATCTGCTGTGCGCTATGACTCCCATGCTTCGAGGTTGCTAATTGCAGCTTCATTCCCTATCACTCTTCTCTCTGTCCTTCCCTCTAGCTCTTCTCCTTTCCGTTTTTTCTCTCTTTTTTCCCTTTTATTTATTTATTTATTTATTTTTTTGCACTTTCAAAAAGGGAGGGGGGCCGGGGCCGGGTCGGCCCCCCCTAGATCCGCCCCTGATTAATTAAATTTTAACAGAAGAGATTATGTAGAAAACTACAAGCAAAAAGTTATGACTGAGGTGGCATCGAAATTAAAGGATTTGTTCCGAGTTGATGTTAAAAGTGGCCCAGACAGCTTTTGTATTCTTGGAAACAACAGATAATAAGCGGGTAACCTGAAAATCATGAAAAGGCACAAACGTAACTAAAAGCAGTTTGACCAAAATATAGGCTATTGAACGTCACATCGCTACACTGTCTCTTTATAAGATATTGGACCCTACCATGTTCGCGACAACTCGTTCAATTTATTTAGATCCCCATGCCAACAGTAGGACGGATGCCCTTGTGAAGCAGTAAGTCTGAAGTTTGGATTGTAAGCCGAAAAGGCCTGTTCATACTCCACAATTTATCGACGCTTTAAACATAAATAGACGGTACATGCAGGGGCCTAGGCGTTCGTGCCATGTTAAACTGAATTATAAATTTCAAGTGGTGTAACTTCAGGCAAATGGCTGTTAAACGGATGAGTTTGTTTGTGCACTTCGAACGGGACTCGTGGGGGGGGGGGGGGTAAGCATATCTATGCAAACGCTCATGATTATTAGGGCGAGGCATCTTCTGTCCCATCCCCTTAGCGAAATGGTCCAGTGCACCTATGGATAGATTAATAATACATTGTCGCATACGTAGTTGTATGTATGTGTAATCATGATGGATTTGTACTTCATTTCCGTGATATTAACTTCTCTTCTCCCTTTGACGGATGAAAAACTAAGCTTTGGGGCCTGCGTGGAATTACTACTATTACTTTTTTCGGGGGAGGGGGGGGGGATTCCGACGACCGGGTCTGGTTACGGATCAAATTTTTGGCAAGTATTGGCAATGTAACCCCACCCGAAAAATGATGAAATTGCACAGAACGGTTAGCTTTACTTTGGTGGTTGAATGAAGACCGTGGAGTGTATGATGAAATTTTAATTAAGTTAAAAAAAATGTATGTAGGCCTAATTTAAATAAGGGTGTTTAACTAAGGGTTTTAATGTATGTACTGGCCTTAAATATAAAGAGGACAATTGAGCGACTTGGCCCTCTTCGGAGGCAGACGTAACAAAGAAGGTCTACTAAGACAAACTTTGTAAATAAGTATGTGACCACATTTTTTATTGCTTTCAAGCTGGGTTTGTCCTCTCGATCCACACAGATTTAATCGGTTTTTGAGCGTGCGCATGACAATCACTTTCCTCTGGATTGACTGGACAGGTAATTTACAGTGAGGTTGTTTAGTGAAGACCATATGCATATTTCCCACTGGCGTAACATTCGTTAGGTTTTTTATTTGGCGCCAATTTCGTCACGTGAAAGTGTCTAAGCCAATCATCTGTCGCTTCTTGATACAAGTAATGGGGATGTTTTATGGTGATTATCCCATCTATTTTGCCATGTTGCCTTGATATTAGGCCATGTCGTCATGACGCACAAGAATGATGTGTTGCTACAAGATACACATACCAACGGTTGCTCTATCTGGATGAACACACTTAGTCGTATTAGATTACGTGATATAATAATAGCATGCATCATCATATTACAATCTCCACACTGTTATCGGTCTTCATCTAAAACAATATTTCATTATATCAAAACATATTCGAAAGCTATTGCTGGCGCAAATTTGGTTTTTATTACTCGTAAAAGACGTAAAAAGTGCCCTTTTGTGTTTTCTTTATCAGTTTATGAACAAATGGTTTCAGTAGCATTGGTACAGGGTTTTACAGCTATAACTGTATATTAATCTACCTATCTGGCCCCAAGGGGACAAAACGGTAGTCAGCTGCGATACCGCATTTCTTGAAATAGGTTCGGGTCAAGAAAAAAATTTCGATTTTTTTTCACATGAATTAGGTCTTCTGTGTGCTACCGATGGATCTTTCTCACAACGAAAGTTATTCGCAAAGTTGTGACACCAAGTATTAATATTTTATAAATCAATGGGAGCTGTCAGCTGAGGCACGGATGAAGATCTTAATTCCCCATTTTATTTCCCGATCCATTATTTTTATGAGGGTGTGAGATTCTTTTACATTTAACACATTAATTCAGTCGTTATGGAGAAATGAATGATAGGTTTTATTGGCTAGGACTGATAGATTAGCATGCCGCTCGTATACAGCGGTGTCGCAGTTGGGTTGCGCCAAAATGTAAACTGTATATGACATTCTGATTTCTAAGAAATTGCTAGGACATTTTTCAAGGCATACGGTACGTATGTCGAGGTACAAAAGCTACAGGAATTTTTCAATGCACATTTTACTCTTTCATCCAACTTCCTCTGTAAGTTTGCTTTTTCTTCGATAATTTTATGTTAGGTCTACATAGCTTAATGTATTTGCATAGGCCTATCTTGTCCATTATTCCTGCTCTCTGTAGAATTATGGTAGATATGAATCTTCAAAAAGCTGAAGAAGATCATCCAAAACCAAACTCGAAATGCTCTTTGATACAAGCATGGCTTTATTTAAGGAAGTCGCATTAAAATAAGCTCCAGTTTTTCAACGGTTCTCTGTTGAAACATTGAATGAATTTTCAATCATCTCTGAATAAATATGAGAAGAAAGACCACTCCTAAGGGATTCTCAAGTCCTCTAAACTTCTGTCCATTGAAACTTTTTTTGTTATTAAGTTTGTTATTTAGTACTTTCAGCATTTGCTGCATCCTAAATGTTTATTCAACACAGAACCGTATGGAAGATTTCTAATTTCACTCGCAAAATAACTCAAGTTTTAATAATGCATGGTACATCAGAATGCTTGTATTTTACCATCGACATGGGGTGATTTACACAAAGGGTTGGATATTTCCCGGGAAATATTAATATCTCCCGGCCGGACGGGAAATATTGGGAAATACCGGGAGTTCGAGGAAAGTATTGGGAAACATTGGCGAATTCAAGATCTTTTGAAAACTGTTTGGAGCTTAGTGGGCACTAATTACCCTGATTTGAAAAAAAAATACTTTCTATTATTCAGCACACTACTGTATATGTATCTAAGTTACCAACTAACTGATTAGGTACAGGTAGCTATTATGAAAGTTTTAATTCAAAAATTTAAACTGTGTAATATTGCAAAATACTGTTACATGTTGTAGAAATTTTCATTTTTCACATACTATCTTCATGCTGACTAGTAAGTGCTTGGCACTCACCAAAGCCATGAACCTGTGACATAATCCAATAGCACTTTTTAGGATATACTTTTACATCAGATTATGATCTAACCTTTTGCTTTGCTTGTAAAGTCTGAAACTGTCCAAAAGACAAATGCTTACAGTAAGTGTAATGAAGAGCAGAAAGTGTTCTTGATTCTGAGTTTGATCTTGGCAATGCAGATCAGTGACTCCAAGGTCTGAGGTAGTACTTCCATGCTCCAAGCACATGGCCAACCTTGAAGTGTAATGTGCGATGATCAATGGGAATATGAGATCAATGACATTTCCGTCTTTTTTTTTTTTTGCATTATGCTACAGTGTAGCCTGTGGTGGTGGACATACTTGGGAGGGGGGGGGGTCAGAGTTTATAAAAGGATTATTGCACCAGCATGAACAACATGTTACAGTCCACTAGAAATGATAGACAGAACATCAAAACTGTACATTTCCACAAGACGGTTCGAGATAACCATGATCACCAGTTCTATAGTACGCACTGCAAAATGCACACTAACTGACAGTGGCATCACTGGGGTTTATAAACACCAAAATTGACAGTCGGCTATTACAAACACTTATTAATGGCATGTATTGTGTATAATACATGTGTGGCACTTTATATACGGGCCAACGCTCAGAGTCTATTAGCCTCAAGTGTACAGCATTTTTTGTGTCAGTAAGGTATATAGGCTACAAATTTTTCACGATGTAATCAATCACCTTTTTTTGTCATTGTTCTGGGTGTTTTGACTTTAAGAGCATTTGAGAATGAATAAGCAAGTTCAAGAAATGAAAAAAAAATACTTTATTGAATATTTCCCATATTTCCCACCTGTAGATAATATTTTCCGCACCGTAAATACTGGTAAATACCAGACGGTAATTCTCGCACTGGTATTTTCCGGTCAACCCTGGGTGTAGACCAAGGTCCAGTCACTTATATAATCAGTCGCCCCCTCCCACCAGTTTGTTGGAAGTTCATGGAATGCGCAAGACGCATCTCATGTCAACTGCACTTTTCTCATGCAGGTTTGCATTTTGTAACAGCCCAGCCTAATTCGGAATCCGTCTCCAAGTTTACGAGCACGTCGACGGCTTTGCATATGTTTGGTAGTTTTAATGATGACTTAAAAAAGATGTAGGACGGGTCAAGCCACATAAACCAACCAGAACAGAGAATACATCCCGCCAATCCTTTGGGGTTTGTAAATACTTTGGTAGTTACTCAGTAACCTTTGCACGTGAAAAGTACCTTTGCCTCCGAAGGGATTTGATCACGTGACCTAAACCAAACACACTAAACACGGTTATTGCAAGGTGTATGCATTTTTTGCGGATTCTTTTTTAATGCAAACACTTCTGCTTGTTTCCATCCTTCTTTGATTTTATGAGCACAAATTTACGACATTGATCTTTCGATTCAGAATAAGATGTGACTTTTTTGCGTCACCTAAACGTCCGTTTGAAATGTATTGTTGAGCAGTTTTATGACTTACAATGGTCGGTCTATGCCGTGTAATGTGTGATTTTCCCTCAGTCAAATGGACCTGAGCAAGTCCAGATTAGTAGCAGTGGCAGAGATTTTCCTGAAACGTGAAGGTTGGATTGAGGGGGCGGCGTGGGGTCCAGATGTCCGCCTTAGGAGGCCCGGTGGCGTCCAGGGGTAACTCCCTGAAATGCCCAGGATGAGCTCCCGAAAGCTCTGAGGTACCATTAGGTATTAAAATTCAGCATTTAACTATTCTCAAGCGACTTTGGATGTGCACTAAACTGAGCAAACCACAAAAATGACAGTTTGACCATTTTCTTTTGGTGTTGGCCCAACTCGGACAAAAGGCTGGTCGATTTGATGATGCGGGGGCTTTTGGGTAAAGAAAATGGATCCTGGTAGGACTTGAATTGGGCTAAGAACAATAATGGCTCTCAAGCTGCTAATTGGAATTAATAATGACACATATACCTTTATTATGAGTGCGAACGAAGCACATTTAAACAGTACTATATTTTAAAAGACAGTGTAGAATGCTTTATGGTGCTTCAGTTTGCAAAACATCTTACTGTTACATTATCCCCCCTCCCATTCCGGTTTCCACTTCCCTTAAAGGTCTGGTGACATGGAAATTACATAGCTGGATATATGACGTAAAAAGTACGAAAAATCCAGAAAATAGCCGAAATTCACATCAAATCTATCAGACGTATATTGACCATTTTACAGGGTAATATCTATTTCCACCCAATCCGTAACCACCGATTTGGTGCTATTTCACACTTGTATCATGAATAATCATGAGCTCAATAGGCAAATTTGTGCCGTCGAAACCTTCATTTCAAGGACAATTGTAGCATTGTTATCCCCTGAGGGATTTATTATGGAAGTTAAAATTGTTTTCTTGAAAAATATTGATATCACTCACCAAACTGTCTGATCAGTAATTAAGAGATTATTTATGTAGGGTTAGCAAAAGGAATCTTATCACTGTGCAACACTCACAACATTACATTTGCATAGGCAATGAGTTACTTCAGAAATCATCAAACTTTGAAAAGGTATATCTTGAGAACAGTAAAAGATATTGAAAAAGTTTCAACGGATTTGACATGGAAGATTTTACTCTTTAATTGCCAAGTAAAAACAGCTCTTTTGGTGGGTTGTCACTATAAGTTTAAGTTTAAGTGCTATAGTTTAGCTCGGTTCTTTAAAGGCAATAGGCAGTCGCCCCAAAATGTTCTTTGAAAAATCAGCAGTCTTCCAGATCTCCTCTTATTGCATTACAAGCAACCATGAAGACATTTTGAACATAACTATTACAAACAACAGGATTAAGCAAGGAGAAATTCTCCTTGAATTGCACAATTCACTAACAGAAATATTGTCACATGATCAAAATAGGCCAATCATGAACTAGAGTGACCGGGTACACTCACTCTGATTGGGGTGACTGCATTTTACCTTTAAGCTAATCTCTCCGGTAAAATCCCATGGGTATTCTTTCCCAGCAGATAGGATCTGCAGTTTGTGGTTGAGGGGCAGGTCGTGGTTGGAATTTCTTCAAAAAAAAATAATAATTTCACTCAAGTTGTCATGTCACGGCAATAATGAGACAACTATGTATGTATTTACGATGGTTGTGCTCCATGTGCCCCCCAAAAATAGGGCCTGGCATTTTTCAAATATTCAGGTTAAAACGGCCTGTCATTTCCTTCGTATTCCATTCAAACGTTTTCATTAGATAATAAAATAATAAAAAGGCATTTTTCGGTCATATTCGTGAAAGTATACCTTGTTTAATCTCCTCTTCAGTTGTCAAAAACGGAGAAAACTTGGGCACGAGCTCTCCATGTTTAGGGATTGGATGAAATTACCATTGCTGTTTATTTCTTTAACTATTGGAGAAAATTGGGTGTCCCCCTCCCCATTGGGAAATTTTTTGTTAATTTAAGGTTGCTTAGATGCAAAATAATGACGTCTTTGGTACATATTTTGAACTGATCATATATGGCTGGAAAGTTTATAATTTAGTAATTTTAATTTTTGTTTTAAATTTTTGTCCCCTCCCCTTTGAGAAAGTTTTATCAATTTAAGATTGCTTAGATGCAAAATTGTGATGTCTTTGGTATTTTTTGAGCTGATCATATATGGCTGAAAAGTGTTAATAATTTATTGAATTTTAAGTTTTGGTTTAGCGAAAGAGGACAGTAGCCTTTGTTGTCTAAGAGAAGGGTATGTAGTCAACAAAACTCCTGAAGTCACCACCCCCCCTTTTATGTATGGGTTTGTTTTCACTCAAAAATACGTGCGTTGAGTAGACAGAAACACGAACTATTACGAATATTTTCGTTGCTTCATATATGCATTATACAAGGTATCTAAAGGCTTGCAGACACCGGAAGAGGGCCTCCTGGAAGCTCTGGACTAATTATATGGATCAAATATATTTCTACCCCACCCTCCTCCTTTCTTCTTCTCCTTCGCTTCCCCTTCTTCTCTTTCGTTTTCTCCTTTTCTTTTTTCCTGTTCTTTTCCTTCTCTCTTTCCCCTGTTCTTGCAAATGATAGGAGACGGTTGTCCCCTGCCCCATGTGGCATCGCCCTGTTTTTCTTTGCTCTTTTTCTGATTGACTCAAGATTTCTTCATAGAGTAAAGATTGTGTTGTGTACGGCCATGCACCTACTATTTAAAATTCGTTTTCTATGGATGACTCAGTCGAGACAACACCAAAATAAAGCACAATAAGGTATAGGCGTAGGTAGCTTTTCGAGACTGGGGAGCTGAACCTTGTTTGGGATCGCTGTCCTAGGGAGGACAAATTTGGAAAATTTTTGGGTATTTGAGGGTCCTCGGATGCAATTTGGTGCAACATTTTGGGCAAATTTTAAGGAAAATTACCCCAATTTCTTACATTTTTACTGACGAGACAAATAAGGGGTTTTGGCCTTGGATATTGGGGGCAGAAGCATACTTCAGCCCCCAGATTTTTGACTGGGGGCTTTGGCCCCCAGCCCCCCGCTTCCTACGCTTATGCAATAAGGGAGACATATAATATTACTTCAAAGTTTAATTCATTTTATTAAATGTTTTTTATATTTTTATTGTCAAAATGTTCGTAAAGTGATTGACTCATGATACCCCCAATATATACGTTCACGTTCTAAACTTTAAATGGTCACATGCTGGGAATGGAGAGACAGTAAATGTTTGAGATTGCCAAACATTGCATAATCCGGACAGGGGGGAATACCCATAGACGAAAGGTAGTCACTTGGTCGAAAGTTCACTAAAGACCGAAGATTCCCCCTGACGAAAATATATTCCGAGTTACGGGTAGGGTCGGGGTTTTGGTTGGACAGAGATTCGTGGATCAGGCGTATCCCCTGATGCACAAATTAGCTGTCTGTATTTTTTGGTGTAACTTGCAATGATACGCACCTTTTCTCCAAGAGAGGGAGAACTTTTTGCTCTGTGACATCATATGTGCAAGGTCCATAGAAATAAAAGTAAGGGAGAACGCTGACACAATGCATCCCTGCATGTTTAACCGGTGAAGCCACGAAAATTGTAAGGGCGCTTCCGTTGTACGGCAAAAGACCGGCTGATTGGTGTGTCTCCGTACGTACAGTGTGTATTCTGCTGCAGAAGTTATAGCTCATTTTATCCGTTTTTCGAAAGATCAGGAGTAATTTTCACAACAGGAATAAGTCATGGTGCCTTAAGTATTTTTTTATACTCCTAACTTGAAAACTTGTAGTTTCGTTGCCAATACTTGGGGCAAAAGTAATGACGTGATATTTGCATGGTAGTAAATCCCGGGGGGGGGGGGGGGGATGGGGGGATATATCCCCCAACATTTGACTAGGGGGAATGGCCCATGTAATCATCCCCCCCATGTTTCAGTCTACAGATACGTGTATGGTGAAAAGTATATTTTATTCTTCATTTTCGTAAGAATTTTTTTCAATCTCGCTTCAATTTCTGTCACAAATGTTTCTCAAACTATCAGAATTTTAGCAAATCGTTGGCAATCTATCAAAATTTTCGCGCGCTCCGCGCGCTTCCAACCTTACGTCAGTGTCACTTATATTATCAATATCTTTCGATAGCATCTTTCGGAAAAGCACATCAGCAAAAAGTTGAAAGTTTACGAATTAATAGGTAGAAGACTGGCTTATGGCAGTGGCATGTAGGTTTGTTGGGCAATTGAAAGTGTCTCGATGTAGAGTCTGAATGCAGGTTTTGTAATGGAAATATTATTCGTCACTGTTTACAGTCCATGTCATGACCATTATTAAGGAAATAATACACGAAACTGTTCTGATCACGGCACTTTCCGAAGAACAGAGATACATCTCCAAACATATGTGGGGACCTCGCATCAATATGGGATCTTTCAGTCTAATATGTAGCATGATGCAGAAGGTTGAAAGTACGTATCTGCCGTTATGCATTTTTCCAAAAATTTTTACCAGAGCTTCGCCAGTTCGCGCTGAGCCATTATCGGGATAGATGGTGATTGTTAATACATTTATGACGAAAACAGCACTCTGTAACGCTCTTATTAGTCCTTCACCCCTTTTGCTACACCTGTCAGGGAGGCCTAATATCACCTCCCTGAACCTATACTCTCCCTCCCTCTCATTTTCCATTGCTGGCAGCTGTTCGTCCGGATTTTAGTTCAAAAGCAGTAAAAATACAATAGTTGTAAAGTGTTCGGCGGCGTACTCTATTATCATTTGGATGTCAGGTAGAATACGCATTATGTCATTGCTCCCCCCGCCCCAATTATTATGATTAATGCAGAGTTTCCAGGAGGTCCTGTTCAGGTATCTGCTAGCCTTAGATGCTCTTTCATAATGCACAATGAAGGAAAGGGCATATATCGTAATACAACTCAAGAATGTTTCTGTGGACTCCACGCACACATTTTTGTGTAAAACTTTCCCGAAATAGAAGGCAGTAAAATAGACAGAAGGGAGGGGGCTTCAGGAGATTTGTTGACAACGTATCTGTCTCTTAATAGACAACATATTCTCTTTTACCTAACCAAAAGTTAGCATTCACTAAATTATGGACATTTTCCGGCCAATGATCAGTTCCAAAATCATCCCAAAGATAGCACCATTTTACATCTAAGAGACCTTAAATTAATGAAAAAAAATCTTAGAGGGGAGGGGGAACCTCTTCCCCAGGACGACACCTTTATGTAGTGACAAACGAAAGATCAAAACTGCTGCATACAAATGCAGGAACGCATGAAAAATAAAGGTGTAATTTACGCAGACTTGGGGGAACTGAGGTATTATTACGACATCATCTATGGTGCCCCCAATCACAAAAAAACCTGGCCACGCCACTGATCTCAAGTCAACTTGCAGGTCTTGTAATGATCTCCGAATTCAAAATCCAGATGTCTGGGAGTGACCCTATATGTTGATCCCTGCCTTTTTAAGCTTAACAGGACATTGTTGCTCTTGTACAATTTCAATCCGGTGCAACTTATCGACGAGTTTTGTGCTCAAAATAGCAGTTCCTAAATGAATGAATATACCAATAGCCTACCAAAGAACATTACCACTGAAATTAGCCTCTTAAAACAGTCTTCCTGGCACTTCTGAGACATTAAAACCCAGGAGCTTCCGGGGGCTTCGCCCCCTGGACCCCACCAGGGGCCCTAAGGCGGGCCCCTGGACCCCACCCGTCATGGGCTCGCGCTTCGCGCTCGCCGTGCACGCTTCGCGTGCACATGTTCCACGTTTGCGATAGTTCACCCCATCCCTCCCAAAGTTGAAAAGAAATCTACGCCCCTGGATATTTGCATTACGCGCCGGTGCTCTGTTGCCGTACAGCCTAGCCAAATCAATGGCTTCAGTCCAGATCGGCAGACGTCATTCTCCCTTACTTTAATTTCTATGGTAAGGTCTCACAATAACTTGGCGTTAGGGTATACTATTGTATTGTTTTAGCTTTACTCTCGGTTCCTATGCTCTTTTTGTTTGCGCGTTATGTATAATGGCCTTAGCGTTTATGTAATACTTAACCTGCGTTCACGTAACCAATGGAGAAAAGAGAAAACGTTATCCGCGCGGGGATTGCAAGTTTCAGGTATTTTGTAACGAACAATTTAACTAATATTGTGATAGATGGGTGACATGCTGTAACACCCACTCCTACAAAATTATGTGTCTTAAAACGATTTTATTTTTTGGGTTGAAAAATCCCTGCCCTGCCCCCCTCCCTGTATCGCCGCGCCTGCATAAGTTTACCGTCTTTGAAACAGATATTTTGTTGGAAATGTGACAACTGTCGCGAAAAGGTCCAGCACCGCCCCTCCCCCAACTCATCGGAACTCAGGGACTCCCTTGTATGGGCGAGAGCAGGGCTACACTGGCGTCATCAGTGCGAAGATCATGTGACTGACAGCCGAGAATAATACAAATTTGGATTACAGAAATGTGGCTGGTTGAGTACGGTTTAGTACTGCTAAAACTCAACTAGTACTATTTGTATTTGTCACAAGCAGTGACTATTATGGTCAGCTACACATTTTATTTAAATGTTTTGTGTTTATTTTCATTTTACATAATTTTCATTTTAACTATAATTTTCGTTTTACCCAATTTTCATTGTACCTAATTTTCATTTTACTCAATTTTCATTTTACCTAAAAATAAAGTTTATTTAATTTGCGTGTATTTACATGTTTGATTTCATAGCTTACAAAATAGCTAATTCAATAAAATTAAGCTCGAAAATGGTGGAAGCAACCATCTGATAAATGAAAGCGGTGCCGGGAAAATGTCTCAAATTACACCTCAGATCTTCTAAAATCCAAATTATTTCCAGGGCTCTTAAGCGGGTCCATGATCTCTCGTTTTTAGGGTTTTGCGATTCTCACTTGAATTATTTTCGTCAACGTTATGTCTGCCCGTCCCACCCCCACCCTCCACACACACACTTTTGAGGAGCTGTGGACGATCTTGTCAGTTAAATTAATGGTGATTGGGGTTCCATATGCTCCACTGAAGCTGTCCAACTGTTCATTTAATAATAGATGTTCCAGAGCCCTGGGGGCTTCTCCCCCGGGACCCCGTCAGGCGTTTCCGATTGTACCAAGGGAGCATACAGGACAACTTTCAATGGGGAGCTTAGCGATTTTTCACCCCCGCTACATACTCATCTCCCGGCGTAGCTATAAATTGGTATTATACCGTGAGTCTCCTAGGCTAAGACCATGGTTAAGCGCATGTGTTAGTCTCCCACCCCTTTGTTGATGGACCCACGCATGTATTTAAGTTCCGTTATCCATTATTGTTATTTATAGGATGTACAGTACAAGCTGAGAGTTACTATTGCCTATAAAAGGTCTTGCTACTTCACGAGTCAGTCATTAAACCTGGTCCCGAGAACAGTTGATATCGCGACTTTACGGTTCAAAAAGGGGGTGGTAGGAAGGAGGGGGTGGCGTGTCCCTCTGTCCTTCATGACTAACGCCTCAACTCCAGTGTGTCTGGTGTTACAGACGCTACAGTTGTGTGGTTTCTTTCTTTCCTTTTTAGAAACAATGCGTTATTTGTACAATGTTAACCAGACTGAAATCATAATGGGGAAATGACGAGTACCAGGGGCGGGCGTATCGGGGGGGGTATTTGAAATCGACCCCCTGTGTTAAGAAAAAAAGAACAAACGTCTCTACACTCTCCGATATAGGTCTCTCACTCTGCGTTTGTCATAATGAAACTTTTGCGCACTGGTTGAAGAATGTACAAGGCTGCAGGTGACCAATCCGAAACCATTCCTCTATTATTAACTTACACTCAAACTTTTGTTTGTGGCCTGTGAACCCTTGTACAAGATACAAGATACCTTTTTCCAAAACGGAATGAAATGAGGCAAAACGTTGCCTAAAATAACCTCAGTTTCCACCATTTTGATTACTTGAATTCATTTGCTACAACATCCACATCACAGATTGAGCACATCTCTTCAGCAACATAGAGACCCTATAGGTTCTTTACAGCAACATGGTAAACACTGCCCTCTCCCACACTTTTCGCTTTCTTTTAAGCATTTCAGCAATTGTGTGACAGACTCATCCCTACTATAATTACAGTATATTTTAGCAACTGAGTCACCCAACTTTCGAACTATAGGCCTGTACCAGTGGTTCTTAACCTTTTTCGTCCCATTACGGCCCTTTCCAGTCAGCCACCCTATGTATTCCCTCTAACACATATCGAAAATGGTTTCTCCATAGTTCACATTCACATCAAAGAGAATGCCTCTGGACGATGTCAATGACCTTTAGGACCCCTTTATGGCTATAACCTGGTAATAACTTGACGACACTGAAAGAATATGCCTAATATCCTTGGAAAACAGACCCTAACCTGTTTTGTTTTCCCTGTAACTTTAATCTGGAGACAATATTCCAATGAATAGTCCTTTACTTTTCCATAAAGCGGTCCTAAGGACCCAATCAACTCCCAAATATGTTCACTAAAATGGGTCTGGTACCGTTATTGTACTACTCAGGGGTGGCGCCAGCGGGGGTGGGGGTGGGGGGTGGGGGTGGTGGGGGTGGTGGGGTGGGGGTTAGGCAATGGCCCCCCGTCGGGGAAACTTTCCAGTTTCGTCGGGGAGCCTTAATCCGTAGGTACGATAAAATATGAAGTCCCAACGACCTTCAGTCGCCCCGAAGATCTGCTTGATTTTGCCCATAGGAAGGGCAGATTCTTCAATAAAGAACCCAAATTTTCCAATTTTCCTTACAAAAACCTTAAATTTTTCAATTTTATTCCATAAAAATCCAAATTTTACAAATTTTCTTCAATAAAACTCCCAAATTTTCATTTTTTTTAAAAAGCCAAAAATTTTTCGGTGCTTTTTGCGGGCCAAAAATTTTGCGTTTTTAGTCCTTTTGGCCTTGTCGGGGCTTCGGTCTGCTGACCCCCATCGGGGAGCTTACCCCCCCCCCCGTCGGGCAAATCCTGGCGCCACCCCTGGTACTACTGTTCATTACTTCCATTCACTAGTGTCAGATCGTCGGACTCGAGAGTAATCTTACAGAACTGGAACAATTAAAAAAAAAAAGATACTGGACATTACCGGCGGTTAATAATTACCCACCTGAGATACCAAAATTACCTCCCGGAGGTAAATACCCACCGACTAAAAACCACTGGCCTATACGAACATGAAAATCATTTTCCCACTAAATATGACTACCAGTCATTAACATGATTGTTTATTTAAAACATAAATAAAAAATTGATTGGAAGGTAAGTATCATTTGTATGTGCACGTACCTTTCGAAACTTAATTCCCTCTGCTGCATCATGCATCTGCTGCACATGTCATTTGTTCAGGGGCACCCAACCCATTCTTGCCCCGGGCACCCTGAACCAAAGTTACGCCACTGATCATCGGCGAGCTGGTTCAAGAAATGACCATCTAAACCCATTCCCCACCCGAAACACACACTTGGTTACGAAATAATTCAGGTCAATTTTGTGCATGTGAACATCATCTTTTAAAAGTGTTGACCCTTTTTAGGCTTCACCCCTATCCATGCACGCTTCTCCATACAAAACCATCTAGCTGTCTAGATCGACCACACATTTAGAAGAAAAAGTATCTACAAATTTGGACTGATGAAATGATATCTCGGTGTCTAGGGACCGCGCGGAAAGAATCCTAGATTTACTGCCAAGAAGCCGCTCAAAGAAATCATGGTCGGTGTATTAAGATAAGAAGTTGATGAAACGAGAGTGCATATCATAGCTACGATATATGCCATTCATGACATTGCACATGCACAGATATGAACCCCCACACATGCACAAACCCCTTCTTGATGCTGAGTGAGGGCAGGCTCCCACACTCTCCTTGTTCCGGCCCCACCGAATGTGAGATGGATGGCAGGGCTTTCAATGGAGCGTTGATTCCTTTGCAGCCGCCCACCTAGAAGTAATAATGTTACAAAACGATGTATGTACGAGAAAAGAGCCGCAAATACACTTAAATCTGTACGTTTTACTTCATTTTGCGTCGAAATGCTCTGGCACCCGTTCTATGGCATAATGCCAATATTGTTATCCCGGCCTGCTATAAGAGTCCGACGTTATTGCTTTGTACTCCTAGCCAGGACACGCGCCAGTTCCTAAGCTGTGTGACTTAGAATGTTGTGTCCCCACGTGCTCAGAAATTGGGGAGATCTGTCCCATTACCCTGATAGCACAAGCGTACGCGTTATGTTGGGCCAATGTAATACCAGCTGTTGCCAACGGTTGCTAACATTGGCCCAACATAGTAAAAACGGCCAGAACCATGTGTGGCTATCTGGGTAGCTGTACCTCGGGCGCGGATCCAGACATTCCTAGATTAACATTATGTTAATTTTCGCGTATTTGTTATTTTTGATGTGGCGAAAGGGGGGGGGGGGTGAGCTCGCGAGGAAGCCCCCCCTTGGATCCGCGCCTGTGCCTTCATGATGATTAACGCCCCTATGAGGGGTGGTATGGACAAAGAGATACAATTAGTTTTGTAATATTTGTATTTTTATTTGAAATTTAATTTGTTTACCCGTCCCACTAAAATTCCCTCCGACATATCCCCACCCTAGAGTATTGTCGCCTTTGTCGGTGATCATATTTTTGTTAGTATTGTGACCCCCAAGTTATATAGTTAAGGCTACATTGTCCCCACTTCTTGAGTGGAAGCATAGAAAGCCATTAAAAAGTTTACTTTTTTAAATTTCCACTTGCAAATTGTTTTTGTGAGTAATATTTTTTAATTTATCAAGTAAACTTGACCGGGGTTATATTGTTCGAGATTTGCAGCTTCTTCTCCTTCTTTCGGATCACGGTGACACATCCAAAGGACATTACTACACCGCACATGCGTCAGGGGTGCCCTAATTTGCCCTAATAAAATTAGTAATATATTGAACAGGATCTCTATGACTATCTAAACCATCAATCAAAGCAGCAGGAAGGTTATTCCAATCTTTCAGAGTACTAGGAAGAAAACTAAATTTATAACAATTAGACCGAGAGTAGAGTTGACAAAAATGGAGGTTGTGCATCCCACGAGTTTTCCGAGTTGGATGACTGAGTTTGTCAATGGGAATATTAGCCTTACCAAAAAAACCTTTCGAGAAGAGAATAAGTCTGTTTTGCTTGCGACGATCAGCTAGCGTGGGGAGATCAAGGTCCTTCAAAATAGATGTCATCGACCCTGGCTCGCGAGAAAATTCGGAGCTTACAAAACGAGCCGATCTCCTCTGGATGCTCTCAAGCTTATCTTGTAAATAAGACTGATGTGGGTCCCATACGCAACAAGCATACTCCAAAACAGGCCGAAGGAGACCCTTGTAGGCAGCTAACTTCACATCGCGAGAGCAAAATGATAAATTTCTATAAAGTATGCCCAAAATCTTATTACCCTTATTGCAGATAGATTGAATGTGCTTATCCCAGTTTAAGTCGTTAGAAATCGTGACACCTAGGTACTTTATCGAGTCAACCTTAACTAACTTCACATCGTTCAAGACATAATCGAAGTTGACCGGATTTTTTTTTTCTAGCGAAAGTAATGATGTTGCACTTAGAGGGCTGGAATCTCATGCCCCAAGTCTTGGCCCAAAGACCTAGATTATGTATGTCTTTCTGGAGCAAACAACAATCATTAACATTCTCTATGACCCGATAACAGACACAGTCATCAGCAAAAAGTCTAATATTAGAGGAGGCAGCATTTACAATGTCATTGATATGAACAAGGAAAAGAATGGGTCCTAGGACAGATCCTTGAGGAACACCAGAGACAACATCATCAAAAGGGGACCGAGTACCATTAACTACAACAGCTTGCTTACGATCAGAGAGAAAGTCGTCGACCCACCGAAGAACCTGTTTGGAAACACCAAGGCTAAACAGTTTGGTTTTTAGCAGTTCATGAGGCACGGTGTCAAAGGCCTTTTCAAAGTCCAAGATGAAGACATCAACCTGCTTTTGTGAGTCCAGGGCCGAAGCCCAGTCTTCGACGACTGATACTAGTTGGGTATCACAACTATGCGACTTTCTAAAAGCATGCTGCTTTGTTGAAAGTGTATTGTTTGCCTCAAAGAAGTCCATCAAGTTGGAACTTATAATATGCTCTAACAATTTACAGCAAATACAAGTGAGCGAAACAGGCCGGTAATTACTAGGGAGAGAACTGTCATTTTTTTGTAAACAGGGCAGACGTTTGCCATCTTCCAGTCAGCCGGTATCCTACCGCTTGTAAGGGATTGCTGATACAAGTGACTTAACATAGGAGCAAAGTCAGAGGCAATTTCACTAAGGACCCAAGGATGAATGTTATCAGGTCCAACGGCTTTGTTTTTATTCAAGCCCTTTAACAGTTTTTCAACTCCATGAGTAGATATGGTAATATCAGCCATTCTGCTACAAGCTGGTCTGCAGAAAGGGATAACACTAAACAAAGTCTTGGTAAATACACTTGTGAACTGAGCATAGAAAGCACAGGCCTTATCCAGATCAGTAATAGCTAATTTGCTATTCGTCTTGAGAGGGGGGATGCCATGTTTATCCTTTTTTTGGCCATTTATGTACCTCCAGAAAGGTTTAGTGTCATGTTTTATATCACCAATCATACCATTAACATAATTTGTATGGGAGATATGGACCTCCCTTTTGATTCTAGACCGCAATTCAGCCCATTTGTCATGCAGCGCCGGATTGTTGGAGTTTGTTACCAAGGTTTCCAGTGTAAACAGTTGGTGACGTCATCCGTAAACTTGGTGTTTTCACGGAACTATCACAAATAGTGTTTAAAAATTTAGTTTCTACAAAGTTTGGATTGTTCAACTAACATTTTTAAAAATTTGCCATTTTGTTGGTCAGATGAAACGATTTGTCCATAGCAAATGAAAATCACATCATAGGGCAGTATCCTTTTCTTTTGTACATATACTACATTTACCCATGTATATTAATTATACTAGACAGATGAAACACCGGACACTAGAGAATCGCACAAATAACTCTACACTGCTAGTACGTGATTTACTACATACTTACGTACGTAAGATTCATTGCACGGGAGGATTGTATGCATGATCTTGCTGTACTGTATGTGTAATAGATGTACGTACGTACCTGGCTAGGCTGCGCTGCGCGAGCGCTATCATATCATATATGGTCAGGCATACCATTCATTAGCTGAGCAACTATAATTTGAACGGGGGTATATTTTGTGCAACCCCGTGAATGAAAATGAGCGCAGAAATCGAAGATCATGTTCTCAGAAAGTATGAGATCAAAAAGAGGCTTGGCAAGGGGGTATGCAAGTTTGTGTGTTGATTCAGTCAAATGGTCCATTGATGTTTTCGAATTGGAAGTCATATCCATTTTCAGCCTAACACTTGTTTGTGTACACTTTACTGTGCCTAGGCTAAGCTGCGTAATCTTAATCATTAAGGACGATCAAAATTATATGTTAGCCTAGGCCTACTTAGTAAGTTGGCCAGTAGGCCTAGTAGCCTACAAACTTAGGCCTAGGCTAAGTTAAGACATCAAGTTCAAACTCAGCCTAGGCCTAGTGGTACAATTATAGAATGCAGGTCCACTGTTTATTTCATCCTAGAATCCAGATTCGCAGTATCCACGAATCCACGAATCTACTTAGGCCTAGGGATTCCTTCCCTAGGCTGGACATCGTAAATTTTGCCTTTAAACCCAGAGTGTTGTGTGTCACATTGTATCCGCGAATCTGCGAATCCACCTAGGGATTCTTTCCCTGGACTTCGTAATATTTTGTCTTTAAACCCAGTGTGTTGTGTGTTGTTCTCAATAGCTCAGGGTGGGAAGCAACTACTGTAGCAACATCGAATCCGTGAATCCACTTAGGCTAGAGATTCCTTCACTAGGCTGGACTTTGTAATATTTTGTCTTTAAACCCAGAGTGTTGTGTGTCACATCGTATCCACGAATCTGCGAATCCACCTAGGGATTCTTTCCCTGGACTTCGTAATATTTTGTCTTTAAACCCAGTGTGTTGTGTGTCGTTCTCAAATAGCTCAGGGTGGGGAAGCAAGATCGTATCCGCGAATCCACCTAGGGATTCTTTCCCTGGACTTCGTAATATTTTGTCTTTAAACCCAGTGTGTTGTGAGTTGTTCTCAAATAGCTCAGGGTGGGGAAGCAAGATCATATCCGCGAATCCATTCTAAGAACATTGTCACATGTGGACCTGCATTCTATCCAGTATGGACAGTATGGCAATTGCTTACCCGAGATTTTTTTCTAGATTTTTATTGCACACTTGAAAATTCACATTGCACACCTGATTTTTTAAGCAGACGGCGATTGCCTGGTATAACCCTAGGTATATGTTATATTGACTTGGCCAATTGGATGATCACAAGTTGTGATCATGACGTGCTGATGACTTGATAATGATTGAATGATGTATGCAGTGTTGGCCATCACTTGGCCAAGACCCCTGGAGTGAGGCGTATTTGGAACTTATGATCCAGTATCGAACCCATACTTCCACTCTGGATGTTAAGGAGGCCTTCAAGAGTTTTGTTTAAATTTCTCCCAAGTATTTATTTCACACTTGACTTTTCGTGTTCACACTTCAAGTGTGTATTTGACACCTTGTTGCACACTGCATACTTCAGTTTTTTTCGTGCACACTCAAGATCTCGGTGAAAAGTGCCATACTGTCCAATCTGGCATTCTATAATTACTCTGACCTAGCCAAGCTCTGTACATAAGGTCATTCATGAGAGCCCGCAGCCACGTATGTACCATGGTTGGTGAGTGGTCAGGGAGTAATTTAGTAGGCTATTCAAAGTTTGCGTAGCAGTAATTTTAGATTTTTCCTTCTGTAGGCTTAGTGTGAAATCATGGAAAACCATAACGTTATGGTTAGGCCTAGGGAATGAAAGTCATAGAATACCATCCAGGTGATTTTAGAAAACACATGAGGATTCTTTTTTGTCATTATTCATTATTTTGCAACACTGGTCAATACAGGCAAAACAAGACTGACTATATGGTGGTACAGTACATACGCAGTTCAAAACGACAGTCACCTTCACAGTCCTGAAATGATGTACAGGACTGAGAATGGTTTTGAGCTGTGTATTTATAAGGCTTATATGATGATGAAAGGTCAAGTTGTTATTTTCAGAAAGCATATTAACTGCAAATACTGATGAAGGTAAAATCTTTTGGCACATTTTTTTTTTAAATAGGGCCTAGGCCTAGCAGTGTTTACACTAGAGCATGGGATTGAGGGATTTCTGTAAAAAAATTCAGTTCCCCCTGAAAAATAATTCATTGTAGGGAAATTCTTGCAATGTGTTTCATACAAAAAAAAAATGAAAAACTGTAAAGCAGCAATGCTCAACACATTTTCCAGGGTGCATTCCATGTAAAGCCAGTGCCGAAGTTACGCAAGTTGTCAGCGTTCATATGCAAACAAAACAGGTGTGATTTATAGCATACAATATAACATACTGTAACATTGCCTGCTGTATGATGATCATTCATCATACATGAAGCAAAAAGTTACACACATTCTTTCCTGTTTGGCAGGATATGATTGTATTTTGTGTGGGACTCAATGTACATCGAGTGGAAACACACTGCAGCAGAAAATTTTCTAGCTGCTGTTTTGACTTTGAACTAGTTTGCAGTAAAATATATAGTCCAGTGATCTGCTGCTGCCAGTCGGCGCCGGTCGGGCCCGACCAGGATGCAGCATTGCCGATCGCCACAATCTGCCAAACTAACTTTTCCAACCGGCACTTATTCCTTATAAGAAACCAAATAAAATAGCCTCGTGGTCGAAGGATCGACTGAGAAGAAACTATTTGTTGGTCATAATTTGAGACTGGATGAAATCCAGTTCATAATCATTCATAATATCCAAAACACACCTCGTGAAAAATACTATAATTTTGCATTCCAGAGCAATGACTCGATGCCTGATTGTCGTGCTTTAGTTTCAATTATTAAAAGGAGGGATGTTGAGGCAACAAGCATGCCAGCAGTATGTTTCTTTTTATTGAAATACGTATGACCACGAACCTTAGCAGGGCTTGTAACACAATCTTCTGCGCCGGGGCTCCTTATTCCAACGTTCGGGATTGAAAATTAATGATTTAAAAGCAAGTCACGCTACTGCCATGAATATTGCAAACCCTTGGTAGGCCCTGCACTTAGCGGATGAGAACTATGAGGAGTAAAATGATGCTGCCATATCCCTTGCCTGTTGTGTTTCTTCTCAGTTAGTACACTCAGAATCATAGCCAGATTCGCTAACAAAATGAAGGGTAAAACAGAGACCATCAAAGCACGCCGTATTTCAATGCAAGTGCTCGGCTACTTCACACAATCCTATCATATATTACCTATGCATATAAATACAGAGTGTAGGCTATCACGAGTAATAGTCTCTTACAGCAGTAGGCTACGCAATGCATACACGTACTAAATATCCGTACGTACATATGTTCAATACTTTGCGTAAATCAGTGGTGCTTATACTGTACCACGGCCATACCTTAGCTAGCACATTCGAGTGTACAAACTTTCATGCACAGCACTTTCATGCACAATTTGCATCATGCGAATTAATATCAGTGTTTCCCCTGGTAGCCTACTTAATTCACGAGACGGCCGCCTTGCTGCTTTTTTGCGACTGCCTTGCCTTAAAATTACCGCCTCTTACTTTTTCTCCCTTGAAAATTACTTGAAAGACACTGACTAGATCTTTCCCTTACAAATGGAGAACGTTTTCATGTTGACAATGAAACCATACAGAACTCCTGAGACATTTCCCATGCTTTTGCAATTAGAGCTGTGAACGTTTAGCAAAATTACTAAACGTTTAATCGCAAAATTTTGCGATCGTTTAGCGATTAATCGCAAGCACCTTTAATCAACATACTTTAAACGTGCCCTTGAACATGTAGCGATTAATCGCAAGCACCTTTAATCAACATACTTTAAACGTGCCCTTGAACATGATATGTAAAATGCGTTAGTGACGTCCGGGGGATATAGTTTCCATGAACCTCAAATACGGATCCTCAGAGAACTGAAAGCTCAACTTTGATGTCGTATGTTTACGTGTGTGCCATTTGTATTATTATGTATTTAACATTTTCAAAAAAAGTTCAAGTGAACATCTTATTTTCTGTAACGACTGCAGATTGTTTTTTATTTCGTACGGAAAACGGGTTTTGCGATTAATCGCTGGTAGCTTTTTACTAAACGTTTATTACACATGCGATCGTTTAGCGATTAATCGCTAAACGCTCACAGCCCTATTTGCAATTGCCTTTAAACAACTTGGATTTGCACCCAAGTTCTAAATTGGCCAAAAATTTCCTCCGAAATCTAAATGGTGGGAAAAACTCTCGTAACAAGAATTAATTTGAGGCAGACTCTTGAAAAAGTGACAAGAAATATCGGTAAGAAAGTGTATAATTGCAGGCCATAATCAATGAATTAAGTTATGTTTTGCCAATACATAGATGCAATCATAAAAGAATGATTGTGATTGGCTAGAGCCCAAGGCTCCAAACTGAAGCATGGAGAGTAAGTGAAACCTTCAGACCTCGATAAAAATGTTGACCGTATCAATTTGAATTGACTTCAAAAAATGACTTAAGCTGATATTGTTTTACAGACAGTTTTGGCACATGCTTAATTAAGGAAACAAATTCTATTTTACTCCAAAAAGGAAAAGGTTTCGGTCCTGAACACTGGTTCGAACCCTGAAGCAAGCTACGTACAGTCCTCTGCATACACTTAGTACTGTGTAAAGCACAGGTAGCATATTTGTTCGTCAGAAGAATAAAAATAGCCCAAATCATTCAAAATGTCAAAAATATTTTCCTGACATGTGCAAAAGACCCCAAAACAACAATTCACATGATAATCGCAAGCTCTAGTCAAACATATGTTTCTCTACTGGGTGTCTCTTTTCATAGTGGCTTAGCCCATTGGCCATTGCCTAACGTGTAGTAAGTGTATACTGAAAACCTAACCTTCCTTACACATGTGTGATCTGTAGGAATCCCCTTACAGGTTGGGCTACATTGCCAAGAATTTTGATAAAATTTCGTTCCAAAGTGCTAAAAAATATGTAATGTGTTCCAGAAAAGGTTGTTTAGCATAGAATGGGTGATATACTCACAGGATGGCTTTTTTCTTGTGAAAATGACTTTCATGAAATTTTGATTTATTACCATATATATACCCCCCTGTTACAGTACGTGGAACAAATTCATGTCTCCAAGTCCATTCAGATGCAATAGAGTTGCTGCAACCTACCCCACTCTTTGTGACCAAAGCCATGAGAGGAGAAAGAAAAGAGTCGTGGCCCCTTCCCAACGCCTTCCCCCACAAAGGACCCTTACATTGCTGTTATTAGAAAATATGCCATGCATGATTCCAGTTAGTTGATCCAAGGGCAACCACAGTATACATTAGTTCAGTGTTAAAAACGAATGCCATAAAAGAAGAAAATATAAATCTGGAAAGCAAAAAGAAGAAAGGAAACAATGCAAGGCAAATAATTTCATATTTTTCGCAAGCATACAGTACATCATGCTTTTGAATTCTTATAATTGTATAGACTCACAAAAATTATTATGATAAAAATAATTTTGGAGATATTGCCCAAACTAAGGCCTCAGCGCTATGTACGGTATGAAATTGCTTCAAATCAAAACAAAGCTAGAGAAAACTTTGCAGTAATAACAATAAAAAGTGACAGCTTGTTTTTTCTGCATCTGATATAACAATTTTTTTTTCTTTTTTTCATAATTTGAGAAATTTTAACAACATGAGATCCCTTTTTCAAGGCTGTGTACAGACAGTTTAAAACACTCGGGAAGTGCCGTTTCCGGCCATTTGGGGGTCTGTAAATTCCAAAATTTTTATTGTACGTACGCTCCGCGCCAACTCATGGTGGCGCTCCGCTTAGATAGTCCTGCCGGCACTCAAACTATCCTGGGCAGAACCCTGATAGTCAGTTGGTAAGTTGTACGCCAACTCGAGTGAACCCTCACGCTGCTGCGCCAAGCGATTTCCTTCTTCTATGCTGAATATCTTTGGTTCTGAGTGCATGGAATGCAGACTTGCACATTTCAATTAATACCAGAAATACTGCGACCATTTCAAAACAAAAAAACCTCAAAACGATAAGATTTTATTCAGAAATAACATTTTTCCGATACCCTGATTCACTGACTCGGCTAACCGTTCCTTTCGTGCAGGACATAGTAAGGGCGGATTTCCATTACAAATACACTATTGGCAGCCAGTGAGTGATTCCAGGCCCAGCGATAAAACTGATGAGTTACCACACAGTCAATTATGAAACTCCATTGACTGTGTGTGGAGAATTTTCTGCAATAATTGTCCATTGACTTCTTAGGCGATGATGCGTGTGATTGCATTGGCTAATGTCAGTAAGCTGCTAATCTTGGTGAAAGGTGTGAATAGATTTGTATGTACCCAAGGCAGCTAAATGTCATGTAAACTTTTCGAAGTATTTCAACATTTTAATTGCCCCCTGTATTTCTAAAATTCCCCCCAAAAATTAGGCAGAGAGGGAAAATCCCCCCACTTTTTGGTGCTAGTGTAAACACTGGGGCCTAGGTGATTTTTTTTCTTTCAAATAATGAAAAGTTTCAGCGGCACATTTCAGCGCATGCGGGCGGTCGATAGTAAGTGACTTTCATTCCCTCTGCCTTATGCACACAAGAAAAGGTGCTAGCCAGGCTATACATTTTTGCATTTGTGTAGCAATTGGCCAGCTTATGTAGCAAATTGCAGTGCGATACCAGATAAATTATTCCCTGTTGGTTATACTCATTGTCATAATGTTGCAAGCCTAAACCATTTGCCTACAGTACTTGCAATTATGGCAGCCGTAGGCCTATTCACAATCACAATTCTGGGAACAAAGCACCATAATAGTATAACCTACTGTACATGTACTGGGCTTTGTTGGATTTTTGGTTTGGTTCATGGGTATTGTTTTGGGTCTGGACTAACTAGGCCTATAGGGCACCTTTTGCCATGGGGTTTTAGCCCTCCTTTGCCCTTTAACTTGTTAGGCCTGTATTATGTAACATTGTTATGTTCATATGATGTACATATTGAAGTCCTCACTCCTCTTATTAAAATCTTTGATGTTAGGCAAGCCTACTTCTAAGGCTGTGCAGAAAACCGATTTCATGGGAAAGACCGATTAAAACCAGTTTCGGTTCAGTCCAGTTGGTGAAAACCCGTAAAACCAAAAACCGAACTTCTGTAACTAACCTAAAGAGCAGTAAGTCCTTTCCTACAATGAGTATAAATTCTTAAATCTCATCAAACTCAACCCTAAAATTCTTACATGAAAATGGAAAAGCATGAACTGAAGGCAGCCTTTGGCCCCAGTTTGTTGTATTCATGATAGTAAGTAATCATTTTCCCATGTCTGTGATCAGAAGTCAAGACCCCTGAATTTATGCCAGTGATGTTCCAGCAGAGTTTACACATAGCCTAACACAGTGGTGGCGTCAGGTGCGGGAGCAGGGGGGCCAAGGCCCCCCGTCGGGGAAGGCTGATCCCCGTCGGGGAAATTTTCCGGTTTCGTCAGGGAGCTGGTATGTAAACGATAAAATATGTACAGTAGTCCCCGACAACGGCCAGTCACCCTGACGATTTACATAATTTTTGTCTAAATTAGGGCAAATTCTTCAATGGCACCCAAAAATTTTCCAATTTTCTTCTTTACAAATTCAGATTTTTTCAAATTTTCCATAAGCCCAATTTTTTCAAATTTTCTCAAAAAAGAGCCCAAAATTTTCCTTCAAACATTGTTTCAGCACTCTGTCGCCCTTGTTGAGGCTTTGGGTTGTTGGCCCCCTGTCGGGCACATCCTGGCACCACCCCTGGCCTAACAAGAGTACCAGTAATCTTAACTTAAATTCTTTGTTTCACCACGGACTCTACGAGGCCACCAATATATATCAAAATTAGACACCACAGTTGGGGATTAGATTCGTCATTACAATGCGGATTTGTCTTCTCCTTATAAAATTGAATGATTCAACTACCAATACTAATGTCATTCATCAGAAGTTATAATAAATGAAATACAGAGGCATATTGAATGTAGCAAGCATGAATAGGTACCACTTGTTGAAGCTTGTGATCAACAAACTAAGAGAAAAACAGGTCTGGGCCCGCATGGGCACCCTCAAACAAACAGCTTGTGTTACTACTTGCATTCTATGTTGTAATTATGGAAATACATACAGTACACCCTGTACATATCACAAACCTAATTAACATTTTTTCACCGTGTGCCAGGGAATACCCTATGTGGCGGCCTCTCATTGGTTGAGACTGTGGTGCTTTAAATATCACATCAGTTTGGCTTGCTCACAGTGCCATAAAAGGCCTCACAGTTTTAATTTGACAGAGTAAAAGTTCAAACTTTTAGAAGATTCTGTTGTGCTCATGAAACATATTTGATGATTCTTTGTTGAAGAATTGATCTGAGGTTCTAGAAAACGAGTGGGATGTGGCCCATGAAGATCACTTATTTAGAGCACACATATTTTTCTTTGCCTTACCCATGGCAGTTGTAAGATCATGGAAGTACTTGCATGATCTTACAACATCAAGTTTACATACTGAAGGGTTCCGGTAGCCCTCAAAAACAGCACAGTCAGCACAGTCAATCAATCTATTTCCCGTGCCGATTGAAATTTGCAGTGATGGTTTAACTTTGACAATTCATTAAAATTATTTCCTACTGTACTGTAGTTTGAATTTTGTTAATAGGATTTTTATTAAAGCAGCCTGTCTTACTCATCATTACCCAGCATTTTCACCAGTTTAAACAGTACATGATATGCCTTGCATGCACATTTACAGTGTGTATGTGATTGATAGCACTTACTGTTTTCATTTGAAAGGAGCATATAAGGTATTAAAAACCGGTTTTGAATAAGAGTTATTTTTTGCTCCGCCAAAAAGCTGGTTTCCATTTTTCGGGAAACTGAACAACCTTACCTACTTCATGGATTTCTATCTTCACCTGTAAGCCGTCAGAGAAAAAATCGGATGGCAGACAGGGAAGAGAGTCAAACATGACTCGTATTATCCCCCATTAATGGTGTCAGTCTACGTATCAGCGGTAAGGAATGGCCTTGAAGTATTAACTGTAGTACACTCATCTACTTCAGCTGGGAGGCTGTTCCAGGCATTAACAATTGGATATATGAAAAGTAATACTTCCTAATGTCTAAACTGCATTGGCCCTTAGAAAATTTAATACTGTGCCCTCTGTGTCCCTTACCCTGATCAAGTCTCTGTAGTCAACATCCTCAGACCCTTGACAAGACGAGAAACTCGCTTCTCTAATGGCATTAGAACGAATAGGACCAGCCTACAGCAATATATTGGTAAGTCATTAAAACCAGGGAGCATTTGAGTAAAATGCCTCTGAACTTTTTCAATAACAACTATGTCCTGCCTCAAGAAGGGGTTCCAGTACTCCTACTCTCAAGTTTCAATTAAACGTTACAAACTGGTAGCTACAATATCTCCATTAGTGTTGGGCGATGCTGACTTTTTTACCACCGTGATAACAAAACAAAAATTATCACGATAATCCGATAATAACAATAATTTTCCTATAAAACTAATTTTCCATCTAGTTTGCTGCTATATTAGAATATTGAAGGTCAAGAATAATCGAGTCATTCCCCCGTCTTGCCATTTTGCTAACCCTGTGTAGGTACTAATTGCAGGATTAAAAATAAGAACCTTGGTTAATTGCTGCCCCACCCTAAGCCTACTGAATTTCTTTTAAGTTTTGACCGTACATTGTAACCAAAGTCTCTCACAGAAGGAACTATAAAACAGAGTTACTTAGAAACCCGCGGTATCTCAGTGCAGCTACTTGGCTATTTCACACCATCCTAATGTACATTAATACCTGTACATAAACACAGCATGTAGGCTCACACGTTTGTTTTTAAGTGTTATAGTATCATACAGCGGTATGTAAGGCATACACGCATTATATATCTCTACGTAAATATCTGTTCCATACTCTGCGCAAATCAATGGAGCTAGTATTGTACCCTTCCTTGAGTCAGCTACGTGTGTATGTACATCGAGTGTGTCAAACTTTTGTGCACTGCTCATGGGTGGGGGCCACCTCTCAGTCAGTGTCATTGTGTAAATCATAAATGTACAAGGTACAGTACATTTTCACATCACACAAATTAACAAGCATGTTTTACGTAAAAAACCCCCACCATTACTACTGCAACATATTAGGTAACAACTAAAAATTAAGCGGCACAAGCAACAATGGAAAAACTACTGAAATTCACTCTCCATGTCCCATGCTCTTGCGATGTACGTCAACTTCTCAACAGAGCAGGAACGTAGCCTAATGTATGGGTGTTTGCATACAATAAGTGACCTACACATGCGCTTGACTTTACTGTAGTCTCAGACCGACTGCAGTGGCCAAGTGGTTAGAGCATCGGACTTGCAGCTGGAAGGTCTAGGGTTCAAATCCTGGCCGGGTCATACCAAAGACTTTAAAAATGGAACCTGCTGCCTTTGTGCTTGGTGCTCAGCATAAGCAATGGAGTAGGGAAAACAAGCCAGTGAGCCACAACTGGAGAAAGGCCGTGGTCATCTCGACTTGAGCCAGTTGGTTGGAAACTGGGACGTTAAACCTCATCTAACTAACTAACTGTACTCTCATGGTGTTTCACTTGAATTTCTGTACAGAACATGGACATGGCCTAAAGTATCAGTGTTTATGTACATTATAGACCTAAAACAAACGTACGATAAATGAATGCGTGAATACATTTTGCTCTCTCCTGGATGGAAAAAATGTGGAGAGAAGTGACAAATTTTCATTGATTTTGCATCAGTTCAAGGTAAAAAGAATGTCTTCAAAAAAAAAAAATTTGGAGACAGCAATGAGAAGAAATAAAACAACACAAGGCATATTATTTCACAAGAAATTATCGATAAATCGCCCAACACTAATCTCTGGGTTGATGTCTGTCTATCATGCCCTAAAATATATTCTAAATAACTTAATTACTATAATTTATCTTTTTGATCAGTTGTGAGTTGTACATTGTAATGTAACTGAAAATCAAAATAGTAATTTCACTCTTGGCAGTAAAACATGTTTTGGGAAAAGAACTTAATGTAATGCTCTGAATCCATCCTTTGCATGCCGTACAGATTGGATCACATTCTGATTTATGCATATTTGATGGAAAAAAAGCAGGTACAAGGAAAGGCATGGATACAGCTGAGTGACATCTTGAAAAATCTCTGAATTAATTACAGACTAATTTCATTTGTTCTCCCACCAGGCATATGGCATTGTGTGGAAAGCCATCGATAGACGAACTGGAGAAGTTGTGGCTTTGAAAAAGATATTTGATGCCTTCAGAAACCAAACAGATGCCCAGGTGAGTTGAAGTGAAGTGTTTCTATACCAAAACAATGTTGTCAGTCACCAGGCTAAACCATGCTACAGTAAAAATTTAAATAGGGGCTCTCCTCAAATTTTTTGCAAGAAAGATTGTCTAGTGAAAATTTATATCTAGGAACAAATCTTTGGATCTTTGTGCTATTTATAGTATTTTTTTTTTTTTTTGTATTGAGTGAACCAAATGTTAACATTCTGTTTTACACAGGGAGTGGGCTGAATTTAATGCAGACTAAAAAAATTGTGTTCTATGCAAGAAACTAAACAAGTAAAAAAAGTACAAATTAAAACAAGTAACAAGTTCTTTTTTATCTTTCAGAGAACCTTCCGAGAGATAATGTTCCTGCAGGTGAGATTTTTCAAGTGATCAGTATTAGGGGGCAAATCACAGCTTGTTGTTATTAAACATATTTTAATCTCCATTTGATGTCTTTGAGCCTGGTAATGAAACATCCAAAACAAGCAGGTGTTTTTCTCACCGCCAAGTGATGTATGAAGAATTTTGCATTTTCATGATGAACATTCCTTTTCTTATGAATTTTGTGGAAGAACAGTAGCAGTATCTCTTCATATGTACAGCCTAGCTTGATCTATTAATTAGCAATAGAAAGGAAGATGAGGGTGTTTGTTATCTAGATTCTAGGGCAACAATGTGGAAATTGGTCCCAATATGCGCCACTTACCCTTGTGGATCACCAACAATTTTTGGATTGAGGAGGGGAAAGGGGGTACAAAAAGGCATCAGACTGGTTGAAAACTCAACTTGGGGGTGGGTGGAACTTGGAGTGTAGATAAGCTCAGTTCCTGTGGCTACCATCTAAAAGGCCTTTAGACCTTCGATCTTGAGCTTTAATCCTTTATCCCTTTGTATACATGATAAAGGGGCAGAAAAATCCTCTCTGTGAAAATTTATTCCCATACCATTTGTAAACGTTCAGTTTTTTAATCCATTAATTTACAGGAAGTATTGCTCTTTTCCCCATGTTTTATGTATTCTTTTTATACTATACTGCTGATGTAAAGCCCCCATTCCATTAAAAATTTCTCTTGGACACCAGTGGTGTTTTTAAGTTATCTTGACCTTTTCCATTTGTCATAGATGTTGAGCTTTGAAGAGTGGACACAGGTGCTGACTTTTTGCACCATAACCCCCTCCCCCTCACTTCTTATTCCCTCCTTCCCCATCTTTCCTCCTCTTTACACATTCTAACAGAAAACTTGATTGCCTTTGTGTGTTCTTTATACTGTAGGTTATTAGCAAAGAATCTATTTTATGGTGAGCTTTTAATGTTTAATCCTTTTTCCACTTAGGAATTTGGTGATCACAAAAACATCATTAAATTGCTGAATGTAATGAAGGCTGAAAATGATAAAGACATATATCTTGTATTTGAGTACATGGGTGAGTAATGAACAGGGATTTTTCATGTGTTTGGGGCCACTTTAACTTGAATGTAGCCTTAATGATAGTAGTTTTGCCAGATTTTGATTGCCACTGCTTTCCCTTTTATATTTTAATAACTGAACACAGGCCATTTTTGGGAACATTTGCTGGCTGCAAATTGCCCATAGGCCACCACTTAAGAATCTAGATCACAAATATATCCAATAGCAGACATGTTTGTATAGAATTATGCACTATGCAATGCATTCTGATGTTTAGGGTTATCTTATAAAATGGCAGGTTCATTATTTTAGTTTGTTTGAAAATTGATGTAAGTTGCATTTCAACAGTGTTTCATTTGTATAATGCTTGTGTAATTTGTGAACCAAAGTTGAAAACTCTTTATCTGAAAAATGTCTCATTCTTACATAGGTTTAAAGCTTTTAAGTTTTGCATTTATGTGCCCAATCGGAATCCTATTCAGCAGGACATTAAAGGTTAATCATGAGCTTTAGGTGTACAGTAAGCTATGTTTAGGTTAAGTTAAACACTTGAGAGCAGGAAGCTACTTGGCTCATCATGGACCCCATACCAAAGTGATCGTGGATGAAGACCAGCGAGATTTGCCTTCTCCTTTTGAATAGTTTTCAGAGGTCAAGGAGGCAGGCATGTATCAGTCACTTCTAATCCTGCTCCTGGGACAGCCATATAACGTCCCCATCTGATGGACATTATTTAGTGCATCCCCAGTCTTTCTAACCGTTTTCCTAGAGGCCAGGAGAGGTGGAGGTTCCTTGCTCTGCATTACTGCTCCACAGCTGAACCAAGGAAAGTGCAGTACCTTTTTATAGGTTAATTTGTCATATTTCACACAGTATGCAGTTCTTTTCTATGTGTATGTTGTCCAGTCTAATTATTTTCTAACCTGTTAATCTTCAGATACTGACCTCCATGCTGTCATCAAGAAGGGTGGTATCTTAAAAGATATACATCAGAGATACATCATGTACCAGCTCCTTAATGCCACCTCATACATGCATTCAGGGAATGTTATACACAGGGATCAGAAGGTATGGACATTCATTAATAGTCTGCCTGTCTGTCTTTCTGGCTGTCTGTTGTCTGTCTGTCTCTCTGTCAGGTACCAGAAGGTGCATTTACTAATTTATTTAAACTATCTGCCTGTTTGCCTGTTCCATTTCCAGGTGGGCATTCACAAAAGCAGAGGTTGAACTGATGAAATAATCCTCAGTCCAGTAAAAAAGACACAATTTCTTGTAATTCCTTAAGATTTCCTAGAACCTGAAAACCTATTTCTTTTAAAATTCAGAACTTGATATTTTAGACAAAAGTATTGGGGTCTGTATGTGTGTACTTTCTGTCAGTCTTTATGTAGAGCATTTGTGCATCTGAGAAACTTTGTCATACTGTACTATATGGAACAATGATGGTCTCAGCAAATAGGTAGCCCCTCTACCATTAACTTACAATACTGATAATATGGTGGCTATTTTATGATATTGCATTTTAAGGATTTTCCTTACTTATAGCATGGTAAAGAAACAGGGTTTTATCCACAAAGTAGTTCCAGGCAGGAGTCTTTTGCCCTCCTGAGAATTCTGTATTGCCCAGTGTATTCAGTACATTTCAGTGCAAGTATTACACCACCATTACTGGATTGGATTCCTTGAGTTCACCATCCTGACTAATGCACTTATCGATTGAACGATGCACCCCACTACCCCCGGACATGGTCAGTCATTGTCCGCAAGTGTTGACAAAACTTGTACAATGACATACCCTCCATCACTTTTGTGACTGACAACTTAATGTAAAATGACACACATCAGTCACAAAATTGATGCACAGTTTGTAATTTTGACTGACATGTGGGTCACTGTATATTGACTGAAAAATTGAGAATAGCAATTGGTATCCCAATACAAAGTGTAACAATTGACTCACAATGATCCACCTCTTGATCACAACAGTGACTGACAATTGAAGTAATGGGACTCACCCCTCAGTCATGCTTGTGGCAGACAATAGAGGTTCAGTGACGGACATGTGCGTCGCACTGTCACTGGTGAATGACCCACGTTTGACTGACAATGCTGGGGGTTGGGGTGGGTGCATCATTCAATTGATAAGTGCATATGGTCCTTTGAAGGAGGCATGTGTCTTCCATACAAACGCTGCTAAAAGATGGACAGGCCTAGAAATAAGACATCATGGGGTCAAAGCCATTTTCATATTAGCTTTAAGGGTACATTTATGCACCTCAAAGGGCACATTATGCACCTCAAAGGGCACATTTGTGCACCTCAAAGGGCACATTTATGCACCTCAAAGGGCACATTTATGCACCTCAGAGGGTGCATTTATGCACCTCAAAGGGCACAAAACCCAGCAAAATATTTTGTGAAAGTCTGGTTTATGTTTGGTTGTATTTTAGTAGGAAGGGCATTTTTTCACCTCATCTTCAATCCTTGCCATTTGTTTTAAATTTTTAATATTTTGTCCTGAAATGCAGTATTAATGAGAAGTTGTTAGAGGTGTGCTACAAATCACATTCCGCAGAAAATTAAGGGAGTGTGGTAGGTGTGCTGTTTTATTAAACTTTAATAGATTTATCTGAGTTACCATTCTTTATCTAAGTGTGTATAAAATGGCACTTCAAGTTCTCACAGTGATTTGAGGCGAGTGGTGGTGTGTGATCACACTCGCAAGCCCCAAAATTCAAGGCCTGTCGTTACTCGTTGTGACATTTTACAAAATAGGTATATTGTGTACATGCATTGTTACTGTTTTTCTCAAAGATGCAGTTTTCATGATTTCTCCACAAACACTGACCATCCAATATCATTTCATTATTTCTCCCATAAAACTAGCCTTCCAACATACTGCTTGACAGTGAGTGTTTTCTCAAGGTGGCGGACTTTGGCCTTGCTCGGTCCATAACTCAGCTACAAACAGCTCTTAGTGAAACAGATCCAGCCCTCACAGAATATGTTGCCACTCGATGGTACCGTGCTCCTGAGATTCTCTTAGCATCCAAAAGGTATGGTATGTTCCATTTTCCAAACCTGAGTAGGGTAAACCTTCAAAGCAGGTGTGGAATATGTACTCCTCTTCTGGCATACATACTCTAACATCTGTGAACAATGACAGAGATCATCCAATTTCACTACAGTAAAACCCTGTTTATCCGAACACATCGGGACTGAAGGTTGTTCGGATAACGAAAAAATTCAGATAAATGAGGTTCCAAGTTTTTGCCTTAAGTACGGTCAGTACACTTGGTCCATATAAGACAGTGTGTCAACACATTTCCAAAATAATTCCGAATAGGCTTAAAATTGCAGACAAAATCCCCCAAAATATTTCGCTACTATTTTTTATGACAAATGATATGACAAATATATTTTAAGACTTCTAAAACAGAGAGATTTTTGTCCTAAAATTTGAGCCTTCACTCATCTGAATGACCAGTGCTTTCTACGCACTAAATGGGTGTGTGGGCTGAAGAAAAGCTGTAACGGGGTTTGTATAAACGGGGTTTTACTGTATATTCATGAGGTCAGTTTGGTGTTACCTCTCGACTGTTGATTGGTTTCAACATATAAATATTCATATTGCACGATGAAGCTTCAACTGTAATGCTGTTTCTATTGTGCTTAAGTTGCAGGAACCCTTTATCTGTGTATCTACTTGTATTTCAGGTATACCAAAGGTGTTGATATGTGGAGCTTAGGTTGTATATTAGCAGAAATGATCAAGGGGAAACCACTCTTCCCAGGGACATCCACCTTTAACCAAATAGAGAGGATAATGAATGTCATTGATCCACCTACAATAGAAGACATCGAAGCAATACAGTCCAACTATGGAGCGTCTGTACTTGACAAGTCTAAAATCAGGTATTAAGAAAGTCATTTCTGTCTGAATAATTGAAAAGTGAAGTTAAATAAGTGTTAAAGTCAAGTTTTTCTTGGATGGCATTGGACCATAAGTTTCTCTGTTGAACATTATCAGCATTTACTCTGTCAGAGTTGCATATTTTTTTCCTGCATTGCACAAGTACTGTTAGCACAGCTGTGCATTCATGAACAGTCACTAGCAGTGTTGCAGTTGGGCACACTCTGACATTTTATGAAACCCTCTTGACCCTGTCTTCCATGTAACACTGTGGTATGGGTTTAAAGCTTGATTATTTAGGTGTGTATATATGCATTGGTATATAAGTATACTGTACTGAGCCATCTTTGGTGCAAAACCTCTTTACACCACCTCTACCCAGATCATCATTTAATGAGGCTTTTGTGAGTTGCAGGTTCAAAAGGTCATGCAGAAAAAGTTGTTAATGATTCCATAAAGTTACATGTGTGCTAACACCACAAGTTGTCCTGATTTCATTTTTGGGGCAAGGTTTCTGTTCTGGGAGTGTTACAGATTGTTTCTTTTTTTTTGTTTCTTTGTTTTTTTTTTGGTCGGGGGTGGATTTTCTTTCTATTCTTGGGTAATTGTAGTATGCTTTTACAATTCAGGGAGAGCACTCACGACAAGTCCTTTGGCTTTTAGTCACACTTCCTTTCAGCTCTTGCCATTATTTTGTTTATATTTATTTGAAATTGTTACTGTACCAAAAGTGGAGAAACAAAGTAAATAAAATGAACTTATTTCATAACTTAAGAGTATAACTGACATTTAGGAACATGTACATATTTATCCCAGTCTACCTGACCTCATTCTTGGAGCAAACAGCAGTCTGTCTTTTTATCCAGCTATTTGTGAGTGGTTGTAGTTCCCGCATCCTCACATTCACAAGATCTAAAGTGATACTGTATTAGTAGCTAGTTTGTCATGTGTGTCAAAGCTGGACTAACCTATAGACTATTTTCCCAATAGGAACTACAAAGGATTGTGGGATATAATTTCGGTGTGCATCGTTTTTTTGCCACAGCAAAATGCCATTAACAACAACATTACCTACCAGAGCTCCATCCCACAATCCGTTGCAATTGCTATTTGGAAAAGGGTCTATTAAGGTCATTCACAAAAGGTTAAGCAGGTCATTTGCTTGTGTGATTCATGTTTCTGTGATGAAGACACCAGGTTTTTGTCATAAAGTTAGATGAGGTTTTACGGCTCAGTTTCTTACCAATTGGTTTAAGTCAGGCCAGCCATAGCCACGGCCTTTGTTCCAGTTGTGGCTCACTGGTTTATGTCATAAAAAAAGGAGTTGTGAACAAATAGTGAGTCTATGCATTGAAATGGGGTATCTTTGTAGACTGTTGCAGCTTCGAGGCTGTGTCTTGTCTTGAAATGGTGATATAAATTTTGGGTGGATTTTCTTTCAAATTTGAATTAGCAGCACTGTTGACAGTGTGACAAGTATAGAAGGGTATGTGCATTTACAAATTGTGTCCTTGCATTCATATCAACAATATTGTAATAACCTTTTCCATTCGTGTAGAGGTAAAAAAATTGCTGACCTCATTTTGTAAATCTTTCTTCTTTCTCATATAGGCACAGACAATCCCTGGAGGATATTTTGCCTAATGCCCCAAAGGATGCTGTAGATCTGATCCGGAAGTTGCTTCATTTTAATCCTGAGAAGAGACCAACTGCGGCTCAAGCCCTTAGACACCCTTATGTATCAAGGTGAGGTATACAAATTGGAAGAGGGTTTGCAGTGTTTTTACTTAATTAGAAGTATTGACTAGTTAATCCTCACATAGCAGGGACTGTTTTAAGGGTTTTCACTTTTTTCAACATTTTCACAAGAGCTTATAACATACTTTTTTTCAGATCTGTCCCCATTCTCAGAGCATGCTTGTGTGGAGAATGATTTTTAAGCCAAAGTCATGGTCATTTATTACACTTTGAGAAAGATTTCACAGATCTTTGACCCCTCCCCTTCCCCTCTCCATGCCTCCCACATTATGTTTTACATGTACACTTTTGAAAAGGATGATTCCTTAAGTAGTAATCAAGTAACATTTTACTACACTTGTTGATCAATATTGTGCCAAGCCATGCAATGCAATGCAATCATTGCATCATGAATGCACATTATTTTATCATACCCACAATCCTATTCCTAGATCTTTCACAGATGTATAATAAAGTAAGATACTACCCAAATAATGAAATGTTCATGCTTTTTTGCATATCTGCTTGTTTTAGATTCAGAAATGCATCTGAAGAGTGGGTTCTGGATTATGACGTTGTCCCTCCTCTGGATGATGATGTGCAGCTATCTGTTAAAGAGTATCAGTCTAAGCTTTATGAGGTTAGTGATATGAAAGTATGTAATTACTTTAACTTTGTGTCGTAGATTGTATCACTGAGTGCTATTTAAGTGAGAGGACAATGTATTATTGACACAAGTTACTCGAACTGTATGTCAAAGAGTATCATTCCAAGCTATATGACATTAGTGGAATGAAATGAACAGTGTGGAAATTACGTAATTAAAATGAGTGTATTAGTATGTTTCAAGTGTAATCACATTACATTATGATATACAAACTGTATGAAGTTTGTGTCATGACAGTACTGAAAGTTATTCACCAAACTGTCTGTCAAAGTACCTCAAATCTCTCTAATAGTAAGGACACTGAGATTATTGCTTTTAAGCTTGGTGCACACTGAACAGCTTTGCACATTGCAACTTTATAAGTAGACTGTCTTGGCATAGTAATAAATACTTGTCATGAGTTCAAGTTGTAAGATGAACTCCTGCACACTATACAACTGATTAGCCACCCACATTGACAAGGATATACCACGGTATTTGAAAACCCTCAGTTGGCTTCATGATAAATCTCTGATATCTGATGGTTCAATTGCTTAAGACTGCACAACTCCAGTTGAAAAAAACTGAACATGTGGGACATAAAACTGGAAAAAAAACAGTCCATCCTAGTCATTAACCGTTGCAAGTTCGTGACTGTGACAGACGTGACAGTGGAGTTGAAATGAACAAAGTCATACAGTGTGCAGTAAGCCTAGTTGACTGGACTGTCTGTCCAAGGGTGTATCAGTCAGTTTTCTTTGAGTTTAAGGGCATATAACTAAAGATTATCAGCAAAAGCTGCATGAGCTAAGGTAGATGACAATATTGAAATGCTTAATGACTATTGAAGTGCATGTATCTAACCATATGTATGTGAACTGATATCTCTGTCTCTAGTGCTCTTGTTGAGATGTGGTGAAAGAAAATATGGCTTGGAACAAACAGTTCACTGGACAAAGCTATTATCACTCCCTATTTCATTCGTGACAGGTCAGTGTGTTGGGGTGTGGGGAAAAGGAGAGGGTTGGGTCAGGCTAGAAAATGTTGAAAAAGTTTATCTGCCTCTATGTGTCTTTTTGATTTCTTAAATATTTGGAACTTATTTGTTCAAATTGTAGAAGAGGGTTTTAAGGAAAGAATGGAAAAAATTCATTTTATTTATAACCATCCTTGTTTCTTTGAATATCAAATTGAAAGATGATTAAAGAAAAGAAAGCCAAACACAGGAAGAAACTTCAAAAGGAGAAGGAAGTTGCATCAAAGAAGGAAGAGGAACCAGTTGTTGATGAAGACATGGAGTCACCAATCATGACCCCATCAGACCCTAACTACATCAGTACTGTCCGACAAAAGCCCCCAGTAGGGGCATCTGGGGCAGCTCCTGTTGCATTCTCAGGTCAGATATTGAAACTACTTCTTATTCCCCTGCTTTTGTTGTATAAACTCCATGTCAGTGGTTCCCAAACTTGCTTTGGTTATCTTCGCTAAGCCTGTAGAACATACCTTGAGTGATTCTTCCCTTAACCTGCTTTACTAAAGAGCAAGGAAGAATTTCAATTTTCATCCCGTAAACAAAGTGGAAGTTCAAAGTAGTAATAGCTATAAAGTGCCCCAAGATGTTTTATTTTCACGCATGGCCTGCATAGACCCTCATGATGTCTCATTGTGGAAGTTCTACAGTGTTTCATCTACACTGCTAGTAAAATCAAAACAAACCTAAAATTTCAGTTTGTTTCATCCACCATCATTTTATCTATCAGTTCATAAAGTATGCATGAAAAGTGTTAGTCCCTTTGGCTATGAACAAATTGGTAATTAACCTTTCCAAATTTTATTGTTGCCAAATGAAATGTTGAGTGGGTATTCAAAGTGTGAACCACTACTCGAGTGTTAATCAGGTTTTGCAATTATGAACTAAGTGGAGTTACTTACCAAAGCCTAGTGAAGTGATATCACCCTTTGGAAACCACTGATCTAAGACTTCTATGGTTGTCTGCTTGTGTGCACCAGGGTGGCTCTGGTAGTGAAATGTTTTGTAGACCATTTGTGAATACTTTCTTTTTAAAATTTGCACTTCTTTTTTTGTTTCTCAATATTTAGTATTTTTCCGATATGTAATTGCATGTTTTCGTTTATTGATGACAAATGGTGGATGAATATTTTAATGTTACCTTCCCTCTTTGATGCGTGCATTTTACATGTTCTTATTGTAGTGTAACTTGTGGCACTGCACATTTGCTAAACATTTGCATGTTGCTGTTGGCTTAATTCTTTATTAGCAAACAGACATCCGTTTGGAGTCCATTGTGAAATACAATAATGTCACATCAACCCCTGAAAAAAAAAAAAAAAGTATAGGGTTGGATATGTAATTGCAGGGTGGGTATTGCTGTTGCATTCAAATTCGTGAAAACTGATTTTGCAAGTTATAATATGACGGAAATTAAACTTGATTAAAACAGATCATGGACAAACAAATTGGCACTAAAGTGTCAGATTTTAAAACTGTTTTAGCTTTTGAATGATTTGATTTCCATGCAAAGAATTCTTAATGGAAACTTAAAGCCGTATTTGTACCTTTCCTAAGAATATGAAATGATCCTCATTGCATGCTAGATGTGTGCTAACTGAGGAGCCCCCATAAATTAAAAAAGAACCAAAAAGAGACTTCATGATTTCAGATCATTTCCAAGGGTACTGTAATTTGCGTGTTAATTCTAATCTTTTGTCTCCACATTTCAAGCAATTGTGTTTCTGACCTTACATTGGTCTTTAGGTAATATTATGAAAAAGAAAATGTGAATCACTTAAGGAGGAAACAAATGTCAAATCGTATAACAAAACATTGAATATTACATGACAATATATTTATGTCATGCCTACTTTTCATTGTAAACAATTGATAACTTAAAACAAAGAGCTGATTACAAAATTCTTAACCGTACATCATATGTCTTCAGGGACATCATCAGTTTGGAGGGTAAAAGGGGTATATAGTGTTTTACCCCCCCCCCCTTCTTGTTTGGCAATGAAAGCATACAGTACCCCTGAAATTCATTGATGAACAATTGAAATATTCTGTTTTCTGACTTGCGCATATTAAATTAAGAAGTCGTTTGCAGTATTCATGGATTGGTTTATAAACTGAAGTGGGCATCTGTCTCTGCTATAATGTGCCCCTCACCTATCAAGATAAACTGATTCCTGTCTGCATTTCCTTTTCTTTCTTTGACTGCTGTGCATGTTTCTTTCTTTGCTGCCAAACCACAGAAAGTAGGTCTAGACCACCTCTCTACAGCAGTAACCCTCTTGGTGCTTCCAGAAGACCTCTCAAAACAGCCAGCGTACCTTACCAAAAAGGCAGGTTGTTGCATTACTTTGTAAAACAACACAGGGTTTGTTTGTACAAAACCTTGAAGATAGTATAAAAAGTGCTTGAATTTGAATGGGTTATTTGTCAAGGCCTAAAAAAGGCTTGAATTTGATTTAAGATGTAAATGATCCTGGAAAATGTGGTTGGAATTCATTTGTAGAATAAACATCTAGAAAGATGTTAGAGTTCTTTTCACTGTAGTTTTTAAAACAGATTTTTTTTTTCATGGAATGTCACAAAATGATATGCTTGAGAAGAACTTGTGATCCTTGAGAAGAACATCATTTTGTTCTTAAGAAACATACACATTGCAAGGAATATAGATATATAATTTTCCTGAGTGAGTGTGGGTGATGTCATAGTTAAATGGAGAGGCATTTGCAATTTTATCATGCAAGTGTACACCTGAAATGACACCATGCAAAAAGAAAGTTTCCCCTTGGCACCTTTCTACTTGTTGAATTAAAGGCTGGTAACTAATCAACATGACGGTATATTAAAATGTAGTCGATTATGATATCCTTCTTGTAAGGGTTAGTTGTCCCCCTTGTTTACCTGTGCTGTCTTAATGGATAAAGGTGGTTGGTGGTATTCAAAGCAATGGTTGAAGCAAAAGTTTCCAGTTTTGCTCCCCATTTAGGTGAACGTAGGGCTGGTGTTTAAACAAAGAACAATTTAAAGTTTTACCCAACTGAGCTGACTCCAGTAATTGAAAAGCATATTGCAATTTGAGGTAAAATGTTCAACCGCAAGCTATGCAGTGTGAGCCTCTTACAAGTTTATCCTTTATTTGTGGTTGTAACAGTACTGTAGAATAACTAGCTCTCATTTCATTATTCAGCAACTTGCTGACCATCTTTTGTACTGGTTTTTCTGTGGTAAATGTCAGTGCTATGCATTAAACATCATCACTGCTGTTGCATTCTCTGGTTCTGCAATCTTTGATTTTTCCATCTGTTTAAAATCCATACATAGTAGAATCATCTGTTATAATTTGACATTTTATGTTAAGCTATTCTGTCTTTATTACAGGTGCTGCTGTTGGTAGAGTTGCTAAGGATCCTCCTCAGCAACCCAGCCATGGTAGGGTACTATCAGGTCGGGTACCATCAGCTGGCAAACAAAGCTTGACAAGACAGAGGAGCATGGAGAACCTCACAACTAATAATGTAAGTTAAAATAGCCATTATTCACAGTGGAATGAAGCTATTTTGACAAAATGTAGGGATAACATTACCCCAGAATCCTACATGAATCCCTTACCTTCATGTCATCAGGCTGAGATAAAGGTAGGGACATTTGCAAGTAAGAGGTCAGGACTCCTGGGTGCTTCGTGGGACAGAGTAAGGTAGTCTTTCAACCTAAGCTCAATTTATGGTTTTACCATCTGAACTTATCTTATAAATAGCTACCTTTAAACTTGTTATCACAACCCTTCACGAGCTACTGCCACACTGGTGGTCATTTAGTTTTGTAAACTAAACTATACTGCTTGTAGTAAGTGCTGCTAAATGTGGTTATTGAGGCACCCAGTCAAAACCTCAGGCTGCAGGTGCCTCAGCTATACCTTGATGCCATATTAACAAATAAAGCACATAGTAACAAAGCATGACTGCAGCTGCTGCAGCTTGGCTGAGTGAGGGAGCTGCAGCTTTGCTGTTTTGAAAAAGGTCCCTAAAGGTATTTTGGTATTTTGTATTAAATAATTTGTCCTTCTTTCCCAGGGATATTCCAATGAAAATGCATTCCCAGGCCAGCACCGTAGCAGCAAAAATACAGCAAGTCCACATCAGCGAACAAAGTCTTTCTCAGCTAGTGTCAAGAACCCAGTTATCACCAGAGAATCTGATCATCAGTCAACTAAAGGGCTTTCAGTCTCCAGCTCCAGAATTGTAAGTACTAGCCTACAGCTGAGAATCTTTCATATCAGCTTGTTGAACTGAGGATGTTCCCCTCCCCCCCCCTTTAAGTGAGAGAGCTATTGCACTGCTTTCTAGTTAACAGTGTTTTAAAGTATGTACAGTAAAACCCCGTTTATCCAAACTCCGTTTATCCGAAACCCCATTTATCCGAACTAGCCGTCAGATTTAACAACAATAATAGTCAAGACAATTATGGTAGTATCCACCAAGTTTTCTGTGCTTTACAAGGCAAAATTCAACGTAATTTTTTGCAGAAATGCACTAATTTTTCTCGGAACTTTTGAAAGTCATGGAAAGATGTCACGATCATGCTAAAACAGCCGACATGTGGACGTCGAAAACAATCTGTTATCTCTTTGTCAAATTTGGAAGAAATATCGTACGTATTTGCTTTGAGTCGGTATAGGCTCAATATGCTCTAATACAAAAATATGTTAGGCTAGTGTTAGTCCTCGTTTCACTAAATCTGAAAAGTTAGTGTCGTAGTGAGCTTCATACCTAAAAATAATGAAAGTAGACCTTACAAAAACATTGCGAACTGCTGTTTGAGAGTCTCCTACACATGTGTCTCTAACATTTTTGGAAATTTATGCAGAATTTATACTCTAGATACCTCTTGAGATCATTACAGCTTTTCTTCAGCCCACATACTCATTTAGTGTGTAGAAAGCATTGGTCATTCAGACGAACGAAGGCTCGAATTTTAGGAATAAAATCTCTCTGTTTTAGAAGTCTTAAAATTTGCTTGTCATATCATCGGTCACAAAAAATAGTAACGAAATATTCTGGGGGATTGTGTTTGCAACTTTTAGCCTTTTCGGAATTATTTTGGAAATGTGTTGACGCACTGTATTATGGACCTAGTGTACCCTACTTGAGGCAAAAACTTGGAACCCAGTTTATACGAATTTTTTCGTTATCTGAACAACCTTCGGTCCCAATGTGTTCGAATAAATGGGGTTTTACTGTAATATAATTTAAATATGTCCTTTTGCCCTGTTCCTGTCTGTCTTTCTACCTCTCTCAAAAGACTTGTCTGTTGAAAGACTGTTTCAGGCCTCAGTTTTAGGAATGTCTTTTGGTTGTCCATGGGACATCCTGTCTGCTTTTTCTGGATGTCCAGAGAAAGATTAGGTGTTCAAAGAGAAATCTTAGGTCACCATGGTGCCATCAGTATTCCTGTCTCATAAAGTGGTTTTTCGTTGCACGAACAATATGATAATCTTGGTTAATATCCATCACAAATTTAGGTCCTTTCGGGCAACTGGACCATGTTAAAAACACGCCTTTGTTTTGAAAGTGGTGCATATCCCAAGTAAAGTTTGAAGCAGTATATATGTGTTTTGAAAGGACAAATGCCACCACTCAAATTGTAATATGCATTACCCTAACCTAATTTTTCGTATGGGCATCATAATAGTTTTGTTCAATACCTGACTTTGACATGCATTCAACATGTCTGCTTTGGTGGATAGGGATCATCCATTTTGGGGAGAGAGGGGGAAGTGGATCATGGACACATCTTTATTTTCCCAAAGTGTAATAAATGGCTATTTTTTGCTTCTTTCTTTTTGTTTAAATAATTTCTCATACTTTCAACTTCATACTTTCAACACATGCATAACTTATCGATGTCAGTCCAGTGAATTTGCGAGTTTTTAAGGTTCTACAGATCTTAGTCACTGTTCATAGGACTGTTAGAGAGAAGTCCTACATGCATTATGTATAAATTTATAAATTGCTTTATAAAGCCTCTACCCAATCTTTCTGCCCTAGCTACCTGTACAACGTCCAGCATCTGCCAAAGAAACTCGAGTAAAATCATCTTTTGGTCGTAAGCAGTATGGGATGAAGAACACATCATCCAGTGGTGCCCCTAAGTATCAATTTGGCAGCTACAGCCAGTCACATGGTGTGATATCAGAAAGTGGATTGGCTAGATTGCAGGCCAGGAAGTATTAGGGATGACAGATTGTCAGAGTATGTAATTATGAGCATATATTTATTGTTTTGGTCGGGGTGTTGGCGGAACCAGGCTTTGGAGGGGGCTAGAATGGGCTTCTCTAGTGCTGAACTCAGTACAAACGGTTACTTAAAAATTTGTGTTCGCCATCTTGTTGCCTTAACATTTTAAAACCTTTGGAGAAAAGTGATTCCTTTTAGTCATTAAGATACTGTTGTTAATTTAGTAAAAATATTTATCTGGTAGCAAATACTGGATAACCAAAGTTTTACTTTAAGAGAACTTATGTATTCTGTACCATAAGAAGGTGAGAAAAACATCTAGAAATATTGTACTATAAAAAACTGAAAGCTGCTTGTGACAACTGGAGAAGTATGGTTGACAAAAAAAAATCACACGTATGACCAGTGTACATTTTGTGGGGACATTTAGTGACTGTAAGTTTGACAGTGTCTGTTAATGTGTGCACTAAAGAGATACTTTTATGGCAGTTTATGTACTTAAGTCAAATATATTCCATTACCACAATATCACAGTTTTGATGTATGATAAGAAGTTGATTTGTTTATTTCTTAGTTTAAACATTTGATTGGTTCATTATATTGGTGATATGCTACAGAAACTTACAGTGATAAACAAAAGCCAAAATATGTGACAAGTAACATTAGCAAGCATTTTGAAAAGGTTTTGTTAATGGGTGAAATTTTCTGCCCTTAGTTTCGCAAGTAAAGTTTGTAAGCTATGCATATGTAGTTATTAATAATATGGCTTTCAGCTTTGTCAAATTGCTGTATTCTCAATTAAATTTGTGTACCATGCCTACAAAATGATAGGTATGTAGGGTAGGTTATGATTTTGTGCTTAAGTGGGAAAAACCTCACAAATTTTTTTTATAAAAAGGAATTGGCTTAGGTATTAAATCGAAGTGTATTCTTGCAACAGCTATGCCAAATGCAAAAAATTATCATTCCATTACCTTGGGCCATACTAAAGAACATTTCACTACAGAGGGAAAGTAATTGTTTGTAATTATTTTGTTTTCATTATTTTATGGCTACACAACAGCTATCAAAGATTGTGGCAGGAATAACAAAACTATTAAGTGTGTAGGAATTGGTTGTATGAAATGTAAAAGATGTTTTACATTTTTCTGTTATCTCTGAGTGCTTAGTGAAATGTTGATGTTAGCAGAACACAAATGACTGTAACATTGATTGTAATTACATTGCTTGTAACAGTATGAAATTTACAGGTCATAAGCAGTCAGCCCAAATGTACTTGAAAAGTTATATTTTTAAAACCCCCCTTTTCCCCTTGCACATATCTTTTATGATTTTCTGGAACATAAATATTACATGTTGAAGGTAAATTAAAGAGTTACTTGCATGGATTGAACAATGTAATTTAGCAAAAAAAAATTGACCAAAAGTTAAGAGGTGCCATGTATGAAGGTAATGGGGATTCTAAGTCAATTTGGGTTGACTGCATTTGCTGATTAAAGGAAGTATTTTGAAGAAAAGTCAGAAGGAATCAGTCTGTTTATTTAGTGGTAATTACTTTACAAAAAAAAAGAAAACATTGAGAGTATAAGGAATAAAAGTGTATAAAGAATATACAGAGTATAAAGAATAAAACGTGAAAAATGTGTGATGTGTGTATTTTAGGACGAAGAAAAGACAGTTACTGTGTGTATGAAGAGTTGAAATGTTACTGTGATAGATGTACTGTAGATGTGAAGTGAGTAATGAAATGTGATATGAAGGCACGTCCTATGTGTTTAGTTATAAAATTTTATACAACTATTAAAAATTTAAAAGATGGTGTGCCATCTCAGCAGAATCCAACAACAGTTTATGCCAGATTTGATGTGACGTCAAAGCTTTTCCTATTCTGAAGTTGGAATGGGAGGTCATTAATAAGAGAAATGGATAGTATATGTGGTTACAATGCAACTGAAATGAGAAAATTGTATTTTCCTATTGGTAAGTCTTACCAAATGGCTCTAATTGTAACTGCAGGAAAGGGAAGGCTGTTGGATTGGGCTTGGATGGCATTCAACTAATAACAGCTTGAGGGCAGCTGCAGCATTTATGTATCTGTAATGGATAGTTACAGAATACTTTGAATCTCCCAGGGGTAAAGTGTCATATTCTAGCAATTTTACATACACCTTGATATTATTAAGTTTGAATAGAATTTTATTTTAGTTTTGTTTTCAGTACTTCCCAGCAAAGAAGAACATCTTGAATATTGTCCGTTGGTGTCCGTCCAATTGTGGAAGGAATTTTGTTAATTTTTTATCAAAAAGGCATACTCTCCTAGTTCCATTTTGTCTGCATTTCTCTCAAACTTTTCTTTTTAATTTTTCGTAACTTCTGTCTAGAAATTTACTCATGTAACAGTTATTTATGATAATTCAGGCCTTCAGGCAGTTATTTTATCACACATGGTATTCAGGAATAAGGGGGAAACTTGTAAGGAGATCAAAGTTACAATGTTACATCAGGTATCAAACTAGTTTTAGATTTGGCATCTTTGCAATATGGAAGGTTGCTTCAAAAGGAAAACTGTAGATTGATCTTGAATGAAAACCTCAACTCAACACTAGCACCTGTCTCATATATATATATATATATATATATATATATATATATATATATATATATATATATATATATATATATATATATATATATATATATATATATATATATATATATATATATATATATATATATATATATATATATATATATATATATATATATATATATATATAACGCTAATTCCTACTGTACGGGGAAATCGATGTATCGCGGTTTCGTTAAGGCGAAGAAAAAAACAATAAAATACATTAAAAAATATTTCCCCTTTTGGAAACGAGATATACAGCAACGTTTTTTCAATGGCCCACCATCCGTACGTGTTAAAAGATACGGGTACGTAACTTGGTCAACATTGAAGTAATAGCATGTGAATCATGTGGTGAAACGGACGTTACCATCCGTCTACGTATTTCTATATAAAAAGCGTGTGATTTCGCAAAGTCGACCTGATTTTTTCCCCTTTTAGACGATTTCTCCTTTTAGGCACATTTTTTCATACAATATTTCCCCCTAAACGGATGATAACGTCCGTTTCACCACATGATTTACATGCTATTACTTCCATGTTGACCAAGTTACGTACCCGTATCTTTAAACACGTACGGATGGTGGGCCATTGAAAAAGCGTTGTTGTATATCTGGTTTCCAAAAGGGGAAATATTTTAAATATTTTTTAATGTATTTTATTGTTTTTTTCTTCGCCTTAGCGATATATCGATTTCCCCGTACAGTAGGAATTAGCGTTATATATATATATATATATATATATATTATATATATATATATATATATATATATATATATATATATATATATATATATATATATATATATATATATATATATAACGCTAATTCCCACCTTAAGGGGAAATTGTTATATCTGCTTGTACATAGGGCGAAAAAATGATAATAAAATACATAAGAAATAAATTCGCCCTAACGTCTAAAAATATAATTAACGTTATTTCAATGGGCAGCCATCCGTTCGTGTTAACAGCTAGGTGTCCGTAAATTTGACAACTTGGAAGTAATGGCATCTAGTTTGTAAATCTAAGAGGGCGCCCTTGTAAGTTTACGTATTCCTATAGAAAAAGTGTGTGGAAACGTTAAGGCGAAACTTATATTTCACCCGAATTTTTTTTTCCCCTTAAGGTCGACTTTTCAACAACGACTTTCCCCCTAAGTGCCGAATTAGAGAAATATATATATATATATATATATATATATTATATGTTGTAAAGGTTGAACATTTAACACATTGGTCTTAACTCCGATCTTCACAGGACGTTTCTCTGCAGTGCTTAAAGTGAAGTTTATTCGCTTATATTAAAACGGTAGATAGTACAAGAATGTGTTATGTCTGCCTGCTCAGATTACATTCCTTTGCCCCCTGCCCTTCCATGTGCTTCAAAAAAAAAAATGTTCTGGCTACTCCAGTTACTTTACATTCCAAAATGTGATCGGTGTAATGTGGTTACAAAGTGTATTGTCTTTACAAGCTGTCTTCACATAAAATGTTGGTCATTTATCCAAGTCATATAAACATTTTAAAGGAAACCAAAGCATGTGTGTGTAGTAGTATATGAGTAACATTGCAATTTGCATTGCTCAATGGGCTATTAAAGTTTTCAACATTTCGTATCTCAACAGTGGAATCAACTGTAAATGTGAGAATTTGACCATCAAGTTCAAGTTGTCAACGATTGCAATATATGTATATTTTTTCACCTTGAGTCCCTTTTTGACGTAGGAGGTATTTGTGTTGGGGGTGGGGGAGGTGTATGTTTCGTTTGTGGTAAATGTTGGGCTAAGGAGAGTGTGTCTTGAATGGTATTTTACACCTTGAACTTTGCATTCTTTATTCTGACAGTAAAATTTAGTGTTGAGTTTACTACTATTGATAATTTTAAGTAAAACTAGTATGTGGAAGAGCGCTCCCTAGATGGACCTGCCAATTCATTTATGAAATTGTTTTCAATACATGTGGAGGCACAAGGAACAAATTCTTTTCTGTTTAATTTATCTTGAACTTGTGAACAGATTCAAAGCTATTTTATCACTTCACAAATTTAATTGCATAAAAGACTTTTTTGAAGAAATTCCAAGAAATTTCTTTTCCTTGATGAGCTTTGGGTAGTGTCAATTAATGACATAGCCTTAATAGATGAGGAATGTTGGAAATGATTTGTGGATAATGAGAGTCTATGTATTACACAAGACAAAAATAGACTCAGTTTTGCACATAAACTGACCAAAAAAAAAAGATATGAACAGTTATCCATAAAACTTAAATTGTTTGGAAACAGTATATTTTGTCAGGATCTTCATGATTCATTTTTCTCAAATATTACTGAAATACAAGACAGAAGACAAGCCATTATTAGTCCAAGCAGTCAGTGAAAGACCATGTGGCTTAGAATGGTAGAAATTAGAAAATCTGAGCTCTTTAAGAAGTGTGTGACGGGGGGGGGGGGGGGGGGGAGGCAAAACCATTCCCTTCCCCTTCCCCAATGACAAAAAAAGTCAATACCATTTAATTCTCAACTACACCAAACATATGAATGCTTTTGTGCCCTAAGTTTTAAAAACAAACTTTGTGATCTTTTACTAAAATTCTACTTTACCTATGCCACTGGCCTTAAACATTTACTTCCACAAGAAATATCAGCTGCTCCACTTTTTGTCAAGTTAAGAATGTCAAAAGTATTTACCCTTGAAACTGTACTTATTAAAAGTTTTTGAGTACATTAGCATACTGACACCTACAAATTGCCAGTTCATTTGTAAGTCAATCAGTCTTCTATTCAGGTTGACACACCTTTACGATGGAGTCTACAGCTTTACAATATTTGTGACATACATACTTTTTCCAAAAGTCCGTACCTCCCCAGAAGGGACACTAAAGACTTCACTGACCAACCCTTGACCCTTGGACCTCTACATTCATGGGTCTATTATGCATGGCTCCATTCTTAACTGGCTGAAAAGAACAGATACTACACATGATCTTAGCCACAAGGGCAGAGAAACATGTGAAGTACAATGAGATGCATGCTAAAGATTTACTATTATGAGGTAGTTTATGGCTCAATCTTTATCACAGATGCATAATATACAAACTTGTAGTGAGTATGTACTCAAACCCATACTTTGGCACAATACCTGTACTAGAAACCCATAAGAATGGATTTGCACTCATTTGTACTCACAGATTTTGAAAATTGAGCACTGGTACTAATGAAAAATTTTGAATTCATACTCCTAAGTGCAATGTACTTGTACACAGAATGATAGATATCTCAATTTGACAACGTACTGGTACTCAGGAAACACGTTGGAACTGATACTCATACTTCTTTGCACCTGTACTCAGTGTCAGAGTTGTAATCGAGTCACTAGATTCGTGACTCGAGTCACCAATTGTCAAACATTTCCGAGTCATGACTCCAGTCACTGTGCTATTTCAATGGGGAAATTACTCCTGAATTCTCTCGAGTCACTATCATTTGAGAAGTGACTCAAGTCGAGACTCTTTCCAACACTGCTCAGTGTCATAGGTAATTCCCTCTGAAAGTATGAATATCATGCATCCTTGCTCAAGAAAATGTACTCATACTTATGAGTGTACTTATACAATATCAAAATTGTTACAGTCCTTGAACCTACCATCATTAGTAATGGGGTTATGAATATGTTTCCATCTGATACAAGAAGATGTAGAAATCTAACCTATACACATCCACCATTGCTGCTTTGAAAATTAATTACAAAAATCTGAACACTGCCATGCCAATGGACAGCTCACTGTAGGACACAAATATGACTACTAAATAATTCAAGCAGTTGAGAGAACTGTTGATATGAAGAAACCTCAAACTTTTAAGATCCTACCACAGTGATACATTTTACACCCCTTACCCATGCTTAACCTAATCTAGTTTTAATAACTATTAATGTACATTTACAATCAATTGAACCATCCACTTAAATGTAGTATGCACTGGAGTCCACCAATTTCCAGCTGTAAAGGGAGGGGGTTATTTCTCTCATTTTTCTCCCACCAATCCCCCTCCTTATGCACATGCCACTTAACCAAAAGCAAATTTTGCTGACATTTGGAATCAAATATGATTTGGATGGTATTAACTTAACTGACAACATACATTCCACATTATTGCCTTTGGAATATCAATACACCAATATGAAACTTATTAAAATGAAACCTTTATCAAAGAAAAAAAGGGCTTGCCTACATTGATTGGCAAGCTTCTTCTCTTGACAAATTCTGGGTAAATCTCTGTCCAAGTTTGTCAGCTCACCTTATATGTAAATAAACATAGTCCAAATTACTACATACAAAGTTTTAGAATATGTTGCTAAATTCCATTCACAGAAATACAGGGAAAGAGAAGGACATGATTATCACTGGCTACCCACTGATATGGTGAAACTATGAAATTACTGGGGGCACTGTTCTTCAAAATATCATGCTGAACTTCTCCCCATTAGATTAGGTAGCTCCCAAACACCTGCAGATTACTTGCCTGGGTGGGTTTTTCCATTTGACTAGCTGAGCAAACAGTTCACATCCTCCCACACCTCAATCAGGCTGTTGAGCTGCTGTTCTGTGTGCTTATTGTGTAACTAATAATACAGTTGACTCAGAAAGATAGAATCTCCTTTGTGCTAGTAAATAAACTCTCACAGTTCAATGAGCTTGGTGTATTTGCAGAAGAAATAAACCACTGAGCTCAGTGTGGTCGCACAGGAGGCAAAAGAGATAAAGTTACAGTGAGATGAGGACTAGGAGAGCTAAAATTTGCTACCTAAATGTAATGGAGGAAAGTTTCTCATGATGGAAAGAAGAACAGGTGACAAGAGACACAACATCCAGTTACAATAACTGACTCTTCCATTAAATAGTATTTACAATTTCAGTAGGGTAACCAGCAATGGCTTATGGATTAACCTCACATTCAGTGGCTTCTATCTGAGCAATTAACAAAATATTTTCTATGTTTACAACTTACAATATATTTCAGTACTTAAATAAGGGTGTTATTCAAAATGAAGAAATTCATTTTAATTTTTGAAAAATATGTTTGACAAAATGGCAGCAATCACAGAATTTTTTGTGTACAATTTGTACTGAACATGCAGAACCTTGCAAAAGGGACTCACTGTGTCACAGGGCAAGGTGCCAACACTTTCTAATATGTTATCCACCACATATTCGACTCTGCAGTGCAAGACTACAGCCATTGATCAGTCTTTATGTGACAACCAAAGGTTACCTGCTCTTTTTTTTTTTGGTCCAGTGTAATCATTTACACACACAACAAAGTATTCTCAAATATGTAGTGTAGTGCTTCATCATAGCCGACAGCAATACAGGATATCACAAAATCTGTTTTTTATTCACAATTTTATACTTAATGGTGGAAAGATATAATCCATCTAATTTCTTGTTTTTTTTTTTTTTTTGGCTTTGTTTTTGTTTCATTTCTTTCTTTACTGTTTTGCTGAAAATGACTTATTGCTTGTACAATGTTTAAGGCCACTACACATTTCAAAATATGTAGTCGCAACAATTAGACTGTGAATTGACTGAATAATGTCAGTATTCTACTATTACATCTCTCTTCTTCCAATAGATCTACCAGAATTTATATTACCTTTAAAACAGGGTCATCAGCAGTATCACAAACTTTACTGTTTTTCTTTAAAATGTGTACAATTTCTTTTAATAGCATCAAAAAATTTACTGTAACAGCCTACTTTTTCCGAAGTCCCCTCGACTCTTTGGCGAAGGGCCGAAGGGCAAAAACCGTTACTCCGGGAGGAATTCTGCTAACCACAGGGACACTCAGATTTAACACATCCAAACCCTTGACCTTTAAACCTCTACATCATAGGTCTGTCATGTGTGTCAACATTCTAGACTGGCTGAAAAGAACAGATACTACACAAGATCTTAGCCAAAGGGCCAAGAAGTGATCACAGATACAAAATATGATCTTAGCCAAAATAATCTACAGTGTGAACACTAACAAACAAGTATGACTGGTACAAGAGGGTTCTTCACAGTTTCTTGGTGAAGTCTAAATTATGTTTTCCACAAAATGACTTACAGTGGTATGCTGTGGTCATAATTGATTCCCACACAAGTGACTACACAATTTGACATGTTACCTTAACCTGGGACAAGGATAACCAGAAACCATGCAGCAATACAGCAACTTGTTTTTTGCAAGACTGACATCAAGTGATGCAAAAAACAAATTTTTAAGCACTGACCTGTTGATTGGTTGAATAAGGTCATATCTCAGCCACCTGTACTGCTAACATTTTAAGTGCACTGAAGTGTGCAGTCTCTACATTAATGAGGATAATGGTCTAAGATCAGAAGAAAGGTTAGAGTTGAATGTTTACTGAAAAATATTTATTTAAATTATCTTTCTACTATTAATATAACAAAGCATAATTAAGAATACAAGCTGCCTTGAAGTCATTGATTTAACTTAGTCAAAAAAAAAAAAAAAAAAGAAAAACAAAGGTTTGAGAAAAGAGACAGGATAAACAATAAACCTCTTTGAGCTTCTTTGTGTTATCTTTGTGTTAAAATACAGCCCAGACTTATACAAACTACTTTTATTATTTCAAGGTCATGTTGGGCAGGAAAGAGGGAAGTCTGTAATATATGACTAAATATTTGTACCATCAGGTCTGATACAACCTTTAAAAGGTCCTACCACCATTATTTACAATTTAGAACCCATAAAACTGAACCATACATCAAGATTGTCAGAGGTATGAAAATGAGTAAAAACATAACCAAGAAAAAGAGACAAAAAAAAAAAAAACACAACATGAAATGATTACAATCAGATATTTGCGGGTCTATTCTGGAACAATTCGTCGACAACTGCTGGATCAGCCATGGTTGAGATGTCTCCAAGATCACGTTCATTCTTTGCCACTTTACGAAGAACACGTCGCATAATTTTTCCTGACCGGGTTTTGGGGAGACCTGGAGCATTCTGAAGAACCTCTGGGTGGGCATGGGCACCAATCCTCTTGCGCACTGGTGAAAAAACAGAATAACAATTGGTTCTAAGTATTATTACAGTTCTATACAAAGTACAGGCTTCTACTGACAAAGTCTATATTTGCTAAGAATGGTCATAGACAATGAAGACTGTATTTTTGTTTTGTTATGCTTTTTGTGTGTGGCTTTTTTTTTTTTTTTTGTACTTGTCATGAAAGAGGATGTCTTCGAAGAGGGAGAAAGTGCATGTGCAATTTGACTATCATTAACAAACTCAATCCAGGGGTTACAACCATCTGTTGACCTTACTTTTGTTAATTTTGTCAATATTGCTAAAGTTTTTCTTTTTTTTTCTTGTACTGAGTGGTTTTTGAACCACTTTCTTGTCTTCACAGAGTTAAAAATGATGAAAGTGAAGCTGAGAAAGGCAATGTAACACTTCTATCAGTTTACAGTCTGACAAGAAATGAGGGACACTCCTACTGGACAGAGAACCTTGTTTCAATATTTAACTATGAGCGGTACAATGGTTGTGAGGTTAGCATAGTCCCCAGGGGCGTGAGAACATTTAGAAAGGAAATATCTGGGTGAACTCTGTAGAGTGCTTTGAGACCAATAGACCTTATGCATATGATGTCACAATGGAGAAAGTGCACCCTCTTTTGGAGGAAAATGGCAGAAAAGCATGTATCATTGCAAGTTACACCAATAAATGCAGACAGCTGATTCGTCAACTAATCCTATACGTGCGTAAGTCTACTACACGTGCGGCGAAATCCACGCTGTTCGTGCACGTGTGCTTCATTGTTTTCACCCAAAATGACATTAGTGTGATGTCAATGCATAAGGTCTATTGTTAGTTAGAAGTATTATATAATAACTACTGGTGTCGCTGTTGTTAACATGCTTTATGATTATTCTTATCCTTAAGGCCGATTCATACTTCAGAACAGCGCTTTAACGCTATGAAAGTTGAACACTGTTCAACTTTGAGCTATTGGCCTACAAGAGCAATGGATGACCATATATGGTTCTTACAGCTCTATAGCACAATAAAATGTGGAAGTGTAAAGTGTAAAGGCCAGTTTATACTTCAGTATAGCACTATATAGCTATGAAAGCTGAACACTGTTCAACTCTGAGCTATATCTGTGATTGGCCTTGAAAAGCAAGAGATGACCATATATGGTTCTCATAGCTTTGCAGTGAGTGAAAATTTGGAAGTATGAACCAGCCTTAGCCATTAAAAGGCCTTCATACTTCAGTATAGCGCTATAAAGCTATGAAAGCTGACCACTTTGCAACTCTGAGCTTTGCCTTTGACTGGCCAGAAGAGCAAGGAATGACCATAAATGGTTCTTATAGCTTTATAGTGTGTGAAAATTTGGAATTTTAAACCAGCCTTTATGCTTATCCTTATCCTTTAAAATAATACTTTTATATAAATGATCACACTCACCATGTTGCTTGATTGTAGTTTCAATTTCTTCACCATACGGCACTCCCTGTACAAGAGTGACAAAGCAATAGCAACACTGCCCCTTTAGCGGATGAGGGTAGGCTACAGCCGCAGCCTCTGCTACTTCTGGTAACTCAACAACAGCAGATTCTATCTCTGCCGTGCTGAGGAGATGACCAGAGACATTAAACATGTCATCAATTCTACCAGTGATCCAGATGTAACCATCCTTGTCCCTGCGGCACCCTGTTTTTCAAAAGTAATGTTCCATTTTAATGTTGTTGAAGTACCATGCTAAAACTGGGAAAGGATCAACTCTGCCTGATGCAGAGTTACTGCTTTTCAGCAAAACATTAGTAAAGTTAGTTTCCATGACTTTAACACACAACTAGCAGTTAAAGCCCTATGCACAGGGTTAAGGCCCCTTCTTTACTCTTACAAATCTAATACAGTTGTAGCCTGTATAAGCTCATTTGAAGAAGAAAAATAAGAACCTTCTATAAACATACATTTTTTTTCAAGCACATCATAGTTCCAAAGCAGTTCAGCTAATAATTCTGCTTTAAAAGGGAATGTAAAGTGATAACTAAAACATTACAATATACCTAAATATGGATTGTTACAAATGAAATCCACACCGTTTTCTGTGATTAGCATATGAAAGGGCAAATTTCAAATACCTTAAAAGAGACCCTTTCAAGCTGAAACAATTTACAGGTTTTTATGGCTGTGTACATGTTTGCATTAGCTACATAAATATGTGGCCCACCACCACAAATTAAGCATTATGCTGGCTCCAAAGTAAGTAGCTTCAATCAGTTAAACTTTCTTGTCATTTTAACTCAATAAAATTGTGAGCATTTTGTACTTTAACTTTTGAAACATATTAGAATTTGGTACTCCTATGATTTTGGTGTCAAAAGGGGGCTCCAAATGTTCTCTTTTTGTTGGTACTAAACACTCACTATTGTCTATGACCAGTATAAAACCTGATCAACCGTAGTGCCTCACATATACATTAGAAATGACAACCAACAAGCAACTACCGTGATCCTACTTAAAGAAATCCTCCCAAATACTTCTATATGGACACATGTAGCAACATAATCTCCTTACAAATAAAATAAGTAGATAATTTTCGGTTTTCTAGTCCATGTGGCATTTTTTGAGGAAAAATACCCAGAATTCAAGAACTTTCAAAACCATATGACATTCCAGACTCTTATCCAGACTTATCCCCCTCCTGACGGCAGGGTAACCCTGTCCATAAGTATGACTTACCATCCCCTGTGCGGTAGTAACCAGGGAATGCTTTGAAGTATGTTCGTTCAAACCTCTCGTGATCTCCATACACAGTTCTCATCATGCCTGGCCAGGGACGCCTGAATACCTATGACAAAAACACAATTGGCCTGGTTTTAAGTATGAAGCTAAAAAAGTCTGTGAAATTTTATCACTAAATTAACTCAGTGCTGCAAAAAGTTCAAGGAATCCATGGAATTTTTGTCACTAAAATCACTATGTCAAATACAGAAATTTTGCTGAATACAGACCAACAAAATTTCCCCCCTGATTGTAAAAATTCTCCTCAGTAAGTTTACTTCTAGCTCCTTCTCCAATAAAAAAGAAAAACACTGGTCTAGTGGACCTCTTCGACAAAGTTACAATGGTCTTTAAGAAGTCTAAATTGCTCAAGGCTATATCCACACACTACTGTGTGGGAGCTGTCTGCCATACTGAGTAATCCATATTCAGTAATCTGCAAAGGCATCATTGACCATTCAGAAGGATGCTTTTGTGAGAATTACAGTCTCCACTTGTATTTAGAGATATGGGGATATTCTTACAAGTTTGGGGCCAGGCAACAGTCCCTTTAAGTGGTGTCAAAGAGAGACATCACATCATAGTTTAAGTAAAAACAACACATTGGCCAAACTTTGTAATACACTGAGCTGGGTAATAGAAGCCTACATTGAGAACACATCTTGATATTTTCTGTACAAAATGATGCAAATGACACACAGGAATAAAATTTAAAAAAAAAATTATATCCTTTTTAAAATTTGAGGTATCAGACAACTTTTCCAGTAATATACAATATCACAGATTTGATTTGCAGAATGTGTTGTTTTACAGAGTGTGTTGTTTTGTGTACGTGTCTGTTGTAAATGATAATCCATCAACAAAATGTACAGTTGCATTATTTACTGCTGAGAATGCATTCACAAATAATGGTCAATTACCTAAGTATATTTTAAGAATTCCATACACAGAATTTATCATACAAAAGCTTGTGTATGAGCCTTAAAGGGGGGAATGCAGCTGACATAATTTTGTTTGAAACATCAGCTAAATCTTATTATTCTTCCCTAATTTGCCCTAGATGTATCTCTCACATGTTTCAGAAAAAAATATTGCATACGATACATGAATGCAATTATTTAGTTACGAACAAAATTGTCACATGATTTAAAAGAGCCAATCACAAAGTAGGATATCATAATCAGGGTATCCTAACTCAAGTTAGGGTGATTGCATTTTCCCTTCATAAAATAGACATTTTACGTAACAATGTATCGTAAAAATAGCACTAATCAACACAAGAAAACGAAAAAGCAATTTATCAAGTAAAAGTTTCAGTCATCTCTCAGATTATTAGAAAAATTAAAACAGTGAATTTGATGAGGGCTGAGAGTTCCACATGTTGGAACCCATGAAGCAGACTGCTTGTTGGATAAAAGCCTTAGAGGGAATAAAAACGAAGTTTTCTGCATGACGAAACTGAAAGGGAGGTTAAATGTTAAACTTGACCCTAAGTTTCATTAAATGGAGCTAATGCCAATTCATAAACAATATGCATTTATAAATAAAGACCAGATTAATAGATAAGGCCTCTTTCCTTCAACAGGAGTGAATGTCCTTGCCACTTTAGCTCTTCCCTCTTCACATCATTGTATGAAACACCATGAGATAAAACATTTACCATGTTTACTATTAAAATTAAAGCAGCTACAAGAATGATAAAGACTTACTAGTGATCCTTCACCTTCTCCTTTTACAATTTTCCCATCATCTCTCAGTACTACTGGATCAATACCAAAAAATGGTAAAGTCTGTGGGGAGAAGTTTCTAAACTCCATGTAACACTGGTAATACAGGAATTCATTTTTTTCTCTTGAAAACAGACAAAACTCAACTGATGACAAAGCCAAATGAAAAATGATATCAGCACTCACAAAAATTCTCCACTACATTATTCATGGGACATATGGGAGGTATGGTAAGCTATAAAATGGGACCCTCTGACAAATGAATCAAGATGTGCTAATCCAGGGAAGTTACTGTTTTGTAACATCTCATGTGAGACACTATCATTTTGAGAAACTTCTCTCATTAAATAATCAGCTTCATGGCCAATCTATGAATATTAAAAAGCTTTCTTTAACAAAATTTATTCTAGTCTGTGGGGACACATTTTGTGAATATTCATGTTTTTTAGCTACTGACTTTGATATTCATTACGAGGCTAACTTTTATATGAATATTCATCGAACTCACCGCAGAACCAGGTTTCATGGGAGTTGCCCCAGGTAATGGAGTGATAGTATGTCCACCCTGTTGAAAGAAACAGAAATGTACTACTGCATCACTCCTTGGAAACAAGAGACAGGCCAAGGGTCAAGTCTAATAAATCAAATGAATCATTATGACATTATTTTAACTTACCCCTTCTTCTTGGGGTTTAGCTGATCACTGCCATAGTGGTATATGGTAGTGTTTGAGAACACTCTGATATAGGCTTGAATGTTCTTATATCTTATCTGGTCATAGTATCTGATGCTCCTCAGAGACACTTTAAGGACTGAGATTTAAAACTGATCAAGAATTGTCTCCAGATTATAATACATGCTGCTTATATCACCACCTCAATCATTTTACAATAAATTCACCCGTATGAAATTGTCTTAACCTAGAATCTTTGATTTCGAAAAATTTGGAACTCCAAGTGTCTTGCATTTCAAACTTCCATTTCTTTTCATTCCAATTAACTGTTATTTTTTCCTGATATATATCTACAGAAAGTAAAGTTCAAGAACAACTGACATCAACACTTCTAAAGAGAAGTTTATCTAGGCCCTTGGTTCTACAGTGGCTGCACACAAAGTCATGTGTAGCCCATGTCAAGCTCTAGAATGGCTGGAGGAAGATTCAAGGAGCCCAAAATTTAAAAGAGAAAGCAAAAATTTATGAATTTAACTCTGGCTACTACAACTTTTGCAAAGTTAGATACTAAAATACTAAAGTAAGAGTTGCCCACCACTCTACACTTTAGAGAACTCTTGGATCTATACTATGCAACCCCAGCTTAGACAATTTCACTCCTGCCATGAAAACATCTGTCCAATTGTTCTTCCAAACACTCAGGCTGCCAGACTCCTCACTGACTCTTGGAAATATTTTCCTAAGCTTAAACAGTAAGTCCAATGGTCCTTGTGAAATTAACTGTACAAAGCACAGTAAAAGGGAACCTTTTTTGACTGTGACTGTGGCTACACATGTATAATTGTGTGGTGACTGTTAAATCTACATTAGCTTCAAATCTGACCAAATGATTTGACTGAGTCTTATGTACATAATTGCAGCAGTGTCCAAAGGTTAATGAGGTAGACACTACACCACAGGAAGGGCACAAATTCCGTAAGGAGAAAAGTTCTAAGAATCAGTTGAGAGCACTCAGACAAATAAAGTTACCTGACTTGCCAAAGTCTACCCACTTATGAAGCAAAGGATCAACTTACCGTTTCAGTCTGCCAGAATGTATCTACAATTGGACATCTGCTGTCTCCAATGACCTGGAAGTAAAACATCCAAGCCTCTGGGTTGATAGGTTCCCCTACTGTACCTAGAACTCGTAGGGACTTACGGCTGTACCTGTGAAGCATCAAATAATACAAACATTAAATATGACTGTTGTCTCTGAAAAAAAGTTTGTGGTTGTTTGGAAGTAATAACAAATGAGGAAAAAATATTTGTTTTGCCTTAAATTAACAAGATACGTTATGACATGACAGTAACCAAAAAGGCACAGGTCGGGGTCATACATGGAACCATCAACTGAAAGTTTAACTTGATAGAGATATGATAACAGGGTACGCACCAAACTAAACCATTCAGAGAAGTATGCACATAGTTCTCAAGGACAAACTGTTCTCCATTTTAGCAATGCCATTGCTAGGAGAAAGAATCAACTTGCAAAATGGACATTGGACATGCTGTTTTGATCTGAGGAATACCTTCTTCTGATGAAGAAGCTAGCTTCAAAATATTTTTAGAAAGTTTCTCTCCAACTTTAAGACAGTCTTTAACACTACCATCACTTTGACATAGCAACAGGAATCCAACAAGCACCATTAAGGAGCATGATGACTTACTTTTTGACTGGTTCTTCTCCATACTTCATCAGGGTACGAATTAGAGTTGGAGCAGTGTAGACGATGGCGACATTGTACTTGTCTGTGATCTGCCAACTGCGTCCAGGATCAGGGTATGTTGGTACCCCCTCAAACTGAAACAGATAAAACCAAGGGGGAAATTATCTTTAAGTGACGGGGTTCCTGTCAGTACAAGAGAAGTTATTGTTGCAAGAGTCAGAATCTTGACATGTTTAACACAGGGAACAAAATCATGGCAAAACACTCCTGCTGCAAAATTTTCATTTTGAAAGAAATGTAAAAGTATAGAAAAAGCAGTCATAGCTGGATGAATGAAACAGATTTTCAAATGGAGACATTTGAATTTGGGAAGAATATTCAAGTAAAGGATCATCTCCCCCTCCCCCTCCCTCTCCCCCTCCTCCTCTCCTAGCAATAATGAAAAACATGACAACCATAAAAGGACTGAGTATTTCTAAATATGGAAAGAGAAGAAAAAGAGGTAAAATTAATGATGGTACAGTGCTTAATGCATCTGCACATCCTGAAAAATTCCCCCAACTATAGGGATCGAAATAAAAGAATAGTGAATAAGATGAAATGATGATGATTATGTGGACACTGCAACTCTATCCAGGGGTCCACAGAAAATATGGGTGCCCTGTGATTCACCCTATATCAGCCTAACACCAGCACACACCAAGTATGGAAAGCATCCAAGCCTCCTGTTTTGAACTGTTTACCAAATGGGCATCACAAACAAACACACATATACACCACTGGAATTCTCATCCCAACCACTGCACACATGAAATAGAGCTCACTGCAAGCAAACTGCTTGATAAAATGTCCCTGAATTCTAAAGATTTGAAAGAGTAGAGGGTTGATAATCTAAATGATGAATCTTACCAAGACACTGGTTGCACCATTAGCCATGGGTCCATAGACAACATATGAGTGCCCTGTGATCCACCCTATATCAGCGGTACACCAGTATATGTCGTCTTCATGAAAGTCAAAGCTGTACTTGAATGTGGTGGCTGTATATATCATGTAACCAATTTGAGTATGGACAACACCCTTTGGTTTCCCTGTTGAGCCACTGCAAATCAAACATACAAATGACTTCCATGTAACTTAATATTAAGCTCATGACATGTAAATGGATTTCTAATGATGTGTTTCACATATACATTAATAGAACATTAACTTTTGTCTATTGTGCCTAAAAACTATGCCCTTTGCTGGAACTCATCAACAAAGAATTTACCTTTGAGTTGGCATTAAGTGGGGTTGAGTACAATATCAGATGCAGTGGCAAATGCCATGCTCACCAAGGACTTCATAAGGTAGGTCATGGATCAACACCTGCAAGGTAACCTGAACTAGCTTTCAGAAGGTAACCAGCCAAACATCTACAAATCCCTCAAAATCCTGCTCCCAGCATCATCCTTCTACATTCCTGACGAGGATATTTTCCCACTTTTAAGTCACTGTTCCAAACACTTTGATGAGTAGAAAACCGTTACTCTGCACACAACTTTGAAGGTCTTATGTGAAAAACACCTGAATAGGACAATAACTGAATCTCACAACCAATAAACCTTTCAATTTCCCCAATTTTGAGCTCTGCTTGAGCTTTGATAAACAAGTGTAACTCCAATCCCCAGAAAATCTCCACCATGCAGAAAGACCCATCAGACTCACAGACATTTGCTTAGCAAGGGGTGCAATTTTACCATCATGCCACCTCTTCAATCAACACCTGCATCATCCTCAGGTGCCTTCACTTAACATCCAAGATCCATACAAAAACTTGTCACAAACCTGAGAACTATTCTACAGGGATGTAGCTAGCCAAATTTGAGTGCCAGGTAATTGTCTGATCTGGGGAAAGCATCTCACCCCACCCCATGGCATCTATGCCATTTTTCAGCCATTAATTTTTCATGTTTCCCTTAATTTACTTTGGGGAGTAAATTTAAGGCTAGTTTTAGGTCTAAGTAGGCAGATTTGTGGTGGGCGGGGAGACGTGGGTTTGCCTGGAGTGCTGGGCGGGAATATCGAGTGCTGGGTGTCACCGCCCAGCGCCGCCTACCGTAACTTCATCCCTGCTATTCTATAAACCCCTTTCACATGACATATTTTTTTTTATGCTACCAACATTTAAGGGATGATTGGGGAGATCATAACGTTTGCACTTGTGTGTACATTATATACCTACCAGTGGCACTCCTACCTCACCTTGATCAATCGGATACTTTGTTTAATGGGAGTACAATTGTAACTTGCCCACCGGGAGCAGCTACAGTAGAACGTGGAAGGAGACAGAAGGCAGAGTTTAATTTATGCTAATACTTTAAGACCACTAAATCAAATGAAAATTAGTAAAGATAAGCTGTTTATTTGGCTCAAAGGGATTTCTTTTCTTTATGCAGTGGCTCCAGTTCAATATCATTTCACCTATCACTTTTGTTCATGTCAACCAATCCATAAGCCCCCTACTGCAGATGTAGCAGGTGACAAATCCCTTTTGTGTTAACTTCCAAACCCAGTCTATGTCTTATAGAACTGTCAAGAAAGATAGAAGCAACAGATTCATGTGTGAACTAGGCGGTGGAACCTCACTTCAAAGCAATGTATCTCTAGCAAAAAAAAAAAAAAAAAGCAAGCTCCCTCTTCCAATGTAGTGGCTTTTTTACGTTACTATTACAAACCTAACCTAAGTCAATATGAGTTCATAAACATACCTTGTATACAGAATAAAGAGTGGGTCTTCAGCATCCAGCCACTCAGGATCACACTGGTCACTAGCTGTGGCCATCTTCTCATGCCACCAGTAGTCCCTGTCCGTCACTATATTTGTCTGACCATGAAAGAGAAGGAACCAAAATTTGCTAAATTTAAAGCAAAGACATTTCCAGAACTTTTACAATATTATTCCAAATGTCAGGACAAGTTGCATACTGCAATGACAATTCACAATGATTAATTGTATATGTGGTTGAAATTTTGTTTGATTTAGAAAAGAAAAAATTACGAGCAAAGCTACTGAGAGATGTAACAGTTCAACAAATTTAACATGGTCAATTACAGTCAATCTCCTCCATATAATTAGGCCATTCTTACACAAAAATATATTCTTGAAGCCAACAGATGTCAAGATGCAAAAAAACCAACAACATTACACAAATAAAGCATTTCCACTCAATTCTGCAGTTATACAATTTGGCAAGTTCTGAGTTTTCTCCTTCCCTTGACCCATCTTTTAATCCTCACCCAAAGAGGTTTTGTAACATAAAGTTGGCACACATGTTGTTATGTTTGGGGTCACATATATCTTACCTCCAAATCAAAACATGGTCGTTTAGCATTGGGAGATGATGGTTCCTTCTTCTCGCTACTGTCTGTTGGTCCTAGATGACGTACTGTTATGACAGTGTGGACTTTCAGGCCACTACAAGAACAAACACCATGGACAAACACAGGTGGAAACTGTATCATACCAAACAATGCAATACTCTTTGAAAGGTACGATAATGATATATGCTTAGTAGTACTGCAGTAAACTTTTCACTTTCTTTTCTATTAAGTTATACTCTATCCACATTCTTATTCATAACAGTCCTTTGGTACCCTAAAAAAGGGCATCTACCTGTGCAAGCTCTGCAGACCACCACAAACATATTGCATGACTGTAAATACATTTCTTATATGTATACTATTGCGATAATCTCTCAATACAAAACAATTCAGCTTTTCTTTTAGACACAACATTAGAACAATTTTCAATTAGCAGCAGTGCCTTGTTTATCCATGAAATTGTCAAATAGGCACAAAACCTCTGCCAGGCTATTTGCTCAAGTTTGACAGTAGTTAAGTTTTAGAAGTTACAACTATCCTGAGGGGTGCTTCACAGCCTGGAGATAGGTAAGGTTGAGGATAGATTTAAGATTTCTAGAACACTATGCAGTCAGATTTAAGGTTCTATACCACCAGCCTGCTATAACAGGAAGACCCAGGCATTACAGACCAGGAGTGGTATCAAAATGGCTGAAGACCAACAAAATTTGGGTTAAGATTAGGGCGCTGCAGACTTTAATTGTATTATTTGCTTTATTTTAATGAGTATGGCACTTACAATATTACTGGTCATGAGCAGGGTTCTATCTAGTCCAAATTTAGTGTCAGAGCTTGTATCCAAATGAATGTAAAATGCAGATTGTCTAACATCATGGGGCCAGGATCAGCATGACGGCCTTCAATGGAGTCCTTTCTCAACCTTGTTGTCCTTCTGAAATTGCTTTTTTGGGGGAAACCTGTTCTTTTATCTCATTTTCTATACAAGCAGTTTCACATGACCATATCAGGGTTTGTTAACTTGATTTATACACAAGTCAGTCAACTGCAAATTTGCAATTTGCACTAAGTACCTGTCGGACAATGTGTGTCCCAGCTAGTTGCTCTTGACCTGTGCCAACCAGCATACTTAGAACCCTGGTCATAAAAGATATTGTGTGGTATGTACAGTATGTGATACTAAACCTTGAATTAAAGCTGCTCATTTCAAGATTCACATAACAAACTTACATCTATGAGCTGTACATGACAGCTTTACTGAGTCATTGATGTCATACTTACTTTTCACTTGACAAATTAATGGCATTGTCAACAACCTCCTTGAGTTTCAGTAGTTTTGAGCCTCTGTATACACCATCTGAAAGGAATAATAAAATGATCCTTTCAAATATTTATGAAAGATTTGGATAAAAACCTGTCAGACCTTTTAAAATATTACGCATTTTTACATTACTACAGTCAAACTTTACAGAAAGAGAAAGGCATCTACACTAGCTATCTGGAGTCTCTTGAAAGCTGCTAAACTTAAATGACCTCCCTTTCAAAATATCTTCTAAAAAATTCCTACATTATAAGTTATGCAAGATACTACAGAATTTATAAAGATGACAGAGTAAAAAGGGTCTCACCAATACTTAAAATCCTACTCTAAGGATCTGAAATGTGTTCTAACAGGGCACATTACTTACATGTTCTGATAGTGAAAAGAAGCATTACTCTATACCATCAGTTCTCAAGTGGCAGCACACAGACCATTTGCAACCTATAACATAACTGTTTATGGGCTATGGAAGATTCAAGAATCCTTTCTTTCTAGTAGTAACCAAACCTATTTTTTTTTTTAACTTAGTTACAACACCAAAAATAGGTGCTGGTTACTTCAAGATTATGATAAGTTAGAGTGGCCCTCAGCCCAAAACAATTCACAACAAATCCTAGCCTACTGAATACTGACAGCAAGGTTTATGTGATTTGTGGAAATATCTGTATGGAGGTAAAGTACTTCACTCAGCAGGCTAGGTCAAAGGCCAGGGTGAGTGGTCAACTTGACCTCATGGAGAAAAGCCTGCCATGATATTATAATATTAAATGTGTGAATACCTGCAGTGATGACCACATGACACTGTCCATCCTCCATTCTCCCAGCTAGAGAGTCTGCAGAGAAGCCTCCAAACTGAAAAGAAAGCAATTTTGTTGAATCTGTTTTAGGGCATACAGCAGTATCAGAATGAGAGCATGCAAATCACAAACTAGGAAAGAAAGTGATAAAAGCAACACAGAAGTTTGGAAATTTGGTCTTCTGAAAAGGACACTACATACTATTTTGAGTGATGTTGGTTCATTTTCCCATATGCTTATAAATAGCACTTCCATTACCACAATTTTTTTTCCACCTTTCAAATTTACAACACCACCTGTCAGAATTTACAACACTGACATAAACTGGGGAACTTATAAACTTGCAAGTAGTGAGATATTACAGAAAAAATGTTGAGAGCTGTCACTCCATTTGTACAGTACATACATGCAGGCATAGGATTCTATGTTTTGACATGTTCATTCCATTACGGACACAAGGTGAACACACTATTTGTCTGACAAAACTTCAAGTGATATTTGAGTGAACCATCCCAGACAAGAATGAGGTACAAGAATCCTTCAACGTTGACTGACTCAAGATCAAAGATAAGGGTAACCTCCTCAGTGTTTCAATTTGGTGATTTCATTCAACATAGCAGTGTAAAAGCAGTTTCAATTTACATTTTGAATGCAACCTACCTCAAAAACAACAGTACACTGTCTTAATAAATCAGTAGACAAACTGATAATTGTCCAAAATGTTGATACAGTAAGCTACATCACACTGACCAATTTTTCAAGTTTTTGACTGGTCAGCAGATAGGCAGGTTACAATGTATGGTAATGTTCAGTCTTACGCTCTTTGTATCTAAGGTTATCCTTGAAACTGGGGCGTTAAAGCTAAAAGCAAATAAAAAACTTCTTCATTAAGTTACATACCACTATGGAATGTACAGCACCAATCCTGGCACAGGCCAACATTGCTATCACCAGCTCAATAATCATAGGCATGTAGAGGGCCACACGGTCACCCTTCTTGACACCTGTACAAAAGAACAGCCAGGAAAATCTGTATTGCATCAATTCATCACAGAATGGAAGGATGAAGGGTGGGCAAGGTTTCCGCCAAAGGGGGGAAAGGGGGGGATTTGTCCCCCCCTCTTTCCAGAAGAAGGTGGATAAAATCCCCCCCCCCCTTTTCATTTCCATAAAAATTAAAAAAATTGTCCATATCTTGGTTTCTTACTTAAGAAGAGGACACCTTTGCAGCAATGTTTGGACTTTCATAAGTAAATGGCCTTTAAAACCCTTCAAAATGCACCTTATAGGGGTCCTGAAGCAAGCTTTTGTACCCCTGAACCCACTTTTAACTTTAGCCAGGGACAGCATCAATTTGGACTAGGGGTTTAGGAGCAATTAATCCCCCCCTTTTTTGCATTTCTGGCGAAATCCCTGGTGGGGGAGGGGTGTAAAATGACAAACCATTAGGGCACTACATATAAAATCAGTCTACAAGGCTAAACTAAGTACAGTACTGTATCATGCACATATGCCATGGCAGGTTTAATAAACCATTTCTCCTGTACTACTGTATACATAATCCCAACTGGTGTATGCTCTGTAATAATACCAAATGAAATCAAAGTTTCCTCTTTCACACATTTTTATTTTATTTATTATTTTTTTTTTTGTTTGGAGGAGGGGGATTGGTGGTTAATGCAATTTTTTACATTTGGGAGCACTTCTGATAATTTTGGGTTTACCTAAATTAAATACTGCACATATTTGGCTAACTTTAAAGCCGCGGTCACACTACAACGAATTCAGATCGGATTCCGATCCGATTTTTGTGAGTTTTCATTAAAATCTTCTCCATTTCGGGTCAGAAAGAGCCCAAAATTTGCCAACCAGTGTAAATATATGATTTGCATCAGAGGTCTATGAAAATGAAATGTTAACTGATTTTTTCGTGACGTCACATCGACAGACAACTTTTATCGGACACGCGTAGTTCGATAAAAGCTGTCTGTCGATGTGACGTCACGAAAAAATTCGTATAAATTTAATTTTCGTATTCCTGCGAAAAAATCATATAATTACACAGGTTGGCAAATTTTGGGTTCTTTCTGACCCGAAATGGAGAAGATTTTAATAAAAACTCACAAAAATCGGATCGGAATCCGATCCGAATTCGTTGTAGTGTGACCGCGGCTTTAGGGTGCTAATGAGAACATAAAAGGTCATTGTCTTTGGTGAATCTCTGCACATAGCAGGGATCTCCAGTTCTGTGCACAGTATTGTAAATGCAAACATTTTTAAAAAATGGCAAAAACCTGATGAATTTGATAAAACGTTTTTTTTTTTGCACAATGAAATGACAAAATGCACTTCTGATCAAGGTTTATGTCATTTTGACTATGGAGAGCAGTGCTTTTGCCATACGGAACAGTTGAGAAAAAATCCAAATTCAATATCTGCAGAAGGTATGGAATAATATCATTTTTGTCTCATGGTACTGTACATCCTGGGTGAAGGATCTCCCAGAAACACCTGGCACAATTTAAATGGTTTCAAAGGGAAACCAAATTTTCTCTTTTCTTTTTTCTGAAAAGACTGCACAGTAGGCATTCCTGTATGATGTCAAGTACGGGGTACTGTATACAGAAATCACATACTGTGCATACAGTATTGCAGTTCTTCAGTTTACCAATACTGACAATTTATCCTGCATGTAGTGTGATAATAAATTTTACAGTGTACAGTAGCAATCAAATGAATATATTTAACTTACAGTGCACTATTCCTTAATCTAATTACCTAACCACAGTACTGTATGTTATCAAGTATGAGATAAGTCAATTTACACTACAGATTATGCTTCATGTGCTATCATCAAACTGTACAAGTATACCACTGACACTGTATCAAATAACAGCCCAGTAAATTGAATGTCTCCAGTCAACATTTCAGTCCACTTGCATGAAACACAATTTACTGTATTGACCACAAGGAAACACCCTGTGTATGTCAGTAAAGTATTACTTGAAAGGCAACTAAAGCATATCATGAATGCCTCAAGCAACAGTTCCCTTTTTCGACAAAGTACCTAAGCCTTGGGGTCATCCATTTTTTGTCATTTCCACAAGAGTATAAAAGAATCTTTCTTCACAGCCTCTACAGCCTTCTAGAGTTTTTTTTTTCTTGAAAATACATAAAAAAATGATTTTTTGCAAATTTACAGTATTATATTTTAAAAAGTGGCCTTATATTTTAAAATTCTCTCTGTCACTCCCTACACACACTCCCCCTTTGCAACTAATGATGAAAAAATGGAAGATCTTCAAAACAGATTCATCACTCCCTGAACAATTATGAAAGCATTCAGGAGCATGTCATCAACACCACACCTGTAAAGTGCCTGAACAGTTCCTCTGTGAACAAACAATGGGATAATTCCCCCCAGAAAACTCACCCCCTGACAGTTAGCCCTGGAAAACCCAGCCTGGACAATTATCTACCAGACAATTCTCACCCCTGGAGGATAATTTTTAATTTTCTTGTGGGGGGGGGGGGTTATCTGAGCAGACATTGTCATGGGTGAGCACTGCCCGAGCTGGGAAGGGGGAAGATTTGTCTCAGGGTAGTTGTCCACAGGGGAACTGTCCACTTTGGAAATGTCAGGAGGGGGGGCAAGCAGTTGTCTGATCACATTTCTGTACAGTACTAGTACTGTGTCACCCATGGACATGCGATGCAAAGGGTAATTACTCTTACAACAATGCCCCCCACCCAAGACAATTCAAAATGTTCTTGTGAAGGGGTATATGAAGGGAAATTGTCATGGGTGGGAGCTACCTGGGGGAAATTGTCTCGGGAGTTGTTCAGAGAGCTGGGAAGGTGGGGGGGTTGTCCGGTCACCTTTCTGTACAGTACAGTACCGTGTAACTGATGGACATACAGTAGAATGCAAAGGACAACTAGCCTCTGGACAATTCCTCCCACCTAAGACAATTACAAATTTTCTTTTGGAGGGTTATCTGAGGGGAAATTGGCATGGGTGGGAGTTACCCACGGCGGGAAAAAATCAGCAAAACGGGAAGCTCCTTGCCGAGAAATTTTGCGTCTTGCGGGAAATCCCGCCAAGTCCAAAAAAAAAATAATCTATAACGATGTGAGAATTTGGAATGATTTTAAAACCAACATGAAGAAAAATAAGTGATCACTACTCTAGTTGAAACCTTTAAGAAAGAAACATTTTAATTTACCAGCTTACCAGGAGGTTTCTTTATGTCTGTTATTCTTTTATTTTTAACTGAATCCCTTGGTCATGCACTCGCGGCCTTCGATCAGCGTCCGCGCACCTGTCACCATGGCAGTACTACCGAGGTAGTACTTCCATGCTCTAACGAATCTCACTGTACGCACAGCTAATACAGTGCAGACTACAGGATGTTAAATGTTTCGGATACTGAGTCAGTCCTACCACTGTGGCTTTGTGTCCAGTCTGCCGTAACGTGCATCGTAACAAAAAATAACGTTAAGTTTGTTACTGCAACTTTTGCACTGTAAAGTACCTCAACCATGTGTTCAAATTTCTCGTAAACTGCTTTCTTGTTTATCAAAATCCACTACCTACTGTACACACTGATCCTTCGTGATAATTACGATAAAACTCTTTCTAATGCATCTCTGGGGCTGAGATTTCACCCGTATAGTACCGTTAACTATGTACGGTACGATACGGCAGCCACTGTGCATGCCGTTATCACATCCTGTACGAACGTTCGTTCGTTGCCTGGCTCTCTTCGATATGCTGTGCCGAAGCAATGCACGTGACTTTGGCACGCTCCACTAGCAAATGGGGGTGTGCACAAAAATGGGAAATATTTTTCCCCTTTTTGCCATATATTTGGAAACAAATAGTTTGAATAGCAATGAAAAATTATGAGCAACGTAAAGGTAGGAATCATTTTAGTATTTAAGATAGTAACAGGATAGAAAAGGATAGAAGATTTTTTTCTCTGCGCAATATACCCCTTGAAAGAATGTGTACGATGGTAGAGCTGATGGAGTGAATTTTGTTTCCAAAAAAAGTCTTTCCACCAGAAATTTGAAGTCTTAGCGATTGATTTGAGACGAGAATATTATAGTGGTTGGAATATGTGCATAGTTTATGAAGCGTAACTGTTTTACCAAAATTTACTTCTTTTGATAATGAAAGCATGTCATCTTAATGTAAGTGATAAGTGTGAAATCTAGGAACATAAGGCAAGCCAATTGACGTATCTATTTGGGTATGTATTTTACAGAACGGTAAATTTTCAGCACTTTCTTCCACACTATTTCTCGGCCTTAGTATCTGAACGTTCCCAATCCACACGCACTGCATGCAAAACACGCATGACATTCATATAGCCTACATATGAACAGTACATACAATGTAGGTGCTGAGCTTAACGGCCTGACTCTACTGCGCGAAAGAGAATTGAGCCTAGATCGCATGACAGAGGAACAAATCTAAAATAACTGTAAACAAACTTTGAAGAAAAACAACACAAGGAGACTTCACATAAGTAATTCATGCACAAACAAGTCAAAGTACAGTATTACTGTATGAGTGCTAGATGTATATGCGTAAATTTAGTGTCGGGCCCAAACAAAGTCATGTTGGGCTACCACGTACAGTCTGATACCAAAAAGCTGGACGGCTACTTCTTTCAAAAATATTTTTCGAGCCCTGGCCTGAGATGCAATCAATTCCGGGCCCTTTCCTGCAATCTGGGAGGCTTCATTTTGCCAAAAACTTTCTGTACGCTATGCGCGAACCAATGGTCGCTCTCTGCTTAGATAGTAAAGAAATATAATCACACGGGAAATAAATTCTGGCTTGCCGGGAAATTTGCTTTTTTTCCAGCCCTGAAGTTACCTGCAGAGAAAATCGTCTCAGGGGAGCTGGAGAGGTAGGAGAGTTGTGCAGTCATGCTTCTGTACGGTCTAGTACTGTGTAAACCACCAACATGCAATCCTTCCAACAGCTACTGTACACTGGATTACCAAATGGAGTGTTTTAGAGAACTTTAGATGAGGTTTTACAGCTCAGTTTCTAACCAATTGGTTTAAGCCGGGCCGGCCACAGCCTTTTTTCCAGATGTGGCTCACTGGCTTCTTTTCCCTACTCCATTGCTTACGCTGAGCAACAAGCACAATTGCAGTAGGTTCCATTTTTTAAGTTTTTGGAATGACCCGGCCAGAAGTCAAACCCCAGACATTCCGGCTGCAAGGCAGATGCTCTAACCACTTGACCATGCAGGCGATTACCAAATGGAGCTATGAAAATGTTCTTTAATTACATGTGCATTCACAGTATGTTCCTTGAAACAATCAACTTAATGTGTTATAACTTACCAACATCTTTCAGCACATTTGCAAACTTGCAGACTTCCTTCAAAAGTTCATTGTAGGTAATTTTTGAGTCGTCACCTATTTCATTACCTTCCCTGTAAATGGAATTCGAAACACTAAGTAAGATGTGTGTGCCACTTCAAAAGAACTTGCATGAAATTATAACTATTTCTTCTTTAATACACACTACAGCGCTGAAGCATATATCTCACACAGTGGATGCAGCTGAGGTTCAGTGGCAGTGTTGGAAATATATGGTAAGCTGGGCAACAAGCAATTCACTCAAAGTTACAAAATAGCCCTCAAAATGTAAAGACCCTTTGACTCTTACTGACAAGGATATATTTTTTGTAATTTTAAATCTAAACTAGCTACCCTGGACAAAAATTACTTCTATCCCTTGCATATACCAACAGCTGGTTAAGCTACAGAGCTACAAATATACAACAATGGAACCATCTCTCTAAACACACTCAGGCAAAGTGCATACAGATGTACAGTAGTATTCCAGTGAAATGCATCACTGATTGTGAGATACAGTATACACACAAAATATCAACTTAAAGGCTCTGTAATCTCACCCCAGGCAGTAAATATTTTCCCTACTAAGTTACTTCTACAGTAGGGCCCTCCGATTTGAAAAAAAAAAAAACAGCAAAACAGCTACAGGCCTATTACACCTTTGAGACAGAGCCACAGTAGCCTGCACTGAGTTTCAACTGCTCAAGGCCATACTCACACACTACTGTGTGCAAGCTTAATTGGGAAAACAACTGGCTATGACATCATTGACCAACCAAAGTGAAGTTACTGTCTGAATGAATGGCAAAGTGCAATTACCAATTGTATTATGAACTACAGGACTATTCCTCGCTATGTCTGGGGCAATGCCACAGTCCCTTTTAACATTCCGTAGGCAAGATGTTCAAATCATTGGCAATTATTGGGCAGATAACACTTAAGAAACTATGGGCTGTCGTCCCAAGGTCAATATTTTTGTATGCCCAGCAAGTGCTGTAGAAACTAGGGCAGGAAATTAGAACAGTATTTATCCACTCCTTATTTAGCATTCCCAGGGACTCAAAACTACAATTGTGTTCAAATGAAATTTAATACTATGTATTGAGCAGAAAAGACTACAGAGCAATCCAGGTATTGTACATTTACTATTGACTCGTATGCCAGAAATATGACAGCTCATTTCAATTCTAAAACATCTTGTACTGTATCATAGCACTGTATTCTGTACATCAACATTATAAAATTGGTATCTTGTATCTATCTGTAGTAGCTACTAGCTATCACATCTGATAATGCAACTGTGGTAAAAGTCATTTTCTTTTAAAAGCACAGACAGCAAACAAACCAAAACTACACTCATTTCAACAATAAATGTATTACCGAATGCATTTCAAAAGTACCCGAGGACTCTAAATTTAAATCGGGTATATGGCATATTGGCACCAGACAAGCAAATATATGTATAGACTTCCAGATTTAAAAATGATGAGCTGTCAAGTGCCATAGAGGTATAGTGTGTAAACAGGTGAGTATGAAAATCAACAGCTCCAATAATGCAGTTAGTAGGGCACTGTACTATATATACTGTATGAAGAAGTTTAACACATAATTACATTAAAGATAAATGCGCTATTAACGTTAACATAGATCTGCTCCAGCCAGATTTCTAGGGCACCTGCCGTAAATTTGTCTGGTATTTTATGGATGGTACACAATGTTTTTATGTTAGGCTGTACTATGTTTACACACTGTACAGCATGCAAGAAGCCTTGCACTATAACAGCAAAAGATGCAATATTGGTTCTTTTCCCTATGCTGGAACTACTGCATATGCAGTTGACATATTACATCGGAGGGGGGAGGGGGGGGGGGGGGAATAATACTGTACCTTCATTGTAAGGCATCTACAGTACAGCTTATAGTATCTGAATCTAACTTAGACTCATGGACTCATGGCCTGGAATCGAGTTACGACACCACTACCCCTGGAATCATGACTCCTGGGAATTTTTCAATACTGTCAAAAATACAAACAAAATCATATTTTTGAGTTCCCATTTGTATTATTTGGCAGGTTTTAATTAAGTACTTAACACATCTGGTTCCATTTGATTTTATTCTTTATTCAATCACAAGTTTAAGCTCTTTTACAATTATCCCAAACTGGTGGTTCTGCACCTCAGACATTGAGAAACCAATAGTGTTGGCCTTCTGGCTGACTGGTGTATTTATATACTCAGTGGAAGCTAGTAATCAGCTACCTATAGCTGCCGAGATGTAGGTTCCTGTGTCACTTATGCCATCATTGTATGAGTCACTGCTAATAGGGCCACTGTTGCCCTACTATAGACCAATTATGGTGTATTAATACTCACTGGTAGGCTAGTGGTTGACACTCAAAGGGGAACTGGAATCTCCCCTCTCCTAAACTAGGGAGCTGCTAGCAACTCCCTGCCCAAACAAATACAGTAAAATATCCCAACAGTTCTAAATACAGTTGATGACTGCACTTTGATTGACATTCATTTAAACAATATATTGTTGCTTCACTCTGTTTGGTCAACGATGACATGTACAGTCTTGTAAAGTTTTCCCAATTACAGTAGCTCACACACTGTCACTGCATGTCAATGTACAGTGTATGCTGCCTCAGGCAAATTAAAGTCAGTGCAGACTAGGTACAGTACTGTGCCTCTTTCTTGGAGGTGTACTAGACAGGTGTTTTTTGTTCGTAAATTTTTACTGTCTGGGTTGAGATAAGAGAGTAGTTAAATATAGCTGCTGGGCTATACATAACATGTTCCTACATCAGTAATGGCAAAGTTGTAGAAACTGTGCCCACCACCCCAATACAGAGTTGCAGCTCCAAAGTCACAGGTGCCCAAGTCAAAAACCAAAAAGTAAAAATATTATGTAGTCACCCAAATCTAAGGCCTAACATACAGTACTGTACATGATGTATCATTTTTCATCAATTCAAGAAGTGGCCGGGCATTCATCTTGGAGCTACTGTACACTAAGTTTGCCTTTGGGGTAATTTTTCATACTACAATTAGGAAGTTCTGTAAAAAGTATTAGTTGTAGTAAATAAAGTGTGTCTTCCTTTCTACTCTGAGTGAGCACAGCATGCAAGATGTATGCAAATTAGATGAAGCGAGGGGTAAGATGCCTGCAATGTGGATTGGTTTGTTTCTCTTTGGATGCACCTGACCAATCGGTGTGTAACATTCCGGTATACCAATTACTGGAAGGCCACATGTGTAAATTTACCCAACTTAATAGCTGTATATAATTTATTCACTCTATGATGTATACCAATTTACAGTTACTGTAGTCAATCCATGCCATACAGGTCTATAATTCAAGTATCTTTTCTACTGTACATATGCTTTGTGTTCATACAGTATACTACATACAGCTCTTCTAGAGAAAGTGTACGTGGCACTGAGTGTAGTACTGTACAATACACAGTCAGTGGTACAATGTGCAGCTGTATTCTGAACTGAGCAAGTGCTATAATTAAATGATAGCAAACATTTGATAATAATTTTCAGTTTGATTCAGGAACTAAAGGTAAATTTGACCAACTCTTAAGAGGTACCAGTACAAAACTGTGCAGTAACTACATTGTCAATAGACATGTCTGTATTGTACAGTACGTGCTACATGTACATGTCAAGGCTAGGGGCCAAGTCTAGTTTTACCATACTGTATACTTGGTATGGCAATACTCTACAACATGATCCAGGGTTTCCCCTGGGTTTTAGAGAGTGCGAGGTGGTATGAGTCCATGGGGGGGGGGGGTAATATGGTGCCAATCTGGCACCACCAGTGAGTAAAACTATCAATACTTCCATATAGCTATTACAGTACAGGTGACAAAGCAAATTTCTGTAAGGTGGTGGCCAGAAACTGTGAGGTGGCCGCTTCACAGAAACAATGTCAGGGGAAACCCCGTGACCAATCATGTGAAAAGTGCTTGTAACTAATCAAAGGTAACACCAAGTTTTAAAATTAATGATGAATTATGCAGTAGTCATAAAATATGAATTAAAATTATTGCTTCAAAAACAACTATACAATACTGCTCAAATAATGATAGTAGAAGCACAGGCCACACACATAATGTTAACTAATTATTTCTGCCTTTATAGAATTAGTGATTACACAAAAGTATGCGTTCTACAAACTTATATATTTTGCACAGTATTGTACATGTAGAGCTTGATGCTAGGAAGCAGGTACTCCCAAGCTGTAACAAACTGTACAGTAGAAAAGCTTTTGGTCTGTGGATATAACCAACACTTAAAGGTCTGTGGACAATAATCATGGGTGGAAAAAGTTGGGAAGCTGGGAGGCTCCTTCCTGGGAAATTTGGGCATTTGGAAGGAAATTTTGACAATTGGAAGGAAATTTCCATTTTTTGTACATGAAAATACAGAAAGAATTGTTGAAAATATTACTCCCTTCCTGGGAAATAAACATTTTTTTCAGCCCTGGTGGACATGTAACCAAAGAAGTTATTTTACTCAACAATGGCAGATTAAAGGGACCTTGATGAAAAGCCCTTTTGAATTATTTGAATATTTTTTACCATTCTCAATACCTATTCAAAGTTTGACTATTTCTGAGATTGCTCATTAAATATGCAAAACACATCATGTGGGATGTTGCACAGTGTCTGTACTTCTTTTGTTAAACTCTTTACCTGTTAACTGCTTACTAGCTTTAATTTCTAGTTTGGCGTTTAATGTGGACATTTTCAAAGTAGTATACAGTAGCTAAGTCCAAAATGACCCCCTTGGAGGATGCCAACATTAAAGCTGTTATCAGAATGAAGGCTTAACAATGGATAACATAATACCTACAGGCATGTCATGAGCCCCTCTCTCCTGTCAATTTGAATTTGTAAGCAGCTTATGTTTACTCATGGTGTAAACTTGTGCAAAACAGTCACTGTCTTGTAAAATTGTCAATTTTTGACGTATTTTGATGAGAATTGCACTCTTTTAAACATTTCACATCAAATAGGAGGCTACCACATTTATATTTGTCCATAGACCTTCAATACTGTAATCAACTGATTGATCACTCTTTTTAATACTAAACACTGCTCCAAGAACTGTACTCATGAAAACTATGTGATTTTATGATTAGTCCAACTGTCCAAGGGGTACAAACAAGGATTTTTGAAAAGATAAAAGCAGAACAACCATTTACAATTTAGCATTTCACAGAACTTGAGCACTACCATGCTCAAGGTCAGTGGTTTTCACATATGCTAATTTTTTTAACAAGAAGAGGTGAAAAATTAATTGCCCTGCTGACCACTGTATTTTTTACCTAAAGGACATGCCCTAGCGTAGGCATACATGTAGACTGTACACATGTCCCATAGTGTAGTACTCTAAATGGTCATTTTACTGTATACACGTCACGTGTTCTCTTATTTACTTTTTCATTATAACATTAACTGGAAATGAGGTGTCTTATCAGTGAATAATGCAATGGTAAACATTTCTTTAGTGTTCAGTTTGATATTAATTAATGGATCAATAAACTCTATAAAGATAACAAAGGGCTTATGATGAAGATTCAAAAGATACAACATACAGCAAACAAATATGTTAATCAAGATTTTGGCAATAAAAAATTACTGTTACACAGAAGATATACTTACAGTAGTCTTTCCTATTGAGTGATCAATTTTGACTAATTTTGAAGTGATAGACAACTTACATTTCATATATTCTGCCTTATTTCTTAAAATTTACAAAAAAATGAATGAATGAATGAATAATTTGGAAATGAACTTTAATGCAGGAAAATAAAATAATAGAGTATTAGGGAATAAGCAGTTACTGTACTCTAAGATATTATTATTATTATTACAAATCTCCTCAAGTGTTCCTTAAAATAAATAAATTCATAATGTTTCTGAACATAAGTATTGCATATAAAAAAAATGCACTGAAGAATTATTTTGCAAGAATTCAACAATTCAGTAACAAAAATACTGTCAGGAGTAAAAAGATCCATTTATAAATTAGGGTAATATCTGGGTATACTACTGTACTGTACTGTAATTTGGGGGAGGGGGGGGGGTGGAGGGAAAGATGCATTTTCCCTTTGAAGCAGTTTCTTGTGTTTTTAAGTAGTTACAGTTTTACTAGACAGTTACAGTTTTACATCTTTACCGTAACACAACAATTTATACAAAGTATGAAATATATAATTTATCATTTCAAATGATTCAGCACAAATTAAGATATCCACAGATTTATGTTCCCCTTTTCTACAGTTTTTTTTTTTTTGCATCTAAAAGTTCACTTCACCCAAAATATGAGTATGTACCACATAGCAAAGTTCACTTGGATTTAATGAGTTACCACGCTACATACACAGTAAGCACATAGACTGAGAGTGTGAGTGCTGGAGTCAGAGTTAGATGCGATTTTATGGCTCAGTTTCTAACCAATTGGTTTAAGTCGGGCTGGCCACAGCCGCTTTTCCAGTTGCGGCTCAGTGGCTTGTTTCCCCTACTCCATTGCTTACTCTGAGCACCAAGCACAATGGCAGTAGGTTCTATTTTTAATGTCTTTGGTATGACCTGGCCAGGAGTCGAACCCCAGACCTTCCAGCTGCAAGTCGGATGCTCTAACCACTTGACCTTGAGTGCTGGAAAGGTCTGCTGCAGTACAGTATGTCACTGTATGTACACTCTACTAACAAAAATAAAGCTCAAGCACTGGACTTGCAAAGGGTTAGGTTAGGTTAGATGAGGTTTAACGTCCCAGTTTCCAACCAATTGGTTCAAGTCGAGACTTGCAAAGGGTGCAACCCTGGCACTGTACAGGTACATTCATAATTCCAAATTACAATTCGAATGTGGTCTAGGTCTGTGCAGGTCTAAATAACTGCATGTCATATGAGGTTACCAACTAACAAAGACAGGACTGAGCCTTAAGTTGACCAGAACCCCACAAAATCACGTAACTCCAGTCTCAGAGATTTCTGGATGGCCTTTGTTGGCAAGAGTATACTGTAGTACAGTACAAACTAAATATGCTATACTGGGAAGTCTAGCAATAGAAATCCTACATTGCTGCCAGAGAGAGTTGGCTACAGACCAGTTATGAATCCTTGATGATAGAATAATCCTCCTGTGAACTTCATGGAATTGTTGGCAAATGTTTACATACTTCTGAGTAGCCAAGTTCTACACATAGAATTTGTGGGTCATGAGTGGGTCAGGGTTACATTTTACAGTATGAGGGCCAGGTTAATAATTACGCAAACTGTAAACCAAATCCACCCAGCCAGTCTACCCTCTGGCTATGCTCCTGATAAATAAAAATCAATTTATGACATACTTTACTGCTTGTGTTGCTAACAGTATGAGAATTTATGAAAACATGGAACAATTAAAAAAAGAATTATAAGACAGGGGGAATACCCAACAATTTTTGGATATATATATATATATATATATATATATATATATATTAATATATATATATATATATATATATATTATATATATATATATATATATATATATTACTTTAACAGCCAAAGAATGACTTATTGCTTTTATTTTCAAAACATGTCATGTTGCAAAACATCATTTCACAGAAAGTTTTAGAAAAATTTCACACATATTTTAATGTACAGTATGTCATCTAACATAAATTTTGAAACCTAAAATCTAAGATCCAAAATGGCATTTGAGTGAACAATGGTGTTGTAGTGATGGAGTATTTACAGAGTATCTACCATATACCTTGCAGAGATCTTGGCACATTTATGATTAGCCTACAGTACAAAGGCAACATACATGTGGCTTCCACAGAATGCTGCTGTGTACACTGCGTACAGTATACGAAAACTCAGGGCAGTCATTCAATTATTCCTAATGCAATTTTCTAGGAAGTGGCCTTATGGCATTTATCCAAAATAAAATTGACTTGATTGATTTTATGAAAGTCTGTTCTCTCACTAGAGGCCAGGAAACGATTACAACTTGCAAAGGAAAATTTATTACAGATGTGGCAAAGTGATACTGGGGATTTATAACAGAGAAAGGCACTGTGTACAGTATACAATCATTGAGTACTGTATATAATGCCATTGGTAACTTGAGTATACACAAATATACAAGTAGCAGTATTTAAAGTGACATATATATACCATACTGTACTAAAGAGTGCACTCGCTGTAGTGCCCTGTATTGTGGGAAAAGTATTCTATAGCCCTATATACTCTACACGACACCACTGCACTGTACTGCACTTAGGGTGACCATTTCCAAATTCTTTTACAGGACCATATGACCCCCTTTATAATTGGTTCACTGCTACACACCAACCTTGTGTACACACATGCCTTCCATACCCAGGAGGCTATACATCACACCTGTTAGTGAATCACATTGACTGCATGTGGAGTTATAATTTGGTCATCTGCAAAGTAACTGATGATTACTGCTCAAACTTTGAGATACAGTATACTGTACCCACAAACATTTTCCACTTTGGGTAATGTTGTGTACGACCAGACTGAATTTATTCATGATCACTTTTTTTATTCATAATTTGTAAGATTTTCATTATGATCTGGCAGACTTGAAAATGGAGGACAAATCAGCACCCAGCAAAATGCAACTCGATCTGGACATACTGTAGGGCAGGCAGCCAAATGTTGGACATCCTGGGAAAGGCTGGACATATGGACACCCTCGTTACACTGCACTGTAACACATGTACAGTATACTAAAGTGTGCTACACTGTGCTGCAACAGGTTCTGCCAGGCTGGGCTGGGCTGTACTTGGCTGAGGTGCACTGCACTGAGCCAAGTGAACTGTACACTGCACTGCACTGTACATGTGTACTGTACTACTGCTGCACAGTACAGAGTAGGTCACTGAACAGGTTGTCTGGTATTCTGAACACTACACAAATCTACACTCCATCTTTGCATACATGTGTTGCCCCCTGTGGGCTGGGGGTTGTAGAATATGCCCACGGTATTTCCCGCCTGTCGTAAGAGGTGACTAAAGGGAAGGACTTTGCACCGTATTTAAACTTTGCGTAACACTATATAACACATTTGTGTTGGTGTGTCGTTAAATTTCATCTAACTGCATACATGTGTTAATATTGTACGCCTGAAGTAGCACTGTGCCTATGTCAAAACTGAAACAATTTGAGGCCATGTCCTATATTTACAGTAGGACTGAAATGTTTTTATTTCAACAGTTAGAGCCAAATGCAGATAAGTTAAATACAAAAAAGAGGTAGAATGTTGTTTGAAATTTTCCCTAAAAGGTTGCTATATTAGCAGTGGAGAGGGATCCCAGACAATATGGCTCTAAACTACAAATTTTTTCAAGCACTTGCTGTGCAAGAACAATACAAAAAGAACACAACCTAGAACTATTTATGGACAGTGTTACATATACATATGATGCCCTTTGCTGTACAGTGTAAATGTTACACATAACACTGGTACCCACTTGCGGCCAGATGCTTGTACAGTAAGCTGAACAAAGTGCAATTTACAGAACCATCTAAAACTATTTACTTACAGTAAAAGATGTCTCAAAATCATGGTACCTCTAAAAGTTCAATTCCAATTGGATTTTTTTTTTTTGATAATTTTAAATTGAAATTTGAAATAACAATATGTGTAAGCAAGGAAAAGGGATGCCATTACAGTAACTCACTATTGAGCTACTGTACATGACTACTGACAAGTCTATACAGAACATTTAAGTACAGTATGCCTACCTCAGAATGTATGCTCTCTGCCATAGTAGTGTACTTGACAGGGCATTTGATGGTCTCCAGCCAGGCTTCCTGGCCTAGAATTACACCATAAAAGTACCATACTGTACTTTTAAGCTGATGGTTTCCTTTTACATACTGTGCTGTATGGTAAAATTCAAAATGTACATTTTGACTTGAAACTACAGTACTGTAGTTTGTTCTGTTGACAAACTTACAAAGAAAGGCAAAATGGGGCTTATACTGGCAGAGCACCCAGTTTGTAGCCCTGAGTGGCATCTACTGTATTTGTTGACATAATTTCATGAAAAATTATGATTCTATTTGAACTCTGTGCACATAGTAAATATACTGGTCACTAGGGTTTCATTCAGACTTCAAAATGCCGCATACAGTACATAAAAAAAGGTACAAAATGGAAACCTGGTAAAAAAAAAAATATCATTGATTTCAAGAAATACATCTACAGTACACTGAAAATATTATCCTCTGTTCACATACTGTACAAATCTTCATGTACTGTACGTAATGCAGTCCTTATACTGATACTAAATATTTTTACTTTAACACAAGGAATTCCTTGAAATTCATGACCCAAAATTACACAGGGACTGATACCTACAGCAGTCACACTCACTGTGAGACATGCTGAAACCAAGCATGTCCAATTAATATATCTGTGCTCACTAACTCTACAATTCAAAAGTGACAGAAAAATTTGCTTTTGGTAAATTCAGTTAAATTTTTAGGATATAAAGGACAATGTGCAGTACCTACCCAGAACAGTACCTTACTGTATACAGACCGTGATATTACCATTCATGATCTCCATCAGCAGACAGTGTTCAGACTGATGTAGAATGAACAAAACTGTACCATTCATGAGCAGACGATGGAAAGTCAGACAATAACATTAAATTACCCTGTACTAAGCATGCCAAAAATTTTGAAGTTATCCTGTAATTTGATAATTTTACCACACAAACAACAAAGGATGTCAGTCTATAGTATTTGCATGCACAATATTCAAGTTTATCCATGATAACTAGACACGCTTATGGTATTTGAATCAAAACCAGGTTATTCAGTGATTTGTGCAGGTTGCACATAGTATGTGTTTTCAGCAGAATGGACATCAACACACAGACCTTGGTATGGGAAATACAGTACGGTACTAAAAGCTAAATTTTCCAATTCATGATGGAGGAGCTACAGTAGAAATAAACTTACAGTAGTTGGTCGAATTTTCACTATCTAGGATGAAAAAACTGAGCCTTGAGTTATAAATGTAAACATCTTTAGGGCTCTCTAATCTCACTCCAGACAGTAAAATTCTCCCTACTAAGTTTACTTTTAGCCCCTCCTCCACTTTAAACAACAACAACAACAACAAAAAACAATAAAATAAAAAAAAAAAACAAATAAAAACCCACTTACCCCTCTAAGACAGAGTTAATGTACCTACTGTAGCCTGCTTAAGGCCATATTGACACACAGGGACTGTATGTGAGCTTTACTGGAAACAACTGACTGTACTAGTCATCATTGACCAACCAGAGTGAAGCTTGTACATATGTTGTGCAAATGAATGAATCAAAGTGAACTTAGTGCAATCATCAAATGTATTTAGACATCTAGGGCTATTTCTAAGTATGTATGGGCAGGGAGTTGCTAGCAACTCCCTGGTTTTAGGGGATGTCATGCCATAGCCCCATTAAAAGGTCAACTTGAAAGGTTAAACTGGATCACCAATAGCCTATCAAAGTAACTAAAAACTTGTGTATGATCCTCTGTATGTGTACAAAAAATGTACACCAATTGGTCTGTTGGTACAGCAAAATTCCTCGCATGCATTTTTAGTCATTAATGTCAAGATTAAGGGTGACCATATTTTGGAGGTTTAAATCAGGGACCAGGCACCATGTTAGGAAAATATATATGGTTAGTGTGCAATTGGCTACAGTAATGTAGATGTGTGATCACAGCAGTTTGATAAAAAATCAGTATCCTCTAGACTTTCAATCTCTGTGATTGCTGGTACCTGTTATTTGTTAGCCTACATTATACTTGGGCACGTATATATCTCAACGATGTTCATGTACAGTAATACTAAGCATACAATGCTAGCTAGCCAGCTGTTCAGCTCCCGTCTGAAAGGTACACAGTACTGTAGGCTACACAATCTACAAAATATTATTTTTTACATTATAATATCAGCATTAATATCTTGGGATATTTCAGATTTAGAGGACAGTTGTTCAAATCGGGGATATTTTCGGGGACATTTGCTCACCTGGGAATCGAGGACAGAACACTACCTGTAGATTCGGAGACGTCTGGTCACCTTGGTTAAGATAGCATTTTGGCATGGACTATTAATACTTCTACTGTCCCACAACAAGGAGGGGCCAGGGGTAGTCCATAAAATTAGTTGGGACAATTTTGATTTTCTGGGATGAGAAAACTTGCCTTTTAAAATTTTGTGCACATTTCATGTATTCTCATAGGAAACACATCCTATAGCAGCAAATATTTTGATGACTCTAATATTCCACATTCTGGAAATAGCAAAGAGCATACATGTACAGGTACAGGTGATTGTGAACTTTACCCCAATAACATCAAGTCTGATCAAATCCTCAGGCGTACGTGACATAGCAATGTTTACTCCACCATGGAAAGTTGGCAAGCCAGAGCAGGGAGCTGTGAGAGATGGAGGAACATCAACCAAATCTGTCAGACAGTATGCACTTGAGAATAATCGAATCCTTTTCAGGTACCAAAATTTGATTGCCAGTCTCTTTGTTCTTATGCTTAGCCACTGCTGAGTTTCTTTCTACTGCAGTTTTTATTTTAAAGCCACTGTTGATTTTCCTTCTAAATGATAATCTACTCCTTTCAAAGTCAACTTATCCTGAAACAAAGACTTCTGTCAATATATGTCACTTGAGATAATGCTTTGTAGATAACTGCACAGCTGATAAATGTGAAACATTTTCCTGTTTTCAGATTAGTTTAACCAAGATGATATTCACATTTTTAAGATGCAAAGCTTTATTTTCAAGTATGTTAACAACCTTCTGTCTAATGTTTTTCAAAATATTGTTAATACCAGTAATTTAACTTCGTCTGCATGTACCAGAAGTAACGATCTCTTCTCCGTTACTAGGCAACAATCTATACATGGAAAACTTCTTTTGAACAACTATTGTACCAGATTATGGAACAGCCTTCCAACTCGCTTAAAACAACTTAAATTGTATATTTAACTCCTTCCATAACCCAGAAAGCCCAAAGGCTTAGTGATTCCTTGCCTAATGGGGATGCTTTGTTGCACTGAGGTTTCTCCCTCAAATTTATCTTTCTTGACTATATCATTTTATGTTTTAACAATTTGACCTCTGCTGACCCCAAATGACCTTTGACCTCTACCAAAAACAGTAGGGTTCTTCCTCTCACCATAAGGCATCTACATACTAAGTATGAAGTTTACCCAGGCTTCCAACCTCCAGATATATTGTTAACAAAGTTTTCAGAGTTTGACCCCATGTGACCCCAGATGGCCTTTGACATAACCAAAACAATAGGGTTCTTCCCCTCACCATAATGCATCTACATACTAAGTATGAAATTTATCCAAGTTTCCTACCTCAAAATATCGTGTTAACAAGGCTTTCAGGGTTTGACCCCCGGTGACCCTCGATGACCTCTGACCTCCACCAAAAACAATAGGGTTCTTTCTCTTACCATAAGGCATCTACATGCTACGTATGAAATTGATCCAGGCTTCCTACATCAAGGTATTGAGTTAACAAGGTTTTCAGAGTTTGACCCCTGCTGACCCCAAATGACCTTTGACCTCTACCAAAAACAGTAGGGTTCTTCCTCTCACCATAAGGCATCTACATACTATGTATGAAATTTACCCAGGCTTCCACGCTCAAGATACCATGTTAACAAAGTTTTCAGAGTTTGACCCCTTGTGACCCCAGATGACTTTTGACCTCCACCAAAAACAATTGGGCTCTTCCTCTCACCATAAGGCACCTTCATACTATGTCTGAAATTCATCTAAGCTTCCTAACTTGAGATATCATGTTAACAAGGTTTTCAGAGTTTGACCCCAGCTGACCCCAGATGTCCTTTGACCCCCACCAAAACAATAGGGTTCTTTCTCTTACCATTTGCATCTACAGACTAGGTATAAAATTTACCCAAGCTTCCTACCTTGAGATATCGTGTGAACAAGGTTTTCAGACTGACCCATGGTGACCTCAGATGACCTTTGACCCACACCAAAACCAATAGAGTTCTTCCTCTCATTATGGGGCATATATGTACCAAGTTTGAGAACTGTCAGAGTTTCCCTTCTTGATATATCGGGTCATCGAGCGAAGTGTCAAAATCACACACACACATACACACCCATACGCACACTCGATGCCTTATGGGGTACTGGCAAAGGACCCCGTAGGGAATGCATGGGAATTTCCCAGCAGCAAAGCTGCCCGCAAAGAAGCTGAGTAGACAGACATGCTTGAGGGCAGGATGCGCTCCAAGGCAGACACGTGCAGCCGCGCATGACTTCTCTTCACAGTGACCGAATTTTAGGGCAGCTACACCAGTTTCGAGCCGTGTGTGAGCCAAGAAAGACCTGCGAGAGCGGAGCTCTTGCCGGCTGCCCTGGTACCCGCTAAGGCCACACTGGTGAGTGCACCCATATCATGACCATACATACCATGGGCGCACCACCCCGTAGGGAATGCAAGGGAATTTCCCAGCAGCGAAGACCCGGTAAGGAGCCGAGTAGACGGATGTGCTTGAGGGTAGGCTGGCCTCCAAGGCAGACAAGTGCAGCAGCGCATGACTTCTCTTTGCAGTGACTGAATTTTCGGGCAGCTACACCAGTTTCGAGCCGTGAGCGAGCCAAGAAAGATGTGTGAGAGCAGAGCTCTCGCCAGCTGCCCCGGCACCCGCTAAGGCCACGCTGGTGAGTGCACCCATGCACGTATCATGACCGTGCACACCATGGATGCACCGCCCCGTAGTGAATACTGTACAGGGGAATTTCCCAGCAGCAAAGCTGCCTGCTAAGGAGCAGAGTAGACGGATGTGCTTGAGGGTGGGCTGCGCTCCAAGGCAGACACGTGCAGCTGCGCGTGACTTCTCTTCGCAGTGACCGAATTTTTGGGCAGCTGCGCCAGTTTCGAGCCATGGGTGAGCTAGGAAAGACATGCGAGAGCAGAGCTCTCGCTGGCTGCCCCGGTACCCGCTAAGGCCACATTGGTGAGTGCACTCATATACTGTACACACATACACACACACCATTATGAATGCAAGATACCCTGTCTTTGGCAAGGATTCAAAAATTGAAGTATTTATTTCTTGATTATATTAAGTTTTCTTCTATGGTAACATGGTTGGTTAGTCATGGTTTCTTTTTTCCTTTTTCTTTTCTCTCTCCTTCTCTCCCTTTTTCCTGTGTTTGCTTATTGTAGCCTAAGTACTGTACATGTACAAAGTTTTTTCTACAAGGTTGCAAGCTTTGTTAAACCCTTCTGTGTTTGTTCTAGTAACCTGTTCATACTTTTACTGTATCATTTCTGTATTTGTATTTTTATTTGTGTGGACAAAATAAATGAAATGAAATGAAGTGTACGCGCTCAAGTTTTTAAGTTACATATTGCATTATTATGCACTTATCAACTGAATGATGCACCCCACTACCCCCGGACGTGGTCAGTCATTGTCCACAACTCCACTGACAAAACGTATACCACTGACCTCAGTCACTTCCGTGATGGACAATTTGAGTAAAATGACACACTCCTCAGTCACTTAATTGATGAACAATTTGCGATTTCGACTGACATGTACGTCACCAAAGTGACTGACAATGGTTATGATTGCGCGTGAGGAGCAATGGCTGCTGAAGGCTGTCATCTTTGTACAATGGGTAACAAATGACCCACAATGACTCACCCCTCAGTCAGTAAAGTGACTGACATCTGAGGTAACATGACTCACTCCTCTGTCACTGCAGTGATAGACAATACTGGTACAATGACGGACATGTGAGTCACTGGTCAATGACCCATATTTGACTGACCAGGTCTAGGGTTCAAATCCTGGCCGGGTCATACCAAAGACTTTAAAAATAGAACCTACTGCCTTTGTGCTTGGTGCTCAGCATAAACAGTGGAGTAGGGAAGACAAGCCAGTGAGCCACAACTGGAAAAAAGGCCGTGGTCGTCTCGACTTGAACCAATTGGTTGGAAACTAGGACGTTAAACCTCATCTAACCTAACCTTGACTGACCAAGTCCAGGGGTAGTGGGGTGCATCATTCAATTGTGCATTATTCTAACTTTCCTCCTTAAGTTAGGCATATACAGTACTGTAGGCCTATCCCTTTAGTGAACCATTAGCAGTCTAAAAGTTTGTTAAGGACATTTCAAATGATTTCAATTTGTTGTTGAAATGGTGGAAAAGGGGTCTATGTTCAAAAAAGAATATAAAAGTGGCACCTGGGGGCAAGAGTCAAAATAAATTTTACTCTCCTTGACAACTGGCAATGTTATACTATGTGTGAAATCATTCAATGAGCTTTCCCTGATGTAGCAAATGACAAGAACCATTGTCTTCAACATCTACAGTAATCCCTCTAACGGACAGTCCATGCAAGTTTCAGTATAGTGATATAAAGCTAGATGAGAGTTGATCACTAAGCTATGTCCGTGATTGGCTTGAAGAGCATGGGATCGTCATATGGTATATTTTATAGCATGGAAATGTGGAGGTATGAACTGGCCTTAAGTGCTTAAAGGAATTTCAGGAGCAAGACAATAGGGAGCTTAAATGTCAGCAAAACACCTAGTTACAAATTGGGAGAGGGGGAAAGGGGAGGGGAGAACCTTCTGGATCTCCATCTCTTACAGCTCCTTGCCCATAGAGTGTGGTGGACATTGGACAAGTAGATTTAATGTACTGGATCCGATCTGTGATCAAAGGACTGCTGGTTGGCCATCAGAGTTCTAGCTACAGCATATTTGGTGCCAGGTGGCAGTTGGTTTACAATACGGCCACCCCCAAATGTCAGAAACCTGACTACTGTAAATCGGGCAGATATTTTGTCTCAGTTGGGAGGAAAATTGGACAGATATATTAGGTCTGGAGTCAGGCAAAAATCACTGCCTCCCTGAGAAAAAGTCCTGTATGGCCATGGTCCTAGGGAAGGGGTCTAAGGGGAGGGGACACCCCCTCCCCTTTAAGAAAATTTTATATCTTTAAGGGGGCTAAGATTCAAGATGGTGCTACCTTTGCAATTTTTTGACCCAGTTATATGTGTAATTTCATTCAGACTGTTAGCTGCTCATGTTAAATTATGTTTAAATTTTTTTTTGGTATTTGTTCCATTTCTAGTTAATGTTTTTTGAATGTAATGATCATCTGAAAGTGTAGTATAGAAATGGCTAGAAACTGTTTTGTTAACTCATCACTGATTAAGTTTGTTTCTTTTATTCTGCATTTCCGTTTTCCATTGCAAAATTATAACACGTGTGCTTGGAATACAACCAAAATAGCACATTTTCAGCAACGTTTTAGTTTACTTTTCGGAAAATCTGTGCTGGGCGGGACAGTACATTTGACCGTGAGTGCCGGGAGCAAATAAGGAGTGCTGGGCAGCCCCGCCCTGCACCGCCCACCGTAGCTAGAACCCTGTTTGTCATGCCTGGTTCATTATGTTGTATCAATAGGCAAGATGCCTCACCTACATACTCCATTCCTCTCTCCAAATGCACCCAGAGGTTACTTTGTAACTGCAAGGTAAAAGGTCCTCTGTAGCTTGTTGGGCTGCTGCCATACTGAAATGATTGTCTCTGGCCCAATTTTATCATTTTAGGAGAGGTAATATGTGTATGTACTGTACTAACTGAACTTAAAGTAATGGAGAATGACCTCAGGCAATCTGGACTGACAGCACTCATTTGGCTCTGTACAGAATGGCAACAAATTGAAAGCAAAAGTAATACCAACAGTATGGCATTGCTGTTGCCCCAGTTAGTTTTCAAGTTAAAGTATATATACTGTACCAAAACACTTAAGGCGCCATGACTAGGGTTGGGCGATATTGACTTTTTACTACGGTGATAATAAAACAAGAAAGTATTCCCATAATTCGATAATTCTGATAATTTTTCTAAGACAATTTCCATGCATGTTCCACCCTGATACTGGAATAGACCTATTCAGGGTTAAGAATAATCACCGAATCTAATGACTGCGAATTTCTTTCGTTCTCTCCTCGATGGAAAAATGTTGAGAGAAATGACCAACTTGCATTGATTTTACATCAGTTCCATGTAATAAACGAATGCCATCAATAAAAGAATTATTTTGGAGACAGCAAAACGAAGAAAGAAAACAACCTCAAGGCAAATCATTTCACATTTTTCCACAAGAAATTATCGTCATTTTCAAATTCTTATCATCGTATCGTCTCGCAAAACAGATTGCCACTATAACATTAATTTTTGATATATTGCCAAACCTTAGCCATGACTTATCTCTGTTAAGGAAATTTGTCATACCACAATTTTCTGAAAAATGGTTGAAGCAATCTCAAAGTTGAATGTACACTGTACCGTGTGGAGACACATCAATCAACCAGCTTTTTGATGTGGCTTCACTGGTTTATTATTAGCCTACATGCAGCGATATACTGGGTCAGTGTTCTCCTTTAGGCCTAGACCTACTTTAATTTCTATGGCTGCACCTTAGATTAGGACTGGATACTAACGTTAGTTATCTGCGCAATTAAAAATGCAACTTGTTGTTCATGCCTAGGCCTAGCCCTAGTTTAAATAAGCCCAGTTCACATGTAGGCTAGGCTAATCGTGTTCTGTGTACAGTGTACCTTGCCTGTCTATACTGTTCAAGTTATAACATATTACTATCAGCCTATTGGCTACGTTATACATAAACAGTATAGCCAGGCCTAACTTGTTTAAGGGGAATTTCATGATCCCAGACAGTTCCAATTCTCCTAACTATGCATCTTCTAGCTCCTCCCATAACTGTATGAGGCTCTTCCTTGTGTAAGAATAAACCAGTTTTATTGCTTAAGGCCATGTCCTGGTGAGCATACAAGGCTATAAAATGTAATAAAAGTACTCTCTCTGCCTTGTGTGGAATGTGAGCTACTCTGCATCTTTCAAATTTTCAAACTTTGATGTCAATCAAAGAGCAGTCACCAACTGAGAATTTTGATATATAGGCTACATACACTAAAAACATACTTTGGGGTGATGACTGTCTGTCTTTAACGTCAATATTTGCCTTTTGCTTTGTTTACAACAGTTACAATCCAACCCGAGCCACCATAAGCCGGGGAACTTGCCAGGTCAAGTTTGAATGACGCCTTGTTTACATACCAGAAGAAGGCGATTTTGTCGCCTTTGCCTTTGTCTTTGATGATTCTGTCGAGAACATTGTAACAAACATTAGTCTTGGCCCCCTGGAACCATTTCACGCCGACTCGCCCGTTGGTCACATCGAAGTTGTACTCGAGACACTTCTTGCCTGGCGTGGGTGGTGTGTGAAGATAAAACTCCTTCAAAATGTCTCCCCAGAATCCCTCTGGATCATCAATGGACTTCTGATAGAGCTGTTTGTATTCTTCTAGGCTTTTAATGTGAGCACTCTTCTGCACCTCTGGAATGGGTTGGAAAACTCGCCCGGCGGAATCTTCGGTTTCTGATGCCATATTATTAAGGTGTGAGTACGTACGTAGTACTGCAGCATGTACTTGTTAACATAATAATACAGTACAGTCTGCACTGTGCAACATCAACAGTGTCTGTGAGCGTTGTGTGCATACGTATATGGCAGCTGCATGCTATGTACTGTGTATGAAAAGTTGACCCTCAATCATGTGTACATACTGAAAGCCTGCGTAACCGGCAAATTAATAATTTCGACAGAAGAGTACTGGAGACATTGCCAAATTATTTCCAAAATACTTGTAGAAGCGGATGAATTTATGATTAATTTTCCGAGGAGGTGTATCTTACCTTTCCATAAGGGTTCCCAATGAGCTCTTCCTATTATTCCTGACCTGTTCTCGTCCTGAACTTAGGGAAAGTTCTGGTCCTATTATCTTAGTCTTTACTTTTGTTTAGTTAATTTTTTCTGGCCTTTATATCTTTAATTCTTTCTTCTTTTTGCTTTCTTTGTTTCTGACTCAGCTACGTCAGTTACCTTTGTTTTAATAGTTATGGGGAGTAAAACTCTCGACAAGCCCCTCAGGATTTTTAGTTTTACTTCCATCTACTTCATTATGATTTTGGTAATTATTATACTATGTATCGGTACTTTTCAATGATGTAGAAAAACAAATAAACGAAACGAAACGATATATCTCGCCCTTTTTGAACTGAATGGTGTACGCGGGAAAGGGGAGTGTCACCCACAGAAATCAATTAATTATTTGGTACGCCAAGAGGCTCACTAAACGCAAATTTATGTGATAATTGATCTAGATAACTCATGCACACTACCAGTTTGAACAGAGGCCATTGTTTCCGTCAAAGGGGGGGGATTTGTTCCCCTTTCCTGAAGAAGGAGGGCAAAATCCCCTTTTCATTTTCATAAAATATCAATCTCTTGGTTTCTTACTTAAGAAGAGGACACTTAAGTTTGCAGCAATGTTTGAACTTACATAAATAAAAACCCTTCAAATTGCACCTAGTATAGGGGCCTTGAAGTATGCTTTTGTCCCCCTGAACCCACTAATTGTAACTTTGGCCAGGGACAGCATCAGTTTGGACTCAGGGTTTAGCAGTAATAAATACCGGGCCCCTTTTTTGAATTTCTGGAGGAATCCCTGAAGGCTATCAGTGTCCCATTTCCTTTGCCCTTCCAGTTATAATGCCGTTAATAGGGACGAGACTAGTGCATACAAATGGCGTATATATTTCCCGAAACATTTCTGTTGAAGGGGGAGGCTACAATCCCTGCTGTATTCCCCTGCAGCGGCGTCACTGAGGGGCCAGGGAGCACGTGCACCCACCCAACGTTGGCTGTGCCCCCAACCTGATTTTGGGTACTAAAAAATGATGCACAAGCACATCGTGTGTATGTCGATGTGAATACAGGGGCGGCGATCTGTTAAAATTATTGTGTGGGGGACACTTGCTTGAGTGAACACTTTGCGGCTCCGGCAGGGGCACAGGGTATCATCATAGGTAGACCCGTAGCCATGCAGGAAGTTCAATGTAGGGGGCACCGGTACCTCGTAGGGGGAACCGAAGATTACGTTTGTAGTCAGTAGTGCCACTATGTGATAACATTTAGAGTGAACCACAGGAGACATCTCATAGTACCACAGATAGCTTAAACCTACCTGTAGTATGTGTGCACATGCGCGTGGAGCGCGCGAAAATTTCGCTCTCCTGGTGGAAATTTTCCCCTGCTTTTGCAATACAGAGACGTGCAAACTGGAAAGTCTCCAGAAGTGAAGGGAACAAAGCTATGATCACGATGGTGATTCTTCAGCTCCACAAACGCAGGTGAAGAGTTAATTACTTTGCGAATGGCGAGGTGACCGAGGACTGCCATTAGGCAGGCTTGGTGTGATCCAGTCTGATTTTGTTAGCATCCAAAGGAAAATTCCCCGAATGTCCGAGGAATTAACAAAATGGGAACACTAGCATGGGGCTTTGAGCGGAACTATGAATGACAGTGAGAGCACACCAAGCTCTTCACATCTCAGGCGCGGATCCAGACATTTCAAAAAGGGTGCCCTTAACGATTCTCCTAGATTAACATTTCGCTAATTTTCGCGTATTTGTTATTGTTGATGTGGCGAAAGGGGGGGGGCTGAGGCCGGGAAAGTCTCCCCCCCCCCCTTGGATCCGCGCCAGTCTTCACATCTCACAATTCAGATGATAATTGCAGTCTTTTTGAATGAAATTTTGCGTGAAGATAAACAGTAAATTTACTCAAGGTTACTCAAGGTATTAGATCGGTTGCTACATGGAGACTGCTTGTTGCCCGGCATATAACTTTGAGCCTTCACCTAGCTTTGGCTAGAATGGTTCACTGGGAATTTTTTAGCTAACGGTGTAATAGGTTATACAACTCGTGAGAACTGCACGCGAGGAGTGCCGAAATTTTGCAGGAAAATCATTTGCCATGCATGGTAAAACTTGCTGGCAGACTCGGCTGGCAGTGGTGAAAGGGTATGTCCGACGTGGGGAACAAGCTACAATAAGGAGTCCAGCTACCTGAAGCCCTGCCAGAAGCGACGGGTGAAGCCCTGCCAGAAGCGACGGGTGCCAAATGGATGACAAACGGAAACGCTTGGGCGCGAAGCGCGCCGAAAAATATTTGGGATTCTGTTGGAGAAAAATTGAAAATATTTGATTCTTGCTAAGAAAATCTAAAATTATTGAGTTTTTTTGGAAGAATCTTCCCTCCTCGTCCCAGAGATCTCCAGTTCTTCCAAATAAGTTACTCTTAGCCAACCCCAATCTGTATTGAACTCCTTGTTGTGCAGAAATAATCCTATAGTACATTAATTACCTAAGGTCCTATCCTGGTGTGCATACGAAGCCGTAATATCACATGTAATCAGAACACTCTCTGTGCTACGGGCTTGATCATAGGTCCTAAAAATATTGAGGGGGACATGTCCCCCTGTCCCCCCGTGATCGCCACCCATGTGTGAATACGAAACCCACCGGCCACCGTCACTTTAACTCAATGATGCGACTAAAATTGCACAAAATGTTCTCAAAACTACAATTTTGCGTCGCGCTTAGCGCGCATCTGTTTGTTGCACTATGTGACGGACTGTTTTATTGGGAAATATAAGCCTAATCCACAGCGATCATTTCTATATATATTTCCAACAGCTATGGGACTACTTCAGCCGTGAGTCCTCTCCCCACAATACAATTTCTACAATGATTATCTTTTAGTCAGATTTTATTTTCGAAAACTGTAAAAATTGCGATTTTCGTTGCCTTTTCCCACTCGAATCCACTAAGTATGAGGATAATTAAACAGATTCACTCTCATAGGCTATTGTCCGTTTATTTTAAATTCAGGTGCCTTAAATTTTCAAGCGGAACTAATTTGCTCTTCTGAATTCTCTCCAAGGTGGAGCCAAGCACCACACCAGGGATCATTAAGTGGTGATACCTCCAAAGGGAAAACTTGCAAGATATTTGCATAGATATGTAATACCACAATTTTCTGGTCACTCCGTGCGTACACCAGAGGCCCGGGTCTCAGCGGGCACTCATGTTTATTTATTGCTGAAGAAACTATATTTGTCATAAATATAATTTTAAGGCACCCAAAACATAATGAACCAAATTCAAGGGCTTCCTGTTTCCAAATTTTCTCTGCTAGCCCGGATCCGCAGCCGTAGATGCACCTTGGATGAAGGCTTCCCTTCAGTGGTATACCTGGAAGGTGCTTGTCTCAACATTAATTCCTATTACGCAGCATGAGTGGATTTATTTTTATAGCCCAATGCAACCTTAACATGATCCTCCGTCCCCTCTCACCCCCGCCATCATTAAATCATTAGTGCGAGTAAGGCTTACAACAGTTGGTCAAATTGTGATTTTTATTTTTGCGGTCTGCTTAGTGCACATCCAGTGCCATTTGGCGATAGTTCGATGCTTCATTCTAATGGTCACCACAGAGCCTCCGGGAGCTTCTTCCCATAGACCCCCACTGGAGCGTTGTCCTTGGGCCCCACCAGGGCCCTACGGTGAGTCAATGGACTCCAGCCCCTTTAGGAGAGCGCTTCGCGTCAACAAGACGCGACGCTGTCTTTCATTTTGGTAAGTGTGCCACCCCTCTGGGGGAACGTTGTTCCCCCAGTACCCCCACTTCGAAAAGTCTGGCGATGCCACAGTCCCCTGGCCTAGCTTAAACAGCTATGTGTTAGTTTTTGCCTTTCGTCAGCGTAGTTACGTAAGTTGACAGCATTCACCACAAGTAACATGTACTAGGAGATCATTACCGTATTGCACAAATAAGAAAATATACTTCTAAATCTGGACAAAACCGGCCCTTCCATTTCACCATCAAGTGCCATATATTTTGTATAATGTAAATTCAATTCCAAAATTTCTCTTAATTGTGCAGTATGTAACTTAGTAATGATTTCAAAACAGAACCTTAATTCTTTTACGTATAGCTACTCGACTGGTCATGCGGATTAATGATATTCGAGTTGCCCTACGAGTTCCCCTAAACTCGATTATTTCAGGCCCGTACACAGCGTCCATGCAAAGTGGACCGGCCATTATCTTGACTGTAAAACTATAAAAGCGGAGCGTCACAATTACTTGACGCATAGTGTACAAAGAAAATATTTGCCAAAAATGCCCCCTAGAGTGCCGGAAAGGAAACTTCCTGGGGTTTTAAAAGTTCCTTTTCACATTCTTTATTTTTTGGTTCTCATATGTTTAAAATTATCACCTTGCCAAGAAGGTGAATCTGAAAACGTTTATTCGGTAAATTTCCTGAAACCCATGTCACCGATTGTCATAAATAGTACCGATTTATGTGAATATTAATATAAAATCTGATAATTATTGAGTTTGAGGCTGTGACGATGTCTGATAAACCCTCGGTAAAGACCCTTTTCCAAATAACAATTGCAATGGATTGTGGGATGGAGTTCTGGTAGGCGATGTTGTTGTCAATGGCATTTTGCTGTGGCAAAAAACGATGCACACCAAAATTCTATCCCACAATGCTTTGTAATTCCTATTGTGAAAAGAGTCTATAGACTAAGACCTGAAGGTGTTTAGGCCCCTCCCCCACTTATGTTCAACAAGATTAGTTACAGCAATAGCTGCGCATGAGTGAACGGGAAATATTCTGGTATGGGGTCTTCCGGGCGAGGAATTTCTTATTTTGAATCAATGCGAGGAATTAAACTTGCGTATCGGTTGTTTCCGAATAGGCGTAAACATTGAATATTTGATCAAAAGCTTTTTTCCAAAAGTCCCCTGACTCTCTGGCGAAGAGCCAGGGGCGAAAACCAAACAATACTCCCGAAGGAGTTCTGCTCCCCGAAGGAGTAACAACGTCCCCAAGGGACAAACTTTTAAAAGTAGCAGGATTTTAATTGGTAATTTATATCAAAAGCGTGAGAGCTTTTAAGTACGTAGAAAGAGGCACTGCAAACTAAAGAATAATTCCAAACCCAAACAAAACCATGACGGGTCACAAACACAAATGCCAAACAAACCATACACACCGTGCAACAGGGAACAAAAGAGTCTTTGCCACCACTGAACTCCAGTAACTGCCACTGCAGCCAACCCCAAAACAACTCCCCACAACCACATACCACCCAAACAAATCCCGCCCACACGCCCAAAGGAAACACCACGCCCGAAGGCAACACTACGCCCGAAGGCAACACTCAGCCCGAAGGCAACACTACGCCCCAAAGGCAACACTACGCCCGAAGGCAACACCACACCCGAAGGCAACACCACGCCCGAAGGCAACACTCAGCCCGAAGGCAACACCACGCCCCAAAGGCAACACCACGCCCAAAGGCAACACTACGCCCAAAGGCAACACTACACCCGAAGGCAACACTACACCCGAAGGCAACACCACGCCCGAAGGCAACACTCAGCCCGAAGGCAACACCACGCCCCAAAGGCAACCCTACGCCCGAAGGCAACACTACGCCCAAAGGCAACAGCACTTAAAAAGCACCGGGGCAAATACAGGTGCACCTTGCCCAAGGGTGCCCCGGAGGCAGTTGTGGCAAAGGGTAACCTCATTATCCCCACGCTTTAACAAGCTCCACAACCGGATGCAGTTTAACGTCCTACCCAGGACGCGTAGTTTTTTTTTCCAAAAGTCCCCTGACTCTCTGGCGAAGAGCCAGGGGCGAAAACCAAACAATACTCCCGAAAGAGTTCTGCTCCCCGAAGGAGTAACAACGTCCCCAAGGGACAAACTTTGACTTAACTGACACCACCTGACAATGGTCCCGTTCTAGACTGGCTGAATAGAACAGGTCCCACCCTGGGAGCTCCGCCGTCGTGATCTGGGATACTCCTGTGCCAGGTAAGTATCCCAGGACGCGTTTTTTTTTTTCCAAAAGTCCCCTGACTCTCTGGCGAAGAGCCAGGGGCGAAAACCAAACAATACTCCCAAAGGAGTTCTGCTCCCCCAGGACGCGTAGTGAGACTTTCGACTGACCTCGTACTCTCTAAATGTAAAAGAGTGAATTTCACTCTTCGACGATTGCCTACAGTGACCACTCTCTGTTTCGAAGAGTGAAATTCACTCTCTTACATTTAGAGAGTACAGATGAAGAATTACCGGTCTGAGGTACCTACGGTAGTTCTTCTTCCTGTTTGGTAAATGGTTTCTTCAGAAGGTGCTGAGATGCAAAATGATGTTATTTTCATCATTCTGAAGTACTGTATATTAACGTTTAAAATTTTCGTTATTTTGAAAAAAAAAAAAAATCAGAAAACCAAATTCTTTCAGGATTCATTGGTAAGGTGAATTGTATCTTGACACGACGAAACAAACAGTTTCGAAGGACAGAGTTGGCTTGTTGGTTGAGTGGACTGTTTTGCCATTCGCCGGGAAATTTGCAAATTTTCTGGTGGCTCAAAAACGGCTTGTTCGGCATGGCGTTTTGCGGACTATATAAATATTGCAGAAGGGGGTACGGGGATGAGAGGGGGTGTAAACTGGTTAAAAGGAAGTAAAAAAAAATGGTAAGTGTAACGAATGTGTTGTGGCTGGTATGTACGGGCAGCGTTTTTGAGGGCCGGTTGGGTGCGGTGGAGTGATGGGTTGGGTTGTGCCGTTGTGGCATTTCAGCCTGGCCCGACAGTCAGTCGGCGGCACATTGACGATCTCTAGTGGTCGCAGCGCATGAGACTCAAGGAAGAGAATAAAAAGAGCATGGGGGGATATAAAACTTCTATAATAGGGCGATTTTAAAAGCAACAAAGACTTGTGAATGGGTGCAAGATTTCCCGAAACACCACTTAGATCTTGTAAGTTGCATCTTGACATTTTAATTTGGGAATTTCATCTTTTTAAAATTTAGATTTCAGGATTAATAGAAAAAACCTACTGGATAATTCAGATAAATTTTATTTAGTAAAATTACTTTGAAAGCAGAAATAAACGTTAATTTTGATTATGAGCTCGTGATTTTCAACAAGCCATTACATTAATTTAATCATAGTCTTCACAGGCTGCGGTCTATGTGGCTACAGATCTCATGGTCTACGCTCTGGGCGTATGCGTGAGGGGAAAAGACGTCAAATAAATTGAGGATATCACAGGAGGCGAGTGCCCTTGCCCCTTTTATCAGCCATTTGTCTAAGATATTAAAGAACAAAAAAATTTTACGGCTGTCTATTGCAACTTTACATCAAACAGAACAAGGCGCAGTTTTAGGAATTTATGTCTTATCATTTGACACTTTACTGATAATGCATTTTTCCATAAAGAAAGGATATAAGGCAAAAGGTTGCCTAACATACCTTCAGTTTCCACCATGTTTGTGCAATGAGTACATACATTCATTTGGTACAACATCCATATCACAGGTCGAGCTGATCCCTTCAACAAAATGGTATACACTGCACCTTACAAAAATGTTAGGGACTAAATTTGTCGGTCAATATTATTGCGCGGAGGAAATTTCTTCAATTAGTGCATCGACTTACAAACTAATTTTGGTCCGTTTCGTGGTCTCTGGACTTTTACAGAAGTTTTCAACGGGCACAGTTAAGCTACAACTCATATGAAAGCCCACGGGTAGGCCTTTAACAATGATTTCAAATTTTTGTACCATGACCGTTGAGATTTTGAGCGCCGAGAGCTTGTGTCCTGCTTTTCTACTTCACTCAAATGCCATTTTGCATAGCCGACAGATATATTGCAAAAAGGAGTCTGAAATACCTTCAGTTTTCTTCATTCTTGTCCGATGCGTACTTCAACTCCTTTCCTACCGCATACACGTCACAAATTAAACACATCATTTCAGAATAATGGTCTACACTGTCCCCCCAAAATGTTTTGCAAAGTGTTAAATTCGTAGGGTAATATCCTCCACGGGGATTCCCGCTCGAATCAGTGGTGTGATCGAGATGGTTGGAAAACGCGGAGAGCGACTTGGTCAAGTTTAAGGGAACCGTTGGCTTCCTTTGACAAATCAGCGCACCATCAAACGAGGACAATGGTCACCTATTGTTAGCAGAAGCTTACACCTACCCCCTAAGAGGATAAGTCGATACTTGCAATAGAAAAAAGTATTTTGAAGTCGATAATTATGAATATTCATCCCAAAAGTGGCTTTTTTTTCTAAAAACAAGAGTTCCTTTGGGAAGGTAGGCGAATTTGGTATCCATGATGACAGAGCTCTCGGCGACATCAGTCGCCGAGAGCCAGGCTGTCCTTATTGATACCTTTCGTATCAAATGCTACTTACATGAAATATGGAATCGGTTTTATCTCATAATGGGAAATTATTCATAAAACTATTACCAATTGCAACCGAAAAAAGTCTTTGTTTAGGGGGGGGGGGGGGCTACACGAGATGATAATATAGGCTACGTGCAACAGCGTGTAGTGACCTGATTCGAAAATATACAGTAAGATATGATTAACAAAACGAAGCCTTATTAAACAAGAAGAAAAAGTGGGAACTCAGAGAAGTCGATAAAAGCTAGAACAAGGAAGAGAAGGAGAAAGAGAAAGCGAGTACAAAAAGTCGACAGTTCAACAACTTTAATACCGCAAAACGAGAAATGACTCAGTGCCTAGTATCTGAGAAGACTAGAACTCACGAACGTAGTAGTCGAATGCCTTACCGTCTGACCAGCGACGATACTAAGGGTTAATAGCACGATAACTAATATTCATACCCTCGTGTGAAGCTGTATGGCCTGCAGAAGTGCCGGTTGGGGGGGGGTAGGGGGACTGGACAGAGCATCCCTGTTTACCCATATTCTTAAGTATTAGTTACGTGCTTTATATTGCCCGAAACAAGCCCAAATGATATTGTTTCAATATGCTTGAATTGTCATACATTAGTGTTGATGGCATGGCATGTAAATGTTTCGTATTAGTTTGCCCTATAAATGACATCAACAGGGGTGAGACGGGTCGGACAGTCAGGGGAAGCACAGGAAGTCGAGGTCTTCTCGGTCGCAGAATTTTCTTTGGGGAAAACATGTAGTCAGAAGAGTAGGAAGGCTACGATAAAATGTGTAATCCCCACGTAGAATATGCCCACGGTATTTCCCGCCTGTCGTAAGAGGCGACTAAAGGGAAGGATCTTGCACCGTATTTGAGCTGTATTTAAAACCAAATTTGAACTTGAACCGTATTTGAAACCGTATTTAAACTTTACCTTTTTATCTAGTTGACTAGTTGACACTATATAACACATTCGTCTTGGTGTGTCGTTAAATCTCATCTAAGTAACTAACTAACCGATGCTGGTGGGGTACGTAGCGTACATACATACAGGGGTCCAAAATTCCCTATGTGGGACTGCAGTCTGAAGCCCCGACAAGGGCAACGGGTTGCCGAAAGGTTGTCGACAGCAAAATTCAAAAGTTTCGGTGTGCTTGTTGGTTTTTCAGTCGTAAAAATGGCAAGTTTGGGGGATATTTTTACTTAGAGGATGGGAAGGGAATTTTCGAGCGCTTCTCGTGCATGTGCACACGTAGGTCCGATTTCTTTAAGCCATTCGTGCAGGGCTTGAGATGTCATCCCCTGAAGTTTCCGCCAACTGTCATCATCTGGTGACACCACTAGCTATAAAACATCTTCGTCAAGTTAAGTACCCCACTTTGTGGTGCCGGTGCGCCCCCTCCCCCCCCCCCACTCAGAAATCTCGGCTACCGGCTGCCCACACACTCAGTCGCGCGCTTTTTTTCTTTCGTCTTTCCTGTTTTTCCCTCTCTCCTCTTCTTTCCTTCTTTCTTCTCTCTTTCCTTTCCCTTCTTTCCCTTTCCTCTCTTCTTACTCTTTTTCCTTTCAGGCATTTCGTTCATTTTACCGACTGGATCCGTGAATAGGGCTGTCAGACCCCCATAAGTAGGGGAACCCCCACTCTAGCGACGCACTGCCCGTCAGCCTCAGCATGAACAAAGCTTGTGCCCAGACCCTTCTAAAAAGTGATACACAAAGGAACTGACCGGATGTCAGAGCATCCATGCAGAATGTAGGATAGATACCGTCAGGCCCCGGGGCCTTTCTAGCTTTAAACTATTTAATTATTACAAACCTGTTCCTCAGAAAAAAAAATCATGAAATTAATACAAATTGAGCAATTCGAACCATGAGAAGTATCCATGACAGATGATTCCTTGGTAAAGACAGGTATAAAATAATCATTCAACAAATTAGCCATATCCTGATGGCCAGTGACTAAATGTACCTTTATTATCCCGAAGAGGCCCAACCTCCAAGCTCTTTAACTTTTTTGCTTAGACCTGATCTGGATCTGGATAAATACCGCACAACACTCCTGGTGGGGTCAAACGTGTAGGGTTGGGTGTGCGCATGCATAGTTTAGTTAGTTCTATAAGAGGAACGTTAAGAAGACGGAATCCCTGGACTGCTTTGTGTCTTCCAGTTACTTAGTGCTAGATGGAAAGAGGTTCCATGTCTCGTGACGGTACGCCGGAGGGAAGAAGTCATATTTATAGCATAAGCATGGCATTAGCATGAAAAAATTTAGCCAACTCCTTTGTCAACTGCATTTCAAACTTAGCCTTTAGTGATATTAACCAAGTATTTCACTAGAAGTTCCTGACGGTTCTTGAAGACCGCAAAGAAGTCATTTGAGAAGAACCCATACTATCCCTTTATATAGAGACAAAACATTTACGCTTTTTCCTAGCTGTGCTCAGAACCAGCTCCCTAGAAACCCAAAATAGCCGCCGCTGTTAAAACATTCATTCTAATTAGATAACGAAAACGGGATACTGTTCGAGAATGTGTATGTGTGTGTTGGGGGGGGGGTGGGGTGGGGGTGGGTCAGTTGCAATAAACTCAGAGGAACCTTACAACTCCTGTTATCTCTGTAAGGCTGATGAGATGCACGGTTGCAACATTATCATCAAAATCTGGCAGAATTCAGAAAATTGACGCATTTGGACGCATGCTTCGAACAAGTGACGACTTCCATTAGCTCGTCAGAGCGTCAATATTCAGATTTTGGCGAGATCCATTATACCGTCAAAAATGATAATAGTCAGACTTTTGTCGAGGCATTATCGAACTACGTCAATTTGTAAATTTGTATAGTTGGCGTTCGCTGTTTTGTCGTTTTATCCAGTTGGCCACTCTTCAGCGTAATGTTCCCTCTACACTTCCGTACGTTTGTGCCTGCCCCCCTGTATTTGTCCACGGACTTCTTATATACATGGACAGAGCATATTACACTAAAGCTCTATGCGTAAATTATTGTCTCCACCGTACTCACACGAATAGGCATACCAATATGGCTGTCTGCTATAGGCTTGTGTGCATAGAAACACTGCTTTCATTTCTATGGCTTGTGTGTAAAAAGGCCTCACGATTCCATTAGAGTAATGTTCTTGAGCGTCAAATGTCCACCCTCAAAAAAGGAGTGCTATTAACTCCGGTTTAGACCAAATTTTGTCATGATAATGTGTCCATTGGGTAATAAAACTCCATGAATCTCAAAGAGAACATAAAAAGTGTAGATGTTGAAAATTTGGGGTGAACTGAAGGTGATTTAGACAGTTTTTTAAATTCATATCAAACAGTGACGTTTTCTGTTATGTTGAAGAAAATTAGGGGTGGGTGTACCCTACCAAAACTTTGACTCCTTCTAGGTCAAAATCAAAACGGTCCATCGTATAGAAATTTTTTAATGCCATGATTGGCAAACTTCTCAGCGTTCATATGAGGGGTAGCACGAAATAGCTGTGAACTTTGACAAGGCTGCAGGGGCCTCGAAACGGAGCAAATTTAGTGTGTAATTCAATGGGAGAATTATTGGGGGTGTGAAGCCAAAAGTTTGGACTTACTCAAGTGGCTGAGTATCGACAGATTGTGTGAGAACTTGTAATATTTTCGAAAGAATGCAAGCTCAGGTCAAATTCAACAAACAGAATGAAGGACTGTGATATTGTTCTTCCATTCACGTTTATATTTTGTCTAAAATGTTGCAGATTCATCGTCAAATTGGTCAAATGGTGGCAACCCGGCGGCCATCTTGGTAAGCCTAAATTTGTTCGAACGGTGGCGACCGTATTGGGCACGTTATCCTCTGTCCATGTATATGGGAAGTCCGAGAAGCTGTCACTTATACCGAGGAATTTCCTGACGAAAAGGGCGAGTTTCGTGAAAAACTATCGTGCGATTTCATAGAGTTAAAATCGAAATTATTGACAAACTTTTTGGAATTGTCTATATCGCTTGCAAACTCTTATGAGATCGTATTCTGTAGGAAAATCGAGTTTGATATGTGGAAAAGCCAAGATAAGGTACGCGAGATCCGCACATATCACGGTTGCCATTTTGGCGTTTCAAACGCCAAAAAAGGCAAATTTCGGCGATTTTTTACCTTTGTTGGCCGGTAAAAAGTGAAAGTGCACGCAAAACGGCATTTTGTCGTTTTTTTTGTCGTTTTTTGCGGCTTAATGGAAATTAAAATAAAACAGCTTCATTTTTCACCAAATTTCAAGAAAAACCCTTCTTTTTCCCCCGATTTTAAAGGCATTTTCCAGTGGCTTTTCATTAGGATCCTATGTGAAAGACAAAAATATTCCAGTTCATGCACTTCAAACCCCGTAGTAATACTCTTTCAGTTTCACCTGCATCCTTAAATATTGGTACCGTACTTTCAATTGCCTGAAACACGCCCCAAAAATTGGTTTCAATCAATATGCTTGAATATTGCGCTATTGATGTTTATAGCATGGCCTGTAATTAATGCTTCTTAGTAGTCTGCCCTATAAATGACATCAATAGGGGTGGGGGAGGGGCGGGGTAAAGCTCAGGAAGCCGTGGTCTTGCCGGTCGCAAAATTTTCCAATTTCTTCGCTAAACATGTAGTCGAGGTAGGCCTAGTAGGTACGATAAAATGTGCAATCCCGACGCTGGCCGGGGGTAGCGCCAGAATTTGCGCGACAGGGGTCCAAACTTCCCTACGTAGGACTGCAGCCTGAAGCCCCGACAAGGGAGACGGAGTGCCGTAAGGTCGTCGAGAGCAAAATTCAAAATTTTCGGCGCGCATTTTGGGTTTTTAGGCGTGAAATTGGAAAATTTGGGGGATTTACTACAGGATGATCTGCCCTCATTTAAATCAAAATATCAAGTAGGCCCTAAACCACAAGGGGCGACCGTGGCTATTGTGGACTACTTCATATTTTAACTTGACAAAGACTTGAAAAATGGAACCTCCTGCCTTTTTGCTTGGTGCTCAGCATAAACAATGGAGTAGGGAAAACAAGCCAGTGAGCCACAACTGGAAAAAAGCTAGGCCGTGGTCGTCTCGGACTTGAACCAATTGGTTGGAAACTGGGACGTTAAACCTCATCTAACCTAACCTAACCTAACCTAACCTAACCATATTTTAACGTTTCCCGACTACACTGGGAAATTTAAACGACCTTGCGGGGGATCCGTCCTCGACGAGGGACATACATGGCACCTATACCCCCATCTGGTTTCATCACTGTCCCGACGACGATCAGTCCGCTGACTTTCTGACTTCCTTGGTCTCAAGAGCACAAATCCTCCAAGGCTCGAACACAACATTTTCAGTGCCCTGTGGAGTTCGAGCTTTACTTACTTGTGACTTTCACCTGCTACAACTTTTCAAAGGCCTTCAAACGGACCAAAATCAAGTAAGTATACGCGAATCATCAATGGAAGAATGATTGCTGGTACACGTACGCGCTTTCTGAAGTTTAAATAAATGCTCAGGCTTCTTTGCAAAATCCTTACCGTAATGATATGGTAATTTAAATATTTACTGACTGCCAGCTTGTCGGCTGTTTTGTGATTGGTATCTTTAACCTGAAGGATCACTTTGCATTCAAGTGCGTATCAAGGGAGGGAGGTGCATGGAGGGCGTTGGGGGCGCCCCGGGTTGAAGACACTTTACTACACTCTTCCACAGGCCGTCATATTCGGCATTTGTCAAACTTGAAGTCACCTTCCCCTTTCAGTTAAATGATCCTGCATGAGCGGATGTACAAAGGCTGTATTCAAAGAACCCGTAACCATTCATTTATTATTAACCTCATGCAGCACTTAAAATTTGGTCCCACTTACACACTAAAACGGGCCTTGTTACGCTGCCTCTCATTCCTTGTCAAAGTTTTCAACGCCAGCATATGACCCATCAATGCAAAGCTCACGAGTTGCTTTTTACTGGCACATAAGAGTTTTTGCAGCATAACCATTGACTCTTTGAGCTACAGGCGCATGAATAAAAAAACTTGTGATCCGTCACCCCCGCCCCATGTCGTTCACCAATATATGAGATGGGTCCGCTGTCTTTCCAAAACCTCACAATCGGCTCAGGTGGTATCAATTTCGACCATTTTTTGACAGCATAATCTCCAACTCAATCACTACCAAAATACATCTAACAAAGGATTCACTGCCCTCTCATAGCAGGGTCAAAAATTAACCCAATCAAAATTTTTAGGGACTACATGTAGAGGGTTCACCCCCTCCCCAACCAAAATGCAATTTTATGGAATGGTGGAGCGCCCCCTCAAGATGGCAGGGAAAACGCGGAGGGAGACTTGGTCAAGTTTAAAGGAACCGCTGTCTTCTTTTACAAATCATCGCACCATGAAACCTGGACAATGGTCACCTATTGTTGGCAGATGCTTAGCCCTACCCCTAAGAAACTTAATCCATTGTTGCAATACAAGAAGAGCATTTTACAGTCGGTCATTTATGAATATTCAGTTCAGAGTGGCTTTCCTTTAGAAACAAGAGTTGCTTTGGAAACCTAGGCAAATTCGGTATCAATAAAGACAGGTCTCCCGGCTACTTACGTAGCCGGGAGCCCTGTTTTTATATCAATAAAGACAGGTCTCCCGGCTACTTACGTAGCCGGGAGCCCTGTCTTTATTGATACCTTTCGTATCAAATGCAAATTACATGAAATATAGAATCGGTTTGACCTAAGAATGGGAAAAAAATTCAAAAACTATCAGCAATTTCAACCGAACAAAATGCAACTTCGGGGGGGGGGGGGGTGTACGACTTGATAATGTAGGCTAAATGCAGTAGCGTGTAGTGACCTGATTTGGAAATTTGCAGTAAGATATGATTAACAAACGAAGCCTAATTAAGAAAAGAAACAGTGGGAACGAAGAGAAGTCGATAAAAGCTACAAAAAGGATGATATAAAACAGAAAGCAGCTGTAAAAAGTCGACAGTTCCCCAACATTAAAACCGCAAAACGAGAAAAACACACTGCCCAGTCTCAGGAGGATTTGAACTCACGTACTTAACAGTCGTAGTCGAGCGCCATACCAACTAAGCCACAACAATGCTGATAATCCAGCACACTATAATTAATATTAGTAGTCTATAGTGTTATGTTGTGTGATATACAAGTACAAGTGCCCGATGAAAGGGGCGGGGGGGGGGGTCGGGAGCTGGAGCGAGCACCCCTTTTCACCTGCATCCTTAAATATTGGTACCGTACTTTCAATTGCCTGAAACACGCCCCAAAAATTGGTTTCAATCAATATGCTTGAATATTGCGCTATTGATGTTTATAGCATGGCCTGTAATTAATGCTTCTTAGTAGTCTGCCCTATAAATGACATCAATAGGGGTGGGGGAGGGGCGGGGTAAAGCTCAGGAAGCCGTGGTCTTGCCGGTCGCAAAATTTTCCAATTTCTTCGCTAAACATGTAGTCGAGGTAGGCCTAGTAGGTACGATAAAATGTGCAATCCCGACGCTGGCCGGGGGTAGCGCCAGAATTTGCGCGACAGGGGTCCAAACTTCCCTACGTAGGACTGCAGCCTGAAGCCCCGACAAGGGAGACGGAGTGCCGTAAGGTCGTCGAGAGCAAAATTCAAAATTTTCGGCGCGCATTTTGGGTTTTTAGGCGTGAAATTGGAAAATTTGGGGGATTTACTACAGGATGATCTGCCCTCATTTAAATCAAAATATCAAGTAGGCCCTAAACCACAAGGGGCGACCGTGGCTATTGTGGACTACTTCATATTTTAACTTGACAAAGACTTGAAAAATGGAACCTCCTGCCTTTTTGCTTGGTGCTCAGCATAAACAATGGAGTAGGGAAAACAAGCCAGTGAGCCACAACTGGAAAAAAGCTAGGCCGTGGTCGTCTCGGACTTGAACCAATTGGTTGGAAACTGGGACGTTAAACCTCATCTAACCTAACCTAACCATATTTTAACGTTTCCCGACTACACTGGGAAATTTAAACGACCTTGCGGGGGATCCGTCCTCGACGAGGGACATACATGGCACCTATACCCCCATCTGGTTTCATCACTGTCCCGACGACGATCAGTCCGCTGACTTTCTGACTTCCTTGGTCTCAAGAGCACAAATCCTCCAAGGCTCGAACACAACATTTTCAGTGCCCTGTGGAGTTCGAGCTTTACTTACTTGTGACTTTCACCTGCTACAACTTTTCAAAGGCCTTCAAACGGACCAAAATCAAGTAACTATACGCGAATCATCAATGGAAGAATGATTGCTGGTACACGTACGCGCTTTCTGAAGTTTAAATAAATGCTCAGGCTTCTTTGCAAAATCCTTACCGTAATGATATGGTAATTTAAATATTTACTGACTGCCAGCTTGTCGGCTGTTTTGTGATTGGTATCTTTAACCTGAAGGATCACTTTGCATTCAAGTGCGTATCAAGGGAGGGAGGTGCATGGAGGGCGTTGGGGGCGCCCCGGGTTGAAGACACTTTACTACACTCTTCCACAGGCCGTCATATTCGGCATTTGTCAAACTTGAAGTCACCTTCCCCTTTCAGTTAAATGATCCTGCATGAGCGGATGTACAAAGGCTGTATTCAAAGAACCCGTAACCATTCATTTATTATTAACCTCATGCAGCACTTAAAATTTGGTCCCACTTACACACTAAAACGGGCCTTGTTACGCTGCCTCTCATTCCTTGTCAAAGTTTTCAACGCCAGCATATGACCCATCAATGCAAAGCTCACGAGTTGCTTTTTACTGGCACATAAGAGTTTTTGCAGCATAACCATTGACTCTTTGAGCTACAGGCGCATGAATAAAAAAACTTGTGATCCGTCACCCCCGCCCCATGTCGTTCACCAATATATGAGATGGGTCCGCTGTCTTTCCAAAACCTCACAATCGGCTCAGGTGGTATCAATTTCGACCATTTTTTGACAGCATAATCTCCAACTCAATCACTACCAAAATACATCTAACAAAGGATTCACTGCCCTCTCATAGCAGGGTCAAAAATTAACCCAATCAAAATTTTTAGGGACTACATGTAGAGGGTTCACCCCCTCCCCAACCAAAATGCAATTTTATGGAATGGTGGAGCGCCCCCTCAAGATGGCAGGGAAAACGCGGAGGGAGACTTGGTCAAGTTTAAAGGAACCGCTGTCTTCTTTTACAAATCATCGCACCATGAAACCTGGACAATGGTCACCTATTGTTGGCAGATGCTTAGCCCTACCCCTAAGAAACTTAATCCATTGTTGCAATACAAGAAGAGCATTTTACAGTCGGTCATTTATGAATATTCAGTTCAGAGTGGCTTTCCTTTAGAAACAAGAGTTGCTTTGGAGACCTAGGCAAATTCGGTATCAATAAAGACAGGTCTCCCGGCTACTTACGTAGCCGGGAGCCCTGTCTTTATTGATACCTTTCGTATCAAATGCAAATTACATGAAATATAGAATCGGTTTGACCTAAGAATGGGAAAAAAATTCAAAAACTATCAGCAATTTCAACCGAACAAAATGCAACTTCGGGGGGGGGGGGGGTGTACGACTTGATAATGTAGGCTAAATGCAGTAGCGTGTAGTGACCTGATTTGGAAATTTGCAGTAAGATATGATTAACAAACGAAGCCTAATTAAGAAAAGAAACAGTGGGAACGAAGAGAAGTCGATAAAAGCTACAAAAAGGATGATATAAAACAGAAAGCAGCTGTAAAAAGTCGACAGTTCCCCAACATTAAAACCGCAAAACGAGAAAAACACACTGCCCAGTCTCAGGAGGACTTGAACTCACGTACTTAACAGTCGGAGTCGAGCGCCATACCAACTAAGCCACAACAATGCTGATAATCCAGCACACTATAATTAATATTAGTAGTCTATAGTGTTATGTTGTGTGATATACAAGTACAAGTGCCCGATGAAAGGGGCGGGGGGGGGGTCGGGAGCTGGAGCGAGCACCCCTTTTCACCTGCATCCTTAAATATTGGTACCGTACTTTCAATTGCCTGAAACACGCCCCAAAAATTGGTTTCAATCAATATGCTTGAATATTGCGCTATTGATGTTTATAGCATGGCCTGTAATTAATGCTTCTTAGTAGTCTGCCCTATAAATGACATCAATAGGGGTGGGGGAGGGGCGGGGTAAAGCTCAGGAAGCCGTGGTCTTGCCGGTCGCAAAATTTTCCAATTTCTTCGCTAAACATGTAGTCGAGGTAGGCCTAGTAGGTACGATAAAATGTGCAATCCCGACGCTGGCCGGGGGTAGCGCCAGAATTTGCGCGACAGGGGTCCAAACTTCCCTACGTAGGACTGCAGCCTGAAGCCCCGACAAGGGAGACGGAGTGCCGTAAGGTCGTCGAGAGCAAAATTCAAAATTTTCGGCGCGCATTTTGGGTTTTTAGGCGTGAAATTGGAAAATTTGGGGGATTTACTACAGGATGATCTGCCCTCATTTAAATCAAAATATCAAGTAGGCCCTAAACCACAAGGGGCGACCGTGGCTATTGTGGACTACTTCATATTTTAACTTGACAAAGACTTGAAAAATGGAACCTCCTGCCTTTTTGCTTGGTGCTCAGCATAAACAATGGAGTAGGGAAAACAAGCCAGTGAGCCACAACTGGAAAAAAGCTAGGCCGTGGTCGTCTCGGACTTGAACCAATTGGTTGGAAACTGGGACGTTAAACCTCATCTAACCTAACCTAACCTAACCTAACCTAACCTAACCATATTTTAACGTTTCCCGACTACACTGGGAAATTTAAACGACCTTGCGGGGGATCCGTCCTCGACGAGGGACATACATGGCACCTATACCCCCATCTGGTTTCATCACTGTCCCGACGACGATCAGTCCGCTGACTTTCTGACTTCCTTGGTCTCAAGAGCACAAATCCTCCAAGGCTCGAACACAACATTTTCAGTGCCCTGTGGAGTTCGAGCTTTACTTACTTGTGACTTTCACCTGCTACAACTTTTCAAAGGCCTTCAAACGGACCAAAATCAAGTAAGTATACGCGAATCATCAATGGAAGAATGATTGCTGGTACACGTACGCGCTTTCTGAAGTTTAAATAAATGCTCAGGCTTCTTTGCAAAATCCTTACCGTAATGATATGGTAATTTAAATATTTACTGACTGCCAGCTTGTCGGCTGTTTTGTGATTGGTATCTTTAACCTGAAGGATCACTTTGCATTCAAGTGCGTATCAAGGGAGGGAGGTGCATGGAGGGCGTTGGGGGCGCCCCGGGTTGAAGACACTTTACTACACTCTTCCACAGGCCGTCATATTCGGCATTTGTCAAACTTGAAGTCACCTTCCCTTTCAGTTAAATGATCCTGCATGAGCGGATGTACAAAGGCTGTATTCAAAGAACCCGTAACCATTCATTTATTATTAACCTCATGCAGCACTTAAAATTTGGTCCCACTTACACACTAAAACGGGCCTTGTTACGCTGCCTCTCATTCCTTGTCAAAGTTTTCAACGCCAGCATATGACCCATCAATGCAAAGCTCACGAGTTGCTTTTTACTGGCACATAAGAGTTTTTGCAGCATAACCATTGACTCTTTGAGCTACAGGCGCATGAATAAAAAAACTTGTGATCCGTCACCCCCGCCCCATGTCGTTCACCAATATATGAGATGGGTCCGCTGTCTTTCCAAAACCTCACAATCGGCTCAGGTGGTATCAATTTCGACCATTTTTTGACAGCATAATCTCCAACTCAATCACTACCAAAATACATCTAACAAAGGATTCACTGCCCTCTCATAGCAGGGTCAAAAATTAACCCAATCAAAATTTTTAGGGACTACATGTAGAGGGTTCACCCCCTCCCCAACCAAAATGCAATTTTATGGAATGGTGGAGCGCCCCCTCAAGATGGCAGGGAAAACGCGGAGGGAGACTTGGTCAAGTTTAAAGGAACCGCTGTCTTCTTTTACAAATCATCGCACCATGAAACCTGGACAATGGTCACCTATTGTTGGCAGATGCTTAGCCCTACCCCTAAGAAACTTAATCCATTGTTGCAATACAAGAAGAGCATTTTACAGTCGGTCATTTATGAATATTCAGTTCAGAGTGGCTTTCCTTTAGAAACAAGAGTTGCTTTGGAAACCTAGGCAAATTCGGTATCAATAAAGACAGGTCTCCCGGCTACTTACGTAGCCGGGAGCCCTGTCTTTATGTCTCCCGGCTACTTACGTAGCCGGGAGCCCTGTCTTTATTGATACCTTTCGTATCAAATGCAAATTACATGAAATATAGAATCGGTTTGACCTAAGAATGGGAAAAAAATTCAAAAACTATCAGCAATTTCAACCGAACAAAATGCAACTTCGGGGGGGGGGGGGGGTGTACGACTTGATAATGTAGGCTAAATGCAGTAGCGTGTAGTGACCTGATTTGGAAATTTGCAGTAAGATATGATTAACAAACGAAGCCTAATTAAGAAAAGAAACAGTGGGAACGAAGAGAAGTCGATAAAAGCTACAAAAAGGATGATATAAAACAGAAAGCAGCTGTAAAAAGTCGACAGTTCCCCAACATTAAAACCGCAAAACGAGAAAAACACACTGCCCAGTCTCAGGAGGACTTGAACTCACGTACTTAACAGTCGTAGTCGAGCGCCATACCAACTAAGCCACAACAATGCTGATAATCCAGCACACTGTAATTAATATTAGTAGTCTATAGTGTTATGTTGTGTGATATACAAGTACAAGTGCCCGATGAAAGGGGCGGGGGGGGGGGTCGGGAGCTGGAGCGAGCACCCCTTTTCACCTGCATCCTTAAATATTGGTACCGTACTTTCAATTGCCTGAAACACGCCCCAAAAATTGGTTTCAATCAATATGCTTGAATATTGCGCTATTGATGTTTATAGCATGGCCTGTAATTAACGCTTCTTAGTAGTCTGCCCTATAAATGACATCAATAGGGGTGGGGGAGGGGCGGGGTAAAGCTCAGGAAGCCGTGGTCTTGCCGGTCGCAAAATTTTCCAATTTCTTCGCTAAACATGTAGTCGAGGTAGGCCTAGTAGGTACGATAAAATGTGCAATCCCGACGCTGGCCGGGGGTAGCGCCAGAATTTGCGCGACAGGGGTCCAAACTTCCCTACGTAGGACTGCAGCCTGAAGCCCCGACAAGGGAGACGGAGTGCCGTAAGGTCGTCGAGAGCAAAATTCAAAATTTTCGGCGCGCATTTTGGGTTTTTAGGCGTGAAATTGGAAAATTTGGGGGATTTACTACAGGATGATCTGCCCTCATTTAAATCAAAATATCAAGTAGGCCCTAAACCACAAGGGGCGACCGTGGCTATTGTGGACTACTTCATATTTTAACTTGACAAAGACTTGAAAAATGGAACCTCCTGCCTTTTTGCTTGGTGCTCAGCATAAACAATGGAGTAGGGAAAACAAGCCAGTGAGCCACAACTGGAAAAAAGCTAGGCCGTGGTCGTCTCGGACTTGAACCAATTGGTTGGAAACTGGGACGTTTAAACCTCATCTAACCTAACCTAACTAACCTAACCATATTTTAACGTTTTCCCGACTACACTGGGAAATTTAAACGACCTTGCGGGGGATCCGTCCTCGACGAGGGACATACATGGCACCTATACCCCCATCTGGTTTCATCACTGTCCCGACGACGATCAGTCCGCTGACTTTCTGACTTCCTTGGTCTCAAGAGCACAAATCCTCCAAGGCTCGAACACAACATTTTCAGTGCCCTGTGGAGTTCGAGCTTTACTTACTTGTGACTTTCACCTGCTACAACTTTTCAAAGGCCTTCAAACGGACCAAAATCAAGTAAGTATACGCGAATCATCAATGGAAGAATGATTGCTGGTACACGTACGCGCTTTCTGAAGTTTAAATAAATGCTCAGGCTTCTTTGCAAAATCCTTACCGTAATGATATGGTAATTTAAATATTTACTGACTGCCAGCTTGTCGGCTGTTTTGTGATTGGTATCTTTAACCTGAAGGATCACTTTGCATTCAAGTGCGTATCAAGGGAGGGAGGTGCATGGAGGGCGTTGGGGGCGCCCCGGGTTGAAGACACTTTACTACACTCTTCCACAGGCCGTCATATTCGGCATTTGTCAAACTTGAAGTCACCTTCCCCTTTCAGTTAAATGATCCTGCATGAGCGGATGTACAAAGGCTGTATTCAAAGAACCCGTAACCATTCATTTATTATTAACCTCATGCAGCACTTAAAATTTGGTCCCACTTACACACTAAAACGGGCCTTGTTACGCTGCCTCTCATTCCTTGTCAAAGTTTTCAACGCCAGCATATGACCCATCAATGCACTGAAAGCTCACGAGTTGCTTTTTACTGGCACATAAGAGTTTTTGCAGCATAACCATTGACTCTTTGAGCTACAGGCGCATGAATAAAAAACTTGTGATCCGTCACCCCCGCCCCATGTCGTTCACCAATATATGAGATGGGTCCGCTGTCTTTCCAAAACCTCACAATCGGCTCAGGTGGTATCAATTTCGACCATTTTTTGACAGCATAATCTCCAACTCAATCACTACCAAAATACATCTAACAAAGGATTCACTGCCCTCTCATAGCAGGGTCAAAAATTAACCCAATCAAAATTTTTAGGGACTACATGTAGAGGGTTCACCCCCTCCCCAACCAAAATGCAATTTTATGGAATGGTGGAGCGCCCCCTCAAGATGGCAGGGAAAACGCGGAGGGAGACTTGGTCAAGTTTAAAGGAACCGCTGTCTTCTTTTACAAATCATCGCACCATGAAACCTGGACAATGGTCACCTATTGTTGGCAGATGCTTAGCCCTACCCCTAAGAAACTTAATCCATTGTTGCAATACAAGAAGCAGTGCCGGATCCAGAACCTAATTCTAGGGGGGGCAAAGCATGATCCAGAACCTAATTCTAGGGGGGGCAAAGCATGCGCAAGAAGTATGGATCTTTGGGGCTGATTTTAATTTTTCCCTTGCTCTGAAAATTCTAGGGGGGGCAATTGCCCCCTTTGCCCCCCCTTGGATCCGGCACTGAGAAGAGCATTTTACAGTCGGTCATTTTGAATATAATGTTCTAAATAAGGCATATCAGTTCGGCGGGGGCAAAGTGTTGCACAACGTTGGGATTAAATGAATGTAGAGAGCCCATCCTTTGGTTTTGGTTACATGTTGGCCCCCATGTTGGTTTAACAAGTAAGGGCCGAAAATTTGGTTGGACATGTTGGTCCAATGTTGGTTTAAACGAAATAAGGCCCTAACAGTTGGCGGGCCAATGTTCGCCCTACACGCCCATCGTTGGGTAAAGGAATGTGGCCAACAGTTTGGTTGGGACATGCTAACTGGCCCCACATTGTTTAACGAATAAGGTTACCACAACATTGGTTGGTACACGTGGTCCAACGTCGGTTTTTAAACGAAATAATGGCCTAACAGGTTGTGGATGACATAATGTGCGCCAACCGTTTGGTTCAATATATGTGACCCAACAGTGGTTTGGTTATATGTTGGACCCAATGTTGTGTTTGGAACCGAAGAAAAGCACTACGGCTGGATGGATAATGTTGGGACCCTACATTGGTTTAATGAATGAAACCCAACAATTGTTTGGTAAATGTTGGCCCAAACGTTGGAAAAATGTTTAGAGATGCACAACAAGTTGTTGAACTATTAGGGTTGGTATTGCGGTTGGTCCAACATTTAATGTGCCGAAACACAACTTATGCCAATGCTTGAAAACATTTGCCGACCATTTCCAGCCAATGTTGCGTCCAACCAAGGTGTGCTATCTGGGTACAAACTTTTCAAAAGGCCTTCAAACGGGACCAAAATCAAGTAACAAAAAAGTATAACGCGAAAGCATTCTAATCGGAAGAATGATTGGCTGGTACACGTACGCGCTTTATGAAGTTTAAATAAATGCTCAGGCTTCTTTTTGCAAAATCCATTACCGTAATGATATGGTTAATTTAAATATTTACTGACTGCCAGCTTGTCGGCTGTTTTCGTGATTTGTATCTTTAACCTGAAGGAATCACTTTGCATTCAAGTGCGTATCAAGGGCAGGGAGGTGCAGGGAGGGCGTTGGGGGCGCCCCGGTTGAAGACACTTTACTACACTCTTCCAACAGGCGTCATATTCGGCATTTGTCAAACTCGGAAGTCACCTTCCCCACTTTCAGTTAAATGATCCTGCATGAGCGGATGTACAAAAGGTGTATTCAAAGGAACCTCGTAACCATTCATTTATTATTAACCTCATGCAGCACTTAAAATTTGGTCCCACTTTACACACTTAAAACGGGCCTTGTTACGCTGCCTCTCATTCCTTGTCAAAGTTTTCAACGCCAGCATATGACCCATCAATGCAAAGCTCACGAGTTGCTTTTTACTGGCACATAAGAGTTTTTTGCAGCCTATAACCATTGACTCCTTGAGCTACAGGCGCATGAATAAAAAACTTGTGATCCGTCACCCCCGCCCCATGTCGTTCACCAATATATGAGATGGGTCCGCGGTCTTTCCAAACCTCACACAATCGGCTCAGGTGGTATCAATTTCGACCATTTTTTGACAGCATAATCTCCAACTCAATCACTACCAAAATACATCTAACAAAGGATTCACTGCCCTCTCATATAGCAGGGTCAAAAATTAACCCAATCAAAATTTTTAGGGACTACATGTAGAGGGTTCACCCCCTCCCCAACCAAAATGCAATTTTATGGAATGGTGGAGCGCCCCCTCAAGATGGCAGGGAAAACGCGGAGGAGACTTGGTCAAGTTTAAAGGAACCGCTGTCTTCTTTTACAAATCATCGCACCATGAAACCTGGACAATGGTCACCTATTGTTGGCAGATGCTTAGCCCTACCCCTAAGAAACTTAATCCATTGTTGCAATACAAGAAGAGCATTTTACAGTCGGTCATTTATGAATATTCAGTTCAGAGTGGCTTTCCTTTAGAAACAAGAGTTGCTTTGGAAAGCTAGGCAAATTCGGTATCAATAAAGACAGGTCTCCCGGCTAAGTACGTAGCCGGGAGCCCGGTCTTTATTGGGACCTTTCGTATCCAATGCAAATTACATGAAATATAGAATCGGTTTGACCTAAGAATGGGAAAAAAATTCAAAAACTATCAGCCAATTTCAACCGAACAAAATGCAACTTCGGGGGGGGGGGGCGGCGGCTGTACGACTTGATAATGTAGGCTAAATGCAGTAGCGTGTAGTGACCTGATTTGGAAATTTGCAGTAAGATATGATTAACAAACGAAGCCTAATTAAGAAAAGAAACAGTGGGAAACGAAAGAGAAGTCGATAAAAAGCTACAAAAAGGATGATATAAAACAGAAAGCAGCTGTAAAAAGTCGACAGTTCCCCAACATTAAAACCGCAAAACGAGAAAAACACACTGCCCAGTCTCAGGAGGACTTGAACTCACGTACTTAACAGTCGGAGTCGAGCGCCATACCAACTAAGCCACAACAATGCTGATAATCCAGCACACTATAATTAATATTAGTCGTCTATAGTGTTATGTTGTGTGTGATATACAAGTTACAAGTGCCCGATGAAAGGGGCGGGGGGGGGGCCCGGGAGCTGGAGCGAGCACCCCTTTTCACCTGCATCCTTAAATATTGGTACCGTACTTTCAATTGCCTGAAACACGCCCCAAAAATTGGTTTCAATCACTATGCTTGAATATTGCGCTATTGATGTTTATAGCATGGCCTGTAATTAATGCTTCTTAGTAGTCTGCCCTATAAATGACATCCATAGGGGGTGGGGTTGGGGCGGGGTAAAGCTCAGGAAGCCGTGGTCTTGCCCGGTCGCAAAATTTTCCAATTTCTTCGCTAAACATGTAGTCGAGGTAGGCCTAGTAGGATACGATAAAATGTGCAATCCCGACGCTGGCCGGGGGTAGCGCCAGAATTTGCGCGACAGGGGTCCAAACTTCCCTACGTAGGACTGCAGCCTGAAGCCCCGACAAGGGAGACGGAGTGCCGTAAGGTCGTCGAGAGCAAAATTCAAAATTTTCGGCGCGCATTTTGGGTTTTTAGGCGTGAAATTGGAAAATTTGGGGGATTTACTACAGGATGATCTGCCCTCATTTAAATCAAAATATCAAGTAGGCCCTAAACCACAAGGGGCGACCGTGGCTATTGTGGACTACTTCATATTTTAACTTGACAAAGACTTGAAAAATGGAACCTCCTGCCTTTTTGCTTGGTGCTCAGCATAAACAATGGAGTAGGGAAAACAAGCCAGTGAGCCACAACTGGAAAAAAGCTAGGCCGTGGTCGTCTCGGACTTGAACCAATTGGTTGGAAACTGGGACGTTAAACCTCATCTAACCTAACCTAACCTAACCATATTTTAACGTTTCCCGACTACACTGGGAAATTTAAACGACCTTGCGGGGGATCCGTCCTCGACGAGGGACATACATGGCACCTATACCCCCATCTGGTTTCATCACTGTCCCGACGATGATCAGTCCGCTGACTTTCTGACTTCCTTGGTCTCAAGAGCACAAATCCTCCAAGGCTCGAACACAACATTTTCAGTGCCCTGTGGAGTTCGAGCTTTACTTACTTGTGACTTTCACCTGCTACAACTTTTCAAAGGCCTTCAAACGGACCAAAATCAAGTAAGTATACGCGAATCATCAATGGAAGAATGATTGCTGGTACACGTACGCGCTTTCTGAAGTTTAAATAAATGCTCAGGCTTCTTTGCAAAATCCTTACCGTAATGATATGGTAATTTAAATATTTACTGACTGCCAGCTTGTCGGCTGTTTTGTGATTGGTATCTTTAACCTGAAGGATCACTTTGCATTCAAGTGCGTATCAAGGGAGGGAGGTGCATGGAGGGCGTTGGGGGCGCCCCGGGTTGAAGACACTTTACTACACTCTTCCACAGGCCGTCATATTCGGCATTTGTCAAACTTGAAGTCACCTTCCCCTTTCAGTTAAATGATCCTGCATGAGCGGATGTACAAAGGCTGTATTCAAAGAACCCGTAACCATTCATTTATTATTAACCTCATGCAGCACTTAAAATTTGGTCCCACTTACACACTAAAACGGGCCTTGCTACGCTGCCTCTCATTCCTTGTCAAAGTTTTCAACGCCAGCATATGACCCATCAATGCACTGAAAGCTCACGAGTTGCTTTTTACTGGCACATACGAGTTTTTGCAGCATAACCATTGACTCTTTGAGCTACAGGCGCATGAATAAAAAACTTGTGATCCGTCACCCCCGCCCCATGTCGTTCACCAATATATGAGATGGGTCCGCTGTCTTTCCAAAACCTCACAATCGGCTCAGGTGGTATCAATTTCGACCATTTTTTGACAGCATAATCTCCAACTCAATCACTACCAAAATACATCTAACAAAGGATTCACTGCCCTCTCATAGCAGGGTCAAAAATTAACCCAATCAAAATTTTTAGGGACTACATGTAGAGGGTTCACCCCCTCCCCAACCAAAATGCAATTTTATGGAATGGTGGAGCGCCCCCTCAAGATGGCAGGGAAAACGCGGAGGGAGACTTGGTCAAGTTTAAAGGAACCGCTGTCTTCTTTTACAAATCATCGCACCATGAAACCTGGACAATGGTCACCTATTGTTGGCAGATGCTTAGCCCTACCCCTAAGAAACTTAATCCATTGTTGCAATACAAGAAGAGCATTTTACAGTCGGTCATTTATGAATATTCAGTTCAGAGTGGCTTTCCTTTAGAAACAAGAGTTGCTTTGGAAAGCTAGGCAAATTCGGTATCAATAAAGACAGGTCTCCCGGCTACTTACGTAGCCGGGAGCCCTGTCTTTATTGATACCTTTCGTATCAAATGCAAATTACATGAAATATAGAATCGGTTTGACCTAAGAATGGGAAAAAAAATTCATAAAACTATCAGCAATTTCAACCGAAAAAAATGCAACGTCTGGGGGGGGGGGCGGTGTACGACTTGATAATGTGGGCTACATGCAGAAGCGTGAAGTGACCTGATTTGGAAATTTGCAGTAAGATATGATTAACAAACGAAGCCTATTTAAGAAAAGAAACAGTGGGAACGAAGAGAAGTCGATTAACGCTACAAAAAGGATGATATAGAACAGAAATTAGCTGTAAAAAGTCGACAGTTCCCGAACATTAAAACCGCAAAACGAGAAAAACACGCTGCCCAGTCTCCGGGAGGACTTGAACCCACGTTAGTTAACAGTCGGAGTCGAGCGCCGTACCGACTAAGCCCAACAATGCTGATAATCCAGCACACTATAATTAATATTAGTGCTCACTAACGCGCGCTTAGAAAAGAACAAGTCTATAGTGTTATGTTGTGTGATATACAAGTACAAGTGCCCGATGTAAGGGGGCCGGGGGGGGGGGGTCGGGAGCTGGAGCGAGCACCCCTTTCAGTTCCTAACTCGAGATATCTTACGTTAAAGACTGCTTATTTTTGTCCAAAAATACCTCCACTTCTCATCAAGGTTACAGAATGTTATGTAAAGTGGGCACATTGTCTCAGATTTCTTTTTGTTTCTTTGTAATTGAATGTCCTGTTGTCCTTGAAATTTGATACTACTGGAATGTTTGAATATCTTACCATGTAGATTTAGCATTTTAATCTACAACATATGTAGGGCACAGTTAACAAAGTTGATAAATATTCCCTACAGGGGTGTCAATATCATAAAGATATTCAAGGCTTTGTCAAATTAATGTGCCACGATGACATCACAGTTTCCCATGATGCACGTTAAACACCGTGGCCCTGAAGGGACATTTCGAGATTTCTATATTTCGACTTTTTCGTTTCGATATTTCTATATTTCGACTTTTTCGTTTTGATATTTTGAGATTTTGTTTCGATAATTCGACTTTTTCGTTTCGATATTTCTATATTCCGACTTTTTCGTTTCGATATTTCTATATTTCTATATTCCGACTTTTTCCTTTCGATATTTCTATATTTCGACTTTTTCGTTTCGATATTTCTATATTCCGACTTTTTCGTTTCGATATTTCGATATTTCTATATTTCTATATTCCGACTTTTTCCTTTCGATATTTCTATATTTCTATATTCCGACTTTTTCGTTTCGATATTTCTATATTCCGACTTTTTCGTTTCGATATTTCTATATTTCTATATTCCGACTTTTTCCTTTCGATATTTCTATATTTCTATATTCCGACTTTTTCCTTTCGATATTTCTATATTTCTATATTACGTCTTTTTCCTTTCGATATTTCTACATTTCTATATTTCTATATTACGTCTCTTTCCTTTCGATATTTCTATATTTCTATATTTCGACTTTTTCGTTTCGATATTTCTATATTCCGACTTTTTCATGCTTCGATGTTTCCACTTTTTCGTTTCGAAATTGCAATTTTTCCTGGCAAAAAAACCTCAAAATGGTACAAAAGAGAGATTTAATCGCTCTCTCTGATCAATATACGTGTTCTTGCTCTATATAAGTCAGAACAGGTCCTCCAATGTAAAGCTCCCGAAGAAAACATCCCAGACGAGGACAGTGTTCCTGTTCGAAACCATGCCCCCATGTCGTCATAAAAGGGATACCATCCAAACCGCAATTGTAGCTCCCAGAAAAAGTGTGATATATACATGAGTGGTTCCTCATTATGAGTCAAAAGCTGACATTTGAAATGTTCAACTTAAAAAAGTGGCTAGGCAAATTACTCCGTTTTTCGGGAAATGAAATATATCAGTGGCGGACTGTCCATATAGTCAGGGGTCGTTCGCCTCCTGACGGACTCAAATCGCCGCTCACTTTTCAGGTTTGAATTGAACTTCACTCTTGCACCATCATTGGCATTGCTTCCTTGTAACATGATTTAATAGTGCCATTTTTAGGACAAGATGACAAAATGCCTACATTGTCTACACGACAAAAGCACCGTAATATATGGTGAAGCTTAGCTTAGGTCATTGCTCACCAACTGGGTGTGGTAATACATGGAGTGACCTTTGATTCACCCTCGCAGTCCCAAGATGGATGTTGAGAAGGGCACACAAATAATTGTTGATAAAATAACCCTGCTCCTCTCCTCGATAATTGTCAATATGAGCAATTAAAATTGTCTATCTAGTTACCAAAATATCTCCAACAATTCGTTTCCCAAAACATTTGAAAAAAGCTAGCCTTCTTGCTAAAATAAAGTCAAACTGCTGTCCTGGTACGAATGGCTTTAGAGTACTGGACTCATATCTGATAAACAGCTTCGTTTTTGCTTTCCTTCAACTGACCATTTTCAAGGGTACATGGGGACGATACTCGCTCGATTTCTCCGTAAATGCAGAGTAAGCATCTGATGTTGCATGATAATGCCATAGAAATTCTTCTTACTGTACTTATTTTGATTCCAAAGTGCCAGGAAATGGGGTTCATTTTCTGACTTTAACGCATCTACATACTAACTATGAAAAGCATCCTTGCGCCCTCCCTAGACATTGTGTGTTTACAGGGTTTTCAGTTTTTTACCTCTGGTGACCTCACATGACCTTTGACCTCCACCAAAACAATAGGGATCTTCCTCTCGATTTGATTACTCTATATCTCAAGTACACGGCCTGATCCAGGAATATGAGAAAGGGGGCGTAACCGTCTGCAGAAAGTGCATGATGGAATCAGATGGAGTTGGAGATGTAAAATTCCTGCTACAAAAAATCATTGCTTTGCCGAAAATATGGCCGTAACCCCCTTACGGCCCCTTTGATCCGGCCCTGAAGTATGAAGATTATCCATCATTGCTATCCTAAGATACCGTGCCTATAGCGTCACAAACACACACGCACACACACACACATACACATACACACAATTTCTCGCGTGGTTGCAAAGATTCCTTTTTCCTTCAGCAACTCGGAGCAGGTGATTCCTTGACGAAATCGACCCTGCTGCTGTAGCAAATAAATGAAAACGGGTGCCGTTATACATAAAAATTTTCATTCCTTACATTTGGCAAATATCACCTTAAAGCATGGGTTATGATTCAAACGTTCTTGATACCCCACCATATTCCCTATTTCATCGATCCTTAGGGACTGGCCTCATGATGAGGGATCACCCATACAACACTCAAAAAGAAGCGACATTGTTTTGTGTTTTCGAGTTAAATTTACTGCAAGCTACAATTGTTTGGATAGTAGCCTACTTAGACGTATGGGGCATAGTCTCGAACGGGTACCCAGTCCACGTGTGGGAGGTTTTTCTTCGGGAGCTGCACGGTAACGTGTAGCCCTACGGGGATTGATCGCCGCAATGATTTAACTTGATGTCCCTTCAGTGCCACGGTAACAATTACACTTTGGATGGTATCCCTTTTATGACGACATGGGGGCATGGTTTCGAACAGGAACACTGTCCTCGTCTGGGATGTTTTCTTCGGGAGCTTCACATTGGAGGACCTGTTCTAACTTAGAGCAAGAACACGTATATTGATCAGAGAGAGCGATTAAATCTCTCTTTTGTACCATTTTGAAGTTTTCTTGCCAGGAAAAATTGCAATATCGAAACGAAAAAGTGGAAACATCGAAGCATGAAAAAGTCGGAATATAGAAATATCGAAACGAAAAAGTCGGAATATAGAAATATAGAAATATCGAAACGAAAAAGTCGGAATATAGAAATATCGAAACGAAAAAGTCGAAATATAGAAATATAGAAATATCGAAAGGAAAAAGTCGGAATATAGAAATATAGAAATATCGAAACGAAACAGTCGGAATATAGAAATACCGAAAAGAAAAAGTCGGAATATAGAAATATAGAAACATCGGAAGAAAAAAGTCGGAATATAGAAATATAGAAATATCGAAACGAAAAAGTCGGAATATAGAAATATCGAAACGAAAAAGTCGAAATATAGAAATATAGAAATATAGAAATATCGAAAGGAAAAAGTCGGAATATAGAAATATAGAAATATCGAAATATCGAAAGGAAAAAGTCGGAATATAGAAATATAGAAATATCGAAATATCGAAACGAAAAAGTCGGAATATAGAAATATCGAAACGAAAAAGTCGAAATATAGAAATATAGAAATATCGAAAGGAAAAAGTCGGAATATAGAAATATAGAAATATCGAAATATCGAAACGAAAAAGTCGGAATATAGAAATATCGAAACGAAAAAGTCGGAATATAGAAATATAGAAATATCGAAATATAGAAACGAAAAAGTCGGAATATAGAAATATCGAAACGAAAAAGTCGAAATATCGAAACGAAAAAGTCGAAATATAGAAATATCGAAACGAAAATGTCGAAATATAGAAATCTCGAAATGTCCCTTCAGGGCCACGGTAGTTAAACCTCATCTAACTAACTTTAGAGTTAGTTAGTTAGTTAGATGAGGTTTAACGGCCCAGTTTCCAACCAACTAACTTTAGAGAGAAATTTGTATCCTGAAGTATTTTACACAGTGTTTCCACTCATCCTGGAATTACCTGAAATTCGGGAAATCTGGGTGCTGCTTCGGGAAACTTTCGGGAAGGTGGGATTATTTCGGAAATTTTCGGGAAATCTGGAAATTACGTATGGCGTATGGAAATGACGTATGGCTTGACAGTGTGAATCCTGGATCATCCACTAAAGTAGCATAAAAGAAGCGTTATTGAAAATTTCAGGAAACACCAATCCGATTTGAGGAATTTTAGATTCCATTTCAGGAAAAATTAATTTAGAGTGTGGAAGTATTGATTTACAGAACCATCCGTGTCCGCGAGATTTGAAGGTTGGAGTAGCCCACAAGTTTTTCGCAGCATGAAACGCTCTTTCCCCAGGTCAAAGATTCGAGGCATTGTTAAACGGGCCAAACCGGCTTATAAGTGTGGAAAGAATATCGATCTTTTGGTAAAATACATTGTAAAGTTACCTGGACCTTGTTACCTAGGACTATCGCGTTCGCAGTCCGTAGACTGTAGGCTAGGCCTACACTGCTATTGCTAGGCCTAACGTTAGCCCACAGCACAGGCGTCCTTAGCATTATTTGTACACTACAGATAGGCTAGGCCTAACGTTAGGCCTAGGCCTACTACAGCTAACTACTGTAAGCTTAAAGGCAATAGGAAGTCGCCCCAAAATTTTCTTTGAAAAATCAGCAAACTCTTGCAAGTCTCCTCCTATTGCATTAAAAGTACTTGTGAAGACGTATTGAACATAACTATTACAAACAATAGGTAAAGTAAGGCGAAATTCTCCTTGAATTCCACAATTCACTAACAAAAATATTGTCACATGATCAAAATAGGCCAATCATGAACTAGAGTGACAGGATACACTCACTCTGTTTGGGGTGACTGCCTACTGCCTTTAATGACTAATGCAGGCCTAGGCCTACCCCAGTACTAACTTGAGTTATGGTGACCATTTCCAAATTCCCAAAAAGGAGGACATGACCATCTTCAACATGTCAGTGGTACAACTAAAGAATACCCGACCAGTAATATACTTCACCTCCAGGCTCCAGTCTGGAAAGTTTGTATCTGCTACACCCAATTTTTACGCCAGTCACCTCTTTTCCCTGTCTGGAAAACATAACATAACATAACATAACAGGTTAAAGGGCAAAGGAGGGCTAAGGCCCCATAAGATGCCCTGAAGTCCATACAACCTTAACTGAAAACAAAGAACCAGCCAACACCAAACGAGCCCAGCACAATTAGATTCTACCACACTTATGGAAGAACTTGTCAATGTTAACCTTAAAGCAGTGCACAGATGTGGAGTTAACTACCCACTCAGGCAGACTATTCCACTCGTTAACAACTCTATGAGAAAAGCTGAAACATGTATGTTACGCTGAAGATCTTTGGCGTGCAGGGAAGACCTTATACACCAATTTGATGGCGTGATTTTCTTGTCTTTTCAATAGGCCTAGGCCTACACACTGTACTTAAAACACAGTACAACTACAACAATTTGGCATGGCATAAAAATTGAGAAAAGAGGTGACTGGCATAAAAATTCGGTGTAGCAGATATGAACTTTCCAGACTGGCTCTTTTCTCAGTTTTTACAGCACGCCAAGTTGTTGTACTGTTTTAGCCTAAGTACAGTGTGTATGTAAAAGACAAGAAAACCACGCCATCAAATTGGTATGTAAGGTCTTTACTGCACGCTGAAGATCTTCAGCATATGTTTTCCAGATGGGCCTCACCTCGCCTCCAGAGGTGCAGTCACTGTGAAGCACAGAGTAACAAAATAACTCGCATTCATGAATGGTCACTGTGACTGTGACTCCACAGTGCCTTCCACAGGCGTTCCGATTTATATGGACATATGTAATACACTATAAATATATACTAACAAGGTAGGTCAGTTTTCTGGATGAAGCTTACAACTTGGCCTATTTTTACACTCTTACGTTCACTGTGAACCTCTGATTTCTTTCAATCAAGTCGTTCTAAAAGAAAGAACATTCACCATCTCTTCGGGCACAACTGCGGGCATAAAATCACTTCTAATCAGAATTATTCGTAAAAAAATGACTCTTGGCACATTCGTGGTTACACAGATGTTTCATATCCTGGAAATTTAAGGAGACATTTTGTTCACATTATAAATAGGCCTACGAAAAATTGGTAGTATATGTATTGCTGACAGCCTAAAATTGAATATAAATGTATCTCGATAATGGAGGTGGAATGAAACCCAATGAAAATCATAAACAGGCACGGATCTAGACATTTTAAAAGGGGGAGGGAGGGGGGGGGAGGGGGCTGAAAGCCCCTATGAATATTCTCCTTGATTAACATTATGGTAATTTTCACATAGTTGTTATTGTTAATGTGGCGAAGGGGGGGGGGGGCTGAGGCCGGGAAAGCCCCCATGGATCCACACGCCTGATAAATGAGGGAATAGTTCTTTCCTGGGACTATGGTTATGTTACTATTTATTAGCAATACACTGCACTGTCAGCTTACTGCAGACTACAAATGGTCAGTTGGAGAAGGAACTCAGGTAGCGTGATAGCTGGCGTTTTACGGACACCTGACACATCGTTTGCGTTATGAGTAGAATTTTTTACACCATATTGAGACATCGGTGAGAAACATGCTTCATCGTGAGAGTGTGGGATTGTGCTGAAATGCGTCACTCTCACACTGAATGCATGAGAGTTGACAGCCCTGCAACAGTGAAGTTTTTATTTTCGGAAAGCTTTTTAATTGTGAATTCTGATGAAATTCGAAGTTAAACATTTTTGCAGATTTTTTTGTGAAATATTAAAGGATTTTCTTTCAGATAATGAAAATTTTCAGCGGCATGTTTCAGCACATGCAGGCGGTGGACAGTATTCTATGACTTTCATTCTCTCGGCCTTATCCGTAATACTTGAGCACACTTTTGCACACTCGGGAAACAAATGCGCTAGTTGATTTCCCATTGTGAGCACATAAGAAAGTAAATGCGCATATAAATCAGGGTTGGCATTTTCCTGGGAAAAACCTGTTTTTCCCAGCCGCTAAGTGCTAAAAACCAGGTAAAAACGGGAAAAACTGGTAAATACCGGTAAAAACCACTTCCGTCTTGAAAAACTGTTGTTACATGTCTGTTATATACAGGGTCTACAATGGGCAAGATATTGGTCATGACAGGCATATACAGGGTATGATGACAGTCTCTTAGCTTCATTTTGCTGTAAGCTATTTTATCTTAATTTTACTTTTTGTGGGCTAAGAGTATTTTTCATGTAGCACTTATTTTGTCACAATCTCTTTCCCTGCAGTAGGTATTGCCTGTTGCCCCAAACTGTTATAGGCCTACCCTCACCCCTCCAAAATTCTTAAGGCCTACCCTATTGCTCAGACACTTCTTTGCACAAATACAGTCTATTGAGGTAAACTTTAATGCAGGTGGCTCAACAATGGAAACTGCTTCAAACTTGTATAAGGCACATGTGGGCCCAGTTAAATGTCCACTGTATTGAGCCACACACATTACACACAGTCCAATTGTTCACCTTGATGTACACCAGGATGTCACTATGCCGGGTGGCGGTAGTGAATTGCGCCTGCCACTCATGTTAGAATAACAACATTCTGCCTAGCACTTTTTCCCAATAATGGTACTATGATTTTATGACTTTTGAAAGAAGTTTGGATGTAACATTAATCTCAGAATGAGACCGCCAATTGGAACGTTAATTAAGAGTGCAGAAAAATATCCACATCTTATAAATCCGAGGACAGTGATCACTATAAAAGGGTCACAGTCAAGAATTACCTGGCGCTAAGTTTGGCCTGGTGACAACCCTGATACACACATAGTCCAATTATTATAACCTCATGCATGAGTGATTAAACACTTTGAGGTGGACAGCTAAGTGAGGTGAATTTAGAGTGCTCTTTCCAAGTTTTTGTTATGTGTTGCATTATAGACTTACAAACTGTCCATGTACAACAAAACCTAAAGATGTGACATACAAGATGACAAAGCATAGCCTACTACAAAGGCACCAACAGTTTAATACTTGTCAATTATCTATATTCTAGAATTATGCATATGCGGAATGGAAACTAAAGTTGGTTGATGTGAGCATCCAGTTCATGTTTGATTTACAATGCTCTAATTAGCAAACCCACAAAGTTATTAATCATGGCTGCACTTTGGATTAACTCTACCCCCTATTCCAAAAAGTCATTTTCTTGTAGTTTTTGTGCTCTTCTACAAGTTCCACATGAATTTTTAAGAATTCTATATTATTTCAGGTTTTCCCAGTTTTTCCCACTTATAGGTGGGAAAAACCTTCCGGTAAAAACCGGTAAAAACCGGCCAACCCTGATATAAATGTGCGCTACTTAAAGATACCATAGAAACTGACCAATGAATATAGGCGAATAAGTCTGTGAACTTTAAACCAGTCATTGTGCATTCATGTTCAAGTATTTTTATTTGTAATGCCATCAGGAAGAGATCAACTTCTTGTAAGTGGAATGTATGTGGTATTGAGGAGTGATACTTCTTACATTTACATTGTTTTGAAATAACAAGTATTAATACTTTTGTAAGACATTAATTTTTTTGTATACATGTTTTCAAAACGACTGAACAGTGATTGGCACTTCTGCCCCGATATTTTGGGCTCCATGGGGAGTCAATGCACCATTTTAAGTTTGGAATCTGAGCTTATAATATCTTTGATACTATCTAAGTGGAGCGCCACCATCGGTTGGCACAGAGCATACCGAGAAAATTTTGGCCAAGACTACCTCCTAGATTGCAGGAAATCACCTTTCCCAGGCATTGTGCAGTGCTTACCTCTTTCGCCCTCCATCCTTACATGTTTTTATACCGACAAAGTCTGAAGATACAGTACATGCGATGCGATATATGCCGGGCTTAGACTGTGCATGTGTAAGGTCTAGCAGTCAGCCTACGTACATATGGCCCTTCAAAACTGCCAGCAATAAAACTCAGTGCCTGTGCTGTTGTGTGGTACGCAGTGCGCACACCCATAGTCCGAGTCTCATACCTCACCAATGCACAACACTTCAGTAAATTGCATGAGAAAGTACTGTAACGTAAACATGCATGTAGTGTGAACTACTGTATACTGCAAGTCAATTTACCTTACGCATAGTGCTTGGTTGGGAAACTGCTGAGGTACTTACATGGAGAGCCAACATTCATGCCTTCTACGTGGCTACAATAAGAACCAGTGTAGATGACAGTGGATCCAGAATGTGCAGAGCTTAAACTTCTCTGCAGTGTGGTTTCAAGATTTTTGAGTGAGGTAACTCTTGTGCGGTTGAGTTGCAAACATGTTATCAATCTTGCATGACTGCTGCCAATAAGTTTGCATGGTTGCAGTTGCCAGTTGTTAAATTGCATGGCTGGCAACTTCAGGATACATATTTTTGTGCCAGGGGGGGGGGGGGCAAACTTTCCAATCTGGCATGTCAGGTCTCTGCCTCACAGTCACACCAGTGTTTTGTACACATAGATTACGATACATGCTCGCCAGGCTATGCACTGTAGGTACATGAGCCTAGGGAGGGAAGATCCTTCGTAAACCCCAAAATATGGTTAAATAGGACCTAGCTCTCACTAATATGATATCCTTGCCATTAGTGCTTCAGATATTGCTTACTAAAGAGGCCCCTAACCCCAACCTAACCCCTAAACTGACTTTACCCTAACCTTTTCCCTAAACAGAACCCTAGGCATAATCAAACTCCAGGTTGAAGGATCGCGTATTTTCATGTAGTCAGGCTAGCCAAAAACAGATGTAGGCTTAACGATATGTGTATACTGCATGAAAATGGAAGATGCATGAAAATAGGGGAACACAGTAAACCCTGTTTTAACCCTGTCTCTCCCTCATTGCATCTCTCTGTAGGCTTTACAGTACCTAGGCTAATCAAACTGACTGCACAGTGCAGGATAGGGTGGCCATTTCCAAAAAGGAGGACATGCACATGGCTGTCTTCAGCCGAGCCAGTCTGTACAGTGCCTAGCCTCAGTACTCGTACTCCGGTGCCATGTATTCGTACTCATACTCTAGATCTACGTACTCGTACTCGAAATGTCTGTACGCGTACTTGTACTCGAGTACAATAATTCCCCTGCATATTAGCTGCTGCATTTTATTTCAGTTACTCCATCATAAATTTACTTCAGTGTGTTATTCTCAATTGGTTTCATCAAGTGGCCATAAATTCAATTTTATCAAACTGGTAACCTCCCCTCTCAACAGAGGTTGACTCAGAGAATGCGTCCCCTTTTTAAGGGAACAAGCAAGATCATGCAGGCTGTTGTGGTGATCAGGCTTGGCGGGTGGATTATTTCCTTTACCATGCTTTCGGGAAAGTTTCAGCCTCAAGTCAAAAGATACCCATCAAATCAGGTAAATGTGGGTGCACTGTAGATATGCAGTTTCTGTGATCCCTGGACTATATATGTTGTCATGATCTGCATCAGTCGGTGCTCTGGGTGGAGGTTGTGGAGTTTGAGGTGAAGGCCTACCTGTAACGGTGGCATCTAACACTGTGTACATACAGTCCTTGCTGCCCCACATATGTAACAATAGGGTGATAATGAAGCTGTGATTAATTCACAATAACTATCTGTGAAGTTGTACTCGTGAGCTGTGTACTTGTACTCGGGTGTTTTGTACTCTTACTCTTGCCCTCACGAAATTGTGTACTCATACTCGTACTCATATTGTGTACTTGAATACTCGTACTCTGGGCTATGTACTCGTACTCTCAGTTTTATACTCCACTACAAGGCTGATAATTATACTTACAAGGTAGGACACTTCTCTAGTTGAAACATGGAACTTAGCCAATTTTTACACACACTGACTGTAAACCACAGTAAACTCTGTCAATCACATCATCTGCTCAAGCAAAACATCCAAAACCTCTTTGGACATAACTCTGTCCAAAAAATCACTTCTAATGTTAGGCGTAAAGGGGAAACCCATTGTCCGAAATTATTGGGATAATGTTTGCAAGGTCTCATGTCAGATGTGATTCACAGCTGATGATTGCAGATGGCATTAACCTGCGCAGCTATTCATGGCATCTCCCTCACAAACATGTTATGAAGGTAAAGCGGAGCAGAACAATGCACTTCTGCTTTGCAGATATGAATTCCATCACTTGCTAAAGGTACGAATTGTATGGGCTACTGTATCTGCAAAGCAGACATGTCAATCTCTTGCCTCACTTTACCTTTCATGTAACATGTTTTGTGAGAGAGACTGAATGGTTAGGTACCCAGGTTAATGCTATCCATAATTGTCTGCTGTGAATGAACATCGGCGAGATTTGCCTTCTCATTTCGACTAAATGCTCAGAGGTTAACAAGGCAGGTGTGTACTAATTGCTCCCAATCCTGCTCCCAGGACCACCATTTAACGTCCCCATTTGACGGATGTGAGTGTATCCCCAGTCTTTAGCCTCTTTCCCAGAGCTGAGAGGGGGAGGTTCCTTGCTTTGCACGACTGCTTGACAGCTGTACTGAGAAAAGCAGACAACTTCCTGAATCAGACAACATCCTGAGTCAACAACTTCATGAAATTGAAAATCAGATTCTCAAATAAAATTCACAAATTTTAACCCCCTCAGCATCACTGTGAACAACGATGCTGAACAAGTAAATTTTAGTCCCCAGAAAATTTCCAAGTCGTTCCACTGGGATTTGTCCCGGGGACCGCTAGTATGCAAGGCAGTACTGTAGACTCAAATCACCAAGTCATCTCCACCCTCATGTGAACAACATTTAGGGTGGAGCCTAGAGGTATTGAGTAATAATCCTGAAAATCTCTTTGGGGCCAATAGTATTGTCCAGGATCGTAGCTATTGTAAGAATGTTCCTACCAGTACTGTTATCTTACTCTTTGAAATATTTTTGTGAGGCATAGTTTTTTGAAGTTCTGCAGGACTATTGACATGGTATGCGTTCCAGCTGTATAACTGGCTAGTTTGGGTACTAGCTGGAAAAGTGCAGGAATTTTCCTGAGACAACCATTTTTATTTTTATTTTTCCTTTAAGGGAAGGAATCCCTTAGTCGAGAGGACATTATTGCATGCTGCAGTGCTTCTCCAATTTTTAGGGGTTGTGATGCAAATGAGGGTTGTTTGCAAAACTTATAAGCAGAATTTCATGCCCGTCCTTTCCCACCAGAGTAACATTTCATACTGTTTTGTTGGAAAATACCATCATACTCTCAGGGTTTGTCATCTCTCTTCCAGCAGTGTACCCATGGAGTATACATCGGATATTTTGTGTACCATCAGCCTCACCAGGCACACAAAAAATTCTTTCCACAAATATAATGCAGCCCTTTACCAGTGCATGCATTAGAGTAGAGTAGCGAGAGTAGAGTAAACTTCATTGAATCCAAAAAGAAATTACATGTCTGCGATAAACAGAGTAAGGAGTAAAGTGGAATGTACAAGAGTAATGGTGGCAAAAACATTAAAGTGGACCTAAAGTCTAGAATGACCAGAATGTATATTTTAGAGGTTAGAATATCCATTCATCTAACTCCCATTTTCATAGCTTACTCCATTGCTGAGATATAAAATGTTGAAGTTTATTCACTTTATTTGAAATAGTTGATTGCACAATAATTTGTGATGCCCTTCTTGTACAACTCACATAACCTGCTTTTGTTTTCCTTTAAAATTAAGATGTTTATATGACCTTGAAACATGTTCCCTTGCATATAATGTTGTAGGGAGAGGGCTTATATAGCAAATCACCTATAACAGTAAGACAGTGATCACATTTTGACACAAGGTGCAGTGGCTTTTGAAAAAAAACAAAGAAAAACAAGGACTGTAATTTGAGTAGTACAAGGTTGACATCACAAATTATTGCACAATGGACCATTGTAGATTGACTGAATAAGCTTCAACGTTTTCTATCTTGGCTTAGGAATGTCCTGTGAAGATGGGAGTTAGGACCATCTGGATGCATTTTTCAAGCTTTGTAACATATATTTTTGAAATTTTAGACTTTAGATAAACTTTAAAAAAAAATTAAAAATGAAAAAATAAAGGCAAAAGCAATGTTACATCAAAAGAGAGAAGAACATGGAATAAAATCAGTGGCAATGAAATAAGAAAATAAAAGAATGATGACCTAAATTCAGAAGAACAGTTTCTAAGCATAAAATACATCATTATGCAACTTTGTTGGGTAAGAATTAGATTGATCTATCAATAGTGGTCGATTTGAGTTTAGGACATAGCACATCATCTAGCAGTGAAACAGGTGTTCGGTGTATGTTTTGCAGATAATCTGCAGTGCACTCCTTTTCCATCCAAATGATTCTTTTTTTAGCAAGAATATTCCTGTACCTCCCGCAAAGATTCCACATACCCTTAGGGGTATAATGTTTGCTTCCCATTTTGAAAATGTGTTGAATCCATGTCACAGCTTACATTGACAAACTTCTTTCAATTTTTAATATATATAAATTATCATGAGTATTAAATTTTAATATTTTTTTTGCATTTCAGATATTCTTGGACTATGTCCTGATGTTAAGAACACTCGCAAGGGAAGCACAGGAGAAAGCACTGGAAAGCAAAGAGATGACAATCAGCGCAGCTCACATCAGAGAAGTACAAAAGGTACTTGCTATTCAGATTTGATTGGAAATGATTGAATTCATGTATAGGTCCTGGGTCCTCAAACGGTGGTCCACAGGCGATTTACAGCCCATGACATGTGCAAAAGTGGCTCACAGAAATTTCAAGGAGCCCAAAATTTTAATAAGAACAAAAGCTGTGGAACTAAGCCGTGACTTCTACATGAAACTTAACGTAAAATGTCAAGTTAGAGTGGCCTGTAGTCTGAAACATTTGAGATCCCCTGGTAGAGTGTTTGTGGCACATCTGAAAGAAAATTAAAACTGTTTATCAACACTCACATGTATGGTCTGTATATTCTCTGCCATTAGTGGTTGGAGGCAGAGACTCCCTTGACAGATTCTCTAAGACATCAAGATGTTGGTGGCATCGCACCAGAGGTTGTGAATAGAAAATCATAAATACTGGAAAGATCTGGGACTCCGACTTTGATTTAAGTTCCTGAATAGTTGCTATGTGGAAGAAATTAGTGGAACGAAGGGGAGGGACAAAAATGAATATTTTAGTGAATAATTGAAAATCTCCATAATTCTTCTCCTTTGATGCATTTTGCAAATGAGCCAGTGTAAAAGATTTTCAGTGGCTTCATTTTGTTTCTTTCTGATTTGACTTGGATAGGTTTTCTTTAATGTAATGTGCACAAAAGGAACATACTGAAGGACAATTTAACACTTGATCCTGTTCATTTTCATTCAAAAATAAAAAAAGAGAAATTTGATATTTTGTTTTATATTTTAGATAGAATAGCTTGACATGTCACTTCACATTCTAGGGTCCAGCTCAAAGTATAGGCCCAGGATGTGGCATTATTGTGTTCCATCTTATGACTCTGTGGGGAGGGAAGAGGTATGCTGATGTCCCATAAAGGTCCGTAGCGAGATAAGGTATTAAAAGGGGTGAGATAGCTTGCAGGGGTTTAAGTGCTTTCAAGGGGGCTAGATATCTTAACATATGTTAAGACAATGGTAAATATTGCTTTCAAAATCTTCTGGGGGGGGGGCAAAATTTATTTAGAGGGTTGCCCCCCACCCCTGGCCCCCCTTTACTATGGACTTGGTCCTTGGTTGAATTCAAACACTTTAAACAAGTTTGGTATAATTTTAGCTCATTTTTAGGTAGATTAAAGTAAGCTAGAATTGTTAGACAACATCCGTACTAGTGTACTAGTGTTCACATCAGAACAAGTTATTGGAGGATTCTTGTAACATTTGCTGGAATATGAAGAAAATAATATTACCATGCTAATTCTGGCTTCTTTTTAGCTTGTCACATTATTTGTAAGTGGAATTGAAAAACTGAGTAAACATCACACCCAAAGTTGAAAATCACGCCACATTTTTAGGAGCAAGGACAATCCCCATATCTTTGTCTTTTTGTGTACACAATAACAATAAAGATTTTCTACTTTTTCAGTACCTACCGGTAAGTATTTGAGCTCTGTATTTATAGTATTTTGGTTTTTATAGCATAACTTACTTTAAGTTATAGTGTTTGCCATTTTCTTTCCCAATTCTTTTGCAGGAAGTACTCAAGTCCTTCAAAGGTTGATTGCTTACACACTCTCTTATCTCTATTCCCATGCTACTGTGGAGCTTGTCGGTTTGGAAGTCTTAAGGCAAGCTATTCTGATGGCAGCTTGGAAGGATAAGACAAGATAAATCACCTCGAAAGGGCATGATAATTGCAAGAAGAAGGAACTATGTATAGCAGTAGTTTGGAAACTTTTTACATGATGGCCCCATTACAGACTTTTGATTTTACCACTTTCTCAGACCCCCTCTCTTCATTTTCATTTGCATCCCAATTAAGGTGGTTCCACTCCCCACTCCCTCCCTCCCGCACCAAAAATTAGTGGTGGCACCTTATTTCTGAAGAACCAATGGTTTATAATGTCATTCTTCCTTGGAACAGTATACTTTGTGATTTACACTGTCTCCAGTTTTGACTTTTATGTTGTGTATGTAAAGTGGTTTAATACTTTAACTGGTAGTTTAAAATTTTTAAGTGGTACAAAGTTAGAGATTTTGTGAACTGCTATGAAATTTATGTGGAAGGTGTGGTGTAAATAATAAGTTACAGTATAAGTGTATTATTAATATTATGATTGGTCAACCAAAATGGGATGTATATAGTAGGCCTTTTCAGGATTGACAATATTATGGCAAAATGTGGTTACTGGTGTTGGAACACTCTTTCCTAAATGTTGGACTGTCAAAAATATCATTTTGCTACTCTGTGTAATGGTACTGTATATTTTGCACATTTAAAATCATTTATACTAAGCTCTAAGGTGAGTGTGTCAGTGGGTGTAGTGTTCCAGGGACACTGCTTTGAATGTTTACATGTATAAAAGTTTTCTTTGATCGTGACTACCTTTTTCAAATGGAATGCAGTTTGTTTCTTGTTTACAGGCTCTACATTTGCTTGAGCTAAATATTGGTGGATCAAAAATGACCCTCATTTGGGGGTTAAGTCATGGGCTACACATCTGAATTGTATTATTTCCAAACTTGATGTTGTTGAATCATTATGACGACATAAAATGAAGCCCTTTGCTTCAATAATAGGAAGTGTAAATTTTGTCACATGGTGTTGTGCCTTCTTATTGGCAAAAAAAAATTCAAGTTCCAATACTTCAAATGTATAGAGTAACAAACTCAGCCCACTTGTGCTATAGACTTAAGGGTGTGTCTGTAGTGTAGGTTACTAGAAATTTCCTCCCTGTACAATTCCCCGGGGGAAAATTTGCCTCAGGATAATTCCTATCTGGACTAGTCCAGAATAGAGAGCATGGTGGCTCTCTATAGATAGCGTGGTAGCCTATTGGTATTAATGAAGGTGTTGGACTTGTGATCAAAGGATTGCCGGTTCCATCATGTTGTGTCCTCGAGCAAGATGCTTTATCCTGATTACTTCTCTCACCCAGGGGTTAAATGGATACCTGTTAGGTAACTTGTATAGTGATGCACTGTATGTGGCTGCTCCTATGGGAAGTCCCTCAGGGGACATGTTGAAGTGGCATTACTGTTCAGTGTGCCAGGTATGAACAGCAAGGGATGTACACTATATAATGAGGGTTTGACAAGTTACCAATGACCAGGGGTTATGATTTTGAAGTGCTTCATATGGCGCTATAAAAATCCAAATCATTATTACTATTATTCCCACCCTGGGCAACTTTCCCCAGATAATTCCCACCCAGGACAATTCTAAATTACCTGGAGGGGTGGAATTATCAGGTGTGAGTTGTCTGGTCATGATGTCTGTGCAATGCCATTGTTCAGATAGCTAAGAAAAATTCTTTTCTGTCAACAGTATTTATCACATTCATGCATACCTTCTGTTGAGATGTCAGTAGAACCAGCCTTCTTGACCTAAGCTTATCATGACCCTCTTGCAAATGAACCACCCAAGTATACCAACCACTTACCCAATAATATTTTTTAGAATGCAAAAGATAAACCTTACCTCAGTTTACATGCAGTTGTAAGTCAATCAGTGTCCTTGACTGGGACTATAACGGACTGTGTCAGATGTATTCTTTCCAGTTGCTGATTCTGTCTAGCAGGGCTGAAAAAATGTTTATTTCCTGGGAAGGGAGTAAAAATTCTCCACAATTCCTCCCATATTTTCATGTACACGGAATGTGTAAATTTCCCTCCAATGACAAAAATTTCCTTTCAAATACCCAAATTTCCTGGAAGGAGCCTCCCATCTTTTTCCACCCAGACTGTCTCGTGTACAGATTGAAACAAGTCATTAACCCTAAGTCTCCATCCCTACGCTCAAGGTTTCTGTCGTCAGTTCTAGGGATTTAGGTAGTGAAGAATGTCAGTAGTACAGCTCTGTTAGACAAACCATTGGTTGAAAAGTTCTTTAAACTTGTCTATGAGGATTTGAAGCAAGTCCCTTGCAATATTTGTGTAGAGTGGACATTTTGTTTGAGATTATTTTTCAGTCATTAACCTGGTTTCAGAAACTTAAAGAGTTTAGGCCATAGCAGTGCCGGATTAATCCCATGGCAGAACCAGCATATGCCGGGGGCCCTGCGCTTTTGGGGCCCCCTGCCTCTGGCATATGTATAATAACTGTCATGTATCACTGTATAATGTGTAAAAGCAACTATTAGTTATTAGTGGTTAAAAGCTGAAATTTAATCTGTTGAGTGTTATTAATTTTGTGTAAGCGGGTGGGTGAGGGGGAAGGAGGTTAAACTTATAAAAGGGGACCCGCCATAGAAAGTGCCGGGGGCCCCATACAACGCTAATCCGGCCCTGGGCCATAGTCATTGCAAACCATGAAAAGGCCATCAAAGAAACATATGATAGGACTGTAGGCCTATAGACAAGAGGAAGCTAAGGTTGTAATTATTATGGCAAATTTCTCCCTCATATCACTAAGTACTGAAATTAACTTGAAATGTATGCATATGAAATTTCTTCTTGCTGACTTCCATTTGGGTAGAGCAGCATTGTGTCATGCATTTTACAAATCAAAGAGCACCAAATTCAAAATCAGAGCTTGGAAAGTTTGTATTATTGATTTTTTGTCTTAGGAAATTTGCAGTTGAAACAGTTTTTTGGCAGTATGGAATTTAAAATATTCTGTATCTTTTGATATCCAGTATCAGGGATAGCCCTTGAAATAAATGCAAACAGTCATAATATTAAAGACAATTCCCTCCCAAGACACTTTCTAATGAGACAATTACCAATGACATATCCTTTGGTAATTTGAAATTGACCTGTGTTGGTTGATATTGTCTGGGATGGGTATTGTCTTGATTTAGCCATCTGATGGAAAGGTCTGGTGGTGGTGGTGGTGGTGGTGGGGGGCTGGGAACCCCTGTCCATAGACTGTTGATCACTTTCCTGCCTTGTAAATAATAAAGTAATGAATGAAGTAAAAGTTAGTATGCTTGAAACATGGCTGTAATTTAGGTTTTAAGTTTATCTTCTTGAGCAGGTTACTGGAAAGAATCTTGAATGCTTTTCTTTCAATTTTCTGCTGTTGCTGGGCAAAAAGCCTCTTCCTTGTAAATAAATGCTTTTTGTAATAAAGATTTCACATAAACACTTGATATAAGCTTGTCCTTTTCTTTACTCCTGAAGCATTCACATATGATAAACAAGTGTTGTATTCTGTGACAGGCAAGAAGAAAGGAAGACCCTGGTAGTGGGGGGGAGGGGGGGGGGTGCAGGATACCAAATTTAAATCTCTAAAGACCATGTGTAAATGGACAGGGCCCACCTTTGCCCTATCATTACTGGGGTCAAGGTGAGAAAGGTTTCCAACTTTTGGCAATGTGGAAAGCTGACAATTAACTCCAGTTTGTTCACTTTCCAATTTTATCCTATCCCAGTTTTTTAAGAATAAGTGAGGGGAGGGGGAAGGGGTTGGAGATGCCATGTCACACACTCGTACAAATTTCTTGGGCCCCAGAAACTCCATGAGACTATGCATTAGTTTCTTCTGCCTGGAGTGTTGACTGGAAATGACTTTTGGCAAAATGATGTCATTTAAAGGTCTTGATGGTATCATGTTTTGTGCCCTAATTATGCTACTTGTGGGGAAATGAGTAATGGATAATCTGTTACCCAAGTTTGCACAATAACTAGAAAGTCACATCAGATCATCACACGAGCAGCCTGCATCTGGACTTCTGAGGAAGAAGAATTAAATGGAAGATCCATAATTTTCCCAAACGGGAGCCTGGCTAAGAGGCTGTAGCTTGTAAGGCCATGTAGTCTACTCACATATTTGTAAGTAACAAAACAAATGCTTAAATGCAAAAGCTTCTCTGAAGAAGTAAGGGCTGATCCATAATTGAAATCTTCAGACAGCATATGGTAGGAGCCAGGCTCACTAGACTTTAAGTCCACTAGTTCCAAGGTTGGCAAGTGAGTTGATGCATGTACACCAGATGCTAACCCACTTCACAAAGGTGACACACAGCCTAGCAAATATTCAGGTGATACCAAGAATAAGATTTGTCAAAGTTGAAATTTAAAACATCACATCCAAATATTTAGCATCATCATGTGCTATAATGGCAAAGACTTCACTTACTACTGAAACCAAACATTAACACACACCACACACACATGACAAGATGGTCTAAAAGATTGCTTCTAAATGTTTTTTTTTTAATACAAACAATGAATAAACGACACTTACATATTTGAAGTTTATAACCAACTTAACTGAGAAAAGAGTTTGCCAATATAGTAACAATGAAATGAAGGAGATCAAACTCTGCACTCGTCCAATAACTGAAGATACACATTTTTCTTTCCAAGCATGTTTTTTTGTAGAACTTTCTTTTTTCTTTTTTTTTTTAATTAAAACCCCAAAAGCATGCTGATGAAACTTCAACTAGAGAATCTGACCACACTTACATCATGCAGGAGTCTGAAAATAAACCATTACATTGCAAAAAAAATGTTGATTAAGAGTGACACCATTTGGGGAATAATTTTTCTGATCCTGCATCTCACTAAATGCAAGACAAAGCTGGTCAAATTGCTGCACAATATTTGAATAATAAATTATTCCCCGAAAGCTTTCAGAGCCATTCTGAGATCTCAACAAATGGCTTCTCACATGTGCCAATAAAACCTCATGCTAAACCCATGTGTTTTTTGCTGAAAGATGAAGTTCTATTGCTGTTCAAGTAAGATACAAGCATTCTGCTAAACTAAAGAAAGAGTACAGAAATTATAACTTGACATGGGATAATACACTGAAAGCGCGTATCTCTTGTCTAGCATCCCTTGTATTCACACAAGTTCATGTTTGCAGATTATTTTAGTAAAAACAATGTGGAAATACTTTTTTTTTCAAAAATAGCATCAGAAGTTGAGGGTTTCTCCCTTTGACCCTCAACAAGAGAACTGCAACAATTCAGAGAATGAACATCCAAACGAAAATACTGTGTGCAGCCGTTAGTAGGTATTCACAGCTTTTTGCTCCCTGCGGGTAGCCTAGTGCCATCTATGTTTGTGAATGTTGCCCTTCATCTCTTTACAATGTCCATGTACTTCAAGTTAAAATTTCTGTGAAAAAGAGGCAAGGATGACAGCTAATCTTATATGCACTTTAAAGTAACAGAAGGTAACACGAACATGAGTTGGACATGTGGACAAGATAATGCTGATATCAGAATATCAGCCCCCCCTGCCTCCCCACTGGTATATCAGTGAGTGCATATCTTAACTGGTTGATGCTCCATATTGCATTAAATGTACTGAAAAATTGCAAAAAGTTAAATGCATTTTCTAGATGTTGTCACACTGTCAACTTATACTTTCAAGCTCACCATAAAAATCCAGTTCGGTTTCTTTTCTTTTTTTTAAACATATTTCTGTCTTGCATCCTGCAGTGTAATTGAGCTTGACTGCACAGAGTGAAAAATGTTAGGTGTCCTGCCAGTATTTTTTTGACAATTTGCTCCAGAAAATGGTTTTAACCCAACTATAGGGCTGCAGCCCCCTTGCCCCACTGGCTCTTATGCCTGATTTAAATCATTTCTCATAAACTAACTGAACTTAACAAGTACTTAACTGGCAATGTGCAGCATTTTAGGTGCTCCTTGTTGACACATTTGTCTGGTCTAATACTGTGCATCCGACACAGCTTTATGTTGGGGCTGCAGCGGCAGGGTATAAGTTCCTATTTTGCCAATGATTACACCTACTCCCAAAATACTGTGCCGGAAATCTTTGCAGGAGAGCCATGCTCCTTGGTGGAAGCCCAGTAATGACTTTCTGATATCAGAAAAATACAAATCCAGCCTAGTTTATCGAAGCTGTGAACAAGGCACCTACTTTCCAAGATCAAAAGAGAGTCTTTGTGTAACATCAGCACATTTCTGACTACCATGCCAGCTGTAACAACACATGCAAGAGGTGTGTGTTAATGGTACACACACACACACACACATAGCAGGACACTAGATACAATTACAATGCAGTGAATGCTTAACAGTTGACATCAAACATATCCAACTTACACCTGTAGATAACGTATGCAGAGATGTTACTGAACTGAAGTAACCATGATCTAATTTAATGGTACCTTTGTTTATTACAGTTAAACTGGATGACAAATTCTAAGCTGCCATAATTTTTCATCATTAACCTTGAAGTTGTTTGTGACATCACTGTACTAAGGAATTCCCCAAGCCTAACATAGGTGTGTGGGATTTTGTTCTGAAGGGGAGGGGGGCGGGGGCAGAGCCTCTTTTGCCTAAGAAAGACCAGCATTGCCAGAGATGGTTGCCCTATTTTATCAAAGATTTACCTCAGATATATGATTTGCCCAAACTCTAAAAGGATTGGGGGGGGGGGGGGGCAGAGGGGGATGAGGTTGGGATGTATCCCCTTGCTCCCATACCTATGGTCAGTTCCATCAATACCTTCCAATACACTAACCATGACTATCAAATGATCTCATTCTTGGCTTACCACTTTTTTAGCCACTGTTCTGTTAGTAACCAATCCCTACCCTGAAAACGGGCGAAATTTGTACACCCAAAACAATTTTCTTTTTTTGAGGGAAAAGGTGCTTTTGTACAGCCCCATTCTTCCACTGTAGGCTTAAGATCCAGTCCTTTCTCTCTGAATCCTTGTGATCCACCACAAGAAATTTCTTAACTCCTGAAATTGCTGAATACAACACCAAATAACTCACTTCTTTTTGTCTCCTGGATCTATACTAAATCAACTTGGATTTCATGGAAACTTCTTGCCAGAGCAAAAACACTATTTAAATATGTGAAGCACCATGGCAGTTCCGGTAAAATGTTGGCAACAGGGCATTTTTAGCTTACAGTAATGATGCAGAAAAAGCAAAATTAATGCTTTCTTTAAATACCAAAATCATAGGTAAATGACTTTCACATATTACACAAGGTGGGTTAAAATGGTCCAATTTTAATGCATTAACACACCAAGCAACACTACTGACTGTTGTTCCATACTATATGTGCCCAACATAATACCTGAAAGTCCCTGATGCATCAGATATGCTTGGGTTACAGAAACTCTTTAAAGCATTTCTCTAAACAATAAGAGTCTACTGTCCTACAACAAGTCTGCCTTAACTATGTGTGAATTTTATGTAACCACAAAGCCAGAGCCATCGTGGCTCTAGCTCTAAGGATGCTTAAAAAATATACCAGCTTCACACCTTCAGCTGACCTACATATACTGTTTAATAGTTCAGTTTCTTAACCTAATATCATACATACAAAGAAATGATAAAAAAGTTCTCTTACAGAAATCAAGAATAGCTGTCATTAAAGATTACAACAGTTACTCAGGCTTGAATGTTCATACCAGGGAATGCTGCTCTACATAATGTGTGGTTTACTTTTTCATCATGAGCCTAATGATTTCTTAATACATTGCTCAATTTGTGTGAGGTTACTCCAGTCAGTGATAAACCTGTGACATCAAAGATAACTTGTATTGCAAAAGAATGTAACAGGCACTCTGCTGGAAATAAGGAAATTTGATATTTTCAATTGAGATTTCAAAGGCTGAAATAACTGTTTAAACACTTTAAGCAAAAAGAATTTATACCAAATATGTTTTTTAATTAAAGTATTCCTCTGAGCCCCTCTTTTGAATCCCTGTTACCTGTTACCCAATGCTTAGTTTCAGCTCTAACTGTATCAGCCTGGTTTGTGAGGCTAGCATAAGGACATAAACAGAGTGCTCTGATAAAAAAGTTTTTGTTACAGCCAACTCTATTACAAAAACTAAAACACTTCAGAAATTGCCTGCTTTCAACTAAAGTAGCCTCTCTCTTACCAAATGCAACTGTGACTTAGACTACTCCTTTAAACATGAAAGTGGTCTATCTCTTACCACTGAAACTAAGTACCCCTCACCACTAAGTAAGGGTGGTGACAACTGATAGCTATGTGATTCATATGACCCCTCTTTGGGTACGGTAGTAGACGAATATTTCGTGACATGTAAATAGATAGAGATGAATACCATTGACAAATCCCAGTCATAATAATAAAATCATGCAAACTTTTTTCACCTTGTCCATTTTAAGAATATGAATTTGTGAAAGAAATAGAGATGTACACCTTTTAAAACAATCCTGTGCAATATTTCACAGCAACAATGGCAGTCCACACCTGCCTATCTAGTATGACCTCAGTTATCCCAACAGTACATGTATGCTAAACTGATCAACTGATAAAGGACCATGATCAATATCCTGGTTCTGAAGGGAACTTACAAATATCAACAAATATGAAAGCAACTTACAAACTGAAAAAGGAAAAATGTTGTTGCTCCCCCACCTGCTCCTCCCACCCCTGCTCCTCCCACCCCTCTCCCCTTATGCCAGCTACTTCACTTGTTATTTAGGCATCAAGAAAAGGTACTGTAGAAGGCATCTCCCTTGAAAGTATCCCCAAACCTCTTCACTAATTCAATAAAAACATTTAAGATTCTTAAAGCACACCTCCTTGTCACATTTTGATCTCTTCCTGAAACTTGCACCAACCTTATGGAACACAAGAACACCTTCTTAGGACGGCTTTCAAACATACTAAGATCTTACACATACTCTTTATATAAAATGACTTCAACCACTGACGGAAGTGAATTAGGCAATTCCTTATTACCATTATATGACAAAAAGGCACTAAAACCAACTTCCAACTAGTGACTTCCTCAGTTGACTCTCGCATCATCAGTCAGCTTTGGTTATGTGCCCTCTGTTCTACAGCACAGATGTCCCTTTCCTCCTAGGTATGCTCCTCCCCTTCCTTTACATCACCCTGTATGCTATCTCCATCAGGAGGATTTTGATCCACACTTTTAACCCCTGGCACCTCTACCTTTAATGATCCCATTTCTCCTCCATCATCTTGCTTAACCTCTTCCCCATTGTTTACTGCATCTATACTCTCCTTTTGCTCTCCATCTTCCCCATTCTCAGCACCAACTTCCTTTTGAGATTCCCCAGTCCCCTCCCCATTTTCTGTTTCTCCTTCCTTTTTAACACCATTCTCAACGACATCTTCTGCTATCATTTCTCCATCCTCCACTTTCTGCTCCTCCTCAACCTCAGCTTCCTCTAACTCTACACTGTTTTCTACTCTACCAACTTCCCCTGACCCTACTTCATTGTCATCACTTTTAAGCTGTCCATCTCTAAGAATTTCATCTTCGTCTTTTTCTTTTGATTCATCAATGGCATCCTGACCTCTGTCCTCTGAAGACAAGCAGCTTTGCTCCCAAACTTTAACAGATTCATCAACTTCATCTTTAGTCACATCATCTGCTGTTACATTCTCTCCATCTTCTGTTTTTTCATGAGTGGATATCTCATCTCTTGGACTAGTTTCTGCATCTTCAAATTCATCTTCTTCCCCTTGAGGAGCTTCATCTGAAATGGTTAAACAATAAAGACAAGGTCAGTTCCCTAACTGATCTTCATAACAGCTAAAAGAAAATTTGAAACAAAGCTCGATGTTCAGATTATAAATGCAAAATCTTGGTACCAGCAAGATGTCCCCCTGATTTTCCCCCCTGACAAAAATCAGAATAAAGTTCTGGCTAATATGATTTTTATAAAATAAAAACTTGAAGTGGGGCAGAGACTAAAACACTAAAGAAAGCATGATCTAACTATTGTAACTAAAGTGGCAAAGTTTTTGAACTGTTTATCCAGTGAAGCAATCACATACAACTCTAAGACAACCATAAGGCCCACTAAGGCACACAGTGTGACATAAATTCAGAGAGATTGATTTGATTCATCACAAAAGCTGAGAACAGGAAAATTATTCAGATGCACATAGACTGAAACTCAAAACATCTTTCTTAGTAGAATTTTTTGATTTCCTCACCTTCATTGACTTCACAATTGTCTTCTTCTTTTACAATCTCTCTGTCTTCTGTTTTTTCATGAATGGATGTCTCATCTCTTGGGCTGGTCTGAGCATCTTCAAACTCATCTTCTTCCTCTTCAGGAGCATTACCTGAAATAGGTGGGTAACACAGTCAAGTTATCTGACTGATTTTGATCACAGAGCCTTACAGAGAAGGGAAACTAATCAGTTTGTTATTTCAAGAAACCCTGAATGTTCAGATCATGACTGCACAGATATGGAATAAATATTAATATGCAGGTTTTACTGAGCGTACACATCCATTTTGTGGAATGCTCAAGGCGCTCAATCGTTCAATCTATCCATTACAAAGAACAAGCTCAAGCCCCTGGGGGCCATACAACCAGGCAGCCATTTAAGCACGCATAGTTAAAAACTGGGTTAAACTCTCGCCATGTATTTAGTAATACAGCCTGATTCTTCACATGATTTTAACTTTATAAACCTAACTCTAAAATGATGTCCTCACCACACACATTTCAGAAAACTTTGTTTTATTGGATACTGTATTTGAATATTCAAAACATATGAAACGGATAATCAGAAATAACAAAAAGAGCCTGTGAATGATTTGAAAATGTAATGTCACAATAGACTTGCCACAAGTCAGCATGTTTTAAAAATGGTATAAAGCTCCCTAGTTGAGAAGTATGGATGGAGATACCTCAACCACCAAACAAAGTAGGAAGATGTAGTTTGTAACAGGCAGTTTAAAAATCGTGCTCTTCTTTCCTAAACTTACTGAATTCTGAAGTTAGAACTCCAAAGAATTCTATTGAACTGCGATAGAGTTATCTTCAAGATTGCACATGGATTGGTAGAATTAGTCATTCTGACTCTAATAGTATACAGTGTCATCCAAACAAAAACAAATAATGCTCTGATTTTCACTTTTCCCCTTCACATATTATGAAATTTTTGGTCTAACCTTGACCATCTTCAGCATAAGACTATGATATATATGATATAAAAGACTGCCAGAAGGTACATACACTGCTGAAAGGAAAGGCCTGTAGAAAATAGCCTGGTCAAAAAGAGAAGTGCAAATATGTAGAAATTCAACTACTGAATTTTGTTTCCTGTCTTCAAACTGACAAACAAGTGAGGACAGGTGATGCAGGTGGGGAAAATGTGATCTCTCCAAATGCCTTTAATAGGAGTTGCTCTTACCTGGGGATGCTACATCAATCCCTGGTGGTGAAACCTCTGTTGTGGTTGTCAATTCTTGTGCCTCCCCATTCTGTTTACATTCATCCTCATCAATGGTCAGTCGACTGACTTCTTTACAGGCAGAGTCAATAACTTCCTGGATGAGGGTACTTGCAATCTCCTCAGGGTTGCATGCTGCTACCTCTGCACCTTCTGGTGTCACCTGCTCTCCAGCTTCCTCTGTGGATGACACAGAGTCCTCCAGTTCTATGTCTTTGATAGCCGAGCTGAGGGCATCCTCTGCCAGTGAATGGGCAGTTGTATCAATCTGTTCACCTATGATTGAATAAATATAAAGTTAAGTCAATCAGGAAGATGATTCAACTTCTTTTTACTAGATGCATACTCACCATGACTTCTAGAAACACACTGGCACCACAACAATCACAATCATCTTCCCCCATTCCCCCCCCCCCCCCCAAAAGATAACTGCCTTGTCTTGTTTTATCATATATTAAGGAAGATTAAATTGCATGGTTTGTTGACCAACAAACCTGATATTAGTTTTGGTCTTTATCGGGTGTTAGCTATGGTAGACTATGGAATGTTTAATGGATGATGCTGGAGTGACACTAGTATGCCTTTAGTTGGAAACCAATGAATATAAGCTACAGCTACTGGTATCCTAACACCTACTGTATGATTCTCAACAAAGCAGTGCAACCCCCCCCCCCCCCCCCCCCATCATGGTAAATAAAACTGGTGGACCTAAGAAAAACGTATCCAAAGCTGTGCAGAATAAACAGTTTAAAAAAAAAAGGCTTGTTTAAGTTGAACTACCATCATTAAATTTAAAGCACAGATGCGGACATTCCAATCCAATCCACTGACTTTTCTTTCTTGGAATCCACTGACTTTTCTTTCTTGGACTCCTCCACATTGCCATCTCCTAGTCTCCCTCAATTTTGCAAGAGATCAAGAGTGGTAGGCATGAGGACAAATCTCCCCCCCCCCCCCCACCTAACTGGGCCTGGTGCTAAAACTACTCCGGGGAACATGCAAAGTGCAAATGAAATGCAAACTTGATGTAGCAAGGGGCAAGTAAACTGCTATGTCTGCGAAGTGAGTTTACTAGCTTACTCAGAATGCTTGAAAAGTAGTTCTCTAAAATGATATCCAAACAAAATCACAATTTCTTAAAAACAATTAAATGCCTCAAAACACTTACAGCTTTCAGGGTGGGAATATCTGCTTTATGACACTAAAAATGTTCAATATTCTTAAACTATGCATCTACTCAAAAAGTATTCCTTGCTGCCTAACTCATTCTGCACACAACAGATACTGTATCTCTGCCATTACACAGCAACAACAAGAACTTTCTATTCAAGTCTAGGATTACCCAACAGGCAACAGCAATGGCATTTGTTAACAGTGTTCACAATACTAAATTTGATGCCTACAAGAATTAAGATCAACTGATAGCAGTTTACTGTCTTGCCCCATTTTGGATTGCTAACACTGTCCTTCTGCTACGAAAGGCACTACTTAAACATTGTACTGTGATATTTGATGATGTAGCAAAAATGGCTCCGAGACCTTATTTAATTTTGACAGTTCCTGAGGTGGCCTTGAAATCCCTACAAAATTGTGAGAACAATGTGCATAAGGCATACTGGACCACTTCTGCTTAGGTGTGCAGCAGCATTTGTGCCTGAAAATTGAATGCATGTTTGCTCAAAAATAGTATACATTTTGTTAGGAAACAGCAAATTTTCAAATCAAATGGGGGTGGGGGCGGCAGCCTGCCCAGCTGCCCTGCACACCTATGGTAACCTGCCCTTTTTGAGGGAACTTAAAAAAATTCTGATTTGTCCCTCTACGTGCCTCCCAAATACATACGTACACACAAACTGCCCTGCCCCACCCAACAATTAATATGAAATTTGATTTGTGGAATGTTAATTCCCTGGTTTGCTGCAATGTTAATACAGTGATACCCATAAATCTAAGAGTGAAACTGAATTGAATGGGCTCACCCATTTTTTCTGCATCCAAATCTTCAGAAAGTCCTAGCTGAACAGCAACTGAAGTGTCCCCATCTAAGAGTTGTACTACAAGCTTCTCGTCCTGTGCTCTGATCACCTTGGCAACAAGGTTGTCATTCTCCAGGTATTCTCCAAACTCTGTCTCCATGTCTTCTGTGATTTCGTTTTTTCCAATTCCTGCTAAGCTACACTTGAAAGAGTATGCATGTTGGACAGCAAAGTCCTTCTGAAGTTCCCTGAGTTCAGAAATATTAAAGGCATCACTATTGCCATAATCTATAAAAGTCACTTCTGCAACATCTGCTTCTATGTGATCTATAATTCCTCTGTACCAAACCTCATCATCCTGGAATTTAGCCCCACATCTCGTTCCGACCGATGCTGATGTTATTGGCGGGATTTCATTATTTTTGTAGAATTCGTCAAACTTAGCTGAAAAATCACTGACAGCATCTTCAAATTTCTTCAGCTGAATAGCAAAGTCTGACAATGAAGTAACAGATGTGAGGTACACTGGTTCTGTGTCTCCTGGGGCCATATCAAAGGAAGAAAAAGAGCCACTGGAGTCAGGCATGTCTTTGGGAACATTTTCCTTAAAACCTAAATGTTCTGTGATAGACTCCCCATCTTGTAAAATCTGGACACACAGATGGCTATCTCCACCACTCACTACTTTCACTTGGAGGGTTTCACTTTCTAGAAACTCTTCAAATTTTGCCAGCACCCCTTCATCATCAATTGAGGTATCCACACCAGCAAGCTGACATCGAATGGCAAATGTTGGAGTACTTAGAAACTTCTCGTCTAATTTTTTCAAGGTGCTTTTCGCAGTTAAATCCGAATTACCATAATCAACAAAGAGGACATCAGCATTATCTTCCTCAACTGAGGTCACCATGGCACGATACCACACCTCATCATCAGCAAACTGGGCCGCACAGATGGCACCTACCTCTACTGTCTCAAGAGATGGAGTTTCTGTCTGTTTGTAGAATTCATCCAACTCAGCTGTGAAATTGGCCACAGGATCAGCATCTAATGTCAACTGGATGTAAAACTCCTTGAGAGATGTTACAGATGTAAGAAAAATTCCTGCCAGGGTACCTTGAGGTAACGATTTCGCAACATACCCTGGATACATAGAAGTAGAGGTAGTAACATTTGGTTCATCTGTCACTGAAGATGCTAATTGACTTAACTGATACTGTGTCAGGTCTTCTTCTAAGCCTATATGAAATGCCACAGAGGTTCCTTCATCCTGAATTTGGACATCCAGAATTCCATCTTTTGCACAAAAAAATTTACCAATAAGAGTTTCCTTCTCCATGTATCCTTCAAATTTTTCAACATTACTCTCATCTGTTGACTGACTTTTCTCAATTCCAGCTAGTCTGCTCCTAAAAGAATAGGCTGGCTGCTTGGCAAACTGCTCTTCTAACTTTTTGATGCTTGAAGCAAGCACTGTGTCCCCATTACCATAATCCACAAAGGTTACATACACTTTGTCTTCTGTGATCTCTTCGACCACTGCTCTGTACCACACTTCATCTTCAGAAAACTGGGCTACACAGGGGACACCAACTTCAACATTTTCTACACAGGGGGCCTCATTGTTTTTGTAAAACTCGTCAACCTTAGCCCCAAACTCGGCAACTTCATCTCCATGTCTTGTCAACTGGATGAAAAAGTCATTCAAAGATGTGACAGCTGTTATGAAGATACCTTCAGAGGTTCCCTCCTTCAGCTGATAAGAGGAGAAACCTGCAAAAGTTGGAGATGATGAAAGCTGAAGCTCTCCCTTCTCTGTAGTAGACATTTCATCCACTGAATTGATGTCAACTGCATGGCCAGCTTGAATGAGCTTGTCAGTAAGTTTTATTCCCATGTCCAATAATGTCACACTATGGATGGCCTTTCCAACTTGAGAGCAGGCTGTAGGCGCTTCCAATATTTCTGCCAAGAGAAGTTTGTCCATAACTTCTGCCTCAAAATATCCACATGACTCGGGTGTCCAGGAATTTGACGTGGCTTTCACTCCATGGAGTTTACAGCATATTGCATTCAGGGGCAGGTCACTGTGTTTTTTATGCAGTACCTTTAGATTCTTCTTCTCAACAACATCAGAGTTACCATAATCTGGGAAGATGACAGTTACCTGGTCATTCTCCTGATGCACAACCTCTGCTCTGTACCACTGGTTGTCCTCTGCATAGAGTGCAGCACACAATGTTCCGTTGAGTATTTCCCCTGAACTCAAGAGCAATTCTGCTGAGTCTTGGCAGTACACAGACTGCATCTCTACCATCAGATCCTCCAAATTTTGAGTTACACTTACTGGTTGGCAAAAGAAATATTCTGGTGAAACCACACTGGAAACATAAGCCTCAATCTTCTTACCCACCTCCATGGATGGGAACACCCAATGAGTACCAGCTTCTGGAGTAGGGACTTCTGGTTGCTCAGAAGAGTGGTCAAACCTTTTACTGATTTCAGCATTGATATTCACATCATTTTCAGAAAGAGCCACCTGGCATGGTATATCTTTGTCCAAAAACTGGCATGTGAGTTCCTTTTCTAGAGTTAATTCCTCAAGCAAATTGCCAATTTCTGAGATGCCTGTTAATGGAACATCATGCAACTCACATTTCACAGCCACAGGTGGTTTATCCAAAAATGAAACTTGCAACTCCTTAAGGTCAGAAACTTTGGATGTTGAAGAATTTCCATAGTCCACAAATTTTACTTTAGCTTCCCCAGAGTCTAGAACACTTTCAACAACACCACGATACCATTCATTATCCTCACTGTATAGACCACAACACAACTGTCCTGGTTTAGCTTCAGCCAAAGCGGGGACCTCCTCTGCGTATGCTGTCTGAATCTCACTGTGAAGCTGTTCGAGAAGTTCAGTGGAGCTGGCCAACTGTAGATAGAATGACCCATCCTCCTCAACCTGTGTAACATATGCTGTGCTTTTGTCATCTGGGATATCTGCCATGGGCAATGTGGTCATCTTGGACTCGTCCAAGACTTTCTTTACTTCCAATGAAATATTCACATCCTCTTCTCCTGAGGTGTCACTCAGCTCCATCTCAACTCTATTGACAGACCTCTTGACCGGTTTGGCAACCAACTGCTTATCCATCGTCAGTTCTGTGAATTTCTCAACAACATCATCAGTGAATGGGCTTGCTTTTGAAATGGATGATAGAGTACACTGTATGGCCTGTGCAGGGAATTTCAAGAGTTCTGGTGATATCACAAATATAGCTTCTTTTGACACATTTTCTCTGTTTCCATAGTCGACATAGTACACCTCCACTTCCTCTCCTACCATCTTTAGAACCCTAGCTCTGTAAAGAGCCTCATCAGTTGGGGATCTTACCACACAGAGTTGTCCGTTCTCCACTTTGCTGACTTTTTTCAATTTACCACTGGAAACCTCATCATTCAGCTTTTCCATCAGAGCATCTACTTCTGCACACAGGCTGGCAAGCTGAATCCAGAATTTGCTAGGAGATTCTATAAAACTAACCACCACATCCACAAACTCCTGCAAGACCATCAAGTCTGCCTGCTGCTTGATATGCTTGAAAGTAGGTGGAGGAACAGCTACTGGGGGTGCTTTGACCACAGGGGCAGGGGTGGGAAGTGATGGAGAGGGGGCTTCTTCCACATCCCAGTCTGATGATTTATCTTGTTTGGGAGGTAATGGTGCTGGTACTGAGGTTGGTCTGGACTGAAACTGTCTCTGTGGTTGGGGTGGAGATCTGTCCTTGTAAGACATACCTGATGGCTTTGGAGATGTTGGGGATTTGGGAGATGACCTTTGACCTCTTGGCGGTGTCTGCAATTTCATAGGAGCTGCTTTTGGTTCTTCTTGCTTAGCCACTCTTTTCAGGACATCTGCAACAGATTTTCCACCTCCAAATGTGAAATCAACCTCAAACACTCCATTTGCCGAGCTGATGACATTGCAGCTAAAGCAATCAACCTCATCAATCAAACTCTGCAACTTCTTTACCCTTTGAGGACTTTCTAAGTCTTTGGCTCCCTTCAGACTGCATTTAACTGCAACCACTGGAGTCTGCATGACATCCTCGTCAATCTTTTTGATACCACTCACAGGGACGTACTCAAAGTTACCATAATCCACAAAGCAGACATAAACTCGGTTGAGCTGTTTGTTGGTGACTAAAGCACGATACCAGTTCTTGTCCTCTGTAAACTGGGCTACACATGCCATTCCAAGGCGTGGGTTACTGACTGAAAGCTCATTGGGTCTCAGTCTACTGTATTTCTTGTGCAACTGGCCCATGAGGTACTCCAAATCTTTTGTTGTAAAAGCTGGTTGGCACCACAACTCTGACAGATTTTCCACATGTGAGATGTACACATCAAGGGTTGACCCTACCTTTAATTCCCTCTCTTTATACTGGCCTGTCTCTCCTTGTGTAGTTGGTGCTGATGCCTTCTGCTGATGGCCATCACCTCTGCCACTGGATGCTACCTTATGCGAAGGCTGTGGTTGTCTTTCCTTTGGAGATGTGACACGAGCTGGGCTCTGGAAAACCTCATTTATGCATAGACCTGTTTCTGAAATGAGTTTCACTTCGTAATTTTCACCAACTCTGTTGCCAAAAATGACCTCCAACTCTGATTCCCCTGACATATCAGTAAACTTGTTGATGTCATCATCCATCCATGACTTGAAGGAAACTCCCTCTAGGGAGCAAGGTATACCCTGCATTGGAAATGCCATGAACCTGCTAGCCAGAGGTCGTATTGCACCAGGACTTACTGTTTCATGGTTCCCAAAGTCAACAAATCTCACTTCCACATCCCCCGATCTTTTAATTCCGGTGACGACTGCACGATACCAGATCTGATCCTCTGAATATTGAGCTACACAGGGGGCTTGCAGCTTGGGCTGGAATTTCGTGGCTGCACTTGTGCTGCCTATGTGAGCATTGAGATCGTCCATCAGGTTCTGAAGTTCCTCTGCAGAGCTGACTGGCTGACAATGAAACAAGTTTGGACTCTCAACATTGCTTACATAAACCTTCATCTTCTCACGCCGCTTAGGGTCCACCTTCCTGAATTCCTCGATCGCTGCGTTCCTTGAGGATGGTGCTTGGTGGTGAGGTTTAAGTGATGCACAAAACCTTTCCATTTGCTCATTGATATTCAACCTCTTCATCTTATCCACCAACTCAACAATATACACACTGCCCTCTATCCTGCAAATCTTTGCATCTAGCTCATTTTCCCCTACAAGCTCTTCAAACTTTACTTTCATCTGATCGGAGTGTCTTGGTATATCTTCAATGTTTTCCATGCGGCAAGTGATACTCTGAGCTTCCATCTTCATGTAACTTGGATCAAGTTGTTTGATTTTGCTAAACGGCAGCACATCATGATTGCCATAATCCACGAACACTACTTCAGCAGACATGTCTGTCACATTTTTCACCTCTGCACGATACCAATTAGAATCCTCTGAAAACTGTGCACAGCAAACTGATCCAACTTGCATATTTGGTAATTTTCCTTCCCTGGGATTTTTGGAGGAATATTCCCTTTGTAACATCTCACTCATGGATTCAAACTCTGGTGAATCTGACAGAAGTTGGCAGGCAAAATCGCAACTGCTGTTGATGTAAGTCACAGTAACGGGATGGCTGGAACCCACACGAAGGCTTGGATGTTTAAACTTCCCAACAGGACTGTGTCCCCTTGGGCTTGGAAGGGATGAATTTGAAGTCCTTGAGCTACTCCTACCTGAAGAACTGAATGCATCTGTAGGACTCTTTGGGGACTGCATACGACGTGCAACTGTGCGAGTTGCCAGTTTCTCTTTTAGGAGTGTCTCTCCAATGGACAAGTTTAATTCTGACCTGGGATCAACCATGGAGACTAATACTTTTTGGCCTTCAACTGAGTCCACTTTGATACACAGGATTTTCTCTACTGTAAGTTCTTCAAATCTTGCCACAGATGCTTTCTGGGTGCAAGACGCAGGGTCAATTCCACTAAGACCGCCTTCAATGGCAGCTCCAGGTAATTTGGAAAAATGCTTAGGGAGTGCTCTAAGGTCAGTAATGTTGACTTCCTCTGAATTACCATAGTCAACAAAGAAAACCTCACAAGATTTCAAGCCTGTTGATCTAAGAACTTGTGCTCTGTAGAACTGACCATCCTCTGAAAACCTTGTAACACATGGCATGTTGGGTATGACATTGGAAAGGGGTTCAGCTCTGTGACCACCCTCAGGTCCAAAATATGACTGGAGGTCAGTCATCATGTCATCTAGGTCAACAGCAACTACTTCCTGCTGAAGCCAAAACTGGGTAGGGGAGACCACATGACTGACATAAACACGATCTCTCTGGCCGACGTCCATACCCATCACTGGGAGGTGGAGGGTCTCAACCTCCTCTTGACGTGGCTGTGAATGAATTGAGGGCTGGTGAGTCCCTGGCTCAGCAAACCCATCAGTGATGAACTGGGCTGATACATCCCTCTTACCATTTAGTGAGTACAACTTCACATAGACTGCATTTCCATCAAGTTCAAGGGGCTCACATGAGAATACTTTGTTCACAATGTAGCGGTCAAGATAATCCAATGTTCCAGGTTTGATCCCTCCCCTCACAAAAATTGGTTGTATTCCTCTCAGAAGAAGCTTTGCTGCCTGGGCTTCATAGTCTAGTGCTAAGGTCTCATCCAAAGTACGTATTCTACTCCTAGGCACAAATTCAGTACTGCCATAATCAACATAAAATGCAAGCACATCATTTCCTGTCGCAGTTTGAATACTAGCCCTATGCCACTGATTATCTTGAATTGACTTAGCAAGGCACAGATCCCCTGGTCTCAGCTGACCTCTGGGGTGTTCTTTACGTTGAGCTACATCTTGAAGTTCTGCCAGGGCATCTTCTATTTTCTCCACGTGAGCAATCTCAAACTGACCCCAGATGACAAAAACTTGATTATCTTTATCACACTCTGCATGGGATACCATTACCTCCTTTCTCTCACCAATTTTGGGCATGTAGCAGTTGTAGACACTGGTTGCCATCTTGTTTGGTATTATGAATTACCTACAAAATAGGAGAAAAAGAACTGCTTTAGTACCCACTTCTGAATTTCTTGTAAATACCACTTTACACACTTTTGAATCTAGAATCTAGACCAAAACAACTTTCTTAAATGGTAACCCAGTGGTAACGTATGGTCAAAGAGGCAATCCAATCCAACACAGGCATGTTAGACAATGCCCAAGTTAGGCTGCTTTAAAAAGATGACAGATGCTCACAGTTCTGTCCAATTTCAATCAACGCCAATATTTGTTCTAGGAAAATAATATTTTTAGTGGATGTCTGGTATGCATTATTCCACAAACCCATGCAAACATGAAACCCTATAACAGAAAGACTCAATTTCGATACCTTCCTTAAAGTCAGCATGTGTTACATGCATGGAATCATGCACTACTGTAGGGCACTAAAGATCCTGTTGCTGAATGGGCCCCTAGGTGACCCTTGAAAGTTTAGAAACTTGAGATTTTCATTACCATCAGAATTTTGGCACTCAATGTATATAGGTGCATACCGTAGGGATCTCAAATAGACTCTGACTTTGAATGGTCCCTGACGAACCATCCTTGGTAAAATTTCAAATGTTTTAGCACCAGATGTTGCCTACATCCACTGTTTCATGTATATCAAACATTCTTGGCCAACCTGACTTTATGTGACCCCTGATAATCTCAACCTGACCTCCAAAACTTCAGGCACTTACCATTGACCACATCTTGTATGGGGTTCATGTAGGGCAAACAATGTTCCCCGATTTGGCCTCAAATGACCTTCAGATATTTTGTATCTATATTGAAATTACATCTACTAAGTTTGGGTGCAATTGTACTTTAAACTAGGAAGTTATTGAAAATCAATAAATTTGGCCTCAAATGACCCCTCATGACCTCAAAATAACCTTTAAATTGTTTGGTACCAGATGGTGGTTACACATACCAAGTTTGGATAACATCTGAAATTCAGTCACAAAGTTATGAGGCTGATCGATTACACGTTGATTGTGGAATCAAAATTTTTATTCAATAATACAATGTTGAGATTTATCCCAAACTTTTGACAGACATGACTACTTACTGGAAACATGGAGAAAATACATGATGATGTCCAAATGTCTTGGAATATACCATTTTATGTATGGGGTTTTAAAAAGTGTGTCATGGACAGACATTCCTAGCTAATCACATTCATTTAAAAATAATTATTTTAGTCACAAACTATTTCAAGTTTTGTGTGGTTATATATAGAGGGAGGACTTTCTTCCCTAATTGTACTGAATTTAGAAGGAAAATATTGGAGTGTTATATAATCATTTCACATGCTGTTTATGTTTGATGCAACAATGTTCATCCATGACACAAAATTGGCAGGAGAAATTTTCTCTTTCCCCATGTAGTTAATATTTTTTGCAAAAAACCTGCTGAGTTATCAATACTTAATATGTCCTCCACTGTGTAACCATAGATACAAATTTAGTAATACTATGTGAGCTGTATTTACAATAGAAATTCTGTCATGGATGGACACTATATCAAAAGTCTGTCCATGACAAACTATTTTTAACACCCCTATGACTAAATGGAAGAACCAATGGTGAAATAAGTGTATGCAAAGCAATTAGCCTATCTATTTGTGTTTACCCCCTACACTGAGAATAGTGTGAAAACTGCAATTGAAGAAAAAAAAAGGTCAAAAAAAAATAAGGTTAAAAAATTTGCATTCGCAACAAGAAATATGTCCATCCATGACGAGAAATGTTTCCATCCATGACAGAAATGTGTCCGTCCATGACAAATCATGCAGTTTTTAAGCCCTCAAGCTAAGAAGGAATGGAAGTTTCCAAAGTCTATGGTATGGCATCATGAAGCTAATAAGTAGCTTGCAGCTGGTAACTTTTGAATTTTCTCAAAGCAAGTTGACCTCTGGGTTGACCTTTGCTGTCTGTCCATGACACCTAGAAATCCTTTTGTTTTGCTCCACAGACAGTAATGAAAGACTGCTTGAAAACAACACGTATCTGCTAAACAAAGAAACTACTACAGCTCTTGTATCTACATTAAATTATTCGTGAACTTGCATTAGTTTAGACAGAAACCTGACGAGAATACCAAAAAGTGAAAAACCATAAATTTATCTCGTCCGTCCATGACGGATGTTTTGTTGATTCTATTTTTAGTAACACAATGTGGCAACCAACGTTTGTGAGAAACTGGTAGAATTGATGATACCCTTAAACATAAAACCCATAACTTCATTGCAAATATCACCACATGTTTTTTTGTAGCCCTTTTCTTTATCAAAGTTCAAAAGATGTCCATCCCTGACAAACTGATCAGCCTCGTATACCAAATCAAAGATTTTACACCTTTTTCCCTTAAATGACCTTCCAGTAAATCCAAAATCTGTGTATGGCCCAAAAGAAGCACTCCTTGAAAAACACCATGACCAACTTTCAAGAAATAAGTGCTCTGTGAGGGAACGGATAGATTAGAGATTTCACAAACCAGTCTGTATTGACCCTTAAATGACTCTTGACCTGGACTTACTCTTAGTTAAAGTTGCTCCACATGCACAACCAGAGATTATTGTTTCCAAGTTTAATCAAAATCCATTGAATAATGCATGTGCACATTGCACAAGCATTAATGCAATTGTGGACAGAAAGAGACACAGAAAGACAGACAGAGGCCCCACATACTGTAAGCTCACAACAGATTCACTTGTGTATAAAGCTGATAATTAAATGCTTCATACCCCTACAATATTTTTTTTCTTGTTATTTACTCCAGAGCTCTGTTAAAGGGCATATGGCATCTCCCACACCAGGGAGTTGCTAACCCCCTGCCCAAACATATTTACGAACAGCACCACCGTTCTAAATACAGTTTATAACTGCTGGCTGCACTCTCAATGACATTCATACAATATAACTCCCACTCTGGTTGGTCAACAATAACTTGTACAGTCAGGTGTGTTCCCAATTAAGCTTGCGAACTGTTGTGTGTCAACATAGTCATAAGCAATTGAAACAGTGCATACTACTGTAGCTCTGTCTTGAAGATGTACTCGACAGGCATTTTGTTTAGGCCTAGACTGCAGGAGTGGCTAGAAGTAAACTTAGTCGCGGGAATTCTACTGTCTAGGGTGAGGTTAGAGAGCCTTTCAGGGGTAGGAGTACACTTGTGGGTACTTTACTGCATCCCTATTATTTTAACTGTGTATTATTTTTTGCCCATGGCAGGAAAATTTTGGTAAAGCAATATCTGATGTTCAGAATATTCAGCAAATTACAGTGATTACTGCCACTCAACTGTCATGTGAGAGTAACTTTACAATCACCCTGATCAGGTAATGATCCTTCTCATGCTAACCTGTAACTAGCATTCTGATGCAATCATGATACGACATTTCTAATTTTGTTCATCTACCAGGAAATAATCACTACTGTTAGGGCAGAATCATTTTAAAAGCAATAAGTAGCCACTCCAAATTTATTATGGAACATCCTTTACATCCTACAGATCAGGCCTGATTTTCAGAAAATTTTCAGGTTGTCCGTCAGACAACCTAAAGCCAAATTTTGGTTGTCTGAAATATTTTCAGGTAGTCCGAATGAAAATGACAAACAAATGATGAACAATTGCATTTCATGTTGCTGCCATAGTAAACAAACATTTATTTTAAATTCTGTATGCTTTCCAGTGATCATTTTCTTTTTAATTTTATGTATCAATGATTGATGACAGTCCATGCCATTGTCTCAATACCACTTCTTAAGGAGACTTCTATGACATACTTACTTGCTGATGTAGTGAACTGTTCATTACAAATAAAATCTAATCATCCTTCACACAAGCTCAAAGAGAGAAAGGGATTATCTGATGCAATTTTTACTCATCCACGACAATAGGACCTGTGTTATATTTCAGCTCTGCGGATCTACTACTTCTGTACATTCCTAATTTGCAAGTATCTTTCATGTTTTAAAACAAAAATATTGGATATCAAACATGTAAAAGAAGGAGCTTTCCTGCAGGAATTTAACATTCAGTAAGGAAAATATTCTGACATTGCCAAAACAAGCCATGAATTAGGATACAAGAGTATACTAATTCTAAACAGGGGTGACTGGATTTTCTCTTTAAGTTGAGCACCCTCACCCTCAAGTTTGACAGCTATGTGTGCACTGGCTTTCTGTTTTTCTTGTGCATATATGAGTAACAAGCTATGGAAGTACATGTAAACCGATGTGCTAACCAGGCCTAAGTTTAAGTTGCTGTAACTTGCTGAGCTTCACAGTACAGTGGTCAATTGCTAATTCCAAAATAAACCCCCATGGGCATGCCAAAATTACACCTGTCCATGGAATGAAAGTTAAAGAAACAAAGGATAATGTTGGACATATCTCACGCATCCCTCTTTCTATGTCACAAATTTTCACATGTACAGGTAGCTCATGTTTATTTATAATGAAAGTTCAAAAACAGTATTGCCTTGTTGAAATGGTCAATACCTGATAAGTTTTGACAAGAATTGTGGCTACTGGCCCTGGCTATTTTTAAAAAAATTTTGACATCAAACAGGCTGGTGTGATTATTTACATGTCCAAAGACCTTTAAATGACCTCGTATCCAAACTCTGTGTACACCCTGATAATAACACTACTTGAGAAAAATTATGACCAACTTTCAAGAACATACAGTAACATGTAACATGCTCAATTAGCAAGAAGATGAATTTTGAGATTTTCACATACTGTAATAGCCTGTACTGACCCTTGAAAACTTTTTTTTACCTTCTTTACTTGTTGGTCAAAGTCACCCCACACCCACTGATCATTGTGTCCAAGTTTCATCAAAATCTGTCAAAAATGTATATTTGAGACCTCAATGTACACCTGTGAACAGACTACAATCCTGGACAAAATTATCTGGGACAAATCCCCGCGCCCCACCTCAATGTTGGTTTTGAAGGTGAATTAAAGTTGAGCGCTGAAGAAAAGAGCGCGCTTTTCGTTTCTTCTCAACATTGAACGAGGGGTGGAGGGGAAGGTCCGGAAGTGTCCCAATAATTTTGTCCAGGATTGTCTGAACGCCTGTACAAAGGTATAGGGACAGCGTAATACGAGAGAGAACAGTATGCTGATCATAATGATGGTTAAAGTTCCAAGCGCTCTGTTCAAAGACAAGGCAGTAGGATGGGGGAGGGGAAGAGTGGAAGGTACCACTGAATTATTATGAACAATTAACGAACGTTTTAATTGAATGTCAATGTAAATGTAGGAAACACCGGGTTTATTTGAGTTAAGTTTACGAAAGGGTCAAACACGGGGAAATTACTGAATTTATCGAGAATATAACCACTTTCTCGTGTGGCTATCAAAATTTGGTTTTCACTTGGGCGGGGAGGGGCATAAAATAATAAAATTAAAATAGACATATGAGGGATGGAAAAAGGGAAGAGTGTGAGACAATTAGCAACAGCCAGTGATATATGATGGAGAATATTGCAGCTGTTTACTGTCCGTCGGAAAGGAATGCCGCACGAAATAGGACCTTGAAATAAGTCGTAAATGTCCCTGCAGAGCAGCCTATAATGTATCTAATAGGTAACAGTATGAGCTAGCTTACAGTAAGGTTAGCTATCATAAGTGTGAGGTTGCAACATGGCTATTCTTCTTACTAAAAGCGACTGCCAAACTCACAGTATAATTTGCTACTACACTGCATGCACTAGAGTAAAAGTCTGACTGCACGGAATTCATTTACAAGTAAAGGTGCAAGGCCCCTTACCTTTAGTACTCTTTGTACATCTTTCTTGTTCTGACAAAACGTAAGATGTAGGCCCCTATTAGAATCTGAATGGCGCCACGGTTGACCAGTGACTGAAACGGTTGACCATTGACCACTACACAGTATTTCAATGGGAATAAACAGTTCACCGTCAGTTTTAACATTTAAAAGACAAGGTAGTCAAGATTTTTCTGTCCGCTTAATGGTCAACCGTTGCGATTTTGTTCTTTCCGTCAAAATTTTCCGTCCTGCTTTTCACGGCAGGTCTCACATGATCTTGTCTGTATAAATTCATCCTTAAATCCCCTTTTAGGCAACCAAGTGATTATATTTGGACAAAAAAGTGATGGTAAACCGTGGGGTAAACCGTTCGACCTGTAGTGGGAGGAGGCCTGACCAGTAGAAATAGCGCCATCTACTTCACGACACAACCGCTCACTTATCGCCTATATCTATTGATACTCAATTGTTGGAACCTCTTCTCTTGTAACTGTCTGCTGGTTACGCTGTAGATCATAACTATATTTATCCGTATAGTTGTTTTGAGGCACAAATACATTCAACTGATGGCCTCTGTACACCTTTCTCCCCCGAAGTTCCCGCGCCCGACTGACCAATTACTCTTAAATAGCATCGTTCTTTTGTAATAAACCAGAAAGCCAAAAGGCTTAGTGATTCCTTGCCATATTGATAATATTGTAAACATGAATCACCCACATGACAAGCATGAGATCCCTCACAGTTATCCTGCTTGAGATATCATGTTAATACGGTCAAACGCTTTTGAAATCTTGCGACCCAAAATGACCTACATGCTAAATATTAACAATCCACAGGCCAAGTATGTGATCCCTCATAGTTATCCTCCTTGAAATATGTTTACTAGCTCTTTACCTTTTGTGACCTTAAATAACCTTCGACCTGCACGAAAAATAGTAGGGATCATCCACATGTCAAGTGTGAGATCCCTCACAGTTATCCTTCTTGAGTTATCATGTTTACAAGGTTTTGACCTTTTGGCCTCTGGTGACCCGAAATGACCTTTGACCTGCACCAAAAATTATAGAGATGATCTAATCAACATGGGCAATACACAAGCTAAGTATGAGATCCCTAACAGTTACCCTTCTTGAGATATCATGTTTACAATGTTTTGACCTTTTGACCTGTGGTGACCCTACATGACCTTTGACCTCCACCAAAAATAATAGGGATCATCTACTCAATATGGGCAATCCACATGCTAACTATGAGATCCCTTACAGTTACCCTTCTTGACTTATAGTATTTACAAGGTTTTGACCTTTTGACCACTAGTGACCCCAAATGACCTTTGACTGCCACCAAAAACAATGGGGATCATCTACTCAATATCAACAATCCACATGGTGAGTATGAGATCCCTCACACTTATCCTTCTGGAGATATCATGTTTGCAAGGTTTTGATGTTTTAACCTCTGATGACCCCAAATGACCTTTGACCTCCATCCAAAAACAACAGAGATTATCTACTCAATATGGGCAATCCACATGCTAAATATGAGATCCATCACAGTTACCCTTCTTGAGATATCATGTTTATAAAGTTTTGATCTTTTGACCACTAGGGATCCCAAATGACCTTTGACCTCCACCAAAAACAATAGGGATCATCTACTCAATACAGACAGTCCACATGGTAAATATGAGATCCCTCACACTTATCCTTCTGGAGATATCGTGATTACAAGGTTTTGATGTTTTGACCTCTGATGACCCCAAATGACCTTTGACCTCCACCAAAAATAATAGGAATTATCTTCTAAATATGGGCAATCCAAATGCTAAGTATGAGATCCCTCACAGTTATCCTCCTTGAGAAATAGTGTTTAAAATGTTTTGACCTTTTGACCACTGGCGACCCCAAATGACCTTTGACCTCCACCAAAAATAATAGGGATCATCTACTCAATATGGACAATCCACATGCTAAGTATGAGATCCCTCACAGTTACCCTTCTTGAGATATCATGTTTACAAGGTTTTAATGTTTTGACCTCTGGTGACCCCAAATGATCTTTGACCTCCACCAAAAACAATAGGGATCATCTACACAATATGGACAGTCCACATGCTAAGTATGAGATCCCTCACAGTTACCCTTCTTGAGATATCATGTTTACAAGGTTTTGAACTTTTGACCTCTGATGACCCCACATGACCTTTGACCTCCACCAAAAATAATAGAAATCATTTACTTAATATGGGTAATCCACATGCTAGGTATGAGATCCCTCAAAGTTACCCTTCTTGAGATACAGTGTTTACATGGTTTTGACCTTTTGACCACTGGTGACCCCAAATGACCTTTGACCTCCACCAAAAAGAATAGGGATCATCTACTTAATATGGGCAACCTACCTGTCATGTATGAGATCCCTCGGAGTTACCCATCTTGAGATATCGCGTTTACAAGGTTTTGACCTTTTGACCTCCTGTGACCCCAAATGACCTTTGACCTCCATCAAAAACAATAGGGATCATCTACTTAATATGACCAACCCACACACCAAGTATGAGCTCAGTCATAGTTACCCTTCTTGAGATATCGTGTTTACAAGCAAAGAGTCACACACACACATACTTGTAAATGCTGCCAAACGGGGACGCCTATATTTTACCATTCCACCGTGGACGTCCTTAAATAAAGCTCATAGCATGCATACTGCAAGAAAAAGATGTCCTTTGCAACAGCAAAAAATGAGGGCCAGGGCTGGTCATATGACCCGGGCGATCGCCCGTGCCCGCCTAAACGCCCGCCTTGGAAGCAAAAACACTTGTCAAGGTGTGCAACAAAATGCCCTCCTTAAATTGTGTGCCGGGCAACAAACAGCCCACCTTGAGAAAATATGATCGCCTGTGTGAAAGTACAATGCTAAAACCATCAAAATACATGCAAATTAGTACATTTAAAGACCCAAATTTAATGACTTTCTACGCCAAAATATTCGGTAACTTCCCTAGCGAAAACAGCCAGCCGTACAATCTGACAACGCCGCACAAACTAGCATGCCGCACAGCTTGATTTTACATGGTTCAGTTGCACAAGTAAGCTACAGCTTGCTGCAGCATCTTGTACTGCAGAGAGTACAATTTCAAAATACATCGTTTTTGAGTGTCAATTCACTGTCAAACATTACTAAATTTGTCAGAAATGACAAAACCATTATCCTGACATGTTCAAAAGACTCTCAAACAAGTATCTACATAATACTGACAATTTTTGATTGGAAGGTTTTCACCACGAGGCAAATTTCTCTAGGGGGGCTTTGCAATTTTGCTGTTGCCTAACGTGTAAAGTAGATGGATAGGCCTACTAGGATGCTGCAATATGCAGAAGTAGTGTCTGCTTTCTCGTAGAGCTACAGGGTCTAAAATTTACCAATCATTTTTGTTTGAAAGTGTTATCAAATGTTGTCTGAGATGTTGGTATGAGAGTTCAGACATATTTATGGCCAGAATAGGTCTTTGCTTGTCAAACCAACTTGAATATTTTCTAAGCCTTTTGCCATACATATTACTGTTACGAGAAGCAAATAGTTGTAGTCTCTTGAAGTCCTTAAAGTGATATGAACATAACACTCTAAATCCTCATTTTGTTGCTATGTGGGGGTGGAGGATTCATCAGTTACCACCAGACGAAAACATTGTGGCCTGGCCATGGCACAAACCTAGCGCCCCCACTCCTGTCGGAAGATAATGGTCAAAGTATATGTACCCATTATATTAAAGGGGAACAAGTATGATTTTTGTGCATACTTCACTTAATTACTCACAAGAAGGACACAAAGCTTTGAGATTAGATCTAACTTGTCACTGCCATTTTCCGGACTGCAGGCCTGGGCCCGACTACAGTAGGTGCGAATCCAAGGGAAGGGGGCTTTCCCAGCCTCAGCCCCCCCTTTTTCGCCACATCAACAATAATGAATGCGCAAAAATTAGCATGTTAATGTAGGAGAAAACTGAAGGGGGCTGTTAGCCCCTCCCCCCCCCCTTTTCAAAATTTCTGGATCTGCGCCTAGACTACATTACGTACCATTGAAGAAGGAATATAGGCCCAACTGTGTGGTTGTCAGTTGATCTTTGGACCCTTACTGGCACCATTCCTGGAGTGGCTCTGCCATATGTTACCCTGGACTTGGTCCACCCTGTGTCCACAGTGGTGCATACGGTAGAAGGGAATAGAGCACCAACTCTACCCTGAAGGGTGCCATGATGTTGCTAATTTGGGTATTTGTGGCACGGTGAGATAAAATCATTTTCATTTTTTGACTGATTTATAACATGATTTTAGAAAACATGGCACCACTGTTTTTGTTATGAGTGTTGCATATCTTAGTTTGGATCTGGCTGGGGTGGGGGTGCATCCCCCTAACATTTATTTTCAGAGAGGGTTATGGCCCCATGACCCCCATGATTTGTGCTCCAGGTGATTTGTGGTACCTACTGCCCTTTGCTCATGTCAAAACCTCCCCATTGATTACATGGGGTGGTTGAGTCAAGCCTGAGTTTTGCGCAGTTCTTGCAATTAAACATGAAAGTGTTCATCCTCATTCTTGTTTTTATTATGCAACAAGGTTTCTTTGCAGTTCAGTTTGTACAATACTGTTATGCTTTTAGCTAAGATAATTTTAAATGTAAATTTTATATTTACACAACTGCCCGCCTAAAATCTTGGGTGGGCAACTAATTGCCCGCCTTGAAGTGTAACAGCTAAAGCAAGGCGGGCAGTTGCTTGCCCACCTGAAAAATTCTCATGACCAGCCCTGATGAGGGCGCTCAATATGTTTCCATTCGACGCATACTTATCTAATTGTGAGTGTGTATGTGATTTTCCACAGGTAACCGTGGACATAACATGATACACACGCTTACCTGCAAACGAGGACGTACCACAACACTATCTCAATGGGGACTGTTAATATATTTCGTTAAATTCAATAGATATCTGCATTGCTGCATCATTTTGACCAAAGAGGCTATTTAAAACCATTGTTTCAAACGAGGACGCGTCCCCAATTCATGTGCGTCCCCGATTGGTAGGTGTGTATTCATAAAAACGTCCCCGATTGACGGCATTTACAAACGCACCCATACACACACACACACACGACATCACCATCGCATAGATTCCTTCTGCCTTTGGCAAGGAATCAATAACCACTGTCCTCTGGTACTGCATTATTTACATTCAAGTTATTCCTGCTTAAGTAGAAATTCAGTAATTTTCTCATGAAACAATCCAAAAGACCTCACATCACTTTTTTCCCAATACCGGTGAACTTAACCAGCTACCAGATTTGTCGCTTGCCGTTGCTAAATTTCTCCTATATTCAACATGAGACTTCTCCTATACATTTGTACAGGCGGTCAGACAATCCTGGACAAAATTATCTGGGACAAATCCCCGCGCCCAACCTCAATGTTGGTTTTGAAGGTGAATTAAAGTTGAGCGCTGAAGAAAAGAGCGCGCTTTTCGTTTCTTCTCAACACTGAATGAGGGGTGGAGGGGAAGGTCCGGAAGTGTCCCAATAATTTTGTCCAGGATTGTAGATCAATAGACATACATACAGCAGAGTGACTGTGACTGACTAGAAAACTTAAACCCCTATAAGCTGGTCTGAGCTAATAAAATGCAAATTAATGTTAACATTTGCTTTTGAAATTCTTCTGTTGAAATTATGAAATGCAGTGTGATATTCCATACCCCTGGAATCACATGCATATTACAATAAAGTCCAAGGCAGGGACACACTAAAAACAGGGAACCAGAGGATTCATTCATCGCTACCCCAGACAATACCATTTTATGCATATACAATGAAGGTTTGTGGGTGTTCCTTATCATTGTTAAAGTTAAATGCAAACCAAATTTTGAATACTCTGCTGCTACAATATCTATCTCCAATTAACATCTACTGTACAGTAGCATCTGCCTACTGTGGCACTGGCACTGATTTAACATCTTTAGAAGGTTGGGGGGGGGGGGAGATATATCCCCCACCTTATTAAAAAAGCTCTTATTTGACTTCAAGCGGTATATTTTGCCTTAATGGCTTTAATTCACTATCCCAGCCACCCATCTACCTACTGTAGCCCTCCCCCCCCCTCCACATTCCAATATGTCAACATGAAGGTCAGTGTTAGGGTTGGGTTAAGGTAGTTGAGAGGATTAGGGTTACCTGTGTTGGAATGTAGAGAAGTAGCAACACAGAGGTGCAACTAGATTAGTATGTATACCCTTGTAACCAAAGTCATAAATATCCCTTTAGAAGTATATGTGAGATGATTGCTGGGTGGTTGTCTCACAACAGCCTATCTATCCTGACCCCTGTGTATCCAGGACTATAAGCTGTTATGCCTGCTGCGACTTCCTGTTTGTCTACTAATTATTGTATGGCCTGCTGTAGCTAGAACCCTATGAATCACTGCATCTGTCTGACTGTTAATAATCTTCCTGGTCTGACAACTTACCCTGCATCCCTAATCCCAACTTCCTTCTTTGCTTTCAAGCAACAAATCTCCATTATCTCCATCTTTTTTATCTCACTTCACAGTTTATTCTACACATATATGCTTGTATGTTGTATCCCATCTGCCCCCTGACAAAAACCTTGGGTAACAGATCACACCTGTGTTCTATTATAATGCAATGATCTTCAGCATTGTTGCCCAAATGCAAAGTTGTTGCACATGTTAACAAAGCCTCATGTTTTCATCTGGAAGAATTGTTAATAGAAAGCGTGAAAACTAATCTAAGGCTCAGTACAGTTGTGTAAAAAGAGTGCTACTTCTGACAGAAATGGAGGAATGGCAAGGGGTCCCTTCTGTCACTGAATATCATGGGTGTTGCTCTAATTGCAGTGAACCAGAACTAGGTTCCAGCCAGAACACAATTTTTTCTATGTTCCGGTTCTATGGGAACTTTTTTAAAAGTAACAGGCTGCAACTTCGTACAGCGTACTTGTTCCGAGTCAGTTGCAGTTTGATTTAATTTAAAAATGCAATTGAAAAACATTCCAGAGATGGCTTTGTTTTCTTTCCAGACTTATTCATTAGTGTACAAACACCTTTTAAAATATCAAGTGGTTAACATGCAAATAAGACAGTGATAAAATAATGAGCAAAAGTAGTGGTAGTAAAAAACAATGGTCAAAATCATGCAATGGTTACAAAACTTTCTTTACCTGAACATGTTGTAAGTTACAAATTTAAATTGTTTTTGCCTCATTTACTGAGAGATAAATCATTCATAGTAAATTCTCACAGTAAGTGAGTAAGTTTCCCTGTCAGTGATGCATATTTTTTGAAGCTCACAGATGAAGTAAAACTACTCCCTTTGAGTATTGCTTTGTTAATTGTGTGTAGTGTCAGTCTCATCATAAATTATGTTCAAATAATGAATAATTCAGGGATGATATGAAGAGAAGTTTTTACCCTGTACTGTATGTCGTCTCATAGTCAAGGGTACTTTCATGGATATAGTCATTCTACAGTAAAGCAGAGGAACATTGATATACCATATCCTGGCAATGATTTATAATACTGTATGTTGTTTTGCTTTGAACGATATGACCAAATGTTCCAATAATTTTTTTTTTTTTTTTGGGGGGGGGGGGGGGGGCAGAAGGAATGCAATCAGGGATAAGAACCCTATACAATGTCAGTGTTAGATACCATGCACACTGTATAGTACAGTACCTGTAGGAACATGTTGTAGAGGGGCAATTTAACATCCGCCAGTTGGAATCGCCAAACTGTAGTATAACGCAAACCGACATTGCACAATTTGCATGGCATCCTAACACATGTTATGTATGTACTCCATGGCCTATGCTGAACACGTTTCTTTTTGCTTATGCACATGAATGACACATGAATGACACACTGTATGCACGAGATCAAAACGTAACTATGTGTTCATACAGAAGTTCCTACGACCTCATAACGCAAATTTACAAGTGGATTTCTGTCTTTTTAATGTCTTCTTTCCCACTTGAATGGACTTGGACTTGAAACGAATTTATCTAGTTGACACTATATAACACATTCGTGTTGTTGTGTCGTTAAATATTATCTAACTAACTAATTAACCCATTTGAATGAAGGATGATTTTAGTCAAGATAGAGTCAACTTTTGCGCCTGCATATTTAATTTCTGAGAGTAATATCTTATCATGAGAAGTTCCCTTAACTGAGTATTCCTCTTTATTTTGTTAGTTTATCATGCCTAAATGCAGGTGTACTTATTGTGTACCCAACTATTGATGAATTATATGGCTCCACCATAATTAAGTTGGTTTTTGTGGCCATGTATTTGTTTACAGCTTACTTCACTTACAAATCTTTTGTATGGCTCATCTTACTTTTGGATTATCTTGCTGTTATTGTTCGTAAATATCCTGTGGTCAGACTAGGGTTTCTGCTGAAACTTTCAATTGTGTGTAGTTGTATTGAGTTGCAAATTGACAAGTTTACTGCAGGCCTTAGGATTTCACACTTCATGGTAACCAATTTTTAGGTTACATGGTTTTTGATCCATGTAACCTAATGTAACCCATTTTTGTTGTGTCTCAAAAACCCATTTTTGACATTTCCCAATGTAAAGAAAAAACACAACTCTGTGTGAAGGAATCAACTCATGTTTAATGTTACATAACAAAAGGTCACCGGTACAGATCTTGGGAAGACCTCGAAGGGGAGTGTATGACAATTGCAAATGTCCCTCTCTGAAGAATGCCCCCCCTTACTCAGATGGTCATTGTCATTGTCCCAATATAAAGAAATTAACATGACAATGTGAAGGAATCAAATCATGTTACATTTAATAACAAAAGGTCACCAGTACAGATCTTGGGAAAAACTCAAAGGGAGTGTATGACAACTGCAAATGTTCCTCTCAGAACCCCCCCCCCCCCCTTTTACTCAGATGGTCATTGTCCTTGTCCCTAGTGTTCGACCCATCATCTGTTAGATAATCGGCATCAGGCCGATTATCACACAATTGGTAAATAATCGGCATCAGTAAAATTTTGTCATTCAACCGATTACCACCACCGATTATATGAAAACTGGAAACAGTGCTAAAATACACTTCAAGGTTTCTGCAAATATCTTTATAATTCACAAAAACACGCATTTCTTTAAGTTCCTGCCCAAAATATCATCACTGATACTCACAAAACTTGCAACATTTTAAGCTCTCCAAATGATAGCGATCATCATAATTGTTGCCGTAACTCTAGTGCAGCACAGTTCAGGTGCGTGAAAGTGCACACAGTATTACCTAGTCCGCAGTCTGCTGACCTAGTATTTGGAAAGCTTTGGGTCTTCCCATACTTGGTCAGCAATATACCCATTGTCAAAATTGGGCTACCGCACCTTCAAAAATTTTGAAGGGTCTCGAACTTTCTCATATTCACGTATACTCCTTAGTTATTGACCTCTACTACCAGTCCTTTATATGTTTAAGACCCTTCATTCTAAGATTACTTGCACTTAGTGTCCAAAAAGAGACCAAAAATTTTGATTTACATAAACGATCCTGTTTTGTTTTTTAATCATTCTATGAAACTGCTAAATTGTGTAACTAGGACGTTCACACTATTGTATGCTAAATAGCATGGATTGCTGTTCAATTGTGACACATTCCATAGCTATGGTTACATTGATACACGCACATACATATACGTAGCAACAATCACTGCAGCAACGCACGCATACGTTGTTACTCTCACAGTAACATGTGGTCAAAAGTTTGTGTTGCAATAGCCTAGGCCTAGTTCAGGGAACTAAGTGTACGTGAGAACTAGGCCTAGGTACCCTAGGCTAAGTATTACCTAGAAGGTGTACATGCCACGGACCATGCCACATGTCTGTATACAAATTGTACTATAGGAAGAAATGACTTCGCGCTACGTTTTTTCAAGTTTCAGTGCTAACCACATCATCTGTACACATTTGGTGCACATACATACTGTAGCAACTTAGAAAACTCAATGCTCATTTTACCTCCCATCATGCAACACTTCGGTATTACATGAGATGCATTCAATCGACCAGACTTCAGTGTTCAATTCGACTTCACAGAGGGAAGACGTCCAGCCTTCTCTCTGTGTTATTGCCTTGTCGACTTCAGATAGTGTCGCTGTAGTACACGTGTACTACCTCATAGTTGTTGTATTAAGAAGCCGAGATAACCTGGTTTGAGTAACTGAGTGTGGTACGCGAGTTTTTTTTTCAGTTCACGTCCTGCGGTTTTGACTTGTTCATCCGTTTTGGGCGTTCTGCACAGCCAACTACTAAAGGAATACTAAAGGAAATTACAATAAGGTAATTACAATATCTTCAATTTTTAAAACCTCGGCCTCCGGCATAACTGCATATTTATTCTAAACGTGGTGGTGCATTTAGGCTAGTTACTTCTGTATCCTGTTTCGCGGAACAGGTGTTGCATACTGTGGAATGTAGGATTTGGCCTCCGGCTGTAATAAATAGCGCTATCCAGACGAAACTAATGGGACGAAGCCTCCGGCTGTAGTGTAAGTCCTGTTCACAAAATTTGTACAAAATTATACCTTGGACAAAGCCTCCGGCTCTTGTAAGTCCTGACCAAAGAATTTATACAAAAATTATACATTTGTAGTGTACAAAAGCCTTAGGTTGTAGCAAGGCCTAACCCCAAAAATTTGCATGAAATTATTTTGGACAAAGCCTCCGGCTGTTTGAATCCTAGGCTAACCCAAAGTTTGTTCAAAATTATACAGGCCCTATACATTGGACAAAGCCTCTGGCTGTTCCTAAACTGAACCTCTTAAAGTAGAAACTGGACAAGGCTTCCAGCTGAAAAAGTCTGATTTTCTATTAATACTAGGCCTATACCTGTCTCCATCTATAGGCAGTTTGTGCAGAGCTGTCCTCTGGTATTATTGTCAGGATGGAAGGCACAGAAGGGCTGGACTTTACTGAGGAGATTCTAGGTGTTTCGGCTCCGGAGCAGGATTTGGATAAAGAGCTCCAGGACCTTTTGAAGTCGGATCACACTGAGGAGGAAGATACGGCCTCAGTGTGCACAGCTGAAGAGGACAAAACGGAGGTACTGCTAGCTAGTTTGATTGCAGACTTGGGAAAATCAGACAAGTCAGGAAACCTATTCAGGAAAAGGTAGCCAAATTAGTTAAAGGGTTATGTTCAGGGGGCTGGGCGATGCTCAGCTCAAAGAAAAGCTGGCAAAATACATGCGACCCTCCAACATTGAGTCCCTTCAGCCTACAATGGTAAATCATATATTCTGGTCAAACCTCCAGTTAAAAACAAAAAGAGAGGATATAAAGTTGCAGAAGCTCCAGCTTCTTAATATCAAAGGCATGATTGTACCCTCTCGGTTGTTTGACGAGGTTATTGCCTCAAAGATGCCCTTGGACAAGGCAACCATTGTCTTGGCCTTGTCAGATGCTCTAGCTTTTATTGGTTCCGGTAATAAGGCGCTCAACTTCTTCAGACGAGAATTGATTAAACCAGAACTCAAAACCGAGTATCAGGCACTCTGTTCTACCGCCGTACCAGTCACTACTGAACTTTTTGGAGACAATGTATCACAAAAAGTTAAAGACATCTCAGAAGCCAACAAAGTTAGCAAACGGTGCCTTGACCCATTTAATGCACGTCGACAGGGCACAAGACCCTACCGAGGAAGGGGGCGCTCTTCTAGAGGAGCACAGAGCCGTTTCCAGCCTTATGACTGGCGGCCTTTTTTAGGAAGGGGCTGGACATAGTACAGACCTCCACATTACAAGAGAAGTTCTTCTAGCCGCTTATAACCACAGGTGAGGTATGTTCAATATCATCCCAAAGTAAAAAGAGCAACGTCAGGTCTACTGAAGCCATTGCTGGTAAAATTAGCAAATATTTTGAAAATTGGAAAATGTTAACCTCTGACATGTTTATTTTGGGGATTGTTTCAGGCTGTGACATTGAGCTTGAATAAGCACCTCCTGCTCGAAGTTTCATATTCAAACCTACCCAGTTTTCAAAAGCGGAGGAAGCACTCACTGCATGTGAGATAAATAAACTTATCAGCAAAGGTGTTTTAGAATGTACTAATCACACTAAAGATGAATATCTTTCCTCAATTTTCCTTTGTCCCAAAAAAGATGGTACCCAACGCATGACTCTAAATCTAAAAAAATTTCATACTTATGTGCAGTATCATCATTTCAAAATGGATTCTCTGCAAACAGCAATTCATTTCCAATGGGCAGGACAGTTGTACCAATATACCTGCCTTCCAAATGGTTTGGCATCCGCACCAAGAATTTTTACAAAATTGCTAAAACCATTGTATTCTTCTTTACGATGTCAGGGGCATTCATGTTTTGGTTATACTGATGACTTGTTTTTAAACATGACACTTACGGAGAATGTGTCAATACTGTTGGTGCAGCTGTAAATCTTTTTCAAAGGTTAGGTTTCACTATACATCCTGAAAAATCACACGTAGTACCTACTAAAAAGTTAGTTTTCTTAGGTTTCTTGTTAAATTCGGCAGACATGACGGTACGTCCTACCGAAGACAAAACGGCTCGCAGTATACAAGAGTTTGTTACGTTCAGAGATTCTGGTAACAAAACAGTGCGTGATTTGGCCCAAGTGATTGGACTGTTAGTGTCATTATTACCTGGGATTCTATATGGTAAACTCCATTACCGTAACTTACAGTTCTATAAAATAGATAGTAGGGGCAACTTTAATAGTAGTGTGACACTATCATGCTATTCTGTCGAAGATTTGAATTGGTGGATGTCCAATCTACCTGCTGCATATATGCCTATCAGTCAGTCAGAGCCAAATATGTGTATATCTACTGATGCTTCCAGCATTGGCTGGGGTGCTTATTGTGCCACAACGGGCCCCAAAGTGGGGGGCGGATGGTCCCCCAGTGACAGCTCACTTCATATAAATGTATTAGAACTACTCGCTATTTTAATGGGCCTCACGTCTTTGTGTTCACATTTGGAAAATAAGCACATTAAGATCATGTGTGATAATTCTACAGCAGTTTCGTATATTAACGCAATGGGCGGAACTCATTCAGTTAAGTGCAATATTTAACATCACAAAAAAGATCTGGCTGTGGTGCATCCAGAGGGGCATATGGCTTACGTGCCGGTTTCTGCCTGGCAAAACTAATACAAAGGCAGATAGTCTTTCTCGCCGGTTTAACTCAAATACTAAATGGATGTTGGACCCTTCCATTTTTCAAAAAATAACCGCAATATGGGGAGAACCAGATATAGATCTGTTTGCTTCCAGCTTAAACAAACAGGTCGTTCTGTATGGTTCTTGGAAACCAGATGTGAATGCAGCCATCGTTGATGCATTTTCAGTCACATGGACGGACTATTTCTTTTATGCCTTTCCTCCTTTTAGCATGATCCATCGCTGTCTGCACAAAATACAGAAGGAACGAGCAACAGGAATTCTCATAGCCCCCAACTGGCTGACACAGGCATGGTTCACAATGCTATTAAACATGACCACAGATACGCCGCGGTGGTTACCCCCAACGGAAAATTTGTTGTTCCTGCCAGGAAACCCGGGACAGGTATCTCATCCCCTGGGCAACAAACTGCAGCTCATTGCATGCTGCTTGTCCGGTCAGCCCTGAGAAGGAGAGGGTTGTCATCCACAACCACTGACATTATCTCATCCTTGTGGAGAGCCAGCACTCAAAAACAGTATGCCACTTATCAAAAACGGTGGGTCGACTTTGCACAACCCAAAAACTGTACGTTTTCCCCGTCTGTAAGAGATGTTCTAGAATTTTTAACCCAACTTTTCCTGGAAGGCATAGGGTATAGTGGGCTAAATACAGCCCGGAGTGCGCTCTCAGCCTTCCTCTCATTGGGGGATGCTAACACAATTGGATCTCATCCTTTAGTTACAAGATTTATGAAAGGTGTTTTTCATTTAGGGACACCACAAAAGTAGATATTCAGAGATATGGGATGTCTCTATGTTACTCAATTACCTCCGGACACTGCATCCATTGGAGGCTATGCCTTTAAAGTGCCTTACTCACAAATACTCATGCTTATTGCACTGGTCTCAGCACAGAGAATACAAACCATACTATCGCTTAATATAGTACATATGCGGAAAACTTTGAATTCCTATATCTTTACAATTGAAGACTTGGTTAAACAATCAAAGCCAGGCAGAAAACAACCAAGGGTTATTTTAGAGCATTTTACTCAGGATGAAAGATTGTGCGTTTTTCTTGTATAGTCAAAGTATCTTGAGGTTACTGGTCCTCTTCGAGGGAAGGAAACCCAACTTTTTATAAGTTATATGAAACCCCATCACAGGGTATCAAATAATACTCTGGCGAGGTGGCTAAGAGAAACAATGGCCATTTCGGGGGCTGATGTTTTTTATTATAAAGCGCACAGTACAAGAGCAGCATCGTGTCTGCAGCAAAGGTTAACAGTTTACCAGTCGAAAGTATGCTGCAAGTATTTGGAGTTCCTCATCAAGGTTGTGATGTAATGGCTAAGTAGTCATCCTTTAAGATACATGTCATTCAGTTTTCATATTAATTTATTCATGTGGAGTTAGTCACCCTTTGTGGAATGTATAAGATACATGTCATTAAGTTTTCAGGAATGTATAAGATACATGTCATTCAGTTTTCATATTAATTTATTCAAGTTGAGTTAGTCGAGAACCCTTTCTGGAATGTATAAGATACATGTCATTAAGTTTTCTGGAATGTATAAGATACATGTCATTAAGTTTTCATATTGATTTATTCCAGTGGAGTGAGCAAGTACAAATACAGAAAACCAATCCACCTAACATGAGTTTGTTTTGTATTTGAATGGTCAACTCCAGCTTTAAAATCTCATGTAATACCGAAGTGTTGCATGATGGAAGGTAAAATCAACAAATTAAACGAGACTTACCTGTAAGTTGAAGTTTGATGGGGATTTTATCGACCATCAAAGCAACGGTGAGGGATTACATGCCCTTCCGATAATTGTATTTGAGTCCCGCCCAATTACGGGTCTCACCAAGTCGATGAACATTGAGCTTTAAAACCTGAAGTCTGATCGATTGAATGCATCTCATGTAATCCCTCACTGTTGCTTTGATGGTTGATAAAATCCCCATCAAACTTCAACTTACAGGTAAGTCTCATTTAATTTGTTGATTATCCTGCATAAAATTATGCCACTTCCCACATTCCTTTCGTTATTTTGAATTACCTATGACATGCACATGCAGACACGTAATTGCCCCATAGTTCTTGTGAAGTTGAAGTTCACCTACGAAAGCACACCAGTACAGTGTATATACATAATGCAAGCTAGGTGCATTGCCCGCGCTTTTTACGTAGCAAGTTGGTCATGAACTACTCTGTGCTCCTAACTGATGAACGATGGGAAACAGGCACGTGTTAAGTGCACGCTGGAACGGCAACAGTTTTTCGATTACGGAAATTTATCGGGAATTAAATTAAAAAATCAGGTGTGCAATGTGGATTTTCAAGTGTGCAATAAAAATCTAGAAAAAAAACAATCTCAGGTGTGCATTTGCCATACTTTCCATACTGGTTTCAGACAAGTTGAGACAACACCACATGAAATTATTTGGGAAGAAGAACTGCCCTGGGGTACCTTATGACCGAAAGTCTTGACACAGACAAATTATGGAGAGAAAAGTGCAGTAATTATGCCAGAAACTTAAATTGTTTGTTCGAGCTAGGAGATTTGTGACATACCTTTCCGTCTAAATAACACAGGCCTATATAGTATATGGCAGTATGGTGTACTATACAGGCGCCTGTGGCCTGACACAGTATTTATTGGCCTAGCCTAAGCTAGGCCTAACGTTAGGCTATGCCTTTAGTCATGAACCCTATCTCTAAAAGTTTAAAAACATGCCACGTCCGATTATTAACAACCCCCAATCTGAGGCTTCATTTGCCTCTTTCTAAACAACTCAAATTACCAATTACTTTGAGGGACTCCGGATTCCAGTGATCTCCAGTTCTAGTTGAGAACTAACGTAAGGCATGATCGTCGGCATAAGCCTGGTACACCGTACAGTATTATTAAGTAGCCTAGTTGCGAGTACAGTACCCGGCCTACAGCGCGGCACATGTACTTAGTATGTTCCCACAGTACGTAATCTAGGCCGCGGCATGCTGCGTGGAGTACTGTTGTGTACAAACTGTGTTACACACACAGGCGTGGATCGTCAGACCGGGTACGGCGGCAGCATTTACAATTGATATTCCCGTTAGCATGTATCTGCATCGGTTCCTGCAATTGTAGCCCGAACCGTCCCACCCGCCTCTAATACGAATTAATATAGGTAAGGGCTTGATGAAGTAGGGGAGAATGGATTATTTTGAGGGTTTCCCGAGGATTTGGAATAATCTAGCATTCAGAACGGGGACGCGCGAAGCGCGCTGAAAAATAGCACTTTGATACTTTTTAGTGATATGAGTAGTAGAAATGCTAAGAAAGAAAAGTATTCTCAAGGAGAAGGCTCTTGCCCCCACCTCTTCGCTAAGCGCCTGCCCCTTACTAAGATACCGAAATGACACTTTCCGTACCTTACAACTTGCATATAAACAATCTTTAAAGAGTCAGTACACAAGTCGATGGTCAAAAAAAAAAAAAAAAAAAAATTGCTGTGAAAATTTTTGGGGGAGGGGGAACTTCCCCTACGCTGCGTACGAACATGGGAGCATTGGTAGTTTTCAATGGGAATAGAAGGGTTTGTACGAAGCTATCACAAGCAGGATGTTCTACAGGAAGTAACAACGAAACTCCAAAGCAATCATATTTAAAACGGGTGCGCGCGAAGCGCGCAGAAGAAAACAGCGTTGAGATATTATATTGTACCCTATTATTTTTCTTTAGTTTTGAATGCAGTATTTTTATTGTATAAAAATCTTCGTAATTTCCCCAGGTGTATGTTCTTTCCATAGAACAGGATATGGGAACCTATATATCCTACTTTATAGAGGCTCTCTTTCATGTTTCATTTCGTCGATGGTCTGGGACAGGTGCCCCTCAAATTTTTTATTAGTGTGAAAAATATGGTTAGTGTCGATTTTGAAGGTTATAGACTATGTGATACCTAAAGAAGTCAATGAATTTTTTTGTAAGTAGTTTTTACATGGACATTGCCAAAGACATCGACAGTCAATGTGCCAGGGAAGTAACTTTTATTGGAGGCTGCATCTTGGGTTGTTGTCGACGGACCTTTATCCGCGATTGCGTGAGGAAAGTGAACAGCGAGAGGTGTAGCAAGGGTTTTGGAAATGGCAATTTAGTCAAGCTGTCCTACAGTCCTACAGAAAGTAACAACGAGGCAATTCCACCAAAGTTTTCCTACGCACAGTGTAGTAAATTGGTATTTCCATGTTAAGAGCGACTGACTCTTAAAGTATAATGATTACTCATAATGCATCATCATTGTCCTACCACGTGTACGTTTCAAGTATCCCTTTGTTATACCACTTGTGATTAGCCCTATAATAGATTAGACGTGCGACTATAAAGATTCTTTCGTGATCTTTTCGTGTGATGTTTTACAACGGGAATACCACACACAGCAGTACAGCAGTAAGAATGAGACATCGATTTATATTATAAGGCCCATGCGCAGCCCGCTGATTTTTTTTTTTTTTTTTTGCGGTTCCCTATACATGGGTAGGGTTCGGGACTTTGTTTGCAAGGACCATGCTGCATTTTATGACGTACATTAGTGTTTTCAAAGACCCTTATTTCAGAGATTCATGTCACAATAGCGTGGCGGGTAGGAGGAAAGAAATTTTATGGTGCCAGACAAAATTTTCAACTGTATTGGTCAGTTTTCTCTGGAGGTGCGCGCGAAGTGCGCCGAGAAAAATTTTCCAGCAATTTTATGGTTTTGATATTAATATTTTCCTTCATTTTTATGTCTTTATGCTTTTATGGTTTTGTGTTTTGTATTTGTTTTAAGGGACGACAGTGGAAATAAGTCTGCTGGTCACTGAGATTGTTATGTGTCATCTCATCACTCCTGTTTTATAGTGTGTTCTTCTTCTCATCGCATTGTACCTTTTTTTACTGTTTTATGTCTTGTATGTGGCTTTCATCATGATTTCAATGTCTTTTTACAATGTTTTAAGTGCAGCAAATAAATCAAATCAGTAAACAGGGGTACCGTGCTACCGGCACAGAATTTTGTCAAATATTTGCGTAGATTTTCCCCATATATTTACAGAATTGGCTGCATCCTTGGCCATTGGCCAGTAGCAATGTTTTTTAAAGCAGCCCCGTCGACACAACTATGTCCCACATGGCATGTCTGTCATAAACGCTTTCAAATTTGTTCCGACTGGTATACAGTATACAACGTTAACACTTCGCGATTGTGTAGTACCCTTGTCGATGGTCTGTGTGCCCGTTCGTTAGTACAGTTCGGGACTCGCATGTGCAACCATAATTACTTTCCAGTATACTGTTGGACATTCATATCAATGATTTGGTTCCTTGCCCAAGTACCTTGGACTTAAAAAACTGTCAGTGTGGTGGACATGGCCGACCGTCGGCTGGCCCCTTTACGACGAAGTTTTGAAAACGAGTACAAGGAGAGCCTATGCAGCTTACAGGTTCAAGTTTTGTGCAGTAGGCCTTCTCTGAAAAATATATGCCTGAGACAGACACAAGTGAACCGTCGTGGCAGGTAACTGTGGCCGGGAATAGCGGCCCCCTAAACTGCCGGAAGTCAGGGTCACCTGAGGAAGTGATCACTAAAAGCCCGATACACTAAGTATTACTTCAACCAGGTGTGTGTTGCAAAACTTACATATTTTCGAACCTCGGGAACATGTAAGGTACCAAGGTGTTGGTACAGGAAGGAGACGATTGCCCATTCCCCGTTACGTGTTGTTAGCATACTCATGTTATATATGTGTGGCATAGCCTATACTGATGCACAACCAGGCAGGCTGTCCTGTACACCGTAAGGCCACTTAAATATTTCCATTTTTATATACACCAGAATGAATGATTCAATGCTCTTTTCGACAAATTTTGGATTATTCCCGGGCCTAACCGACTCCCCATCTCCTGGAATGGACAATGCGGCCCCTTCCAGCCTCCTTAGGATAGCCTATCATGTAAGAGGTAGAGGGTCGGTTTATTCCTCAGGAAGAGTGCCCCACATACGAACGCGTGTACAGCGGGGTCCGGGGCCTCCACGAGAAAATTTCGGGAAAAAAGAACCCCTATATGCGATCTCCCGGGGTCCTGGGGCCTCAAATCATAATTAGGACAATGACATTTTCAGCATTTCAGTATTTTGTCAAACAGGCCAACTTTCATTTACGGTTTGGAAATCTCCGGAGGGGGGGGGGTGGAACCTTCCCCTCCTGCTCATTTTTTCCTGCTCCTGTAGTGATATTTATTTTCCTAGTCAATCTTACCTTTATAAGCTAAATTTAATTTTCTTTTATGTCCCGATGTCCTAGTTTTATCAACTTTTTAGGTTTTCGATTATATCTTCTCAAATCCCAGCCTTTTTTTTCGTGTCTAACTTTTAGCAACTTTTGAATGACTTTATTTTACTTTTGTGTTTTTAGCTTGGTTTTACTGGTTATTGACCCTTCTATGCTCTGCACGGTTGTGCTAATGTCTTCTTATATGTTTATTTATCATTTCGTTTTGTTTTATCATTGTTTTTAATTGCTCTGTTTTTACACCTTTGACTTGATCGTTTGTATATTATATTTTGTAAGTTCACAAACAAACAAACAAGAAAATAAAAAATAAACAAAAAATAAAGTAAACGTTATGTTGTGTACGGCCACCTTTAATTTAAAATTCTTTTTACAGTGACCGTTCTTTTCGAACAAGCAACGAAAATATAACAGAACTTATGAGGAAGACACACTAGGAAAATCTGGAAAGTTTTGTTCATTTTACTTTACGATTTTATATTTTTACCCTCAAAAGGATCGTTAAATTGATAGACTCATGATATCCCCTGTGTAATTATAATATACAGGAAATTGAAAAATTGATAAATATCATGAATTGGCGTTTTGCAGGCAATACCAATTACAGTATCACCACTTGAGAGTGTGGGGCCAAATCACCAAAAGGGGTGTTCACCCGACACTCTCAAGAGTTGGGGCAGTGGCACCCGATGCCACCTTTTCCCATAGGTGTAGTGAGCTATTCTTTACTGGAGGCTGAACGTCAGTGTTTCCGGACCGTCGTTCTGGGGGGACCTGATGTAAGAGGAATATTTGAGTGTCCTCAGATGCCGATTTGGTACGCAGCCCGTAAGGGGGACATGCAAACAAAAAAATATTTCGTTTAAACGAAATATTATTATAGGCCTATATTTAATATATAATATTATATATTTTATATTATTTCGTTTAAACGAAATATTATTTCGTTTACTGGAAATATTATTTCGTTTATTGGATATTATATTTCGTTTATTCGAACGTTTAATCGAAATAATTATTTCTTTTAAACGGAAATCTTTTGCATGTCCCCTTAGGGGCTCCGTAGGTTGGTGCAATAAATGTGAAGGAAAATTACTGCAACATTTTCAAGGGTACATTTTCTACAAAGGGGACAAATAAGGAGTTTTCATCTTTGAATTGAGGAGGGCAGTGGGGGTCTATTACTTCCCCAGCCCCCTCTTTCCCCCGCTGACTGTGCCTATGCCTTTGCCGCTGCATTTTCGGCCTATGGGATGGCTCAGCGATTGATAGAATACAAGGGGATGTGCAGGTACTCGGGTATGCCGGGCTACGTTTAGCTACTGTCGGGCTACAATTACTTACATACACACCAGACCGGGCGAGCCGGGCTACAATAGCTAGACCTTGAATACCACGGACATACTTATGCCATATTATGCCATATTATGGCAAGCCATATTGGTTTTTATTCCCGAATTTCAGATATCTTCAATTATTTAAAGATATCTGAAATTAATTGAAGATATCTTGAATTAAATCAAAGATATCTGCAATTCTTTAGAGATATCTTCAATTAATTCGAGATATCTTTAAATAATTAAAGATATCTGCAAAGATTTAAAGATATCTGAAATGCATTTAAAGATATCTTTAAAAATATACCAGATATCCGCAAATCACTTCAAGATGTCTGAAATTCATTTTAAGATATCTTTAATTCTAATTGTAGATATCTTAAAATCGAATATAAGATATCTTAAATTCTTTTTAAAGATATCTTAAATAGAATTAGAGATATCTCTAAATAGAATTACAGATATCTCTAATTCTATTTGAAGATATCTTTAATTCGAATTACTACATCTGTAATTCAAATTGAAGATATCTTTAATTCGAATTAGAGATATCTGTAATTCGAATTAGAGATATCTGTAAATCGAACTGAAGATATCTTTAATTCGAATTAGAGATATCTTTAATTATTTTAGAGATATCTTAAAATCTAATACAGATATCTTTAATCCTATTACAGATATCTTAAATTGAATTAGAGATATCTTTAAATAACGACATTTAAAGATATCTCTAAATAATTGCAGATATCTTTAATTTAATTTTAGATATCTGCAATTAATTGCAATTAATTGCAGATATCTGTAAATAATTAAAGATATCTATATTCGGGAATAAAACCTAATATGGCTTGCCATACGGACTTCCCATATACATGGACAGAGGATAACGTGCCCAATACGGTCGCCACCTTTCGTGCAAATTTAGGCTTACCAAGATGGCCGCCGGGTTGCCACCATTTGCCCAATTTGACGATGAATCTGCAACATTTTAGACAAAATATAAACATAGATATCACAGTCACATTGAAGAACAATATCACAGTCCTTCATTCTTTTTGTTGAATTTGACCTGAGCTTGCATTCTTTCGAAAATACAAGTTTCTCACACAATCTGTCGTTACCTAGCTAATTGAGCAACTTGAGTCCAAACCACGGACTTCAATACATGGACAGAGGATTGCGCAATCAATACGGTCGCCACCGTTCGAACAAATTTAGGCTGACCAAGATGGCCGCCGGGCTACTACCATTTGCCCAATTTGACGATGAATCTGCAACATTTCAGACAAAATATCGGTATGAATGGAAGAACAATATCACAGTCCTCCATTCTATTTGATGAATTTCACCTGAGCTTGCATTCTTTCGAAAATATTACAAGTTTTTCACACAATTTGTCGATACTGAGCCACTTGAGCAAGTCTAAACTTTTACACACAAGACTATAGCAGGCAGCCATATTGGTAAGCCTACTCGTGTACGTACACGGTGGCGACAACTTACGCATAGGACGTTAGTGCAATATGCTCCGTCCATGTATATAAGAAGTCCGTGGTCCAAACCTATACACACAAGGCTATAGCAGGCAGCCATATTGGTAAGCCTACTCGTGTACGTTCGGTGGCGACAATTTACCATAGATATAAAAGTAAGGGAGAACGCTGACACAATACATCCCTCATAGTTAACCGGTGAAGCCACGAAAATTATGAAGGCGCTTCCGTTGTACGGCAAAAAGACCGGTTGATGGATGGTCTCCGTATGTACAGTGCAGTGCCGGATCCAAGGGGGGGGGGGGGGCAAAGGGGGCAATTGCCCCCCTAGAATTTTCATAGCAAGGGAAAAATTAAAATCAGCCCCAAAGATCCATACTTCTTGCGCATGCTTTGCCCCCCCCTAGAATTAGGTTCTGGATCCGGCACTGCAGTGTGCGTTCTGCTGCAGAAGTTATAGCTTATTTTATCCGTTTTTTGAAAGATTAGGAGTAATTTTCACAACAGGAATAATTCATGGTGCCTTAATTATACTCTAACTTGAAAACTTGTAGTTTCTTTGCCAATACTTAGGGCAAAAGCAATGACGTGTATTTTGTATTACGCGCCGGTCATGTTCCTTATCAGCCAAATCAATGGCTTCAGTCCAGATTGGCAGACGTCTTACTTTAATTTCTATGCAATTTACGCATAGGACGTTAGTGCAGTATGCTCTGTCCATTTATATGAGGAGTTTGTGGGGCGCCTTAAAGAGGGCTGTGGTGAGGGGCGAGGTGGAGTTGCGGGTAGCATGCAGGGAGCGTGACAGCAAGTGCATTCCCGCGCCGCGCAGCGCCCAGAATTGAACTAAGCAGGTAAGTATCAATATGGTATATACTGGGCTCTCCCAAATTATTACAGGGGGTTCATTTAAATATCCAAATTTTATGTCATAATTTTACACGGATATCACTCAAAATATTTTAATAATATTTTATAGCCATAAATAAAATGGGAAAATATTTTTTAATCGGTCAAATATTTATATCTGACAGTGTAAATAGAAAAGATGTAGTTTGGTTCAGCTCTTTTGATGGTTTTAGTGTAATCCATCAACCAACAAAATATTTTGATTTTAGACAGGATAGTCTACTTGTTTTTAATTTGTCAGTCCAATTAAAGTAGAAATTGGAGTAAAAATTTTGTCTTGTCTTCCTTTCCTAGCTAATTTGATAAGCATCGTTTTTTGATTGTCGACAAAGCTGTAAAAAAATGTATTGCATTTGGCAAGTTTTACAAAATGTCAGCCCCCATAGACAGAATAACAGCTGCATGCAAATGAAATAAAACACAGTACATCTCGTTAAAAACACCAAAGGATATGGCTACTTTTCATGGCGATTTGTCGGAGGACGTTCCTACGAGTAACGACGTGAGAGATTCAACCTATCAGCCGAAAATTTGTCACTCGATGGTTTGTAATGTTGCCGTGTCCTTTCTGTTACTGAGTGATAGCCTACTGTGTTAGTGTGAGGCCGGTATAGATATATATTCTTCTCACATGACGTCATAGCAGCTTTTCACCTGTAGTATGTCAGCCATCTCATAGGGCAACCCTGGCATGTATGTACAAGCTTGCCCAATGACATGGCGGTTGCCAACACCCAGTTGTGACGTAACTGAGAACTATCTATTATCATGGGGGCCGTGCCATTCCGCCATAGGTACTTTCCGCCATAGAAAATGTGTTCATTCCGCCATAGAAAACATGTCTTTCCGCCATGGCAGTAAAGAGTTAATTATGATTATTTTAAAAGTGAATGATGTGTCGTTCTCAAAATAACCCTTTGAAAATATGTTTGCAAGGAAAACAAGACCTTTTGTTTCTCAGATTTTAAGAAAGTGCCTTTCCGCCATAGATTTTGCACCTTTCCGCCATGTTTTTGCACCTTTCCGCCATGGCGGAATGGTGCAAAACCCATGGCGGAATGTTATGGCGGAATGTACCGATGGCGGAAAGATACTAGATTCTATTATCATAGAGGCCTAGGCCTAGGCTACCTACTGGATCGGTATCTGGATAGGCCTAGGTACTGCACAACACTCCTACTGTATACGCTGAGAAAGGGACGTGTATCATGGCTAAACACGAAATAGCAAGGTGCTAGTTTCCCAGATTATGCGAATCTTTTCAAATAGGCTAAATATTGTGGCAGGGAGAGCTGTTGGAATCTGTGGATAGGCCCCAGATTGGAAAGTATGGCACTTTTCGCCGAGATCTCGGGTGTGCATGAAAAAACAAAATTGAAGTTTGCAGTGTGCAACAAGATGTCAAATGCACACTTCAAGTGTGCACATGAAAAGTCAAGTGTGAAATAAAAGGAGAAATTTAAACAAAACCCTTGAAGGCCTACTTAGTACTTTACATAGCCTACCACACGCACCTGTCATAATAAACTGGCTGAAAATTGAAAGTTGATGGTCACTCACACTTTTCGAGTCATAGTACGTAGGCGGCCAATAGACCAAGTCAATATAACGTATACCTGGGTTATACCACAGGCATTCGAAACATTACGAACATATTACACTATATATTTATACCAGGGTGCATTTTGTGTACTATATGCGGAAGATTTAGAAAAATTTGAAACAAGAAACATAAATTGTATGATAGGACTCGTAAGACTGGGGATTTTGAGCTTTGGGACAAATTTAAAGAGACCAGACGTTATTTAGATAGGAACCTTAGGAAACTCTGCAGAAATTTTATCAGCAGCTTTTGTGACTCTCTAAAAATCAAATAATAAAACAGATTTGTGTGGATTAAGATCAATCATGCATTCAAACAGTAATAGCACCACTCTGGTTGGTAATGACAACTTGGACAGTCAGTTGTGTTTCTAATTAGGCTCACAGTCACACACAATTTGTGTTTGAATATTGCCTCGAGCAATTAAAACTCAGTGCAGGCTACTGTGGCTCTGTCTTGGAAGTGTTCTACTACTAGACAGTTGTGTGTGTTTAAATTGGAGGCGGGGCTACAAGCTAGGTTAGTTGGGAAAATTGTTACTGTCAGGGGTGAGCTTAGAGGGCCTTTAAGGGATAGGTCCGTTGACCCTTAAAGATCCTGCATTGCATCAGCCGGTTTTTAAAACATTCAAAGTTGGTGCTGTAATGACACTTTTAGGCAGTTTGTTCCATAAAACACTCTGTTAAAATATGAATTCCTCCTTACTTCTAATCAAACTGTTGATGAGCTAATCCATTTTGAATTTCTTCTGGTTGAGCAACTGTGTATAATCTCCACAAATACACCTTAGTTGATATTTATATTCCCTTGTGTTAAATTATGAAAAATACTGTAATCAAGTCTTGATGGTATGGCATTGCTCAATCTTTGTCAACCCCAATTTATTAATCCTTTCCTCATAAGATTTAATAATAATAATAATAATGATGATGATGATGATGGTGACGGTGACGGTGACAGTGACGGTGACGGTGACGGTAATAATAATTTCATTGATCGGCGAGTCTTTGCTTTGATATGGGTGCACTCGATTTCATCTGTTGCCAGATGGTATGCATGAATAGATATACCAGAGAATAGATTTGTAGGTGAGGAGGAGAATCTTGTTTATGGAAGCCAATGTAAACTGCATATAAAGGTACTGTAGATGGAATATGATGTGAGCGAGGGACACGAGATATGAGACAAGCTGCTGTGTTCTGAACACGCTGTAGTTTAGAGATAGCTTTATCTGGTAATCCATACAGAAGTGAGTTGCAAGAATCCAGTCTGGAAGAAACAAAGGCGTGAACAAGCAGGGTTTTCGCTAACCCGGGTTCCCGGGTCTCAGACGCACGACAAACCGCCTAGACGCTTAGAAGAAAATCTTGTGCGTCCCATGAACGCATGATGTTCAGCCTTATACGCACAAAATTTGTAGCTCTAAATTTCATGGTCTTTACCCACATATGTACTTATGCACGTAGGTACGTCAACTTCTCTACAGAGCTCGTGCCTAGCCTAAGGTATGGGTGTTTCAATTCAATTATGGAACTGCACATGCACTACAAACTTTGCTGTGCTTCGCCGTGCGTTTCACTTGAATCTGGCCTAAGTATCAGTGTTCACGTACACAATTCTTATGCCAAACATAATACAGTTTTTGACCGCGAATGTTTTTGCTCTCTTCGAATGGAAAAATGTGGAGAAAAGGACCAGCATTGATTGATATTACATCAGTTCAATGTGAAAAAGAATGCCATAAATGAAGAAAGAATATGTTCAGGACAGCAAAAAAGAAGAAAGGAAAGAATACAAGTGACATTATTTCACGTTTTGTTTCACAAGACATAGTCCTTTTTGAATTCTTATTATCGTGTAGTCTCACGGAAAAGTTACTGCAATGATTTTCGATTTATCGCCCAAACTTACGCGCTACGCGATCGGCATGAAAGTGGTCTAAATTGCTTCAAATTAGAACAAAACTAGAGTAAACAGTTGTAACTCAACAAAATCTGAAATGTTTTATCTTTATTTTGTTGAAAAATCGAAGCACCTTGTGGGATAATTTTCATAGATAATTCGTGCTACAAACAAATGAAGGAACTACGCCTGCTCGATGCTAATTTCATGTTTGTCGAGCTCAAACAAAATCTTGCCGGGCTACTACAGTCTATTACCAAAAAGCCCGACGGGCTACCTCTTTGAAAAATATTTTCCGAGCCCTAATTGTGACATTCCAGACATGCAGAGCTATAGCTCGACATATTCCGGTCACGCGGTACAGTTCACGTTCGTACTAAAACACCTGTCATTTCCACCTCACACTTTGCAGTAGTTATGATGGATTCTTGTGTAAGTGCATGCATACTTATTGCACAATAAAAATAAACTGCATATTTTATTATACCTGGGATATGCTCCATTTACAGGGAAGCTCGATACATGTACCTGTCTGAAGGCTTAGGGTATAGCTACATATATTGTACACACGTACGTATTGTATAGGTTACAGTACAAGTATGGGACTCTTGGAAAATTCTGTAAACCCTTGAAAATTTTGGTGGACGCTCGAAAAAGAAAGCTGAGAGTTGCGGGACTCTTGAGATTGGAAGCCTAATGAAAACCCTGGAACAAGAGGAGTTATGTAGTAGTGTCAGTCTCAAGGAATATCTAATTTGCCGATCCTTTTAATGGATATAAAAGCAGTTTTGCAAACATGATCAATGTGGCGACTGAAATTCAAAGGAGAATCCATGTAGACACCAAGATTCTTTGCAACATGGAATGGTTCAATTGAAGACAGACCAATTTCTAGCACGGGTGGGGGGGGGGGGTAGTTATATTCTTCATAAATCGGGAGCGGAAGTAGAGTATTTCAGTTTTGGAGTCCCTTAGAGCTAGCCTGTTTATACTGTCCATTGACCTTGTATTCCTGGTACAAGTCTCTAGAGTCATTCTAGGTTGCAGTCTAGATTAACATCCTTCTTTAAATGCGGCTTTCTATACATGCAGTAGCCCAAATGTGGCCTTACAAGAGATTTGCATAGATTTATTAAAACAACTTTGCAATCAAAATTGATTTAGTTCCTATTGATAATCCCTAAGACTCTAATAGCTTTCGTAATTTATTCAGCCTACTGTCTGCTAAACTTGATTGATGTATTTACATATATGCCCAACAATTTCCTCTTCCCTGCTCTCTTGCAAAATATTTCCTTTCATTTTGTATTGAACTTTGGGTTACTGTGTCGAAAATGCATTACTGAACACTTGGTGATATCAAATCTCATTTGCCACTAGGATTGCTCCGATATGATGATATTGGCAAAAAATATCAATATATCATTTTGCTTCCGATATCATTTTTGAAAATGCCTTCAAGATATAGTGAAAATTGAGGCACACAACATCCTCACAAACTTCATTAGCAGCATGATTAGATTTGTAATGTAGCTTTTTTACTTTATCACTTGCTGTGGCCGAGTGGATAAAGGCGGTGGTGGCATTTGAAGCAATGAAGCTTAGCAACCAGGAGGTTCAGATTTCGATCCCTGGCCATGTCAAAGTAAGGTGGGTTTTTCATCCAAGAGCATTCCATGGTTTTCCCATCTGAACTGGCCTTTCAAAAGAAACCAAATTTGATCTAAATTGTTGAGTTGGTTGGCCAACCAACGTGAAGTTGTAATTCAGAAGCCATTGGCTTCTCCCACGTCTGTGGTCGCTTAGTGTCATAAAACAACTGCCCTTCAAGGCCTGAATTATTATTACTTACTGTACTTAGCCAAAACATTGTGACCTCACAGACTCTAAAAAGGAGAACAAATCAAAGTCCAGTGTCAAGTATGACTGAATGGAGGAAAGGTTGCCCAAAAACCAGACAATCAGGCAAAAAACTGGGTGTACTGTATGGCCACCCTGTCAAAAGCACAGGCAAGCTACAGCAGTCTGATACAGTGTGTACTGTCGTGTTGTAGATATTATGTTACATAAGAACTTCTTGCTGGTATGGAAAGTATCCATAAATAACCCTTGGTCAAAAACCTCCAAACATACACCTGACAAGGAAAATATTGTACCCTAAAATAAAAATTTGAAATATTTGCAACCTTCAGTTTGAATGTATTTGTGTACAGGAAACTTTGTTAGAGCCACCTTGCACTTTTGCTATTGTCTATAAAAATTGTACTGTAATGCAGTTGCACTGACAATCTAATCTGCAGTTAATCTGGTGTGCAAGATAAATTAAGACCTACTCTGGTCTATCAAAATTTTTTATTCAATAATTTTTTTTTGTAAAAGGCTTTGAAGTGTTGTATTCCTTCGTAAAATTGTGTTTTGCATGGAAAGTCTTAACTTATTGGTTGGATGACATCATTGCCTCTCTAAGTTTGTTACATTGTTTTAATAGTTTTGGGTACACTGGCCTCTTGTAACCCTTTTTGATACAGCCTAGAGCTATTGCACCAAGGGCATACAGTATGTAAGTAATTTTTTGTGTCTCTCTCTAGCTCTCTACAGTTAACCCTTTGAAAGCGGCATTTATTACCTTTAAGAAATCTTTCAGGGTGTTTCCTCCTCTGAACCCCCACCAAAGGGCCCCTGGACTTTTTCATTTTAAGAACCTTAAGAAACAGTAGTTTTAATTTCCACAGGATACTGATTTTTTTCTCCCTGAGGTTGGCAGGTATGCAATTAAGTGACTGACATCTGAAGTTAAGTCACAGGGACTCACTCCTTAGTTGCGTTGGGGCCAGCCAACATTGGTGTAGTAATGTGAGTCCGAATCACATTGTCATTATGAATGCAGCACCTTTTACTGACCATACCCAGAGTTTGGTGGGAGTCATTCAAATTAAAGTGCATCTGACCTTTTAAGACTGACATTTTAATCAAACCTAATTCATAATATTGACATTTGCTTGTTGCACAAGTTTAATTGCCAGGTATTATAAAGAACCTTGGCATTTTGTTGTACCAACAGATTAACTCCTTGAATTTTTGCATGGATAGTCCTGTTTCAAGTGAATGTTTTCTCTGCTTTCTACAACAAGAACTTCCTTTTCAGTCCAAGCATTTAAGAGATTTATTTCACAGATAGTGTTTTCTTTAAAACTAATATTTTTTGTCTTGTAGTTGATGTCATCAACCATAATTTTAACACAAAAATTATTTGTGGTACTGTAATATTACAGAATAGAACAGTCTCTGTCAATAATAGAACAAAGTTCAACCCTTCCAGGATACGTTGTCACTCTGTATTACCAAACAGGTACGGTACTGTATGCTGAACATTCAAGCTGAGTCTAAACTTAGGATGAATGTAACATTGTGGCTGTTGAAATATACAGTGTTATCTTGTGATACATTAATGTACACCAAAATGGTTGTGCTCTCTTGCCAACTTTGTGCAAACACATTTTTTGAGAGAAATGTTGCCCTAAATCCACCTCTCTACTTTTTCAAGTCTAGTTGGATGCTGTCCTGACATTTATGTTTGTTATTTTCACTTTGCAGTGGTTTTGTAATGAAAATGTAGATGATCCTAAGACCAGTGGGAGATACCTCTTATCCCAAGCAGATTATTTTTACTACCAGAAAAAATGGGATGAGGCTATCACAGTCTACAAAAAGGCCATACCAGAAAACATGGACAGAAATACTTCACTCCTCATGAGGATTATTCTGGAATCTGTTTCACGGTGTTACTTGCACAAAGGAGATGTTGACTATGCATTAGAGTGGGCTGTTAAGTTGGTAAGGAAAATATGTTTTCTTCTGTTGTGAGGTTTTTGGTCCATTTTAATTTACCACCATGATTAAACAGTGATAGAGATGCAGTTAACATTGCATTGTGATAAGGTTAAGTTAAAGTTTTGAGGATTAAGAGGCCAATTTGTTCATTGAGGACCCTATACCATACTGAGTGTGGATGGACACGGGGAGATTCGCCTTCACTCTTTGACTGGTGCTCAGAGGTTAATGAGGCAGGCTTGTACTATGCGCTCCCAAGACGGCCATTTAATATCCCCATCTGATGGATGGGAGTGCATCTCCAGTCTTAACCCACTTTCCCTAAGACTGGGAGGGGTGGAGGTTCCTTGCTCTGCAGCACTGATTGACAACTGAACCGAGCAAAGCTTGCAACTTCCAGAATCAGACAACTTCCTGTCATCAGATAACTTCCTGAAATGGAGAATCAGATACCCAATTCAAATTCACCAATTTAAACCCCTCTCACCATAAGGGTGAACAGCTTTTCTGAACAAGTAAATTTTAGTCCCCGGAAAATTTCCAAGTGGTTCTACAAGGTTTTTGATCCGGGGTCCTCTAGTATTCCAGTACAGTCAACCACCAAGCCAACTCCAACTGAACCATAAATTGCATTCCATTCCATCATAACATGCCATGCCACACTACATCACAATACACTACACTATGTGTTTACCCATGATGAAGCCATGGCAAAAAAAAAAAAAAAAATTGTCCTGGTTTCCAGCTGTTACCAAATTTCTCTCAGATACACTCATATGTGCAACTTGTGCACAAAACCAGTAATCCATGGTAGGGCTACCAGTGTTTTTGGTTTCGATGATAAGAGAAACCAATGCATTCGTGATGGCTTATGTGTGTATGTATGTGTGTATGTGCGTTTGTGTGTATGTGTGTGTGTGTATGTGTGTTTGTGACACTTTGCTCGTTAGCACGATATCTCAAGAAGGGAAACTCTGACAGTTCTCAAACTTGGTACATAGATGCCCCATATTGAGAGGAAGAACCCTATTGTTTTTGGTGGGGGTCAAAGGTCATCTGGGGTCACCGGGGGTCAAACTCTGAAAACCTTGTTAACACGATATCTCGAGATAGGAAGCTTCGATAAATTTCATACTTAGTATGTAGACGCGTTATGGTAAGAGGAAGAACCCTATCGTTTTTGATGGAGGTCAAAGGTCATCTGGGGTCACCGGGGGTCGAATGCTGAAAACCTTGTTAACACGTTATCTCAAGTTAGGAAGCTTGGATAAATTTCATACGTAGTATGTAGACGCGTTACGGTAAGAGGAAGAACCCTATCGTTTGTGGTGGAGGTCAAAGGTCATCTGGGGTCACTGGAGGTCAAACTCTGAAAACCTTGTTAACATGATATCTCAAGATAGGAAGCTTGGATAAATTTCATACTTAGTATGTAGATGCATTATGGTAAGAGGAAGAACCCTATCATTTTTGATGGAGGTCAAAGGTCCTCTGGGGTCACCGGGGGTCGAATGCTGAAAACCTTGTTAACACGATATCTCAAGTTAGGAAGCTTGGATAAATTTCATAAGTAGTATGTAGATGCATTATGGTAAGAGAAAGAACCCTATCGTTTGTGGTGGAGGTCAAAGGTCATCTGGGGTCACCGGAGGTCAAACTCTGAAAACCTTGTTAACACGATATCTCAAGATAGGAAGCTTGGATAAATTTCATACGTAGTATGTAGATGCATTATGCTAAGAGAAAGAACCCTATTATTTTTGGTGGAGGTCAAAGGTCATCTGAAGTCACCAGGGGTCGAATGCTGAAAACCTTATTAACATGATATCTCAAGTTAGGAAGCTTGGATAAATTTCATACTTAGTATGTAGATGTGTTATGGTAAGAGGAAGAACGCTATCATTTTTGGTGGCGGTCAAAGGTCATCTGGGGTCACCGGCGGTCGAATACTGAAAACATGATTTCTCAAGTTAGGAAGCTTGGATAAATTTCATACTTGGTATGTAGATGTGTTATGGTAAGAGGAAGAACCGTATTGTTTTTTGTGGAGGTCAAAGGTCATCTGGGGTCACCGGGGGTCAAACTCTGAAAATCTTGTTAACACGATGTCTCAAGATAGGAAGCTTGGATAAATTTCATACGTAGTATGTTGATAGGTTTTGGTATGAGGAAGAACCCTATCGTTTTTGATGGAGGTCAAAGGTCATCTGGGGTCACCGGGATCGAATGCTGAAAACCTTGTTTACAGGATATCTCAAGGTATGAAGCTTGGATAAATTTCATACTTAGTATGTAAATGCGTTATGATAAGAGGAAGAGCCTTATTGTTTTGGGTGGAGGTCAAAGGTCATCTGGGGTCACCGGGGGTCGAATGCTGAAAACCTTGTTAACACGATATCTCAAGTTAGGAAGCTTGGATAAATTTCATAAGTAGTATGTAGATGCATTATGGTAAGAGAAAGAATCCTATCGTTTGTGGTGGCGGTCAAAGGTCATCTGGGGTCACCGGAGGTCAAACTCTGAAAACCTTGTTAACACGATATCTCAAGATAGGAAGCTTGGATAAATTTCATACTTAGTATGTAGATGCATTATGCTAAGAGAAAGAACCCTATTATTTTTGGTGGAGGTCAAAGGTCATCTGAGGTCACCAGGGGTCGAATGCTGAAAACCTTTTTAACATGATATCTCAAGTTAGGAAGCTTGGATAAATTTCATACTTAGTATGTAGATGTGTTATGGTAAGAGGAAGAAGGCTATCATTTTTGGTGGAGGTCAAAGGTCATCTGGGGTCACCGGCAGTTGAATGCTGAAAACATGATATCTCAAGTTAGGAAGCTTGGATAAATTTCATACTTAGTATGTAGATGTGTTATGGTAAGAGGAAGAACCCTATTGTTTTTGGTGGAGGTCAAAGGTCATCTGGGGTCACTGGAGGTCAAACTCTGAAAATCTTGTTAACACGATGTCTGAAGATAGGAAGCTTGGATAAATTTCATACGTAGTATGTAGATAGGTTATGGTAAGAGGAAGAACCCTATCCTTTTTGATGGAGGTCAAAGGTCATCTGGGGTCACCGGGGGTCGAATGCTGAAAACCTTGTTTCCAGGATATCTCAAGGTAGGAAGCTTGGATAAATTTCATACTTAGTATGTAGATGCGTTATGATAAGAGGAAGAGCCTTATTGCTTTGGGTGGAGGTCAAAGGTCATCTGGGGTCACCGGGGGTCGAATGCTGAAAACCTTGTTAACACGATATCTCAAGTTAGGAAGCTTGGATAAATTTCATACTTAGTATGTAGATGTGTTATGGTAAGAGGAAGAACCCTATCATTTTTGGTGGCGGTCAAAGGTCATCTGGGGTCACCGGAGGTCAAACTCTGAAAACCATGTTGACACGATATCTCAAGATAGGAAGCTTGGATAGATTTCATAGGTAGTATGTGGATGTGTTATGGTGGGAAGATGAATGCTATCATGTTTGGTGGAGGTCAAAGGTCATGTAGGGTCACCGGGGTCAAACACTGAAAATGTTTTTAACATGATATCTCAAGATAGGAAGCTTGAATAAATTTCATACTTAGTATGTACATGCATTATGGTAAGAGGAGAACCCTATCGTTTTTGATGGAGGTCAAAGGTCATCTGGGGTCAAAAAGCAAAATTTTAAGAATTCCCAAGATCGTCTCATGAGTTCACCCGAAGGCAAAAAGCAAATTTTCCCAAGAATTCCCAAGATCATGATCTTGAGTCATCGGATGCCAAAATGCAAAATTTCCCAGGAATTCCTAAGATCAAATATTAACCTAAAATTATTTTTCCAACATGTTATGATAGCACTTGACCAGTGAGTGAAAGACATGGGACATCATGGCATTATTTGGAATAGAACATATATCATCGAAACCTCAATGCATTTTTGCATTCTGGTTTTTTGAAGCAGTCAGCAAAATTTGGCAGCAAGTGTGGTCGGAAATTGTCAGATCTATGGAAATTGGTTGGCATTAGCACTCAATACAGGCATCAATCATTACTGTGCAGTAAAATAACTATGTTTACTAAATGTGATATAATGGATTTTGTTTATTCATTCAGTTATACTGCTAGTAACTGCCAGTGAGAAGTGTAGAGCATGAATTATAGTTCCTTTCTATGGATTCCTTGGAAAATTGAGAAACTAAATGTATGGATTTTTTAAGGGAAATAGGCAGCACTTGTGAAAGTGTCAAATTAACACCAAAATGCTGTTTTTGTGCAGTGTTGGCACTAGTCCTGGAAGTTGGGGGGGGGGATTTTCCCCTTCCAAAAGATTTTTTAAAGGGATAATTTTGGTTCAGAGGGCTGGATCTTCATAAATTGCAACATAAAAAGTCAACTTTTTCCCAACAGGTTTTTTCCTGCACCTGATTTTAAAACGTGCAGGATTGTTAAGAAAAGTGCAGGAATTGCACAATCCTGCTGTGTAATGCCAACACTAGTTTTGTGTTGGTTTATAAATCATCTATGCCAACAGAAGCTAAAAAAAACATCAAAGTCATTTTCTTTTGTATTTAAAATTCCAAGATGGCAACCCTGGTCCATGACCAGGAGAAAAACTGTGTTTACAATTAATGCCCATATTTCAGTACTCCAATCAATGCATCCTAGTCTGGTCATGTGACACCCGAGTAACAATATATTTTTTTTACATGGCAGTATTTTTTTTTTTTAACATGGGAGGATGAAGTAATTATGCAATGGGATAACTGTACACATAAAATGTTTCATTTGTGATATTGAAACTTTTAATATCTAATTTAAAGCCATGCCTTTTATGCAATCAGAGGCAATTCAGAATAAGGTAGTTGGGTAATTCCATTTTCACGATATACAGGTAAGGTTATCAAATAAAGAAATTCACTGCTTTGTAGCTCATAGATCCTTTTCCAAATAGCAATTACACAGGATTATGGGATAGAGTTTTGGTGTGCATCCTCTTTGTCAATGGCATTTTACTGTGACCAAAAGTGATGCATACCAAAATGCTATCCCATTAACCTTTATACTTGCTATTAGGGAAAGGGTCCATGAACAAGGTTTTCACCAAACGGCAAATTTTCAAACCATACAACCTTCATAACTTAATAGATAATGCATATAATTTTTGGGAAGAAAAATGGTTGCCAAAGGTCACTGGTGAGATTGTAAGTTTATAATACTACGTATTTTCTGTGTGTGCCATGTTACTGTTTTGTAAATACATTTCCCTTAAACCTGAGGTAAAAACGAACAAGGAAGGGGCCGGGTACTTGATTTGTTGGTATTTAAAGTATGTGCTATCATGGGTGTAGTGCTCTAAATATTGGTTGTTTCCTACCAGGCCCATAACCGGGGGGGGGACATTTAGGGTCCAGATCCACTGCTCCTTGGCTTGGTCCCCCTGCTCTGTGGGCATAACCAGGTCCCTGTGCAATAACTTATACTTAGTGCCCCCCCCCCCAGGATGGTTTGCCCCCCTGCTCTCCAAGTCTGGTTACGGGCCTGTTTCCTACTAGCCAGTTGATATTTAAAGTTGGTGCATACTGTAAATAATGACCATTTTGTGCTACATGGAATACAGTGGGGTTACATTTATATACTAAAAGTGGTGGAGGGGAAACTTTATTAACAGAACAAAAGTGGTGATTGCTCACAATACAGTATATTCTGTTACATCTCACACTGATGCCATTAAAGATGCTAACATCTTTGCATAATTTTAATACAAAACAGTGTTTTATCATTCCTATTCTTCCACTCAAACATGGTATTCCACCCCCTTTGGAGAGGCATGGAATAAATCACTCACTTTACCACAGAGTGCTATTCTGGATTTGCATTAAATTGTCTATGATGTGTATTGCTTTGGACTGAACAGTAAATAAACATGATAATGGCTAATAACTTGTTTCAGTCCAGGCTATAGACAAACAGTTTTATTCCCTTACTTTAATGAAGTAGTGTAATTTATTAAACTTTTTTTGCTGTTATTTATTGTTCAAGCTGAAGCATAGCCAATCCAGTGAACACAAAGTAGTGGCACATGATCTTCTGTCGAGGATATACAACCAAGCTGGTGAACTTTTAAGTAAGTAGAAACAATAATTTACTGATACCACGAATAACCTCTAGTAGTCTAAGAATCTTTTCAAATTTGTGAAGATGACATATTACGCTCATGACAACTAAGATTCATAATTTATGTGGCTTGAAACAAATGCTCCCAACAAGCTTGTAGACTGTGGTAATGTTACATCTGAGGTCAAACCACACAGCATGTTGTCTTTTAGATCTGTAACTCAGTTAGGTTTCCTATTTTGCCATCTACCCCGTATTGAACTACGCTGTACGTTGGTGTTCTCAGAAAGAATCAACCAACAACCACTCAAAGCAAGAATTCTACAAATATCAAACAGGGATTCTCTGGCAACTCCCTGTTCCCAGTCACTGTGAGCAGTGCTTGGCTACAATTGTACTAGATTGGCGGTCATTTGGTAGGCTAAATAAGCTTGTTCCCTTGATTTTATTAGCCAACAAACAAGTTACTGTAGCACAAAATAGTTTATTAAGTGGGACCCACATACCCAGCATGTTTTGCTATTTGTTACTGTCTTCACAAAAGAGAATGTGCATGTTGGGCATAATGTGATGAAATGTGAATTGTGTGTACAATAAGTAGCATAGGTATGGTACTGTACATACCAAGGCATACAAGAACATGTATTGGTCATTTAGCTGTGAATGGCACTGGCCTATCAATGTGTCATGTTTATAATCACAGTAGGCCCATTGCATAAAACAGAAATTGGGTACAGTGCAACTGTAAATATGTTGGCTGAGTGCATTTATTGCAATGACACTGCAAATTTGTACAAAGAGGTTGAGCTGTAGCCTCTGAACACCCTTACAACCTGGAAAGTTTGACTTCATTCAAAAGCTGCAGTTTTTTTGTGAATTTGCTCCAAGAACTTTGTCAAAATGCTCCCAGCATTCAACTTTTTCAAGCTCACACATTAGGCATGATGTCTCTTTTGTTTGGCAGGGAGGCTTGGTGCCAGAGCTTTCGGCAGACCCGTGTTTAGTGTAATTTATTCTCACTATGAGTTGATTCACTCTCAACTTCTGTAGAGGGAAATGGTTAATCAAAACAGTGAATTTATAACTGAATTAACACTGCCACAACAGTGAGTTCAATTTTGGATTGACTGTATTGAACTCTTATATTTTGTAAAGTGTCACATTTCATTAGTTTGATTTCTGCCAATGTTTGAACAGCTGCGTATGTTTTAAGTACCTCTTTAATACTATGATAAGGTGTTGTTGGATCATGAGAATTTTTAACTTCAGGGAAATAACATCTTCACTTCATTATATCTTCAAAAAGTGTTGAGACTAGTGTTTGTTTGTATATATTATGCATAACTTAGATTTGCTCATCAGGTGATACTTGATAGGACTGTGCACAGGAGTTAGATAAGTATGTCACCAAACTGCAAAGATTATATGTTCCTTAAGATGGGTTTTGACCACTCTTCTAATAAGAAAAGTGCAGAGGCTCAATGAGTGCAACAATTTTAATTGTGAATTTTTCTGAACTGAAGAATTGTGCCATGTAAATGTTGTCTTCTAGTTATGCTTTATTCCATAGCTTTAACAAAACCAGTAACAAAGCCTTACATGTGCATGATGCTATGTGAAAAGTTGTTGTTCTTTACCTTCATGTATCATGCTTCTTTTCTTTTTTCAGAGGAAGCTGAACATTTGACATTTTGTCTCCTCAGACAACCTTTAAATGGTTACCACTGGATGCGGCTGGGTCATAGTTATGTTTATAAAGCACGGGAAGGATCAGGGGAGCATTTACAGGTCAAAAGGTCAGAGATGGTAGAATGTGATGAACCTGAAAGGACACCTTTCACTTCTTTGAGATGTAAAAACCTTACTGAACTGGGTGATATGGTCCGGCAAAATGGAGAGAGTATATCAGTACAAGAGAGACTTGAAAAACGTTTTACAGAACTTCAGTTTCAAAATGTGACTTCTGTAAACCATTCCAAGACAATTGTTAACAGTAGGCTTGGGAAGCCTATTCATAGCTTTAATAATGAAGAGAGTGACCATAACTTTGTAAGGATAAAAAATCAAAGTGCAATTCTCAAAGCATCATCTCATGTGGAGAATGACAGATTAGAGTCTGCTGGTAAGGTTATTAATGGTAATGAGCATTGTTTGAATTTAGGAGATAGGGGTAAAGAGGGCAGTTACATGGACAAGAATGAATTATTAGTTACCCAAGAAGAGGAAGGAGTCTTTGGTGAAGCACAGGGAAGTTCTTCTACGGAGCATCTGAGCTGTAACGGCTGTGCCACTGCTAAGGATGAGGAATCTGCAATGGACCCTATGAAATTTGCTTTGATATGTTATATGAGGGCAAGGCAAGTAAATATACATAACTCTGTTCTGTTGTTTGTTCAAGTTTCTTTTCCATGTCATTTTATGAAAAGGGATGCCAGATTATGCCACGGGATAGAATGATGCTTGCAAATTATTCTGAGATAATGTATTGTACTAATGTAGCCAGAGGCTAGTAGCATTGGGTCTGTCACAGTCTGATGTTTGGATATTAAGGTTGGAAAAGAGGTTAACAAACCAGATAGATGACTACTTGAGCTATATGAACATTTCAGTTTGCCACATACATACTACACGGGCTGAATTTTCAAGCCCTGTATCATGTTATTGAGTCAGACATAAACCTTCATTGTGTGGTGCATGTATAAAGCATAATAACATTTCATGGTACCCCCATTCTTGTAACATGTTAAACAGGGGCAATAAGTTGAATACCTAGCCCCATCCAAAGTTACATCTTACTTCAAATTATTTAGTGAAGTAGTGTAGCGGCCGTTTCCAACCCGCAGTATTGTGCTGTACAGTGGAGCTTGGTCACATACATATTTCCTATGGTGTATATAGAGGAAAACCTTCCCAGTGGCTGACATGTGGGTATATTTATACTATTAAAGGAAGGGTTGAAGCAAAAAGTTAATTTTCACATGTGAAAGAAGAACTAAATTTACGCAATTTGGTGAAACTTCCATTCATATCAGACATGTAGTACTTGAGATATCAGCAAAGGAAGTTACTACATTTGTGACCCAAATTAAGTGAACTTGAGGCTAGCAGGGGTTATATCACTTCCTCACAATGATGAGAAATGCTTTGTTTCCTTTGTTTTTTCATTCTGTTGTGTTGACCTTGAAGTTAATAGGGATAGGAGAGCTCCCCCTGGGGAATTTGAAGTTTGTAAACTTTCCATGCCTCTTACACATTTCTATTCCAAAAACATGGGATAATGGAGGAGAAAATTGGTTGTAAAGTTGAAAGAAAAACAAAGAGTTTTCATTAATGTGTGGTTATGATGTCATATGTGCTTGCTTCAAGTTCACTTTGTGTTGAAAATGTTACAACTTTAAACTGCCATTATCTTGAGAACCACACATTGGATTTCAATGCAAATTTCACTAGAATGCTTAAAATAAGTAGTGTACCCCTCTAACGTATCAAAACTTCATACGAGGTTAGACCCTTCTTTTATACTCTCTTAATAAAGAATGTAGAGCTTTGCTGTTTGCATCACATATTAGATCATTGCTGCAGCTTCAATGTAATTTTTAATCAGAAGGTAATTGTTAGAATATTTTGCCAACATTTTCTTGATCTTTTTGTGTCCTTACAGAATGCTCTGTAAACCAAATGTGCAATCCAGTGCTTCCTTGTGCAATATCCGTTATAGCAAACTGCTCATGGAGGTAATTGTAGTACCACTTGTTATAGAGTTACAGGATTCTTCACATTTTTCATTCCAGTGAACTGTATGCTTTAATCTTTCTTTGAAATTTGCTTACTAATCCTGTTTCCCTAGTCTTTTAGTATTTCTATATTATTAGCTTGTACAGTATTCTGCTTCTGATTTAATTTGCTAGTCTTTCACATCATGTGTCTTGTTCCATCAACTTCCATGTCATTCTGCATCAGTTGAATTTCTGTTATGATGGAAACATCAATTCCTCTTACATTTTAATGCATTCCTCTCAACTGACTTTCTATAGAAAAACATATGGTTATCAGTACTTAGGCAGTTAGATAGTGATGTTGAAAACAGCATTCAAAGCAGTGTTTATAATGTTTTATCAATCAGGTCAGGGACTAGCATTTCATGAAAACAAAATTCCCTCTTTTTCAATCAGTTTTACTGATGAAGTTTCAAAATTCCAGGCTAACCATTTGGACCTGTTCCCAGTTTGAGACATGTTTATATGCAGGATATGCTGTTGGGTATGGCAAAAACTATACAGTAACTGACTGACCACTCTTTCCTTTGGACCAAAGTCCCTGCCGTTTCTCTGATCAGAGAAATTTTTCTCATATTCCTTGACTTTGCTAGACTGGAAAAAGGAAAACTCAGTCAGTTTCCAGGCTTTGCCTAATTTCTAGGATGGCTGAGAACCCTGATGTTGGGGCATATTACTGGAAGCTGTTCACAGCTGTGGGAAGATTGGTGAACATTTCACATTGCTCTCCTGGGTAGGGGTTTAAAGGGAGGGGTGCCCCTTTTGGTAAGCTTTTGAATATTTGGGGTTCCTTAGAATGCAATTTGACTAATTTTTACAGCATTGGCCTTGTAAGGTTTGTACCTTCTGACCTTGGAAATTTAGTGTTACCTAATAATCTTCCATGGATGTCTTACAAAAGTGCCTTTTTTGTTGGCTTAGAATCACTTTTACCTATTGCAAATGCTTCAAAAAGAATGTCTCTCACAAAGTCTGTTGTATGATATCACATCAAGTTGTTTTGCTTGTGACACATTGCTAAACTGCAAAACAATTGAGCTTAGTTTATTTTACTGTAAATGATATTAGCAAGAAGGTTCTACAACCTCCTTGGTATTAGTATAGTCGTCTTAGGCCTTGGTAGGTGTGGCCATGGCCCCTGGAGGTGTGGCCTTGCCTACAGTACATCATTAGTCAACTTTGACAATTCATGCATTTGTCTCATTTCTACAGTCCTCCACTTGTCTGCAAACAATTCTGTACAGGTACAGATTCACAGTATCTTTACATCTCCACAAATCTTACCACTTGTTTTGGTTTCTTTGGTCAACAGGTAGAGCACAGTATAAAGGGTCTAGGATTTACTGAGGATTTCATCGCACAAGTGGATAATCTTTGTTGGAAACGTCAGTTTGGCATTGGCAAAGGAGATGAGCTTGAAAAGACTTTTAGCAGAATAGAATCCTCTGAAAACAGTACTTTGCATAGTGAATTTGAAAAATACTGGTTTACTAGCTTGATGAATCAGGCAGCATGTACTGCCAAGGAGTAAGAGTTTTTAAGAAAGAGTCATCATAGAATCGACAGCTCTGGAATGCAGTTTGGGGAGACCTTGTCAGTATGCCTCCTGGGAAGAATTCAGGAACATCTCACAATTATCACTATATCAAAGAATGCTTGATTATGATTGGACTTCTGATGTCTCCTAACCCAAATCAAGGTGTCCAAGTGATTGAGGCAAACTCTCATGATATAATAGTTAATGATATATGTGGTATTTATGCTATCAAACGTCCCACGTAAAATTTTTTTTCATATTCACTGCTCCATAAAGGAACTAATTTTTCCCCCAGTGGAAAATTTGTTACAAAAGTACCTGGGTGTTACCTCTCAACTTCTGACTTCAGTGTATTGTGTATGGTTCTGGCTTGTTCTATCATCATGTTCTATACAGCTGACAGGACCAAACACTGCAAGCAAATTGTATAATTCAAGTGCTCCATTGGTCCTTCATGTTCATAGAAGCTTTGTAAGTCAGAAGAAAATATCTAGTTTAATGTTGTCCAGATGATACTGTAAGGCCATAGATGAAATATGATTAAGGGGGGGGGGGGGGAGTTTAGAGTGTACCTAGTAAATTTAGGTTGACAATTTAATACCAGTAAATACCCTCTTTTTGGAAAATTTCACTCCCCAGGGATTTAACTAGAGTAAGTACAGTATTTTATTGCATTTAGCAAGCAGCTAATATCTGGAAAAATCCAAAATTCGTGGCCCTATACTCCTAATTCCTGTTGAACAGCAGTCTTCCATAGAGATGTGCTCTTTTAAAAGAAGGGCTACAGCTAAAATGGTAAATGCTGTGTCATGGAGATACTTGACAAAAGCATTCTTTCAAAATTTTCATTTAGTTCCCATGCATAGTTTGCAAGGTCTTAGCAGATCAAGTTAATCACATTTTTAACCTTACGTTGGTTTAAAGTGGGCAAAGATGGAATGACAGCTTCATTCTAATCTCCATGCCAAACAGTAAAGTAAATTTAATCTCCATACACTGTGATATATCCTCCATAATCTCATTTTTTTGTGATGTGAATGCTGTAGGGGCACAGTATAGAACTAGCATCAATGCTTTAAAGATAAGTATGTGTCAACGAATACAAACTAAGTAAATTAAAAAAATGGTCGTTGATGTAAGGAAACGACATTACATCTGCTTTTTTCAAGTTCAGTTTGGGTATTAATGGTGGTACCTTATCTGCTGGTATCTCAAGATATGTCTAATGTCTCATCATCTCTTAAAATAATTGTCTCCTACTACTGAAGTTGATCAAATGGGATTAGCAAAATTTCAATTTTACTTTCTTTTCATCCAGAGTTATATCTCCCAGATTGAACCAACAACCCTTGGATCTCAAATCCAATACCATGTTATCATAGTACCATTGTGATCATAAATGGTAACTTTCCTTGCTATTCTCAAAACAATTTTAAAAGATCAGTTGATCTTGGTGCACATCGCCCAGGAGGTATCCCTTTGTATTAAGTGTGAATAATTGTAAAAAATTCTTTTATTATCTTTCTTGATGTTCTCACTCAATCTTAATACTGAGGAATCTAAAAGTTACCTTTCAAGTCTAGAAGTCACCATGTCCTGTGAACATTTGCCTCAGTGAACTAGATCTTCACATATGCATCTTGAGTTTTTGTAGTATAGAATAACACTTTGACTTAATTCTTGCCAACTGTCCATCTGGATTTGATTTTTTTTCTTTTATCCAATATCAGTTGTTGTCATTCTCAAAAATACATGAGTTATGAACACAAAACGATTGACATTTACAGAAATTTGCAAGTGATTTCTGTGATTTAAGATCTTCAAAAAAGTGTTCCAAATTTATATCCATTGCCCAAAAGTGCTTTACAATTTGTGGCCATCAGGGGGATCTTCAGGGCAAAAGGGTTCCTGGCTGTGGGCAAAAAGTTTCCTGGCTGTGACCATCGTGGGGATCTTCCAGGCAAAAGGTTTCCTGGCTGTGACCACCAAGGGGATCTTTAGGGCAAAAGGGTTCCTGGCTGTGGGCAAAAAGTTTCCTGGCTGTGACCATCATGGGGATCTATCATCTTCCAGGCAAAAGGTTTCTGTCTGTGGCCATCAAGGGGGTCTTCCAGGCAAAAAAGGTTCTGTCATAATCCCAACCCAATAATGGTGGAGCTACCCTTTTATAGTGTCACAGGATGTTGGAATTGACCAGTTTTTGATTTACTGTATGCTGTGAATGATGGACGTTGTTGTTGAAACATGTAGTTGCATGATGCCTTCTGTACAAGATTTGCTTTAACCCAACATGGAAAATATTCTGATACACAATAATTTTGTGCACCTCAATATAAAGGTAATATAAATCAGCCAATAATTATAGATACTGGGATCCTACTGAATTTGGCAAATCAGCCTCAAACTTAACACAGCCGTCTTCTTCCCCAATATGTTTCTAAAGTGGGAAATAACCCCCAACTCACCTCACCCCCTCTGTATTTCTAGTTTGATTACTAATGAGAAGGGAAACAATAAATTCAAACAACAAATGTATGATGTACCATAGAAAGAAAGGGTAATTCCTTAATACCATCTCTAAATATTCAAAAGAAAGAAATAAAAGCTAGTTTTGGGGTATCATAAGCATACCCCAGATGCACTGTCCAGCTATTGGCTTTGGGGCATCAAAGCATACCTCATATGCACTTTCCACCTTTTGTTCCCCAGTTTAGAGTGATTGGGATGCCAATGTTTGGCCCATATTGGTTACTCATGTATGGGAGATGCTGAACTGCAGTTACAAATTCATGTTTCAAACTGATTTCTTGCAATCTAATGTTTGGGAAACCAAATTTCTCCCCTACTGGCAATTCACATATGGCAGAGAAAGGACTTGTGACAGATTTATGTTATGCAGTGTGATTCCCTGGATTCTAGTAGTTCTGGTGCCAACTGTATCCTACACTAGCAACTCACACATTTTACTGTGTGTAGAACATTATGACACTAAAAAGAAATATGGTACCATACTAACAATGTTTGAAATCATCTCTCTTTTATTTAAATCTGACTCAAAAAATGTAAAAAATAAAAATCCCCTGTTCAAGAAACACTTACATCACCTGAGATTTGATGACAATTACAAATGAGTAAATGATCTGATAAATGCTTTAATAAAAAGTACCAATTACCCTGATCTCACTAATTACACATATGGCAACACAGCCTTTTTTAATATTCTGATCCCTCATTGCTATCCTAGCTGAAAATTCCCTTTGAAGGCCTTAAGGAGATAATACTTTGAGTTCAAACGGCAAGCATCTATTTCTTTGCACACACAGCATAACAACGGGAATAAGTATAAATTTAATACATACATGCTTTTTAATGAGATGATGTAAATTTATATCCTCTTTGAAGTAGCCTTCATAAACATGCAATGCTGCCATATTCTTAATCCACCACTTTCCATTACGATGCTTCACCTGGGTTGCTATTGGTGGAACCAGGAGCCACTTAACAGAAATAGCCCACTAGATTCAAGTGGCTTCCAAAAACCTGTTGGCAGCAGGCCTGGGTGGGTTTTCCACTTGGCAAGCTCAATAAATGATTCACATCCTCATCAGGTGAGCTGCCCCTCTGTTTACCTATTACATAACCAATCATACAAGTCGTCTCAGTGCGCATGTATAGCCTGTTCACTACAAATCTCTATGATGCATCGGTACAGGGTCACCACACAAGGTGTTAGTTAATAAACTCTCACAGTTGACTGAGCTTGGTGTCTTTGCAGAAGACATAAACCATGGAGCCCAGTGTGTTTACAGAGAAGGGAAGCAACATAAAGTTACAGTGAGATGAGGACTAAGAGAGCTAAAAGTTGCAACCTAACTGTAATAGGGAAAGTTCCATCATGCAATGTTCACAATACTATCAGAATAAATTGATAACAAAAGCTACGTTCTGTATAAAAGTAGTTCATTGAAACAATTTTTTGAGGATCTCATGGGTGCCTCCGAGAAGGAGCAGGAGCCAAAAGCTCCTTGCCTTATAATTTGTTTCACCACTGCAGGAATATACAAACATCTACTTAAGCATCATGCCTTCTGAAAGTGGCTAAGCAGTCACCCCAGCCTTGGCTTAAAACAATGTACATATTTGGCAAACCTCTTGATAGGGTATTTCCCTTGTGCTGTAGCTGACACTACTTTCCATAAGGCAAACATTTGAAAAGGCAAACAAAAGAGTAATAAACAATAATAATGTCTCATGATTTACAGCCACATGGTAATTAACGGGAAATACTGCACCTGTAGTACAGAAACTGTGCACACCTTTAAAACCTTATAAACTTTATACAGTGATAGGAAATTCAATGTAAGGTAACTGTGCAAATTTATTTTTTAAGAAATAAGGTCTTTTGGAAGGAAAGCTACTGTCAGAGTTAAGTGGTCACACTGACTGGTTTTATAAAACTAAAAGCTATTTTCTGCCTGTGCTGTGTTGATGCAATTTTAAGTTTAATGTAATATTTCCCTTTGAAAATTCATAACAGGGTAACTGCATTTGACCTCTCAAGGGACACCTTATGTTATTCACAGAAGCTTGCATTTACACACATCCTGGTGATCATACACATGTGGTCCTACACATCTGCTGTATTTGAAATCATTTTCTGGGGTAGTATCGTTTATATTCATCAAAGAAAGTTTTGATTAGGCAATGTTCAAAGAGAATTTCCAAAAGAAATTTAGGTTCACATTAATTGTACAGTAAATATGCTAGTGTCCTTTGATAAGATCTTTCAGTTTGAAGAAAGAGAGAAAAAAGCATTTGTCCTCTTTTATCTTCTTGACATACACAAACTGATTAATGTAGCCTCTGAGTATGAAGGTTTACTTTGAGTTCAACTGAAAACTTGAACACAAAGGACAAAAATGAGCCCAGTTAATGATGATATAATACTGATCTTGAATACGAAGGACAAAAATCAGCCCAGTGAATGATATAATACTGATATCTAGATATATCTGATGTGTAAGGACCTTGTGCTGTAATCAGTATTTATGTAAGAGTATAAAATTAGGATGGGATCTCCCACTTTTGAAATATTTTGTGTGTGTTTATTTTTCAACTTTTGCAGGATTTTTAACATTACAGATCTTTTTTAGTAAACTTGGCTGGTGTAGGTTGCTAAAGTGGTAAGGGAATTCCTCTAGACAATTATTTCTTGTGAAATGATCCAAATCCTGCAATCACGCACCTTAGCAAAAACACTGGTTGCGATGCAGTTTTTGTGTTGAAGCTTGATACAAGCTAGCCAACATACTGCATACAGACCACTAAGATCAAGGTTTACATAGGACATGGTTTCCATTTTACAAAAAAGAAAAAAAAAAATGAATAAAAATGTTTAATTTAATCTCAGATAAAAGAGTTACATAGTAAAATATCTTAAATACAAGTTCCAAAAAGATTATAAAATAGATGGTTATGATCACATCTAAATTTTGTTTTGACTTGAAATAGAAAATTATTGCATTAAATGAATAAAACAAAGTATAATTCAGTTCTCTTCACCACAAGTATCCCTTCCAGAGTAAAAATAAAGAAATACTTTTCCATAACCATCATCAAGGTGACATCCCAGGGCACTTTTTCCCAGTAAAACAATCATTTACAAACAAAACCAGAAGAGCAATTATCATAAACACTGTAAACTAATCTGTGCATCATGACCTATTTAATGTCTTTTTTAACAATGTTTTTAAAATAATAAAATACAAATACATTGCCCTCAGAATGACCAACCCCCACTCCACTCCCTTAACCAAAGTTAAAAAAAAAAACATTGCCATTATTAATTCACATAAAACTTCAAAAAAGTTAATAACACAAATGACATCAAAACTTGGAAATTAATTCAGTCTAAATTCAGCCTGATGATTGCAAGCTTATTAAAAACATCATTTAAGGAATGAAAATTAAAAAAAGTTTTATAAGATAAAAAAGTATTTACTTTCTTTCCACCAATATGATATGCGAAGACCTCACCCTTCAAGATGCTCTGACCCACAGCCAAGATGTTACTGTTACAAGCCAGACTTATCTATTATTTGAACTTCTTCGGAGATGATTTGTAATAGATGATAGCACAGCATACCAGAGAATTCATGAGAAATCCAACAAAGTAGCCAAATAATACTGTAGAAAAGAGAAAAAGGAAAAAGATCAGAAATACTACTACAGTATAGCAGCACATGGACATCAAACTTTTATTAAAGTACATGTAGCCACACTATATGTCTATACTGCAGTTCATATTTTTTAATACAGCAAGCACTGCTGTTCATGTAAAATTCTGTAGATATAACATATATGTAAAGCATATAATCATTCTATATTTGAATGTCCAGTTACTTGCTCACACCACACCCAAGTGAGAGCATAATGCCCACAGTGCACCTTCTTAACCACCAACTCCCAGTTCAATCCCCCCTCCCCTTCTTCCTAACCCCCTCCCCTTCTTCCTAACCCCCTCCCCTTCTTCCTAACCCCCTCCCCCTTCTTCCCAACCCTCCCAATGGCAGAGTGCAATGCTCTCTAAATCAGAGACTTATCTCCATCAGAAACAATTACCAATACCCCAAAGTTGATGCTAAATGGAGGTTTTAACCCTTTTATTCAATGACTGACTGTTATTTGGAACAAGACATCCCAAAAAATCATAAACAATAACAAAAGAAAAAAAAATGATTTAAACCAATAGAAAGGGAGAAAAGACGCAGGTTAGAATAGACTTTCTCTGCACACAAATTAAAGATAAGTTGTTAAAAACTGACTTTCGACACAACAGTATTTAACAATTATCTTCAATAAGTTAGAAAAGTTCAGCTTAATGTTAAAATTTAAACTGAAGTACACAAGTAAGAGATGTTACCTGAAAGCAGACAGAGAATCTCCTAGGCATTCAGCTTCATTGTTCTACATGAGTCACAAGACTGCTCTTTAATGATACTTGAGTCTTTTAAGCAGCTACCAACTAAGATTCAGAGCAGGTGCAAATAGGTGTGCATGATTTGACTCCAGCAGTGACATGCTTGATGTTGCATACGTGACAGGTGTCTTAGTCATCACCGGACTGGCCATTATGGCAGACAAGATAGACTTGTGAGTGTGGAACAGTGTCCACCCAGCGCCAGTGATTGTCCATGCAAAAGCAAGTCTTACTGACAATTAATAGAAGGTGATACAGTAGACAACAGGTTGGGTGACTCCAATATGTCTGGAGTCAGATACCCCCCTGCCTCAAGACAGACTAGTGAGGGTGGAAACAGTGTCCACCCAGCCAGTGATTGCCCATGCAAAAGGTAGTCTTACCAATAATTAATGGAAGGCGATGCAGTAGACAACAGACCTGGATGACTCCAATATTTTTGGAGTCGGGTACCCCCTACCTCAAGATAGGCTAGTGAGTGTGGAAACAGCATCCTCCCAGCCAATGACTGCCCATGCAGCAGGAAGTATTTTTATTGATAATTAATGGATTGGATGAACCCAATATTTTTGGAGTCAGGTACTCCCTGCCTCCAGAGTCACTTCAACAAAGACACCATACCTGAGGCAGGAACATAGCCCACAGAAGCTATAAAGTTTCAAGCTCACAAGTATCAGTCAAACACTAAAAAGAACCATTGAGAAACATTGCTCACCTAATTGATCATATTTATCAAACACCAATGTAATCATTCGTCCTGCAACAAAAAAAAAGGAAATGAACAACAATTATGAAACATGTAATGATATATAAAACATGCCAAGGCTGCATACATTGCTGCAGGCACAGGGTATTTCAATCTACGCAGGCCTGGAAATTTGGGAGGTGACACATTACAACTTGACAAATTTGGGCTTGAGAATTGTACAGATTATTATTCTGTTAAAAGCAGTCCTTCCCAACTAGCTTCCATGAGTACACAAGTAAATTCAAATATAGTTGGTATCTTAAAAAAGAGTAAAGCTTTTGGCAGAAGAAATTCACACCAGAGTGCAAATTTTAATTTTTTCAGAGGGACTCTTTCAAATTATACCACATATCAAACACAGGGTGCCTTTTGAATGTTTTGAAAAATTCCTTTCCTCAAACATTTACAGGGGGCCATTTTGAGGACCACACTCCTCCACAGGACCTCATTATATTGCTTTTGTTGGAAAGTATCCAAAGCGAAATGTAGTCCTTCGAATTTGAATAACTATGCCTCAGTATCCTGATTTGCGAATGGCTCATTTTTTTTATCATGTGACTATATCTTTGTTACTAAACTTTTGACTCACAAAGAATACCTTCAGTGTGAAATACTTATTTTCTGAAATCTCATTAAAGATAATCGCAAGGGAACTCAGAGGATATTTTTTACAATCAGCTGATGATTCAAAATAAGTTTGGGGCCACTGCATATCCCCTTCAAAGAAGGGGGAGGAGAGTTATTTTCATACCACTGGTAGTTTTTTCATCCTCCTCAACATCTTTTTGGGGGATGATTTTTGGCTGCCACAGGAATGAATCTCCTGTCATACCTACATATTTTATACCATTTCACACAATACCAATGTGCTTACATACTGATATATTTCACAAAAAAGGGGCTTTATATTGACACCTCTCACGGCCTGCTTAAAATTGTCATACAACCCATGGGTCTTCTGGACCCCAACTTAAGAAACACTGATAAAACTCACCAAATGTTGTAAGAGAAGCAATAGTCCAGGTCAGCAGACTGACCTTACTGGAGTCCTGAGCACTGACAATGGCTGAGATCTGAAGGCCTTTAGATGTTACTGATATTGGAAGGCAGATACTCTAAAACACAAAACCAAAAGAGAATTCTAAGACTTTAATGATAATAGGTTTCATTCAAAATCAGGACCTCATCTTGTAAAAAGTTTTAAAAATGGAATCATCTACATCATTTCCATTAAACCCCTTAAATATCACAAAACACTAAAAGCCCAAACAGTCCGTATAGAAGAAAAAAATGTTCTCTTCTATGTGATACCCTGATGTGTGACTTAGTAAAGCCACATAAACAGAAATCTATATTCTCACATTAAACAGTACTTTGAATGGCAGTCTGGGAGAAAATTCTCGTAAATAAAAGTATTAATACAAGCCATTCGTTTAAAAAGGTTAAGTACTTTGTGGAGAATGGGGTGTGTGGGGAGGGGGGAAGGGAGGGTATAACAAGGGCAGGGTTGCACCAGCTGTGCCAGATGAGATTAAAAATGCAAATGGTAAATTGAACATTGCACTGTGCTGGGGTGAGACTGAAAATGCAAATGGTATGTTGAACATTTACAGTAAATACTAAAATTTCATGGAGGGGGGGGGGGAGGGAGGGAGAAAAAAAAACTATTAGTGACCCATGTACTATGCTACAATTACTGCGACTGTTGTCATGCTACTTTTACTGTGCACTACCCAAAGCCAACGGACCCATGAAAACCACATTCTGTCCATGCCCCCTGATTACTGAGCAACAATAAAATCAACTACCCTACCCCTCATTCTACAAGTTGCACCCCCTGAAGTCCTGTACATAGTCCTTCCTGCAACATTCTACAGCACAAGTACTTTAACCATGCTACATTATAAAACAAACCAGGTACTAGTTTCTTGTGTTGACTATGACAGTATGGTAAAAAAAAGAAAAGAAAAGAAAAAAATTTTTAATAACTTCCAAAAAGATACAAAATCAGAAAAAAATTAGGAAAGAAAATTGTATACAAACAAGTAAAAAGGCAGGAAGCCAATCAGGTGTCATCTCAGCAGCTATGGCCAAACTGGAGAAGGTGTATCTGTATACTTCAGTTAAGGAATACATAACAACTGGGTACCACAAAAAGTAATAAGACACATATGCCACAAAATGGGGGAGGAAAGGTGAAAGTTTGATGGCAAACCCAAGGGGCCGATTTTTTGCTACAAAGTTAACTTGATGTACCTAATATGTAAGCATAAGGAACAAGCTTTCCTCCAGATATCTGTATGTGAACATGTTTTGCCATTGACCACAGTACATAACCTGATTTTTGGCTTCAAATGACATTTTTCGTGAAAAGGTTGCAAGGGTAAGAGTATCATGTGTAACATGCAAAAAAGAGTTGGTGGGCAAAGTTTGGTAAAAAAATATTGTTATTTGAGAGTGTGAGAGGTCCTCTGATATTATGGCTGGGGGAATGTGAAACCAGAAAGCCCAAAGGCTTAGTGATTCCTTGCCGAAAGGGAATGCTTTGTTACACAGAGGTTCATCCCTCAAATTTATACCTCTGTACTACATCATTTTTTATGATGTGTTCACAACTGGACCCCTGCTGACCTCAAATGAACTTTGAACCCCACCAAAATTTGAAAAACAGAAAAATGAAACCAGAATGGAAAAATGCATTGAGGTTTTGATGATATATGTTCTATTCCAAATAATGCCATGATGTCCAATATCTTTCAGTCACTGGTCAAATGCTATCTTAACATGATGGAAAAATACAGTTTTGTGTTCCTATTTAATCTTGGGAATTCTTGGGAAATTTGTGTTTTGACCTCTGGTGATCCCATGTAATATTCTTGGGAATTCTTGGGAAATTTCGCTTTCTGATCTCTGGTGACCCCAGATGACCTTTGACCTCCCACTAAAAACAACATGGTTCATCTTCTCTCTGTAACACATCTATATACTACGCATGAAATCTATCAAAGCTTCCTGCCTTGATATATCGTGTTAACAATGCTTTCAATGTTTGACCCCTGTGGACCCCAAATAACCTTTGACCTCCACCAAAAATGATAGGATTCATCTTCTTACCATAATGCATCCACGTACTACGTATGAAATCTATCCAAGCTTCCTGCCTGGAGATATCGTATTAACAAGATTTTCAGAGTTTGACCCCCAGTGACCCTAAATGACCTTTGACTTCCACCAAATATAATACAATTCTTCCTCTTACTATAAGGCATCTACATACAAAGTATGAAATTTATTTAAGCTTCCTACCTTGAGATATCGTGTTCACAAGGTTTTCAGAATTTGACCCCTGGTGACCCCAGATGACCTTTGACCTCCACCAAAAATTATAGGGTTCTTCCTCTTACCATAACGCATCTACATAATACATATAAAATTCCTCCAAGCTTCCTACCTCAAGATATTGTGTTAACAAGGTTTTCTGGGTTTGACCCCTGGTGACCCCAGGTGACCTTTGACCCCCACCAAAAACAATAGGATTCTTCCTCTCAATATGGGGCATCCATGTACCACATTTGAGAACTGTCTGAGCTTTTCTTCTTGAGATATCAAGTTAACAAGGTTTTTCAGGTTTTGACCCCCAGTGACACCAGATGACCTTTGACCTCCACCAAAAACAATAGGGTTCTTCCTCTTACCATAATGCATCTACATACTAAGTATGAAATTCATCCAAGCTTCCTACCTCAAGATATTGTGTTAACAAGATTTTCAGGGTTTGACCCCCGGTGACCCCAGGTGACCTTTGACCTCCACCAAAAACAACAGGGTTCTTCCTCTTACTATAATGCATCTACATACAAAGTATGAAATTCATTCAAGCTCCCTACCTTGAGATATTGTGTTAACAAGGTTTTCTGGGTTTGACCCCTGGTGACCCCAGGTGACCTTTTGACCCCTACCAAAAACAATAGGGTTCTTCCTCTCAATATGGGGCATCTATGTACCAAGTTTGAGAACTGTCACAGTTTCCCTTCTTGAGATATCGTGTTAACGAAGTTTTCAGGGTTTGACCCCCGGTGACCCCAGATGACCTATGACCTCCACCAAAAATGATAGGGTTCTTCCTCTTACCATAATGCATCTACATACAAAGTATGAAATTCATTCAAGCTTCCTACCTCAAGATATTGTGTTAACAAGATTTTCAGGGTTTGACCCTTAGTGACCCCAGGTGACCTTTGACCTCCACCAAAAACAACAGGGTTCTTACTCTTACTATAATGCATCTACATACAAAGTATGAAATTTATTCAAGCTTCCTACCTTGAGATATTGTGTTAACAAGGTTTTCTGGGTTTGACCTCTGGTGACCCCAGGTGACCTTTGACCCCCACCAAAAACAATAGGGTTCTTCCTCTCAATATGGGGCATCTATGTACCAAGTTTGAGAACTGTCACAGTTTCCCTTCTTGAGATATCGTGTTAACGAAGTTTTCAGGGTTTGACCCCCGGTGACCCCAGATGACCTATGACCTCCACCAAAAATGATAGGGTTCTTCCTCTTACCATAATGCATCTACATACAAAGTATGAAATTCATCCAAGCTTCCTACCTTGAGATATTGTGTTAACAAGGTTTTCAGGGTTTGACCCCTGGTGACCCCAGGTGACCTTTGACCCCCACCAAAAACAATAGGGTTCTTCCTCTCAATATGGGGCATCTATGTACCAAGTTTGAGAACTGTCACAGTTTCCCTTCTTGAGATATCGTGTTAACGAGCAAAGTGTCACAAACACACATACACACATACACACACACATACACACCCACACACATACACACACACACACGCACATACACACATACATACACACACACGCCATCATGAATGCATAGATTCCTTTGCCTTCGGCACGGAATCAAAAATTGTACACTGTGCACACAGGCTATGCTGGGTGTGTGTTCAAAGGCTAGGACAAACCACACAGGTGCCCTCTACATGCATTAAATCCAGCCCCCAAAACCTGAGTGGACAGCTACCTGAGGCCAGTCTCTTGCCATACAAAAGTGTAAATGAAAACAGAAGGTATAGGATCACGTTATCATAGGATCATGTTATATTCAGGCACTAGTTTCTCTTAAGATGTCTGAATCACCTAAAGTAAACAAAGAATCAATCACTTTTTATACTAACTGTTCAAAATGCACTGATCGATTTGAAATGAGCACAATTAACCTCATAGCTCATCATAAGAGATGCATGGGGGGCTCCCCCCCCCCCCCCCACATTGTGTAAAACTTATTTTGAAAGCCATTCTGGGAAAAATACATGCTACTTGGGGGGCAAACTTGCCTCAAATTTCTTGCCAAAGTGTTCAGCCCCACTGAAAGTGGTCCTGTATGCTTATATAGCTCTTCAAAATTCCGCAAGCTTTCACAATATAAAAAAGCAAAAAGATCCACAATGTAAATTTGTTTGGATTTATTTGCTTTCATATTCCCACCAAGTTTAACTAACCACCTTTTATTGATACTGATGCAGCTTACTGATGGTATTTTAATATTTAACCAACAAATATTTGCCTTTAAATACTTCTTATAGAAGTACTTAAATATACCAGTCTCACTAAGAATTTTATGACTCTTAAATTGCAGTTTGTGCTTATTTTAAATCTGTAAGCACATCTAGTTTCTAAAGATATGTTATTTTTAGAAGTGTGGTGCTCTTTACTACTTATAACTGTTTGTAGTCAAAACCATAGGTCAGGTTTTAAAGTAAAGGCATACTTAATGGTCTGTTTGAATTAACAGTACAGTGGCAGATTCAAATTACACTTGAACCTTAAAAGCTGCAAGCTAATATAACTGTGTACAGTATTGGCAGACTTCTTCTGTGCATTGTATATATTAAGTGACTACAGTATATTATGTAATCTGACTGTGTTAAGTGTGCATAGAAGAACTATTTTCTCACTAATTTCGGGCTTACCAAAGTATCCTCTATATGACAGATACATTGAAAGACCATACACAGGTCAACCCATTGTAGTAGCTGACAATTTTTCAATAATTCTGTGCTATCTCCTTCTGCAGACAAAAGCCTCAAACTACTCCCTCCAGAAAGTTACCAAAAACTATCATGAGCAGCTTCACTTGTAGTAACTATCACCTTCAGTGAAACACACTACGTATCTTTCCATGGTGTGGGTGTTCATAAGAACTGTTACAAGAAGTAGCACACTCTTTTGAAGTAGCTATACAGCGTCAGCTTAAACACTAGTATCAACACAATAGAGAGTCAGATGTAATGCCAGAATGACACTCATGCAGGGAACTGTCCATCATTCACCTCCAGGGTAGACAACCATGTATGCTATACATGGATTAGTAAATATTAAGTTGATTTAACAATGAGATATGTAATGAAAGTTTAACAATTAGAGTCTGACAATTGACAGTCATACTTAAGTGCCAGAATGACACCCGAGAACTGTTCATCATACATCTCCAGGGAAGACAACCAAATGTATGCTATACATCAATCAGTGAATATTAACTTGATTTAACAATAATGTACTTGATGAAAGTTCAAGCAGAAAGCAGGACTAGTTTCTTTGCCACTTTCTCTGTTTATCTACTTCCACAAAGATGTCAAAAGAGAAATATTTTGATCAATCTGACTCATGAGAATAATAACTATGGATCTAGGGTGGGGTGGGGGTGCGGTGCAGGGGTCCCCTAACTTTACAACTTTCATAGCAAGGTTTGAAGTGTGTATGTAACTGATTATTGGTCTCTAAAGCAAGAATAATATGTTATTTTATGCCCAAATAGTTTCAACCTGCTTACTGTTGCAATGGATCTTTTAGCATTTTTCCACATCAGGAAACAGGGAGACCCTTCTCCCACATCAGTCCCCTCCAGTGCTATGTGCCCTCAGCAAAGAAGATTCCCTCCTCATAGAAGTGAGTACTGGACAACTACTAGAAACGGCTGATTCACAATTCTAAGACTCTGCTGCAATGTAAACAATACTGCACTTTAAAGAAGTTTGCTCTCAATGCTATGCCTATTTACCTAGTATATATAATTACTACTGACAGCAAAAACCAAAGTGATTTTCCATCTTTATCTTTATAGTTTCACTGATTGAAACAGCCTCAACCAGTGTAATGATACAGACTCATACAGTATTTAACAGCTCTACAATTTAGACACAAAATTTCAGTTTAATCCCCCCCCCCCCCCTCCTTTTCTCTCTATTCAGCAAAGGGGTCCTACGTATAAGGAACACAACTGGTTTTCCTTTCAATTCCTCAAGCAAAAACTTTAAACTACTATACATCTACACCTACAGCCTCTTTTCAAATCCATGTCTTGTTGAAACTTCCTTTAGAGGCAAATCATAATGTACTTTTATTCAAACCACTCACAGTCCTGATGGAAAAGGAGATAACAACACTTGCAAGCTACTGCATGATAAACAATAGGTTAATTTAAGACAGTTCCAGTTTAGAGAGAAAGATTATCAAGGCAGATAGAGTGTTGCTAGGACAACTACTCTCTACAGTTTTTGTGCTCAATTTTAAACCCTCTTGTTCATAACATTAATTTAAATATGAGATTGGCTTGTTTTAATTGAATTGACACTTCCTAACAACCTAACCTAATTTCTTTACTGTGTATTCACAAATATGAACAAACCCAACAAAAAGTTGAATTCTTACATTGATCAAAAATCTTTACTTGAGATTAGTAATAGTTTATTACAATCAGCAAGCAATTACCATTTGCATTTAAGATTTCACTATCCCACACATCCAGGGTCCTTGTACCCTTAGGATTAGGGATGGGCGGTATAAAGGTGTTTCACCAACTTCACATGGTCATGTGTCTCTTTGGTTTTGAAGGGCAAGCATCCATTGTGTCATAGTAGTATCTATGGTTATGCCATGCACGTGAGATGTAAATTTGCTTACTGGGCATGTTTTGCTCTTCACTACACTGAAGGGCAAAACACACACACGCAGGAAGCATATTTACAGCACACACGCACGACATAACCATAGATACTATTAAGACACAATGGACGCTTGCCCTTCAAAACCAAAGAAATGCATGATCTTGCCCTTCAAAACCAAAGAGATGCGCAATCAATTGACATCGGTAAAACAACGTACGATCCCCAATGCTGCAGTGATTTACTGAGATGCCGAATAGCTTGTACGTAACATGCGTAATGCATCGCTGACTCATTGCCGTGGGTTAGTATATACTAACCAACGGTTGAGTACCACAATCTTGATGATAGTGCCGAATCACGCATAGCATGTGACCACCAATCTTCCAATCAGATGTAGAGAAATTAATAAGGTGTTATATAATATTTACTATTATATACATTGACAAATAATACTATCAGACAAATACTTGGTAAAATATGCTTATGATCAAATTAAAATGTAATTAGCTTACAGCTGAGAGTGGGTAGTACCATTTTTGTGTAATGAAATGTATTAGTACCAAAATTCCACAGTCCCACCAATCCTGCTCAGGATGCCCAATAAAATTCCATCACCTTTTCCTGACCAAATTATGAAAAATCCAAATCATAAGCAGTTTCTTCAATATGAATATACACCCATAGTTCCTTTAGTAAGTTCTGAATCACAAAGTGTTGACGACACTGCATGACTTTGCTGGGGTTTTTGTTTTTCCAAGCATTCAAACTTGAAATTAAATCTCAAGACTTTTTCAGGCTGAAGAGACCCAGTATGTACATACTACACATCTTATCACTTAGTTTATTGTGCAGTGTGCACCACTATCACTGTTTTGAAGAATGTTAATTCAAAGACAAAAGCATACCTGCATATTTTCCAGCCAGCCACAAACAACGGAGTAGTTAGAAATGCAGATTCAAGGTGTTCAGTAACTCCATTTGGGAACAGATTGCTTGGTTTATGCCCTTTGGTTTGGTTGTTGGGACTTTAAGGGAAAGTACACTCACTCTGGCGCCTAGCCTACTGTACTGAAGATAACATTTTCAAAAAGCCAATTGGGTGTTTTAAAGTATAGCTACAAACAGAGTTGCAGTACACATGTTTTGTACAAGCATGTGAGCATGAATACTTTGAATGTATTAACCCTGATGATGAATGATGTAAGTACAGGGACATGCCTACTTTATATGAGTACATATGTTTGGTATTGCCATGGATACTTCATATCTGAAATCTGTGAGTACCATCACAAAACATGTTCTCACAAGTATGAGTAAAGGAATATCTGCCAAATAAATGAGGGTGAGTACATGTATGTACAGTATATATATACAGTGCTCACTGGAAGTCTGACTACAACATTACATGACACACTGCACTTCCGCTATCATGATGATGTCCCTTTAGACTTTTTTTTCTCATCTTGTTTATTTCATATGAGCAATGCCGTAGTGTGCACATAATGGTTACATGGTGTTACAAAAGTGGGCAATAGATAAAATATAATACGATCAGCACTAACATTAGCATATTTGGACTGAATAAACAGGCAACACAATATCGAATAAACAAAAGCAGGTGACAATAGAAAAGTGAGAAATACTTTTTAATATCTTCAAATTTTCTCCTATTTCGTTTTGAAGTGTTTGGTTTTGAGGCGATGTACTCTTCCACCCTTAATATAAACTGCATTTTACGGAAAAACTGGTTATAATCAGGCTTAGATTTATCATATTTACAAGAAAAAATGTAATGCTTACAATATGGAATGAAAAAGTTCATGGGGGTGGAAGTTAAAGCACTTGACTCCAAAGAAGAAATCCCTTTTAGATAAAACAAACTGCTGACAAAAAAATTTTTTGGGTACTGTATGTCCCTTTAGACTTGATAAATAAAGAATTTGTAAGGAAAAGGATACAGACTTGTACAGAGGAGAGCTCTGGCATCTACCATGTCATTGAAAAATAGATAGAACGCAATCAGCATAACATCTGTGGAATGGAAAACCATGTGAATATTTATTAATTGAAAATTTGAAAGATTCAAAATTATCAGTGACCAAATTATTCTCCTTCTGCTACCTAGATTAAAGGGTATGCAGTAATTCCAATTTGCATTACAGGAGTGTAAAATGGTCGCCTCTTATCAAACACCTCCTATCCTTTTGAACTTTTTCAGGTCTTAACTGCTTAATGTCCATTTTGGTGGACATGAGGCAGTTTAGATACGGTACTGTTCAGATGTACAATACCACACAGTACCATCAATTTTTAGAGAGAGTCTGGATCACATCAAGACATACGGGCCTCTCAACATTAATATGTTCCTAAAGTTGTTAGATACAAGGCCGTCATTTTATTGAAAATTTCAAGTTAAAAACTAGACGTAGTGTTGCAAATACTGTTAGACAAAAAAGTACATAATAAGGTTTAGAAAAGTGTCATTTTTAAATATACCATGTATCATAGCATCAAAAGCCTAAAAATGTAAAACTGCCCATTTTAATAATCTGTCACTTTAAAAAGTGAATTACTTGCACAGTTCATGTTAAAAACATTGAACATTTCTTTTTCAAAACTCAATTATTTGGCCACACTACAAGAACACTTAAAAGTAGATCTGGTGTAAAGATTTCTAGATCTCTTTGATACGCAGTATGCTGATTCTTTAAAAAAACAGTGTAATGTAGAACTGCCTCTCATTGCTATAAACCAGATATAATTAACGTTCGAAAGAACTGAAAGTTCCGAAACCCAAGATGAAGTGACATCCAGATGTTACAAGAAGAAATAACAGGCCAAAGTTATAAATACTGTACAATAACCACAATTTGAAGTACATACAGTAGTATACACCCAAGTACTGCACATACAGTGTACCACACTGTATGGCTCCTTTTAAACATGTGCAAGGCAACATCTGTACTTTTGTTTCAAAATTTTTTTAAATTCTTGCAGAATGATTCAGAATTTGGTTTAGGCTTTTATCCAGCACTGTATAAGGAAATTTTAAATTCTGAAACACCAATTATATTAAGGAAGGAAATAATTAACAGGAGATTGTACAGTATACAGTTACTGTAAAGATTTAGAACTTCACATTTCAGAAGCATACAGTACTGTACTTTGGGCAACTGCCTATTGCCTTCATTTACCATAAGTTGCTACTGTATTAAAAAAAGAAATAAAAAATACAAAACAATTTAATGAAAATGAAAAATGTTTTGACAAGAACTGACCTTGAATGAGTAAAAAGGCATACTCCACATATGACATCAGGGCATAGTCGTTAACAAAAAAGTAAAGAAAATGTACAGTGTATCTGGAAAGAAAAAAGTATAAAGCTGTTTTATTCTAAGAAGATATGCAGTATCAAAAGTACAGGTACACAGAGTCACAAATTTCAGTGATTACCCAGAATGGACGTCAGTACACACAAATAAGGTGTCCGGAGTTTTGACCAGTGCTGGCACTACAGTAGGTCTCGGGGAAGGGGAGAGAAAGTCCGTGCTGATCGTGCTGCCTAATGCAAACACTGGATTTGACTTTGAATGACCCCAGATGACCTTTGACCACCAACACAAAAACTCCCGGTTTTTGAATTTACCTATGAATAATCATGCTGTAAATCCATGTAACATTAACCAGAAAGCTAAAAGGCATGTACTGTAATTCCTTGACTGTGAGAATATCCAAGTTTTTCATTCTGCTGTCAGTGCTGTGTGGTGCCTGATGGTCGCAGACCTGTGATTTTTTTCACAAAAGTTTTCAGGAAACTTATTTTTATTTTCAACAATGTGATTGTGATGTGATTCAAATGTAGGAGTCACCTGAATCACATACTCTTTACACATATGAAATAGACCTATACTGTGTTATTCTTTTTCCTCGAAAGAACAATTTTACTCACAACCAAGTTTTGGCATTTAAACTAACTTGAAACTTTTAAACTTCAACAATTCAATGTGATCAAGTATACTGTATCATAGGAAACTCCCATTCAAAAGTTTTTAGAGTAGGAAAGCTAAGAATTGCTTTGTTTTTAACATAATAATTCTCATTTTTCATAAATTTACAGTACCTGTCTTTTAAATGTTCTTTACTCTGTAATGATCCACTTAGAACCCTCCGCCAAAATTATGGACTACCACCAACGAGTCTCTTGTGGTGATATATTTTCTTTTTGAACAAAACCATACTATTATAGAATGAGAAAGACACATTAGGAATATTCCTAGAAAGTTTCAGTTTACTTCATGTTTTTATATTCAATTTAATTTTCTTGAATTTTGAAGATGCAATCGTTGTGGTTCACACAATGCGTCATTGCATTCTGGTCACTCAATGAGCTTACTGTACCACTTGCTTGCATAATACTGTTTGAGTATCTTTTTGCCAAGTCAAGTCACAAGTCACTGCCTAGAATTTTCAAGTCTGTCACAAGTCACAAAAATCAGGACTCCAGTCCAAGTCACGCGACTCTGAAACTAGGATAAGTATTAGGGTGTAAAGATAAGTGCTGGGATGAGAGTTGGTGTACAGTAAGCACACCACAGGTAAGTGAACCTTTGGTCTACTGTACAGTAGTTAAACTTTTTATGTTGATTCTGTGAAGTAAACCTTCAGTCTTGACTCCCAGCCAAGAGCCATGACTCTGAAGTAGAATGGGGAAACTCTCCCAAGCATACTTTCTAGGAAGGATGAAACCACTGTCAACTTCAACGTCATAACAAGACATATCTTCATACTGACACAAGACTGTAGACACTGTTGATCAATGTTAGGAAACAACATCACCCCTTCTTGCTTAAAGACAGATTTGCATCACCCCAAGTATGACTTTTACACAGGGGTAAGCAAAAGTCTCAGCTGGTGACTACTCTTTGATGGACATCAGAGTTACAAAATTCAAAAGATGCAGGGCAGCTCATATTACACAGCATGCACAGAGAATGTTTTGATTACACATGGGGTCTTCTATGCGCCCCAGGATGTGGCCTTGAGCAGTGAACTACAGTATGTTTGTGTCTGCACAAGGAGAAGCAGTAAAGGCAATTATGGGTGGGGCTTACCACCAAGTAAAAGTCATACTTGGGGTGATGCAAATTCCTCTTTAAAGGCAAAATGCAGTTGCCCCAACTTGGATTAGAGAAGCCAGTACCCTATTTCTTGTAGCTGGTACCCTCTTTCATGAATGGTTCTTAAGAATCAATTACTTTTCTCACTGAGTTGTGAAATTCATGGTACCTAACTCCTCCTTGGTTTACATACCTTGAATAATGCAATATTTATATCCTTTATATCAATAAAGATACAGTACTTGAAGGGAAATTTACAAGAGGATACAGTATTTGTGAGATTTAGCTGTTTTTTCTACTTTCTAAATGAGTTTGGGGCAACTGCTATGCCCTTTAAAGAACAAACATTGAAAGCACAAACTGTAAAATCATTCACGTTTCTAATTTCAAACATGTCTTCGAAGAGAATTATTGTCTTGTTTCAGCTATTCCATTTTTGCAATAGGCCCACAGTACTGTACGTATGTTGTGTGAGTATTTAAAAAATGCATATTCAATGTACCCTTCGTCCCTTTGTAAGTTTGTATGGCTTGCAGCAGCCTTTACTCTGGGGCTACTTGGTCCTTCAACTTTGGAAATTGTGTTAGACCTATAAATTTACTGAAGGCAATAATGTTAGTAATATTAATAAGCTGGCATGAACTGGCTGGGGCAACAGGTACCCATCAATGTTTCTCTGATATACCGTACTATGATGAAGCTGAGTTACAAGCTTCTAACCAGCATAACAGGCAATACTGGAAAATATTAGGGCCTAGGCATATAGTTACAATGCTGCATTCCAGTATAAACCAACACAACAAGCGTACTTTGGGATTATGCTAGACCAGTGGTTTCCAATGGGGATGCTAAAGTATCACCTCCTGGTGGGCACTTTTGCAACTCAGGGGGTGATGAGTACTAAGGGGGCAGCAGGGGGGTTAAAAAGTGAGATACTAAATTTAAACCCTGCCTTATGAAATCTCAAGATTTGAACAGGTTTCCTATAGCTGAGCTCTCAAATTCATTCACATAAAAAGGAGATACATACTGTAATTGTCAACAGTTCGATTACATACAGTAGGTCTCACATTCACTCCTCAGGTGCACTATAAATTTTGTGTTTTTTTTTTTTTTATTCCACGAAATGGCATCTTACAGTGTTTAATTTCAACATTTTCCTGGTGAGGACCCTCATATTCCCAATAGTGGCAGTGAAAGGGGTGAACAAAGGGACCATGGCTAAAAATTTATCCCTCACTTCTATCTTGAAAGTAGTTTTCCTTGCTATCCATAAAACTTTACATGCTCATAGAAGTGATGAATGTAGAAAACTGTAACACAGTAGGTAACTTTTACCATGTACTAATGTACTAGGACATTAAACTTTAAAGGCCCTCTAAGCTCACCCCAGACTGTAACCATTCTCCCAACTAACCTAACTTCTGGCCCCACCTCCAGTTTAAACACAAACAACTAGGACACTTCAAAGACAGAGCCACAGTAGCTGCACTGAGTTCCAATTGGTCGAGGCAATATTGAAAAACAAACTGTGTTACTGTGAGCCTACAGAAATATGGAACACAACTGACTGTCCAAGTCATCATTACTAACCAGAGTGGTGCTATTATTGTTTGAATGAATGCCAATCAAAGTACAGTCACCAACTAGATTTAGGACTATGGATATATGTCTTAATATATTTGCGGGATGCCATACTGTAGCTCCTTTCAAAAATGCCATTTTTTTGTTTGCCCACTCATTTTTTTTTTGCCTGTAGGACAGCTTAAAGGCAGTAGGCAGTCACCCCAAACAGAGTGAGTGTATCCTGTCACTCTAGTTCATGATTGGCCTATTTTGATCATGTGACAATATTTTTGTGAGTGAATTGTGGAATTCAAGGAGAATTTTGCCTTTCTTTACCTATTGTTTGTAATAGTTATGTTCAAAACGTCTTCAGAAGTGCTTTTAATGCAATAAGAGGAGATTTGCAAGAGTTTGCTGATTTTTCAAAGAAAATTTTGGGGCGACTGCCTATTGCCTTGGCACAAGTCTTTTAGAATGCCATGCAGACACCAACCAAGCTCCTTTCTTCCTCCTACTGTACCCTCACGAAAAACCCCTTTGCAGCATCAAAGGGAACTTTCCTACCATTGACTACAAAATGCTCATAGTCTGAAAGTGATTTCTGTAATCTCTGGTATAATCTTAATGCACATTTAATGTTATTAGGTAATCAGTTGTTGAACAATTCTCTAAATACTGCCGAGCTTCTGATGGCTTTACCTTCGGTCCCACTCCAACATTGCAATTTGCCTGAGTCCCATCAGAAGCCCTCAGGGGTACGGGCGACACTTCAGTGGGCCCCTTGCATCTGATAAATTCCACAACTATTTCTCTTTCCCTGACCCCAATTTTGTGATTTGCCATCACAAAAGGGAGTCATTTTCTTGAGTGCTACACACCTAATGTTGCATAGTTGGGAGAACTGGAACTGTCTGGGATCATGAAAATTCCCCTTTAAGTTACACCATTGTTTTGCTACCCTGGCCTGGGTCAGACCCATGCACATGTAAAAATAATTTTTGTGTAGGCCTCCTTTATTTCAATGTGCTTTTTTAATTATTGTGGTTTTCTCATGCAGAGCAATACTATGGGTGGGGGGTGGGGGAGTTTGGGGGGAGAGTTTGGGGGGGGGGGAGGGAGTTTGCCCAAACTCATTCAGTGACAGCGGGCGATGAGCTGATAAAGGTTGGGAACCTGCACTGGGCTAGACCAATGACACTGACGGTGTACGTAAATATGTGTACATAAAACATACTCGGCTAATAATAATACGGTGTAGATAGGCTGGCAACGAAATGTTACTTACAAATAAAATTCCAAGAGAATGCTCATCAGACTTAAACCTGTCGTTTTCTTTGATCTGTAGAGTAGCAAAACTTGAGGCATCTTCATAATGATGCATGGCAGTATACAGGACAAATTCACTATTTGAAGGAATAGCGTAAAACTTTGGCTGTATTCTGCTGTGTTGTCACTGGGAGCTGCCATCTTGCACGATTGCCCAACGTAATATGGATAAAGCACCGAACTACAAAGAACACCGGTGCCCTTGACACTATCGCCTTACGTACAGTATACACTCTTTGCACGGAAGCCGTATTGTGAGCGATCTGGGTGTGCAACCAAGCATGCAGTAATATAAACTTAATTCATAATTTATTTGGCTAACTCTTATCAGGTTGCGTCGTAAATTTCTTGTATTATTTTTGGATACGATTCTAAGGACTTTGCGGCTGTCTATCCACGGGCGCCGCGGGGGTAATTTTGTTGTATAGGGATCTGTACGTTTCCTGGGCTGCCAGTCTGGAGAAAGCACCACCATCCTTTCTCCTTTCTTTAAGTTTACATAGGCGTAGGAAGCTGATCGAGACTGGGGAGGGGATGACGGTTGCTGGGGATCGCCGACCTGGGGGAGGAGTCTAAGGGTCGACCCTTTGGGAAATTTTTGAGTATTTGAGGGTCCTTATAGATGCAATTTAGTGCAACATTTTGGACAAATTTTAACTGCAAATTTTTGACATTTCCCACAGAGGAAACAAATAGCCCTTTATCCCCCAGCCCTCCGCTCCCTACGCCTATGCTATTTTGTGCACGTGAATAGGCTACTTTTGTGGAATAAAGTACATGTGGTGGCGCCAGGAATTGTCCGAGGGGGGAGGGCAGTTACCCGACGCCCCGATAGCTCTGATGTCTGGCGGGGTGCCGGGTGTGGAGCCTGAGGGAATTAGAGTAATTGCTAAACCAACATGCCGCAATGGTTGGGCATGTTTTGCATAAGTATCTAGGCCTACTTGAAGTGCCTAGTTGCGTGCTGATTTAGAGTTTTCCAGGGAATATGAATTTTGAAACTACAAAGCGCGCGAAGCGGTGCAAAATTTTGGGGGAATGCCAGCACAGAACAGAATCTACAGCCTACTCAAGGGCAGTTATTTTAAAATGTGGAAAAGCCTAAAGTAAATGACTTTTAAAATTGGCAACTTCACGTCGGGTGGCTATATAACCAACTCAACACTTTAAATCAAATTAAGTTTCTTTTGAACAGCGAGTTCAGATGGGGGAAACCGTAGACTGTTTTCCGGGATGAAAAATACACTTTACTTAAACCTGCCGGGGATCGAACCCCGAACCTCAGGGTCGCCAAGCTTCTTCGCTTCAATGATGCCGCAGCCTTTATCGACTCGGCCACAGCACAGGTCATTTTAGAGCAAAAATTATTAAACTGAAGCCGCAAAAATAGGCTATTTTTGAACTGCCGAGGCGGTTAGACCCAGTGGCGGAAGGGCCCATATAGTCAGGGGTCGTCCGCCCCCTGACGACCTCAAATAGCTTGTCGGCGCCTTTCTTTTTTTTTGATACTTTAGTCTTGCACCATTATTAGCATTGTTTCCAAATAACAATAACTAATAGTGTTATTTTTAGGCTCAGATCACGGACAAAATGCCTAAATAGATGCTTATATATTTTAATGAGCAGGGTCATTTACTGTGATCTAGGAGGTAGCTTTAACAAAAACTTTTCTACACGTACGCTACATACTCATTAATGTACTATGATAGAACTTTGCTTAGGTCATGGCTGCCCAAGCGGGCGTGATAATATGCGTACAAAATACACGGAGTAGTCTTTAATTCACCCTCGCAGTCCCAAGAAAAATGTTGAAGAAGGTTCAAAGTAATTGTTGCAAAAACAGCCCTGCTCCCGTCCTGGGTAATTAACAACATGAACAATAAATATAGTCTATGCAGATCCCAAAATAGCCCCGCATGCTGTTTCCCAACACATTTGAAAAGAGCCTTCTGGTTAAAATGAAATAAAAGTGTTGCCTTAGTGGGGATGGCTTTAGAGTACTGAACTCATATCTGATGAGCATTCTCCTTTTTGCTCTCCTTCCAGTGACCATTTTAAGGGTACATGGGCATGATAACTGGCTCGCTTATTACCGTCCGTAAATGCAGAGTGGTCATCTGACATTGCATGATCATGCCCATGATGCTTCTTTCTGTATTTGTGATTCTCGAATGCCAGGAAATCACATGTAATAAGTTATACTTTCATTTTCATTTCAATTGCTATTTCAAAGCGGTCGCATAATGATATACGATTTCATGAAAACATATGGTTCTTAGTGTTCTTATCTTGATTTCCAGCAGATGCCAAATATGTAAATCTACCAGCAATTAATTTCCCATATTTTGTCCCCCCCCCCCTTAAGGTTTCTTACCTTTTGCTCTAGCAGATTTAATCTTTATCCCCACAAAGTAAGTCTGTTGTTACATAAAATCTTGAATCTGGACCTGACAAAAACATAAACATTAAGTGAAATATAATGGTCGTCTTTATAGTATAGTATGTGAAAAGAAAAAGATTGAAAATGGAAATATGTTTAAAGGCAATAGGCAGTCGCCCCAAAATTTTCTTTGAAAAATCAGCAAACTCTTGCTAATCTCCTCTTATTGCATTACAGGCACCTCTGAAGACGTTTTGAACGTAACTATTACAAACAATAGGTAAAGCAAGGCGAAATTCTCCTTGAATTCCACAATTCACTAACAAAAATATTGTCACATGATCAAAATAGGCCATTCATGAACTAGAGTGACAGGATACACTCACTCTGTTTGGGGTGACTGCCTACTGCCTTTAAATAGAAATACGTGGGGAGGACTGGGAAAGTAGTTTTCTACCAGGTGGGGAAATCTAAAAAGGAAAAAAAACGAAAAGCCATGACTTTGAATGTGTTGAGGTATCGACCTACTTAAAAGCGCCTCTATAGGCCATTGATCTCATCCAATGACCTGACCCAATTCCCTAGCTCGGTTCGGCACTATCGGAAATAACATGCTCAGTTCGGCCCTATCGGAGATAACATGTTGTATCGAGTCCACTTTCTTTATCTGACGAAAAAGCCAAACTCAAGTCCGCGAGTAGCGTATGTCTACCGCGCGGTAGACACATGCAAGAGAACAAAAGCTAGCCTCTGGGTAGGCAATGTAGGCTAAAATTCCCGGGATATAAAGCTGTGTACTCTACCAACATGTTACCTGGTGAGGTAGAAGTGACTTAATATAGCTATGTGGAACGGAGCTATATGGAGAAAACTGACATAAATCTACAGTGCGCGAAGCGCGCCGAAAGATTTGTTGGGTTCCTATCGATCGGGAACTACATACTTTATCATACCGACTAAGGCTCCCTGACGAAATTGGAAAAATTCCCCGACGGGGGTGGCCGCCTTCCCCGACGGAGCCAACCCCCTGCCCCCACTTGGCGCCCCACCTGATACAATGATATACCTGCCCAGGCCGGAGGGCAAGGCTCAAATAGAGGAACTTATTGTCTTACTTCTCAACAACAACTTTCAAGTAAACTTAGGACAGTAAGTTCAGGCAGCGGGGTAGCTCAGTGAAGCCACCATCCACAGCCTTTATTTTTCGTCCCAGATTCCCCTTCCGGTCAGCTGCCATTGGTAAGTGCATTCCCCTGTAGTATACGTCATTAGATGTCAAAAAGGAACAAAATTTGACCTTTGTTCTAAATCTTGACTATACCTTTTTAAGATGTACAGTAAACTGCTTTATTTGTCCTATTTTGACCTGAAATAATTATTACATGTCTGTAAACAAGTTTTGGCCACTAATGTTCCAAGGTTTCACTTATGAATCACCAGTGAGAAGTGAAAAACCCAACAATGAAAAAGATGTTAGAAAAAATTTTACAGCCCCAAAATGGCAATTTGTTCATGGTTAATTATCATTGCACGTTGAGTATAATCTCGAGTACACTTTCATATCTATATAAACATTCCCTCCTTATCGCAAGTTAATTAATCGCATATCTGCATGTGCATATCGATATCCTCGACCCATTCTTTATACCTAACACAAGTCTTCGGGCGGTTACTAAAATATACAAGAGTATTTTCAAATGGTACTATAGCCAGTGTTGTGAAACCACAGATTTAGGGGGTAGGGGAATCAAAAGGGATATAATTATACTACCAGTAATCCTAGAGTTGTAATAAACGAGGCCTTTAATTATCCGTCTAGGAATGCCTTTCTAGGTGATAGGTAGATTGACCTAACCAAGGACATAGTGTGGTAGAAAGAGGTCACAAGGCCACGAAATTCGACCGTTCACCCAGATTTCAACTACTTTTTTTTAGATTGACTTTTATTTTGTCCAGGAAAGGGTTAATCTGCCCTTTTTTTTATCTAAAACATATAAATTAAAATACATCTTTTGTCAGCTTAAATTCACTTAAGTTCCACAATTTTCAAGAGAGAGTGTCCATTGACATATCAGTAAATGAAAAAGTTGCAATCAAAAACCTTCGGAGATTCGCCATATCAAATCACAGGTGATGATCCATGTCCGCTGTCTGTCAATGTACCTTTTATTCCCTCTTACCGTAACTAAATGACGGCTATTAATATTTGTTCAAATCAATACTCTTTAGTCTTTCTTATATCTAGTACGGCTTACAGCGAATACAGTCATTACAATTGCTTGCATACTGAGACGCTTGGGAATCTCCCTCAATCCAATTACATGGTGCATGTTACCGGTGGCGTAGGGGGCACGTCCCCCCCCCACGATAAAGCCGTGCCACCCCAGGTGCCCTCATGGAAAATTTTGGAATGCACAGTTCTGTATGTAAGCCCTATAGAGAGGGAGAGAATTCAGGAATTGTGCCCCGTAGAAAAGGTTCGTGACCCCCAGTTCCCCCTTGCTCAAAACATCCTGGCTACGCCACTGCCTGTTACGACCTACCATATGATCTTGGGATGAGACATAAAATAGATTGCAGCCTGGAGACTCAACCTGTCACAGCTCTAGAAATGCTCTCTCTTTCAGATCACACTTCAGCTGCGGTAAGCAAATTCAGGTTGTATTGTGGGATACTCATTTTAAGAATTTATTGTGTTCTGGAAGACTCATTTTAAGAAATCGTGAAGAAAAAGGCGAGATGGGGATGGCTTAGGCAAGCTGGATTCTCGACTGTATATGTATTTTGGTCAAGTCTCATATCAGTTCAAGCGTAGTCTTTCGAGTATCTTGTTGTAAAAAAACGTCTGCATTAGGTGTCAACACCAATTGATGGTGCAGATCCTCTGGTACGTTCCAAAAAGTCTCCCAAATTTAGGGAGTTGTCGTAAAATACTTCACAAACCAAACCAAAAACCCAGGAAAATCCCAAACAGTCAGATTTTACCACAGTCAAAATAGAACTTGTCGATGTGTATCCGTGAAGCAATGGACGGAAGTGGAGTTAAACTGGACCTAAAGTTTAGAATTACAAGAATGTATATTTTAGAAGTTGGATAAAAAAAAATGAATTTCATTCATCCAATTTCCATTTTCATAGCTTACTCCTTTGTTGAGATATAAAATCTTGAAATTTATTCAGTAAATTTGAAATAGTCGATTGCGCAATAATTTGTGATGCCTTGCGCAACTTTCATTACCTTTTTTGTTTCCTATAGACATAAATATGTTTATATGACCTTAAAACATTCACTGCTCCCTTGCATAGCATGGTGTACGGAGAGGGCTTGTTCAGCCAAGCACCCGGCGAACGCCCCCCTTTTTTCGATGACCAACGATTTTCTTTTACTCCGAAAAAATGAGCAAATAGATGGAAAATATGCCTCCCAGATACTGGGAAATCACATCTAAGCGCATCTAGAATTCAAATTTTCTTGGGGAACCCCCCAAAAGCCCCGCCGTGACTTCGCGCCTTCGGCGTTCGCTCGTCGGCCTTCGACCGACGGTGTGTACGCCCCCTTTCTCAAAATCCTGGATCCGCGCCTGCTAAGATCAATTTTTGGCATAAGGTACAGTGGCTTTTGCAAAAAAAAGACTGTAATTTGACTATTTGAGTAGTACAAGAATGACATCACAACTTATTGCGCAATCTACCATTTTAAGTTAAGTGAATAAGCTTCAACGTTTTACAGCTCAGCTCAGGAATGTCCTGTGAAGGTGTGACTTGGATCACTTGGATGCATTTCTTAAGCTTTGTAACATACATTTTTGAAATTTTTACTTTAGGTACACTTAACTAACAGCTCACTCGCCGCAGACTATTCCACTCATTGACAACCAGAGGCGGCGCCACAGGGGTGGCAGGGCAGGCATTTGCCGCCCCTATGGCTTTTAGCTCAACAAATAAAATCATCTAAATAACGTTTTTAAGGCATACTTTTGTGGGGGTGGGGTGACAGTACAAAAATATAACAAATGAAAGCACCATTTGGCATCTAAGCAACCTTAAATTAACAAAATTTTCTCAAAAAGGAGGGGTATCCTTCTCCCCTTCGACCCCTCTCGCAGGACGGCGATTACTCACCCCACGTTTGCCACCCCTTTCAAAATACCCTGGCGCCGCCCCTGTTGACAACTCTCTGAGAGAAGCTGTACTTTCAAATGTCAAGCCTAGAGAAACACTACACCAGCTTCTTTCAGTGGCCACGAACCCGGAAATTACACAAACCCAATTAAACAGACTGAGGATTCCTACCGGATCGGAATTAATATGAAAACCTGCAACATATATCCCACCCACCTCCCCCCCCCCCTCTAATTCTTCTTAACTCGAGAATGGTAAGCCCCAGACATTTGAGCCTATCATAATAAGCGAGATCACACACTTCAGGAAGAAGTCTAGTGGCCCCCCTTTGAACTTACTCTAAAGAAACTCATCATTCTCATGAAAAGGAATTCCAATCGCAAGTCTGCACAGCATAATCTAGAAGGAGCCTCACCAACCGCTTGTACAAATTCAACACAATTTCCTTACTAAAATTGTGAAATTCTTCTTGATCAATCCAAGCACCCTATTTGTCCTTGCAGCAGGAGCTGCACATTGCCTAGGAATCTTCAGATCATTTGTAAAGACAACACCCAGATCTTTTTCTGAAGTCACATTACTCAAAATATTTCCACTTATGGTGTAATCATCACTCAAGTGTTAAGGTACAAAATGAAGAACTTTGCATTTATCAGCATTAAAAGACATTTTCAAAGTCTGAGGATATGATGAAAATAACCTTAGTCCTCTAGCAACAGTGACGCACCCTTCTCATCAAAAGCTTTAGAGCTTAGTGTCATCAGCGTTATCCCTGGTTATGTATGATCGTTAGCATAGTGTTTTTGTTGTCATGGTGACTCTCGAAAACGAGAAACTGAGCAAAATGTCTAGCCTAGATCTGTTCCGGATATTTCGCTGTTTCCGTTACCTGATATAATTATATAAGCCGTTGAGTCTCTGGATACTCGCATTTGTTACTAATACCACAACACTTTTGTCTGTATTTTTTTCCATTTTCATGTTTGTTCAATATTAAGGGTAGTTTAAACGGAGCAGAATACATTATATTTGTCCAGGCGGCTCTGTCCTCAAGTAAAATTGAGGCAGTCCTTTCGTTTTGAAGATATGCAATACCTTTCATACCACAATGAAACGTTCTTGAAGTACCTCCTCTTCTGTCATGGATTTCTCTGTTCACATCTTTCGTTAGAATGGTGTACAGAGAAATCGATGTGCGTTTTCTGTACCATACCTAACTTCTCGGCTTCCGTAGATAAATGCAGAACAGCAGAGGTCACCTGACACTGCATAATAATTAACAATGACATAGAAATGCCTCTAAACACACTTTCTTGATTTCAGTCCAGATGCCAGGAAATCACACCTAACAGACTTTACTTTCATTTCTTTTTTTTTGGGGGGGGGGGGGGGAAGTACCTCAGAGGGCCCGTCCGACATTCCGTCTGGCCAATTTCGAACGAATTTCGATCTTCATTAGTGAGCATTGTAAAGTGTCACATAATGACATACTACGATTTCACGAAAACTTATGGTTCTATTTGTTCTCATCTTGATTTCCAGATGTATAGAAATTCACATCTGACAAAGTTTAATTTCCGAAACTTAGTGGGTTCAGGACCCCAGACCCCCAGAACGGATTCTTGCCTTTGGCTACAGCAGGTTTAATCTTCACCAGGCTCACAAGTAACCCCCTCCCCCCATTTTCCATAAAATCCTGGATCTGGACCTGACAACCATGAATACTAGGTGAATTTCAATATGTTCACCTTTAAACTAGAAGAAAGACATTAAATAAAAGGAAATATGACACGTTTGGTTGAAATAGTTTGGGAGGAGTAGGAAACTGTTTTCTACCGGGTGGGGGAGTCAAAAGGTTGAGAAGCCAAAACTTAGATCGTGCTAAGGTATTGGGTGTCTACCTATACTGTGAAGCGTCCGTACATCCAATCCTCGATCCCTTGACAGTGGCGTAGCCAGGGGGGCGTGGGGGGCGACAGCCCCCATGAAAGCTTGTCGCTCCCCCAGTCGTTTCCCCCCCCCCCACTGGCGATCTGGGCCAAACAAAAAATTCACTCAACTCACTACTCAACTTGATAATGATATACGATATACCTATTTTTTTTGCTCTGAAGAGGGCAATTTCTCTTATAAATGACGCAAAATTTTCGGCGCGCTTCGCGCGCTGTGAATTACTCTTGTTTCTCCAATATATTGTAAGTTCCATTCCATATAGCTAGATAGCATAAGTCCTGTTCACTTTACAAGTTACACGGTAGGTAGAGTACACAGTTTATATAGAGATGATAGTAAATATCATCCCAAGATCGCAAAGCCTATAGTTGCTGTTATCTTGTGTGTGTCATACGGTACGGTCGGTTGCTGAGCTACTCACGGAGCAAAGTTTGGCTATTTCATCTGGTAGTTCAGGCATGGCCGTACGGGCGGGGGGGGGGGGGGCAGCCGCCCCCAAATGTCAGAAACCTGACTAAATCGGGCAGATATTTTGTCTCAGTCGGGAGGAAAATTGGACATTTAAATTCTATACTCCAGACTCTGAGGTAGGGGTGGCGCTATAAAAGAGTAAATTGTCCCCCTGTCCCCCCGGACGGAAATCTAGAGTAGAATGTCTCCTTAGGACATCCAACCCGTGCTGAATGTCTCCCCAGACATCTGGCTCTATTTTGCTGTCCGGCCGGACATCTGGCACTATTTTCTAGTCCGGCCGGACGTAATTTCAGGAAAATACGGGGTGGCTCCAAGAGGACAATTTCTTTAATCAGAACCCAAAATTTTTGGCGCGCTACGCGCGCTTTAGATTCACTCCAGTTTCTTCAATAGTTCCATTCCTCATAGCTAGATAGCATAAGTCCTGTCAACCTTACCAAGAAAAATGTAGGCACAGTACACAGGTTATAGATGTCGTCAATTGCATCCCATATCGCAAAGCCTAGTTGCTGTTCTCTAGTGTGTGTCATGCGGTAGGGTCAGTTGGTGAGCGACTCACAGAGGAAAGTTTGGCTATTTCATCAGGTAGTCCAGGTGGTATCGACACAATGTATGTTTTCTCCGATACGGTCTACAACCCCAACCGTTTTTATTTTTTGTCTTTGCATACTCAATGATTTCATATGGGTTTTGTGTAAGCCTACCAAAAATTTTCACGCGATTCGCGCGCTCTGCAGTGTCAAAATTCAGATTCAAAAGAACACTATCAGTGCACAACTCGGCTGTTAAAGTGTTAAGTAATGTTATGCAAAATATGTCCTGCAATGGCGTTGGATAGTTCGGCTCTTTCATATCCCCTTCTCACCACCCCTCAATAAAGGGGCTGTCGGAACTTGGGGTCACTAGCATGACCCGGCCCCTGTGGGGAAAATTCTGTCGCTACCCATGGTCCATTTACTATTTTGGCTTTCAAAAGGATCGTTCCTGCAATAAAACCCAAAATTTTCGGTACGCTCTGCACGCTCTTCCTCAGTTTCGTTACTTATAGCTAAATTTAGTACAAACCCTTTCCTCCTTTTCAGGTAACTTAATAAGTAGAATACATGGATTTATGTAAATGTCGGAAATTTCATCTCATTTCGCTAAACCTATAGTTAATGTTCTTTTGTGACTGTCGTGCGGTACGGCTAGTGATTCTAGAAGGGAAGTACAATATACGTTATGCAAGACAAGGCCCAACTGCTCGGACAATTGACCTATATAAGCTTTAAATAAGTAGGCCTACAGACTTTTCTAATGTAAGCTTACCCAAAAAATTTTCACGCGCTTCGCGCGCTTTGCAATTTCAGAAGTTATCAGAAGTTATTCTGAAGTTATTCTGCTATTGCACGTCGTTTGTTTTGTATTTCTGGGGAATTCATATTTTCAAGCCCAGCAGGGTTTTTCGTGTACTTCCCTTCACCTCATGTACATATGTCTCTATTACCATTCATCATGTATTTTTGTATGTATGCGTGAAGTGATAAAACAAATAAACGAAACGAAACGGGAAACGAAGTTAGATTCCGGGAGAAACATGAAATCAGTGCCTTTGCTTCTCTAGTATATACAAATTTTATGCAATATATCAGTATGGCATGGTATAGTACACAGATTTTCTTCAAATCCCCCTCACCAACCCCTCAAAAAAATCGGGGATGTCGTCACTTAGGGTCGCTGGCCCCGCGACGGGCAAATCCTAGCACCACCCCTGCTGTGAAGTACAAAGAGACCAATGGTATGTGAACTTCACAATTTACGCCGAATGCAATGGTTATCATAGGCTATTAAAGTACCCACCATAGTCTAGGCCTAGGTGCGTGGCTTTTGTCACTGACAGCGAGTATCAGTATGTGCAGGAACCTAGCCCACCGCTACCTCGTGAGAATAAAATAAAATGAAACTTTACGTTTTTTACCAAAATTACACATCTTGATGGCTGCTATCAAGCCTGGCAAGTGCCATTTCCGGCGATCTGGGATGTATTAAAATCTCAGATTTTCTTGGTACGCTCCGCCCCAACTTATGGTGGCGCTCCGCTTAGATAGTAACAAGGCGCCCTCCCATGAAATGGTCAAGCCCCCCCCCAGCGCCCCCTACTAAAAAAATCCTGGCTACGCCACTGCCCCTTGACCAAATCCCCTATCTCCACCACTGAGCACTCCGTTAAAGAGATAAAGTCAATGCACCTCTTGTCTTGATCAAGACGTTAGTAACGTTTACTTATTTCTAAGATGTCAGGGCGACTGATTGTCAGCTAACTGTACAACCTCGAGTGTTTCCTTCATTACATACCTGGGCAGAGTGAACTCTGAAGTGTAATATATGGTATGTTCTCATTGCAGTACTTCTCAGTTAACGTAATGTGCATAATTAGGTCTTGAACAAGACAATGCACCCAACCTGAGGTGACTCATCTCTAAATGTTCCAATCAAGAGGGAATGGGATAAATTCCGAGGAATTTTTTACGGATGAGGAAGGATTTTTGTAAGTTGGATGCTTCCTTGGGTTGCGCAGAGAATGATCTGATTACATATTATGGCCTTGTATGCCCACCATTGTATGACGCAAAAAACTAGTTTGGTTTGCGTCTGCACTAGGAGGGGCTCAACACTGTTTTGGAGGGGCCAGGACTAACTTAGTAGGGAGAATTGGAACTCTCTAGGACGAGGATGGGGCAGATTCTTCCATAGAAACCCAAATTTTCTTACTTTCCTTAATAAGAACCAAATATTTTCAATTTGTCTTCAACAGAACCTCAAATTTTTAGAAGCTCGCCCAAAATTTCGGGTTCGGCAAAAATTCTGTAACACATTGCTGGGGGGGGGGGCTTCGGGTTGCTGTACCCCTTAGGGGAGCTTGGTCCCTCCGTCGGGCTTATCCTTTCACCACCTCTTGCTGAGTTGTATGCAGGTTTTACCGTGGTAAATAATTTTACTGCAAAATTTCGGTGCGCTTTGCGCGCAATTCTCGTAAGCGCAGTTATATCACCTGTGCAAATTAGTAGCACAAAAATTCCAGTGAACTATGCTAGCCAAAGCTAGGTGAAGGCTGAAAGTTAGATGCCGAACATCAACGGGTTTTCATGTTCCGTAGTAATCTAGTATCTTGAGTAACATTCGTAACGTGGTGGCTATATGGTTTGAAGCTGAATTTACTCGTAGCCTACCACAAATACATTCCAAAATTTACTTTTTCTGTTCATGCAAAATTTCGTTGGAAGTAGAAATACGATAATGAGAATCTGAATTGTGAACTGTGCAGAAATTGGTGTGCTCTCAGTCTCATTCAGAGTCCTGCTCAAAGCTCCGTGCTAGTGTTCCCGTTTTACTAATTCTTCGGACATTCGGGGAATTTCCCTCTGGATCCTAACAAAATCACACTGGACCACACCAAACCTGCCTAATGGCAGTTCCTGGTATCGTCGTCGTTCGCAAAGTACTCAACTCTTCACCTGCGCTTGCGGAGCTGAAGGAGAATAGTCGTGACTATAGTCTTGTTCCCTTCACTTGAGGAGAGTTTCCATGTCTCTTTGTAGCAAAGGGAGGGGAATATTTCCACCAGAATAGTGAAATTTTCGCGCGCTTCGGTCGTATGTGCACACTTAAAGCCTATACCTTTAAGCTATCTAGCTGTGGTAAGCGTGAGATATCATCCCCTGTAGTTCCCGCAAACTGTAATCATATGGTGGCACCACTGACTAAAATCATAATCTTGTTCGGTCCCCCGTATGCGGTGCTGGTGCCCCCCCCCCCCCCATGTAAGTTTCCTCGCTACGGGCCTGTCTATGAACCATGATATAATTACCTGGAAATTTTATACTCCAGTTGCTAGATTCAAATATTAATTTTCAAAGCTGTGGGACCATTTGCAGTCCTAACGATTCAATACTTCCTTTACTAGATTGTTATCTGCTAGTTCAATTCGGTGTCCGAAGACTAAAGATTGCTCCATTTGTTGACGTTTGAACCCGAACGCAATAACATGTGAGGGTACTTCAAAGCATTATCTCATAACGTTCTTACTGCATATCACCTTATCGATGCAACGGCAGTAGTGTAAGTTTGGTTCAGGGTAGCTGGGGCAAAAATGCAGGGGTTGGGTGCCTCTGACCAAATGACATGTGCGCATGAGCCGTACCCGCCCGGATGCCGCCTAGCCCGGATACCCGGGGGTTCGCCCCCCAGAGCGCATAGGAGTTATGCCACTGTGCAATGGGAGCTTTGCCCTCCTGGATCCTTACAGGGGTGGATCCAGAAATTAATTGCCTTGAGATTTTTTTATCAAACATTTTCCGGGCGTTTCATGCTCACCCGAAAGGGTGGTCTTAATTGGCACCAGTCCCCTTTCTCTCATGCATAGGTGATGAAAGTGCTGAAAATGTCATGCCTTAATTACGATTTTTAGCAAGGCTGTATCTAGTCTTGTTTCAACACGTTAGTTACTTTCTACCTATCTTCTTTCTTCCGTTGGAACAAAGTGAGGGCGTATGTCAACTGAACTGTATGCCTCTCAAAGGATATGTCCAGAACTAAAAGAGAGTCAACAGTAGATTTCTTTGGGCGCACCAATACATATTCTTCACAGCCTATATGTGGTGGATGGAAATGAGCTAGAGTCTTGAACAAGACTAGGCTGTATCCGAGTCCAGCAGTACCCGATTTCGACCCAATTCCGATTCCAGTGGTCACCATTCCGAGCCAATTCTGAGCCCAGTACCCTCCGATTCCGAACCAATTCCGATTCCAGTGGTCACCATTCCGAGCCAATTCTGAGCCCAGTACCCTCCGATTCCGAACCAATTCCGATTCCAGTGGTCACCATTCCGAGCCAATTCTGAGCCCAGTAACCTCCGATTCCGAACCAATTCCGATTCCAGTGGTCACCATTCCGAGCCAATTCTGAGCCCAGTACCCTCCGATGCCGAACCAATTCCGATTCCAGTGGTCACCATTCCGAGCCAATTCTGAGCCCAGTACCCTCCGATTCCGAACCAATTCCGATTCCAGTTGTCACCATCCTGAGCCAATTCTGAGTCCAGTACACTCCGGTTCCGACCCAATTCCGATTCCAGTGGTCACCATTCCGAGCCAATTCTGAGTCCAGTACCCTCCGGTTCCGACCCAATTCCGATTCTAGTGGTCACCATTCCGAGTTAATTCTGAGCCCAGTACCCTCCGATTCCGAACCAATTCCGATTCCAGTGGTCACCATCCTGAGCCAATTCTGAGCCCAGTACCCTCCGATTCCGAACCAATTCCGGTTCCAGTGGTCACCATTCCGAGCCAATTCTGAGCCCAGTAACCTCCGATTCCGACCCAATTCCGATTCTAGTGGTCACCATCCCGAGCCAATTCTGAGCCCAGTACCCTCCGATTCCGAACCTATTCCTATTCCAGTAGACACCATTCCGAGCCAATTCTGAGCCCAGTACCCTCCGATTCCGAACCAATTCCGATTCCAATGGTCACCATTCCGAGCCAATTCTGAGCCCAGTACCCACCGATTCCGAACCAATTCCGATTCCAGTGGTCACCATTCCGAGCCAATTCTGAGCCCAGTACCCTCCGATTCCGAACCAATTCCGATTCCAGTGGTCACCATTCCGAGCCAATTCTTAGTCCAGTACCCTCCGGTTCCGACCCAATTCCGATTCTAGTGGTCACCATTCCGAGTTAATTCTGAGCCCAGTACCCTCCGATTCCGAACCAATTCCGATTCCAGTGGTCACCATTCTGAGCCAATTCTGAGCACAGTACCCTCCGATTCCGAACCAATTCCGATTCCAGTGGTCACCATTCCGAGCCAATTCTGAGCCCAGTACCCTCCGATTCTGAGCCAATTCCGGTTCCAGTGGTCACCATTCCGAGCCAATTCTGAGCCCAGTAACCTCCGATTCCGACCCAATTCCGGTTCCAGTGGTCACCATTCCGAGCCAATTCTGAGCCCAGTAACCTCCGATTCCGACCCAATTCCGATTCCAGTGGTCACCAGTCCGAGCCAATTCTGAGCCCAGTACCCTCCGATTCCGAACCAATTCCGATTCCAGTGGACACCATCCCGAGCCAATTCTGAGCCCAGTACCCTCCGATTTCGACCCAATTCCGATTCCAGTGGACACCATTTCGAGCCAATTCTGAGCCCAGTACCCTCCGATTTAGAACCAATTCCGATTCCAGTGGACACCATTCCGAGCCAATTCTGAGTCCAGTACCCTCCGATTTCGAACCAATTCCGATTCCAGTGGACACCATCCCGAGCCAATTCTGAGCCCAGTACCCTCCGATTTCGACCCAATTCCGATTCCAGTGGACACCATTCCGAGCCAATTCTGAGCCCAGTACCCTCCGATTTCGACCCAATTCCGATTCCAGTGGACACCATTCCGAGCCAATTCTGAGTCCAGTACCCTCCTATTCCGAACCAATTCCGGTTCCAGTGTCCCCAATTCCAGGCCAACTCCGATCCGACCATTTGAAATGTATGATCATACAAATGCTATTTATAATTTTTTCAAGTACATTTCATTTTTAGGAGTTAATGTCATAGTCTGGTCTACCCTGTAATTTACTACTTGACTGTGCGCGACCATTCATGTATTACATTGCGCACCAATAAGAATGTATTTTGCAGTAACATTAATGAAACTCTCATTTTTGTGGATTCAGCTGGAATCGGCTTATAGGGTCCGAGTCCATACGGGGCTAATTACGATTTCAGAACCTCCCATTCAGTGCCAATTCCGAGTCCAGTAAAAACGGACTAGAGTCCAAGTTCGGGACTCGAGCCTTGTATCCCTGATTTTCAGGCTCTCATTCCCCACTAAACTTGAATCCATGGCGTCTTAATTTCCAGATTTTTCAGAGAAGGCTGAGAATCTCACGCCGCAGATGCACATCCGGTGTTCTTACGTGAATGTATGGCGGATCATCTTCACGCATTAAGTGACAAACCTTGTTAATATTTCTGTTGGGCATCTTGATTGAAATTGTTTGTCAAAGCACAGTGCAACTTCCTACAAGATCTATCTTCCGTACCAACAATCTCCGCATCATTAAGGAGAATCGCCCCAAATTTATTTCGAAATATCAGCTAAATCTTTCAGAACTCCCATTATTTCACTTTCAAGTATCTTAAATGATGTTTACCAAAAATAAACAGCTATGCCACTTAGAAAAATGCCCCATAAGCCCATGCAATATATAAAATGTGTCAATCTTTAAAACTGGATAAGGACATCTCCCTGGTACGCTTTCTTTGTTTCGAAGTATTTATGTTTTGTGTGCCTCTCTTTGGCACAGTTAGTGCATACTACATACCAAATATACTAAAAAAGGAAAGCAACACTAAGACAAAAAAGTTCACCATTTCACAAATACGCAGATTGTCGGATGGCCGGAGAAAGGTTAGAACAGGGAGTTGCTAAATAACAACTCCATGCATGGTTAGACTAGGCCTAAGTTGCATTTTTTAACAGCGAGCAGCCCGGCAGAACTAGGATATTATTAATAACGAAGTTAAATCGGGAGTGCGAAATCAGACAATTACTTCGCTTGTAATTATAGAATCATTTTTGATTGTTCATGAGAAATTATTGAAGCACTGATTGTACCTTCTCGATTTTGCTTGGTGCCAGCCATGTCTTTCCTCTCTTGAATTCACATGGGACCACTTTCCAGGATTGTTTACTCTTGTGGTTTTGCTAGGACACGTGGTAGGTGCTACAATCATGGAAACATGCCCTATTTCAGTAAAATGTTTCATAATTTAGTTAAAATGTTAGTTCCTGTGAAATGGGGTATAGAATCTAACCAATTTGTTAGTTTCAAAATCTACCAAATACTGGAGAAATACGGAAAATCGAGTAAAAGTGTTTGAAAAAGTGGCAACCTTAGAAAGTGATTTATTCCTGACAAGAAGAAAATAACGGGTTTAATGAAGGTCAAGAATTCTTTACCTGAACCCCATGTACCGATGTAAAGCCTGCGTTATTTAAGGAAGTTATTATTCACTGAGTGAAGCATGGTAGTAGGAATTAAGACCTAGTACTTCCATGAGTGAAGTATGCTTCTCTTACAATGGATTCCAATCTTACAATACTTATACATACATACAAATCAGGGCCGTAGCATGCGGGGGGTGGGGTGGGGAGGGGGCAACTGCTCCCTGAGTTTCCAAATCGTAAATGGAAGTTGGCCTACTTGAGAAAAACTTACTAAAATGCTCAAAATTTCACTGTCCAAATTATGATTTCAAGGCCCCAAACCTGGGAAATCGCATAAAAAGGTCCCCTTTTCCCAAATTTTTCCGGCAGGTCCCCGGACCAGGACCCCCACCGTGGATGCGTTGTTATGCGGGTTTCTCCTCTTGACGAATGAACCATCTTCCGCCTAAAAGATACACCCTTGAATGCACAAGCATATACGCTGGCTAAAGATAAAATATCATGTGATTACCTTTTATTATTAGCTAAAGTCAATGAGTCGGTAAAGAAACTTTTAATTTAAAAGGCATAAACAGTCGCCGCAAACTTGTTTTGAAAACAACGGCTTACTCTCACAATTTTCCTATTGCTTCACTCCAAGCGTGGGGGGGGGGGGCTGCTTGGGCTGGGAAGAGGCAAAGCCGGGGTATTGCCGATAGAAATGATCATTACTGGTACAGCTCATGCGCTTTACAAGCTGATTAACAACATTCTCAATACTGAACAAAAAGTACCAAATTTGCATTGTTCTGCATTTTCACTTTGAGAAAAGCTAACTGAACCTGACCCCTTTATGCTTTTCAGTTCTGAAGAAATATTAAAACATAGGCGTAGTAACCGGGGGCTGGGAGGCTTTAGCCCCCAGTCAAAAATGTGGGGGGCTGAAGTATGCTTCCGCCCCCAAGATCCAAGGCCAAAACCCCTTATATGTCTCTTCTGTAAGAAATGACAAAAACTTGCAGTAATTTAAAATTGGTCCAAAATGTTGCACCATATTACATCCGAGAGCCCTAAAATACCCAAAATTTTCCAAAGGGGAGGTGGACACCCCCTCCCCAGGCCGGCGATTCGAAACAAGGTTCACTCCCAGTCTCAAAAAGCTTCCTGCGCCTATGTATAACAAAGAAATGCTGAGTGGTTTTCATATTTTTCAAATTGCCTCTTCGATGTATAGGTATAGTATAGCATGTCAATGAAAAGTTTTAGGGGAAAAACTCCACCCACGGCATAATTTGGCATTCAGCGGTAACTTTCCCTTCCCATTCTGAGCATTTGAAGTTTTACATAATTGTGGAAATAATTATAATGAACTAATGAATTCCTTTAATCATGTATTTAATAGAATTGCTTGCAAATTGGTGTATCAAAAATGATGCTAAGAATATCCTATACTACTTTCAACTATAAAACTTGCAACGTCTTTCCTTAAAATAGAACGTGTTCATATACACCAACGTTGTTTTACCTGCCAAAAGAGGGAACTACAACCCCTATTCATTGGCTTATCAGGCGGGAGCAAGTGGGGGAACTCCCCCATATTTTGGATAACATAAAAATTCTGACGAAATCTGTAGAAATTCGAGTAAAATTTGTCTTAAAAAGCTCAGAAATTCGGGCAACAAACCTTGTGCCACCCAATTCCAAATGTTCTCATACGCTTATGGGGTCGGTCGGTGACCGACCGACCCTATACCTCCAGTCCCTTTTATTCATTTTTACAAACGTCTGCCTTCTGCTGACAAATTGGGCTAATTATCCTGACATAATTTTCCTCATTTGTGGGGGCTTGTTGCCGGGGACAAATCCCAACCTTTTGATAAGAGGGAACATTTTGCAAGCACATATGCGCACCATAACGTCTCCTGTAAAAATGGGCGGCTCTAAGAAATTTTGTTTGGGGGGCAAACTCAAGTCCGTATTCAGGGAGGTTCGGAAGACATTACACTGAGCTTAGATTGACTGTTTTATGTGTTTATTTTAAATCAATAGAAACGGTATACTTTAACACAGAGGTGGAGAACCTTTCGCTTAAAACAGGCCATTTGACAGCCATAAGACCGCTCGTGGGCCAACGGCGCCGTCAGTTTGGACAAGGGAAGGGGAACCTCTCCTTCTATGGGTAACACAATACGTTTAGGCTACATGTCCGTTACTTTTTATAAACAGATACATATATGCTAATCTGGCCAGATGACACCTGGGCAAAACTGCTTTTAGTCGTGGATGATAATCAACACGGCTAATGGGTTGTGTATCTAATGACCCCGAAAGCTCTGAAGTGTCTGCAAAATTATGGGCATTTATCTCCAGCATTACCGTTACACTCTGTAAATGACATTATGATGCCTAAGCTAATCAGATTACAAATATCACAACGTGATCATTTGTTTTGATTACCTTAGCTCGCACTAATGGTAAGTCCATTTGTGATGTCTGAAGTACATATAGTAGCAAACATGCAAGTAAGAACGCGCGCGAAGCGCGCCGAAAAAATGTTGTTCTGAAAGCATTTTATTAATGTTTAACTTTAGCATTGCACTGGAAACTTATTCACTTCTTTAATTTTAAACCGAGTCAAGGAAAACAGAGGGCCTAACCCATCTCGAATTACATGTTTTATTTATTTGTTATTATTTTTTCGAAAAATTGAAGACCATGCTTTGCAAACTTTTTTTGCGGGGAGGGGGGGGCAAGTGCCCCCGTGCCTCTATGGCGAGCCGCTAATGCCTGTAAATAGTTCATATGTTCTGAAGTAGCTCATTCCAAGCAACTATTAAATATTGGTAAAAGCAAGGCCAACATTCCAACGTATTTCAATCGTGTATTTGTCCTTAAACAGGGCCGCGCAGAGCTGCAAATTGTTCCAGGCCAGATCGGAAATATAGGCCCCTATTTTAACCATCCAAATAAAATACTCGTTTACGAAGAACTCTTCCAGGTGCAGAGGAACTAGACTCCCTCAAAAGGCTTATACTTATGCCAACTTTCCCACCTGATCCTCCATCTCTGCTTTTAGTGGTTTGTCTGCTTGGTCTTCTCACTTGTGTCTTATTCTAAGGGTGCCCTTTCCCCAGGCGCGGATCCAGGGGGGGGCCTGGGGGGCCCGGGCCCCCCCCCCCACGCCACGAAAAAAAAAACGAAAGGAGAAAAAAAGAAGAAAAAGAAAAAAAAAAGAAAAGGAGAAAGAAAAATTAAGAGCAAAAAAATGAATAAAAGTGTCTAAGAACGTATTCAAAGTACATATTTCTGTAGGGGTTGGGTGGAGCCTTTCGCTGGATTATCTCTTTACATGTCTTTCAAAGTGGTTGGCGACGAAAGGAGCGCTACAATGTTCGAAAACAGGTGAATAGCTGAGTAATGATCCTTGACTTAAGATCTAAATAAGTAAACATCGTGACATATGTAGTATGGGCTCGGCTAGCTGCACTGAAATTTAGCAACAATTTTGTGTCAAAGAGTGAATTTTTTTGTAATCTAGAGGGATTGAGAGGCAAAGTTTTCGCCATACAGATCTTGCAGAATGAATACAGAAGACAAGTTGTCAGGTGACGTGCTATTGTGCACAGTGGCACCAGCTGTTGCAGGCAAAGTAGCGGCGTGCATACCCTATTCGATTTCAAAACTGTCTGAAAAGTTTTAAAATGAACTCAAAAGGCTTTTAAGCTACAGACAGTGGCGTCGGCACAGTGGGCAGTGGGTGACGTGTGTCCCCCTCCCCCATCGATTCTTGAAAATTTTTAAAATGGTCCCAAAAGTCGTTTAAGCTACAGATTTCTGTGGAGGGTGTAGGGTGAGATGTATGTTTGATGACTGGTTTATTTGTTCTAACCATTTTCTTTCACAAACTGTTCTCAAACTATCATAAGTCTTGGAAATTCTTGACAAATTCCAAATTTTCGCGCGCTCCGCTAGCGTCAAGCCTTGTGTCAGAGTTGTCTTTATTATCAATAGCTTTCGGTAACTACTCACTGGGGAACAAAGGAGCAAAAGTGCTTTTTAAGAATTCTCAGTCAGAAGATTCGTTTCTGAATAGCATAGGTTGGTGGGAAAGTGACAGTGTCCGATGCAGGTTCTGAAATGCAGGTTTTGTCATGGACTAATGTTTTATTCAAAATTTCGGCGCGCTTCGCGCGCATACGACAGGGTTTACACCCGATTTTATATACCATTGACAAGGCTATGACGAAAGAAATGATTCCAATGCAACATGTTTGTAAAAAGTACATCTCCTTCTCTGTAGGGCTCTCATCATTATGGGATCTTTGACTAATCTAGTCTAGCACATGATTTGAAAGATTGAAAGTACGTAATTGCCGTTGCTTATTTTCCAAACATCTTACCGCGACGTTCAATAACGAGGAAAATCTTTTCTGAAACGAATTTTGCCTGTCCACCATCCCTCTTACTATACCTAAAAAGAAGGTGATATATCATATTTCCTCCCATATGGATGTCGGGTAGTGAGAATCCCGTTGCTCCCTCTTTTGTATACTGTAACTAATTTAGAGCTCCCGGGAGGCTCTATACTGTTCTCTGTCAACCTTGGATATCCTTTTAAAATGTAATGGAAAAATTTTATTATAGTCCAAGAATGTTTCTGTGGACTCCACGCAGGTATAATTGCGTGTACAATTTTCCCATGGGCGTGGATCATGGAGGACGGGGGGACCCGTCCCCCTCACTTTTTTTGGAAGGGGGAACATCGTCAAAAAGTCCCCCTCACTTTTTCAAAAATGATGGAACAGGCTGCAATTATGCCTAGAAAAACGAAATTTTTGGAAGAAAAATAACCTAAAAATCGTACACTTTTGTTGCACCAAATCGCATCTGAGGGCATTCAGTTCTAGAAAAATTTCCCTTAGACCCCTCCCCCATGCCGAAGATCACAAAACTTATTGCCTTCCCGTGACGCAAATTCTGGCTACCACCAACTGCTTCTTCCACGCCACCAGGACGGCGATTCACAAATGTGAAAGTCCCCCCCCCCCACACACACACACACTTTTGGAGATGGATCCACGCCCATGATTTTTCCTGGGACTTAAGGAGGTTTGAAGACAATATGTTAACCGTCTCTTACTCCCCTTTTTCATCCGAACAAAAGTTAGAATTCACTAAATTGTGGACATTTTCTAAACATACAATCACTTTAGAATGACCCAGAGATACCACCATTTTGCATATAGGCCCCCTAAAATTAACAAAAATTTCTCAAGGGGAGGGTACACTCCGTCCCGGGATTGCACTCTCATGTACTCATACGACAAGGCTCGCCCACTCTTGTATATAGCGTATACAAAATCCCACTGCCTAAAAAGGCACGGTTTAGCAGTTATCTGCGGTTCCCCCAATCACCAACTCCCGCCGGCACCATCGGTCATAGATTTCTGAAGGGTATACCCTTCAGAAGTCCATAAAGAAGGTGATATATCATCTCTCCTCCCATATGGATGTAAGGTTGTGAGAGTCCTGTTGGTCCCCCTTTTCAGTGTAAAATTAATGCAGAGCTCCCGGGAGGCTCTATAACGAAAATTTTCGGCGCGCTTCGCGCGCAATTGTTTACGCTCACGGACAGAGGTACGTTTTTATTGAGTGATGGATTTATTTTTATCACTTTTTACCAAAAATCATTTGAAATCTTTCACGATTTTTGCAGTCTTCTCAATATTTCTTGATTTTTTGCTTGATCTGCGCACTGTTAGCCTTGAATTGCTCCTTTTACTATCAATAAGGTCCCAAACGTATTCGCATTACTCATCGGTGGGGTTCTACCATAAGCCAAATATTCGTGTGCATAAACGTGATTTCAGAGTCAGCATTGTAAGGATGTAAAACAACTGATATTCATTTTTTCACCCTCCTCTTCTTATGAGAACTGTAAACTTAGTATCGAACCCACCTTCTAATTGATAGACACACACAAAGGGAATTGACACCGTTAGTCATAGCAATGGTTTTAAATGTAAATTCAAATTTTCGGCGCGCTTCGCGCGCAATTGTTTCATCTGACGTCCTATACCCGAATACCGTATAACGAAAATAAAACACTCATTATGGCAAAAATCATTTCAAGTTACCTACACGGGCTCATAATGTTGGCGTGTAAGTTTTAAGATAACTTAAATACTCCGTAACTTCTGCAGGTACATATAGTAACTTATACTGAGCCATACACATCAAATTCCATGCAACATGAAAAGGTATGAAATCTCACTGACATAAGAACTGGAGCCGATTTCTGTGCTCTTAAAATGCAATATTGCGAGAGCTTCCGGGGGCTTCGCCCCCTGGACCCCCACCGGGGCTCCGCCCCTGGACCCCGCCAGGGGCCCTAACGCGGGCCCCTGGACCCCACGCGTAGGGACTCGCGCTTCGCGCTCGTGGTGCACCTTCGGTGCACATGAGGTTTTCCATCTTGGGCCCCCCTCAAAATTTCTGGATCCGCGCCTGCCTTTCCCAGTTTCCTAAGTAAATTTAGTCATCTCTTCACACTGCTGTCGGACACTTTTTTTCACCGTGAACTAATGAAATTCTCGGTCATGCAGGAACCCAGACAAGACCCAAGACGCCCGACTTTCCCTTCCTGAAATGGGCTGTTATCGCTTGGAATGTGTTAGGCACTTAAACTTGATTTTATACTTTATTATAGCAAATGTATTGGCTAGCAGGGGATGATCGGGGATAATCTAGGTTTTGGAGTTAGAATTAGATGAGGTTTTACGGCAGTTTCTAATCAATTGGTTTAAGTCGGGCCGACCACGGCCTTTTTCCAGTTGTGGCTCACTGGCTTGTCTTCCCTACTCCATTGCTTATGCTGAGCACCAAGCACAATGGCAATAGGTTCCATTTTTAAAGTTTTTGGTATGACACGGCCAGGAGTCGAACCCGAATTAGAGCAAAGTGCATACATATAACGGAGGAGCTCCAAAACCGGTAGTAGTGTATTCAGGAAGTATTAGAGGAATCACGTTTCGTTGAGAAGGTGCCATATGGGACCATGATTGGGATGAGGTCAGGAAATTTGGCATTCCAAACGCCAAGGGCGGCGAACGCGAGGGGGTTGGAGGACATGGTCCCCCCAATAATTTGGTTTGGGAACAGACCACCTTTCGTCCCCCCAATATTTGGCGACCATAATGTTTGCTAATATTGTGAGTGCGAGACATAGTCCCCTCCTATGGAGGGACGATGAAATATCTATGATAATTTGGCAAAAATCGTAATAATTGCTGAAAATAGTTAAAATTTAGACTTCACGATGACTTCAAAAGTCATGAAAAACGATTTTTTTCCAAGGGGCTTCGCGCCCACACTAATCAGAGTGCATGTCCGGTGATCAATAAGACAGCCGTAGACACACATGTACATTCCCTCTACAATGTGTGATTGGGAACGTAAAACCTTTGTTCAATCTTCATGTAAAGTTGGTCAACTGCAGTGATATTTGTTGAAATTGGTGTATGTGAGACATATAGTCCCCTCCAATAACTTTGGTAGCAGGTTAGGGAGGACAGTGTACCATCAACTTTTTGACAAAACCTGCAGTATTTGCTAATATTTGGGTGAAGGCTTAGGCTATAAGGCATAATCCATATACGCTTTGATTGACGGGGACGGACTCGCTTTCATCTCAATCAATTTTTTGTCAACGACAGGAAAATTTGGCTATTTAGCATGAAAGACCAATTTTTCGGCGCGGTTCGGGGGCAGTTTTTGCCACACACATGGCAGGCAATTACTGAGACTGTTACACACATACAGGCAAATATTCAATTTTATATTCAGGGCATTCAAATTAACGCACTTAATTGGGATGTCCCATGCAACCATGGGAGTTGCCTCAGCGCTCTAAACACATTCTAATCCATAGAGACATGAGCCGGAATCTTGTCAGAGATTTGACTAAATTTGATTCAGCATTTACAAGGCTTGGTTAAAAATAAGAACAGCTTGGTGGATTTTTAACTAAAGGTGGTAAAATATTTGACAAGATTTCTGTTCTTGCCCTTATTGATAAAATTGTTTTCAATTTTAATAGGACGTTTTTAGAAGAATATTTTTCCAGCAAAATAGCGCCATACTTATTTCAACTATTGCGTTGATATTGGGATATCAAAATTTGTTTGCATTTTTATATCCCGGCGTTTTCAATCCCATCTATTGATACACCAAACTGAATGACAGCAAATCCACAGTATAAGATCGCCAAGGGAGATCCAATTTTGTCGTACATCTCCATATTCCCCAACTGCCTAAATGGATCATCTGGGTCAGTTTGATAGTGTATTCCTCAGCGCACTCCGGCCGCCAGTTTCTGGCATTATGATGCCAAGAGCAATATTGGGTAAACGTAAGGAATTAATGTTTCGAAAGTTAAATTTAAAGTCCATGAAACCCTCTTTTAAGGTCCACGAAACCCTTCTTTCATTAATTCTCTCCATTCAACACTCTTTGTTCTCTTCAATAACAGTGGGGACCAGTTTTAGTTTGATATCTTTTGAAAACAAGTAAAACTTCTTTTACATGTACGTTGCACTACTAAACTTCATTCGAATGTCGACAACTTCTTAATACGGGCCTTTGGGGTCTTCACCCCAAGTTACGCCTAGTGGATCATACCCTGGGCGTAGTACTCGAATCCTGTAATCTCGCACAATGTTGTGCTTATGTACATACATCCTTTTTGACATACAAATTTTCTCCGCGCTTCACGCGCACGTGTAGCTTTCTCGTGTCATTTTCAGGCTCGTTGTTGTTATTTCTTGTATCCTGTGTGTTAACCACTCCAATCATTCCACCAGGGAGCTGTAAGAGACAGCTCCCGACTCATACCAAGCTTTTGTTTGATATAAAACATGCATGGTTAAAGTTTGGCTATACTGACTTCTGAACGTACACCGAATGCAACTTGCGACTATAGGAAAAATGGAAATTTGTGCTTCGACACCATTCAAAGCGCATTTCGTTACCGGCATTACATAAACATTTACGTTAACATTTTCATATACGTTTACGTATAGGTCTATGAATAAGTTGATGTATACGTATACCTATACACGTAGGTATAAACTACAGTATTGTATAGTACATTAGGTGGACACAATTTGCTATAAAAATGTACATTAGGTCGACAGTGTACAATAGGTGAATATATAACTGTCTATCTATTGTTTTTTGCTACTATTTCTAGGAACATTTTTATCGTCGAAAATAGCTTTAAAATGTTCTCCATTGTCTAAAACGTACCTTTAGAAGGTTTGGTTAGGGTAGGGTCAGGGTAAGGGTTAAAAAATTAAATTGAATCTAGTGTGTAAGTCAATGTAACTGTCGACCTAAGGTAGGATATAGGGTTATATATATATATATATATATATATATATATATATATATATATATATATATATATATATAAAAATATATATATATATATATATATATATATATATATATATATATATATATGAAATCATAACAAGAACAGTTAATGCCTTGAATACCAACATATTTGCACCAATTTTCGAAGCCCTGCTTCTTCATCAGCATACAACGAATAGTGTGCCACTACCAGCTAGGACTAGATTTTAACGAAGGTAGGTAAATGCATCCAAGTTCGACAGTTCCCTATTGAGTCCATTGGTGAGGGTCTTCAGCTTCTTGATCAGTTTTAGTTAATTTGATTTACGTTCAGAATCGGATCGGAATCCTCCTTTTATTAAACAAACTCTAACATTGTCAATGTCATGGCCGGAGAGATTAAAGTGTTGAGAGACCGCTTGGAGCTGGGAATTATTACGTATTGTCTGTTTGTGGTTGTTGAATCGGAGTCTGAAAGGTGTTTTGGTTTCCCCTACATAGTTTCCATGGGGACAGATGCTACAGAAGATATGGTAAATAACATTGGCAGAATTGCAATTGAAGGGGCCTGGATATAAGTTAATAGCGGTCCTGGGAACGGTTACTACACTCTCCGTTACAATGTGTTTACATACTAAACAGCGGGGGCCCATTGCATGGCTTGTTTCCATGTAGGGGCTGATTAAGTGGGGGTAGTTTGCTAGTGGTCAGCATTGACCTAAAAGAGGGTGGCTGTTTCCCATCATTTAGTGATATTTTTGCTATGGCATGCCACCCCTCCAAGGCTTGTATTATGAGACCACCATAGGGAAGTTCTGTGTCAAATTACAAAATGGCGATACAAATATAGACAGTGAAATACGACGACTGGGCGCTAAGGGAGCAGAAATTTTGAATTAAAAATTATTTTTACGACAAAGTTACATGCAGACTCTGTACAGAGATACAATCAATGTCCCAAAATGTGTCTGCCAACTACAATGCGAATCTGCTGTCTGGTAATCTGGTAATTTGTTAAAGATTTCAATGTTCATAAAATATGTCTTTCCAAATGGAATGGAAGGCGAAAATGTATCCCTTGCAGTGCTTTTGGATTTCTTACAATGCCAGCTTCTCTTTAGTGTAATCACGTCTATTCACACGAACAATGGGCTTAATTGTAGGCCTAAGTACTCTCGCCGATGAATAATGCGAATACTTTGGAGTCCTGGAAATAATAAGTATAGCAATGATGGTAAAAACAAGCGGAGCACGCGAAATTTTAAATAGTTACGAAGAATTTTGATAGCTTTGTAAACGGTTTGTATTAGAAAATGATTAAAACAAATCCATCGCTCAGTCGAAAACACACCTCACACAAATACACCTCACCCTACTCCCCGCAGAAATCTATAGCTAAAACGAGTTTGGGGTTCATTTTAAAGAATCAGAATTTTTTTTTTTTTTTTTTTTTAGAAATCGGTTTTAGGACACGCTCTCCCATGCCCCATCCCCTCGTGCGGACGCCACTGCCATGATAGCACATCCCCTTGCCAGCCTGACATCTTTAATCATCCTGGAAGGTCTGTATGGCGAATTTTTGGCATCCCAATCCCCCTGGATCAGTGGTTCCCAATGGGGGCGTTTTCGCATCTCGGGGGACGATAAGAGTCAAAGAAACGACCGGGGGCGTTTGCAAAAGCGAGAAGCTAAATTTAATCGAGGCTTAAAAATGTATATCAAGTGTTTCCCTATAGCTGAACTTTCAAATTAGTATGCAATAAATTGGAAATAAAATGGAGTCAACAAGAGGAGTATAATTTTCCCTCTTTAGGTTCAGTATAGAGATGGTGTATGATAGCATCTGTTAGATGCCAGGAAATCGCATTTGACAGTGTTGCATTTCAACATTTTCCTTATGACGGTATGAGGACCTTCATGATGAAGTTATGTATGCTACCACACTGTCACGAAAGATGTCACAAAGAATAGTGCCTAAGGCAACACTTCATGTAATATCAGCATCTTAAGATTGAATTTACGAACAGCATGTGTTGCAGAATAAGAAGCTAAGGTACAACTAGTTGTGTTACAAGTCGATTTCAGTTGAAAAGTTCCCCGTCTCTGACAATCTGAAGCGGTGTTCCGGTCTCGGACCGGGGTAGTCTCGGTCTCGGAGATTGAGGTTTGGATTACAACATTGTTTCATACACATGGCCTGAAAGAAGCAGTTGTTTCGCAGCCGTGCATGATATAACAAAAACTCGGTGGAGTACTTGAGCTAAAAACCAGATAACATTTTGGAAGTTACTGTCCACCCAAGGAGTGACACTTGTGGGAAATTGCTCCTGCCGGGAAGGAAACCTTTTTGTGGGTCGGATAATTGAAATAAGGGGAGGTGTTAAAATGCCGCTTTTCCTTTTTTTAGCCATTGGAATGAGGAAGTTTGCTCTATTAAACTCCACCCTTTTCCTTGAAGACACGATACAACTTACCAGGCAAAATGGATTTTTGGCAGTAGCAGTTAAATTAATCATGTGTATTAACTTGCAGACAGGAAACGACGTGAAGGGTGTGACAACTTTGTAAACAGCGATTATCCGAATCCCATAAAAAAAAACCAATAATTTTGTTATTTCATTCATTAGAAAGCAGGAAAGACAGGGATTTTATTACTGATAACTCACCACTGATTCAGAAAATAGTATTGATGAGATTTATTTAAGTTCTTTTTACGTTTGGTGATTCCCAACTACGTAAATACTTCCCTAGTCCTAGCTGTTACTATTCACAATTTAATATGTGTAATGAAGACAAAATCGCACAAACTTTGATAAACGGATTGTAAAAGGTTTACTTCATTTAGAAAACAATGACTAAAAGTATGTGACAATGGGTACTGGTACCCGTACCCACAGATCAATTGTTCTCAATGGGCGGTATCGCCTTCTAAGGCTTTTTCACCACAAAGGGGGTGGGGGAATAAGAGTCATTGGGCTGCAGTGGGGGCATTTGAAAAAAAGAGATCATACGAAATTGAAACGGGGCTAAAATAGATACCAAGTATTTTCCTCTAGCTCAGTGGTTCCGAACGGGATGGTATCGCCCCCTGAATGCGTTTCCGCAACCCAAGGGGCGATAAGAGTCAAAGGGGTTGTAGGGGGCGATACTGAAGTTTATCAGGGCTTAAAATATATCAGATATTTTCCTTTGGGCTGAATTTCAAATAAGTAAGCAAACAAATGTAGTTAACAAATCGGGTAGGTCTAACATTCCTTCTTTAGGTTCACCACAAAGTTGGGAATTATTTCATCTGCTAGTTGGAGGGAAATCGCATCAAACAGTGTTGGATTTCACACTTTTCATCCAAGCATCAGTGGCGGGGAAGTGGTGGGGGTATGGGGTCTATAGATCAAAATTGTCCTGCCACTTTAATCTCAAATGTCATTCTTGTCTTGTTGTTCATAGTTGCACATACTGACATAATCGACAATTTTAGACAACTGATAAATAATAGAAAACGTTTGCAATGATAAAGGAAGTAGGGTATTAAAATGTATTCCAAAATGCTATTTTTTGGCAAGAGAATGCGGGCTGTCTGTAATAATTCCCGTTGTATGACACCTTGAGTAGCATACGTCTTCCAAATCCCATCCTCTTTCCCACTCACAAGACAAGCCAACAGCACAATATCACCTTCCTATAGTTATACTGTATATTACTCAATTACAAATGGTCAAAGGGTGATTTAAAATGCTGCATTAGCTCTCCAACTGACAATCTCATAAATACTGCAGGACTTCAGGGGGCTTCGCCCCTGGTCCCCCACTGGGACATTGCTCCATCAGGGGCAGCTAAGGAGGGGCTCTAGGCTCCCTGCCCATGAGGGAACGCTTCGCACTGTGGAATCCCCCAAATCTTCCCCTGTTTTTAAAAACGTTTCTCCACCCTTGACTCCGAGAAGGCTTCACAACTTTCTTAATTGGGGGATTTTGGATTTGCCATCACAAAAGGAAGACCATGTTCCGCTTTTGTCTGTTTGCACTACTCTGGGCCAGGTCCACACCTGCAAAGGCTGTATGTCTACCTTCCATTTCAACAGGTGCCTCAACTTTTTTCGTTTCATTTATAGCAGTTCTTAAAAGGGAAATAAAAGGGGGAGGAGTATAGTGAAAGGGGGCGATGAGCTGGAAAAGGTTGGAAACCACTGCTTATTCTAATACCACCAACTTTTGAAATATCCAAAGCTTACAGGGGCTTCGTTCAGTGAACATCAACCAGAGTGTAGCCCACCTCTGGGACCCTGGACCCCACGCCGTACGCGGACACTTCGTGCTCCCTCGGCGCATCCCACATTGTCACCTTCAACACAACTAGAGTCCTAGAACTAGGTTTGGGGACTCACTTAACTGTCCTTCAACCCCTGATCATAGGTCTACGGGATCCTCCCAATTTTACGACAGTAAAAAGTAACCACATTGTCAAATTTTTCCTGAATGTTAATCTCACTAGAAGCAGCAAAAACTGTAACGCACAAAGCGTTCAATAAGTTTTACATATAAGCTTGATACAGGATTGCATTCGCCCAAATAATGGCGGAAACATTTATTTCTTACCGATTGAGATGTTGCAGTTTTTGATTGAATTAGAGTTGTCGAAAATTGGGAGTGGGTTGGTGCAAAAGTTAATATATGCATGCCCCCGTCTCGTATGCCTATGATTAAGATGATCATGTGTATTTTTTGCATCTCTGAGCCCATAAAGCCCAGGGGTGGTGCCGGTTGGGGAAGGGTGCCATGCCCCACCGTCAGGGAATTCCACTGCCCCCGTCAGGGAAATTTGTAAATTTCGTCATAGAACCTTAGTGGGAACGATAACTATTTAATTCTCAGAAGCGACCAGTTGCCCCTACCGTATAATTACTTGTTTTTGATTTCAAGGAGGATAGATTTTCAATAAAAATCCTAAGTTTTCCGAGTTTCTTCCAAAAAAAAAAAACGAAAAATGTTCCATTTTTTTTCCATAGAAACCCCAAATCTTGGGGTCCACTAACCTTACCGCAACTCGTCAACTTTGCCGTGGTGTCGGGTTGCTGCTCCCCCACCTCCCGGGGACAAATGCTGGCACCACCCCTAATTGATTAGCATTGCGTTTTTCTCCTGTCTTTCATTGCATAATTTATAAGAAACAAATACGCATAGGGAACAGTTATTTGTATACACCGATGAGCTTTCCAAAGTCGAGGTCGAAAAGGAACCTGTATTTGGGGATTAAGGGGTTTTGTCAATTATTTCACATTTTTACTGGACATGACCTAACAATGCTTTGAGAGAAAATAAAGAAGTGCACCTGCTGTAGATTTACAGCAGGCCCACCTCAAATATATTTTTGAAATGAGATACTAAGAAATAAGTCAATAACCTGCCAATTTGAATTTTTACTGCAAGGTAACGCTTGAGAGCAAATTTTTTAATATTCACATGTGGTCAGACTCTAGTCAGTAACATAATAACATAAATGAACAATGTCAATAATGCCAGTAAAGCAGCAAAGACATCCAAATATTTTCAATTAATTTTATTTTTCGGTTGTTAAGTAAATGTCTTACCAAATTCAAACTGTCAGCAATAAACAGATAAATCACATTCCATTTCAAGGGATAAAATGCACAAAGATATTCATCTGCTTCAAGTTAACTTTCTTAAACATTTTGTTTCCTTCCTTTTTAAAGTGGGGTCAATGTTCAGGAGCTTGATGCAACTTTGAGTTAGTTTTATTATAAATCGCCAATTTGACAAAGAAAATGAACTTCTCCTTTAATCCAGTGCCCAGCTTTACTGGTGAAGAAGTTTAATATTGCAGGCTACACAGAAAATTTAGTCCTAGTTCACTAGGGAGCAGTGTTGTGAAGAGTCATGACTCGAGTCACTTCTCAAAATGATAGTGACTCGAGAGAATTCAGAACACACAACAAGTGAATCTACTAATGGGCATGCTTGGTGGACTTTTGTTTACACAAGCCACAAAACTGCTAGTTTTGTGATATCGATCCCAGTCGGTGATCACCGACTGGGACCAGCAGTTCTTAGTGGTTCGATATTTTGGCATGCCTTGCTTTCAAGGAGGGGTTATTCGTCTATATCACCTGCCTGTCAAAAGGAAGTTTAAACCTTCAGCGAGTTTTAGCCCCCTATACAGTTTCAATCTTCAGTTTTTTCAATGGTTCCGTCCAGTGGCTTAGCCAGGATTTTTTTGAGCACTGGGCACTGGGGGCCACAAACCTTTCCTAAAGGGCACAATTTCTGAATTCTCTCCCTCTCTATAGGACTTATATACAGAACTGTACATTCCAAAATTTTCCACCGGGGGGGGGGGCACCTGGGGTGGCACAGCTTCGTCGTGAGGACACGTGCCCACTCATGCCCCCCGTAGCTACGCCAATGGTTCCGTCCCATATAGCTAAATATTACAAACCATTCCCTCTCCTAACCAAGTTACCAGTAGAGAGCCTATACGGTTTTCCGGGAAGGTCGGGAATTTCATTTCCAATCGCATATTTGTTCTCTTGTATTTGTCGTACGGTATATCCGTCAGTACGAAGGTTTGGTTATTTTATCGGGCAGACGGGGTAAAAACCAACCCTCTTTCTTTTAATTGAACACTACTACCCAAGAATTTACCCATTATCATATGAAACTAGCCTACACTATCGATTTCTTCTTCACAGTAAAGATAATGTCAGCCTGATTAAAGCGCATTCATAGGAAAGTTCTGAAAAAGGTTGGTCTAGATGTCTTTTGGTGTGAGCTTAGATATCTGGTAAGCACATGGTTATTACCGATATTGTTATCATGACCTAAAATTCCACCGACGAAATTAATTCTAGACCCTTCTTGTGGTAAGAAAGTGTAGTGTATGACCACTGACATATGTCCGATCATCAACTTTTTATCGAACAATAAGATATCTCAATGTCCCTTTTGGATTATTGCTCAGATCAAAGGTTGTGAAATTCACCAATGAATCTTCTCCGTATTATAGTGAAGGTGGGCGTCTACAATATTTCCTTACATATGCATTACACGAACCTGATACAGTCAAGAAGTAGGCTCATCTTTCTTGTTTCGAAAACATTGAAACAATTTGATTGTCATAAAAGAGCATTCTCCCTTCATTGATATTATCGAATATACAGGTGGGTTACGGGGAGGGGAAACATGTCCCTACACTTTTGAAAGTGGAGGGTAATGTCCCCTTTTTTGGTAGAACTCCTACCAAATATAGTAGGCACTTTCTTGTTTCCTTAGCTTGCAATATAGCTTAATATAGCTTATTAAATGATACACTGTAAAAACAAGTTGAACACTTTTTGTAACAGATTTTAAACACTTAAGAGTTTTAAATAACACAATGGTGTTTAAAAGTAGTCATGTGCATTAATGTTTAACAAAAACATTTTAGTTAATAAACGCGTCACTCTCTACACGTTTAAAGCGGCGTCAGTGCGTAAATTTGACCACTTGAAGCGTTTATTATGCTTATGTATTTTGTTGTTTTTCTTCAGCATTAACGCCCTTAAGTGTTTAAAATCTGTTACAAAACGTGTTCAACTTACTTTTACAATGTATCAAACTCGAAAATAATGGCAAAACCATTTATTGATTAAAATCAGCGTGGGAAAAAGATGACACTACAGGTATTCTCGTCTCTAAATTTGTCCAGGGCCCTTTAAGTGTGCCCCAGATCCCTCTCTTCTAGGTGGTTCGCGATTTTCTCTTGAAGTTTTTCTAGTCAGGGTCATATACTACACCCTCACTTTTGATAAGTTGTGGATTCTTTTGATACCATTGATCGTAGAATTTTGCTCCGCAAAATTCATACTTACAGTATTCGTGGAAAAGCCTTCGGTGTTATGTGCAGCTATCTGTCTAATAAAGAACAATGTGTTCTCGTAAACGGTATGTTCTCTAACCAGTGTCATGTTTACACTGGAGTTCTTTGCTTAGTATGCCGGTATTTTTTACGGCCTTAGATCTTAGATCTACTATTTCTCACTCTGTTTGCTTCAGACTTGTTACTCACTGGTGTATGCAAAAATTGCCTATGGTATTAGTGAAATTTATGTAATGACCAAAATGTTTCCGTCCTAAGTCCGTTACAAATTCTGAAAAATAAAATTTTAAAAACGACAACGTTCAATAATAGGCGTTTCTCAAATAATTACATTAGAGCCTCGAAATACTTCAAGGAAGTAATATTTACAGGTTTAAATTGTAGAGTTTTATTTACAAGTACGTAATCAATATTCTATGAAATGTCTTCCTTAACATTGTTAACCCTAAGCATAAGTTGGCCATGTTCATCCGTTCGTTGTGTAGCAGGAACAATGATCTTTTTGCCGTCACTCGTTGTTTTTCTATGTATGGCAAATTTCTTTTAAACAACTACTGCTATTAATTGTGGAATGAACTTCCAAGTGCAAAGCTTAATAATGCCACGTGGCATTATTAAGCTTTCTTTGTATTCATCCTCCTAAAGTCAGGATTGGGATTATCTAGTTTACTTGGGAAATATAAGTTCATTACTTCGTTCACATGGTAGTAAATATATAGGACATTCCATCATGTTTCTGTCTTCCTAATCTTCTTTTTTCTAAGTTCCCTATCAGTATATTTAAGTTGATATTAGCGGAAGGCTACCAGCTCGTTTAACTTTTCGTTTGTTCTAGAATCTTACGTAAATTTATACTGTACGTTTAAGTTGTATTTGTATTTATGTATACGAAAGGGAAGAATGCATGAATGGATGGATGGATGGATGGATGAATGGATGGATTGATTAATGGATGGATAGATGGATGAATGAATGGATGAACAGATGATTGATTGAATGACTGAATGACTGGATGGATGAATTGATAAATGGATGGATAGATGGATAAATAGATGAATGAATAAATGAATGGCAAAAAACAGCAACTTTTAGCAAATTTGAACTTTGACCTCTGAACAATGACCTATAAAGGCATCAAATAACGCAACGCATGCACAAGTACTTATGGTAAGGTACCGACTTACCAAGTGTGCACTTGATCGGACTTACTGTTTAGGAAAAGTTCGCGACATACTTTTCCGCGAAATTTAAGCAAATTTTATCTTTGACCTACTTTTTATATGTCACATAGGGGGTGTATTAAAAACGAAGACCCGAAAACGAAGACCGAAGACCGAAGACCTTTGTCGGGTCTTCCATCTTCGGTCTTCGTTTTTAACACACCCACACAGCAAGGTTAAAAACGAAGACCCAAAAACGAAGACCCTGCCCGATTACGCCCGTATCCAGTCTGCAGCTTATAAGAGTGGTGTTGAATGTGGTGCTTACTACGAAATACGAAAAAATAAAAAGTCTAGGCTAGTACGAACATTAACAATAACTTACTGAAAAGAAAAATACTACGGTTAATGAAACCCGGCGGTTCTGCGTCCTTCGGGGGTAGGCTACTAGCCACAAATCGATCTCTCATAATTTAGGTACATATTATCATATGGGCTTGGTCATTCTTTATGATATTCCTTTCCGAATAAGAGGTCTTCGTTTTCTGGTCTTCGTTTTTAACACACCCACACAGCGAGGTTAAAAACGAAGACCCAAAAACGAAGACCCTGCCCGATTACGCCCGTATCCAGTCTGCAGCTTATAAGAGTGGTGTTGAATTTGGTGCTTACTACGAAATACGAAAAAATGAAAAATCTAGGCTAGTACGAACATTAACAATAACTTACTGAAAAGAAAAATACTACGGTTAATGAAACCCGGCGGTTCTGCGTCCTTCGGGGGTAGGCTACTAGCCACAAATCGATCTCTCATAATTTAGGTACATATTATCATATGGGCTTGGTCATTCTTTATAATATTCCTTTCCGAATAAGAGGTCTTCGTTTCCTGGTCTTCGTTTTTAACACACCCACACAGCGAGGTTAAAAACGAAGACCCAAAAACGAAGACCCTGCCCGACTACGCCCGCATCCAGTCTGCAGCTTATAAGAGTGGTGTTGAATGTGGTGCTTACTACGAAATACGAAAAAATGAGAAATCTAGGCTAGTACGAACATTAACAATAACTTACTGAAAAGAAAAATACTACGGTTAATGAAACCCGGCGGTTCTGCGTCCTTCGGGGGTAGACTACTAGCCACAAATCGATCTCTCATAATTTAGGTACATATTATCATATGGGCTTGGTCATTCGTTACGATATTCCTTTCCGAATAAGAGGTCTTTGTTTTCTGGTCTTCGTTTTTAACACACCCACACAGCGAGGTTAAAAACAAAGACCCAAAAACGAAGACCCTACCCAGTTACGCCCGCATCCAGTCTGAAGCTTATAAGAGTGGTGTTGAATTTGGTGCTTACTACGAAATACGAAAAAATTAAAAATCCAGGCTAGTACGAACATTAACAATAACTTACTGAAAAGAAAATTACTACGGTTAATGAAACCCGGCCACATTTGCCACATTTGCATTTATATACCGTTACTGATTCCTTGCCGAGGGCAAAAGGAATCTATGCGATGGTGATGTCGTGTGTATGTGTGTGTATTATGTGACGGCTTTGCTTGTAAACACGATATCTCAAGAAGGGTAATTCCGAGGGGTCTCATACTTGGTATGTGGGTTGGTCATATTGAGTAGATGATCCCTATTGTTTTGGTGAAAGTCAAACGTCATTTGGGGTTACCAGAGGTCAAAAGGTCAACACCTTGTAAATACGATATCCTAATAAGAGTAACTCCGAGGGATATCATAATTGATTTGTGGGTTGGCCATATTAAGTAGATGATCCCTATTGTTTTTGGTGGAGGTCAAAGGTCATTTGGAGTCACCCGAGGTCAAAAGGTCAAAACTTTGTAAGCACAACATCTCAAGAAGGGTACCTTTGAGGGATCTCATAACTGGTATATGGGTTGGCCATATTGAGTAGATGATCCCTATTCTTTTGGTGGAGGTCAAAGGTCATTTGTGGTCACCCGCGGTCAGAAGGTCAAAACCTTGTAAACACCATAGTTCAAGAAGGATAACTGTACGTGTTGGTTGTTGGTGACGAGGAGATACTTCCTTTGGTTTTGGTGAAGGTCAAAGGTCATTTAGAGTCACTAGAGGTCAAAAGGTCAAAACCTTGTAAACACAATATCTCAAGAAGGATAACTGTGGGGGATCTCATACTTTGCGTTTGGGTTGATTATATTGATTAGAAGATCCCTATCATTTTTATGGCAGTCAAAGGTATCTAAAGTAGGATAACTGTGGGGTATCACATGCTTGTCATGTTGGTGATTCATGTTTCTTACAATATATCATATGGCAAGGAATCACTAAGCCTTTTGGCTTTCTGGTGAAGAAATTCCAGTGTCTTGGCTCTTGCAGTTATGTTCATTCATATTATGCTTAAAGGTCTGTAGACATGTAAATGTGATGCTTGCCTATTTGGTGTGAAAATCATTAAAAATGATAAAAATAGCCGCTATTCCCATTAAAATCCATAAAATATTGACCATTTTACAAAACAATTACTGTTTTTTACCTACATCATGAATAAACATGAGCTGCTTAGGCAAATTTTGACATACAGAGATGAGCCTGTCAACTGGGGATAATGTTATCCTTTGTTAGTTTAGCCTTCATTCCAAGGACAGCTGTAATTTTGGGATTCCCCAGGGGGTTAATTTTGGTAGTAGCTATTTAGTTCTTTAAAAATATCCACATTAAACACCAAACTAGAAACTAGCTATAAAGTAATTCACAGATAATTTCTAAAGGAATATCAAAGGAATACAGACACTGTGCAACACTCTACATCACATTTTTGCATAGCTAATGAACAATTCCCACAAATGGTCAAACTTTGAAGAGAGATATCTTGAAAACGGTAAAAGTTATTCAAATAATTCCAACGGATTTTTTATCAGGGGATCTTAATCTGGCTTTGCTGAGTAGAAGAACTGAATTTATTACATGTCCACAGACCTTTAATCACTTGTTACTTTTTTGGCTATATATATATTTATATATATTTATATATATATATATATATATATATAAATGTATATATTTAATCTACTTAGAACATTAGCATTTTTTCCGACGTATTTGCAACCGTACACGAAGTTCGCAAGAAAAAGTATGAAATTATATTGGGTTTTGTTTGTTGTAAAGTTCAACTATTTGTGTGCATTACTTTTTATGGAAAGCCACTTGACGGAAAGTCATTTTTTTACGCGATTCGCGAACATCTGTGTGTGTCTACCAATGACATAATTATGTATAAACATGGGAATAAACGTACAGGGACTTGGAACTTACGGAATGGGGATACCCCATGCAGGCCTGCAACTTGCCCCCCTCTCTCTTTCCACCAATGACGCCCAGCCTCTCCTTCTCCCGGTGACGGATGTGACGTCCTTCATGAATAAAGACCACCACTGGAATTGTCCCCAAGTTTATAATGCCTATTACACCACCACTTGCTATACAGTGCAGTTTTGTAGGCGCGCTACACATGTAGCTATATACAGTGAGGGTCATAACACTGTTCATCAACCGAACGAGTTCTGGGAAGCTATAAAAGTCCGTTTTTCTGTACGCGGTGCTTCTATTGCTGGTCCCTAACACCATTATTGTAAAAACTTGAGGCATCAATGTGCGAAAAGATACTTTTAAGATACATAGGCCTCTCTGTTATTTTATTTTCTCCATTTTGGCCTTGTTGTGACCAGGATTTGGTCTGATCTCTTTTTCCAAACAGGTAACATTAAACTGGTACTGTACTCTGTTCATCCACTTTATGCCACATGAGAAAGTCGAAGAATTAACTTCATTCTAATGTCGAAAACTTTAAAATAGGCCTCCTAGGGGTTTCACTGTAGCTGGGCGTGGCCAGTTGATCGTGCTATGGACGTTTAGTAGTTCGATATCGTAACCTCACACAGTGCTGCATTAAAGATATATATTTTCTTCAACAAACAGGCACTGCAGTTTTCTCTGCACACTTGTTGCGCGCACATGTAGATTTAATTGTACCTCTTTCAAGAACTATTGTTAGAAAATGTATTTAGTTTTAGCTCTGTTATTCCTAAACTCTACATAAGCTCGGTCTATTATTCTCCTTTTTCGCCACTCAGATCACCGAGCTGGCCTATGAAAAAGTGTGTGGTAACATTTTGGTTCTAATGAATCCTAAGTCGCTACCCATATGCTGTTGGCGACCGTTTGAAACCAGTCTTCAGACGATATTTCATCACTCGGCGCGGCTGCATATTCTGACGAAGTTCTATAAGTATATTGCCACCATCGCATAAATTTGATTTACATGTAGCCTAAATATACGTATTCATTATACGTATGATCATTGTTTGTCAGCTTTTCCTACCCCCCTTGCCCAACACAAAACCCCGCCACCATTTAAGCCTATCTCTACTTCGTTCACCGACCGAGCTAACAACAATCCATCCCCTTTCAACTCCCTATACCGCCAGAGTGAAGGCTCTGTTAATAATGATTCAGTGGATGTTTATCGTACAATCGACCGGAGGTGGAGGCAAATAGTAGCACCTCAGAAATGACGTTCAACACATCGACGAACACAACGAAGACCTTTTATTCGGAAAGGAATGTTAAACAGAATGACCCAGTCCATCCTAAAATATTTACCCTAATTATGAGAGATTGATTTGTGGCTAGTAGCCTACCTCTCGAATGTCTTAGAACCGCCAGGTTTCATTAACCGTACGTAGTACCGTACGCTTCTCTAGTACTTTTCTTTGCAGTAAGTTATTGTTATTCGTTCTAGTCTAGGTTTTTTCTTTATTCTGCTTCTGCTTCTGCATCATACTTTGCAAACATCTCTAAAAGTCGGTTATCACGCACAATTCAGTGTGGAAGGGGAGTTGCCTAGATTTTAAAGTGCGCCTTAGACACCAGATTTTGAAGATTAACGTTGGTTAGGCTAGATTTGAAAGAGCAAACATCAGGTGCTGCAAGGGTGTGTTAAAAACGAAGACCCGAATCGAAGACCTTTTGTTCGGAAAGGAATATTATATAGAATGACCAAGCCCATCCGATAATATGTACCTAAATTATGAGAGATCGATTTGTCGCTACTAGCCTACCCCCCGAAGGTCGCAGAACCGCCGGGTTTTTTAACCGTACGTACTACTGTACGCTTGTCTAGTAACTTATTGTTTTTCGTACTAGTGTATATCTTTCCTTCATTCGTAGTAGGCTAGGCGCCATATTCAGCAATACTGTTATAACCTTCAGACTGGGTAGTGGGGTAATCGGCAGGGTCTTCGTTTTTGGGTCTTCGTTTTTGGGTCTTCGTTTTTAACCTCGCTGTGTGGGTGTGTTAAAAACGAAGACCCGAAAACGAAGACGTCTTATTCGGAAAGGAATATTATACAGAGTGACCCAGTCCATCCGATCATATGTACCTAAATTATGAGAAATGGATTTGTGGCTAGAAGCCTTCCTCTCGAAGGTCGTAGAAAGGCCGGGTTTCATTAACGGTAAGTACTACTGTACGCTTGTCTAGTACTAGTATTTTTCTTTTCAGTAAGTTATTGTTAATATTCGTACTAGCCTAGATTTTCCCTTTATTCGTATTTCGTCGTAAGCACCATATTCAGCAATATCCTTATAGCATCAGACTGGGTACGGGCGTAATTAGAAAGGGTCTTCAGTCGTTTTGGGGAGAATATGCATAGCTACGTTAGATAAGCCTGATTTGAGAACGACTCATTATTGTCTATTCCTTATTAAGACCACAAGCAATATTCTGGAGTGGATGCGCGGATGCTTGGGTGCGGAGTGAATGATTCCACCAATATTAGTCTAGGAGTGGATGCGCGGATGCTCGGATGTGGAGTCAAAGTTAGGGTGCAAGATAAACAGTGCCACATCGCATCTGCGCATCCGGATGCTAGGTGGTGTTCAAGAGTGGCCCTGGATTCTATAGTTCAATCCGGATGCTAGGTGGTGTTCAAGAGTGGCCCTGCATTCTATAGTTGTACCAAAACGAAGCCTGAGACCAGAAAACAAAGACCTCTTATTCGGAAAGGAATATCATAAAGAATGACTAAGCACATATGATAATATGTACCTAAATTATGAGAGATCGATTTGTGGCTAGTAGTCTACCCCCGAAGGACGCAGAACCGCCGGGTTTCATTAACCGTAGTATTTTTCTTTTCAGTAAGTTATTGTTAATGTTCGTACTAGCCTAGACTTTTCATTTTTTCGTATTTCGTAGTAAGCACCACATTCAACACTCTTATAAGCTTGAGACTGGATGCAGGCGTATTCGGGCAGGGTCTTCGTTTTTGGGTCTTCGTTTTTAACCTCGCTGTGTGGGTGTGTTAAAAACGAAGACCAGAAAACGAAGACCTCTTATTCGGAAAGGAATATTATAAAGAATGACCAAGCCCATATGATAATATGTACCTAAATTATGAGAGATCGATTTGTGGCTAGTAGTCTACCCCCGTAGGACGCAGAACCGCCGGGTTTCATTAACCGTAGTATTTTTCTTTTCAGTAAGTTATTGTTAATGTTCGTACTAGCCTAGACTTTTCATTTTTTCGTATTTCGTAGTAAGCACCACATTCAACACCACTCTTATAAGCTTCAGACTGGATGCGGGCGTAGTCGGGCAGGGTCTTCGTTTTTGGGTCTTCGTTTTTAACCTCGCTGTGTGGGTGTGTTAAAAACGAAGACCAGAAAACGAAGACCTCTTATTCGGAAAGGAATATCATAAAGAATGACCAAGCCCATATGATAATATGTACCTAAATTATGAGAGATCGATTTGTGGCTAGTAGTCTACCCCCGAAGGACGCAGAACCGCCGGGTTTCATTAACCGTAGTATTTTTCTTTTCAGTAAGTTATTGTTAATGTTCGTACTAGCCTAGATTTTTCATTTTTTCGTATTTCGTAGTAAGCACCACATTCAACACCACTCTTATAAGCTTCAGACTGGATGCGGGCGTAGTCGGGCAGGGTCTTCGTTTTTGGGTCTTCGTTTTTAACCTCGCTGTGTGGGTGTGTTAAAAACGAAGACCAGAAAACAAAGACCTCTTATTCGGAAAGGAATATCATAAAGAATGACTAAGCACATATGATAATATGTACCTAAATTATGAGAGATCGATTTGTGGCTAGTAGTCTACCCCCGTAGGAAGCAGAACCGCCGGGTTTCATTAACCGTAGTATTTTTCTTTTCAGTAAGTTATTGTTAATGTTCGTACTAGCCTAGATTTTTCATTTTTTCGTATTTCGTAGTAAGCACCACATTCAACACCACTCTTATAAGCTTGAGACTGGATGCAGGCGTATTCGGGCAGGGTCTTCGTTTTTGGGTCTTCGTTTTTAACCTCGCTGTGTGGGTGTGTTAAAAACGAAGACCAGAAAACGAAGACCTCTTATTCGGAAAGGAATATTATAAAGAATGACCAAGCCCATATGATAATATGTACCTAAATTATGAGAGATCGATTTGTGGCTAGTAGTCTACCCCCGAAGGACGCAGAACCGCCGGGTTTCATTAACCGTAGTATTTTTCTTTTCAGTAAGTTATTGTTAATGTTCGTACTAGCCTAGACTTTTTCATTTTTTCGTATTTCGTAGTAAGCACCACATTCAACACCACTCTTATAAGCTTCAGACTGGATACGGGCGTAATCGGGCAGGGTCTTCGTTTTTGGGTCTTCGTTTTTAACCTTGCTGTGTGGGTGTGTTAAAAACGAAGACCGAAGATGGAAGACCCGACAAAGGTCTTCGGTCTTCGGTCTTCGTTTTCGGGTCTTCGTTTTTAATACACCCGTCACATAGGCCTCAATGGCTCAGTGGTCAGAGCATCCACTTTGTGTGGGAGAGGTTGCTGGTTCGAATCCTGCTTGAGGCGAAATTTTCCATTCATAAATAAATTTCATCTTTCAGTATAAGGCAAGTGCCTATGTTAGAGGAAGAATGGCCTAAGGTCTCATTCATGTAAAGTCGCTACGTCACTCTTTACCTATGTCACTTTACCTACTGTATATATATATATATATATATATACATATATATATACATATATATATATATATATATATATATATATATATATATATATATATAGGTAAAAAAGGAGGAGTAAATAGTGCTAAAAGTTTGTAAAAAATTCCACGACGTTTCGGGTGCCTAACACCCCAGGAACTTTTCCATGCAACCGCGGGAGATGTAATACTTGCCCGGTGGTGAGTTATGACAAAATCCTTTCCATTGTAGGTCTCAACAACAACCGGTTTAACATTCATCAGCATTTTACCTGTACATCAGCCAATGTTGTTTACGTTCTCGTATGTAAACGCTGAAATATACTGTACGTGGGAGAAACAAAACCTCGTCATGCTGACCGAGTCACTGAGCACCTGAGGTCAATAAAACAGAACCTCCCAGGGTTCTCTGTAGCCACACACTTCAATCCCCCGTCAACATGCTCGATCCGTAACTTTATGGTTTCGACTGCCATCTCGTGTCGAGGTTCCGATCATGACTGCCTAGCTGCCGAAAACCGTCTAATCATGAAACTTGGAACCCTGTCCCCACATGGTCTGAACGTTAGACTTGAACTGGTATAACTCACCAATTTCTGCATTGTTTTTACCTGTGGTAACCACTGAACACTGTCTGTCTATTTTTTTAAATTGAACGTTTGGCCATGTCAACGATCAGTTGCATTTTTGCCACCTGATGAAGGGTTCAAACCCGAAACGTCGTGGAATTTTTCACAAACTTTTAGCACTATTTACTACTTCATTTTTACCTACCTACTTCATAAGTGCTACGCAGTACTTTGACCTTATATATATATATATATATATATATATATATATATATATATATATATATATATATATATATATATATATATATATGTATATATATATATATATATATATATATATATATATATATATATATATATATATATATATATAACACTAATTCTACAGGTTGGGGGAAACCGCGATACCGCGTTTTCGTTAAGGCGAAAATGAAACAATAAAATACATAGCATATATTTCCCCTAAGCTAAAAAAAAAACTGTTCAAAGACAAAATCAACGTTATTTCAATGGCTCGCCATCCGTTAGTGTTAACGGATAGGTGTCCGTAAATTCGTCTACATTGAAGTAATAGTATGTAGATTGTATGGTTGAAAGCAAAATACCATACGTTTACGTATTCCTATATAAAAAGTGTGTGAAAACGTTAAGGGGAAACGATTTTTCCCCGAATGTACATTTTCCCCCTAATGTATGTTTTTTTCACACGATTTTTCCCCCAAGGTGAAAAATAGGCAAATATATATATATATATATATATATATTTGCCTATTTTTATATATATATTATATATATATTATATATATATATACATATATATATATATATATATACGGAAGCGTAGAAGTGTAAGAAAGACGATACCACCCAATGATGAAAAACTGATGTCCGAGCTGGGTTTGAACCAACGACCTACTGCTCAACGTGCAGTATGCTCTACCAACTGAGCTACTATCGGAACTCTGCTGGAAGAACTGGTCAATTAAATTCAAATACCAGACGGCGACAGCTTTCCATCAGTACGTCACTTGTAAGCTCCGCCCAGCTTCTGTAAATACGGAAGTGTAGTCACATCATCATTTGGTGGTATCGTCTTTCTTACTAAGGCAAAGGTTGCCAATATGAAACGCATATTCCACAGGTTCAAAAATTATGCGACTTTGTCCGCTTCCTACCATTCTTCAGTTTGTATATATATATATATATATATATATATATATATATATATATATATATATATATATATATATATATATATATATATATATATATATATATAAATAATAATAATAAGTAGAACACACCACAAAGATGACAATACGAGAGCACAGATACGGTAACAGAATAGCGTATATTTCGGACACTCCTGTGTCCTTCTTCACTGCCAATAATCACTGCCATTATTGATTTTATCCTCACACATAATCATTTTGAATTTAACGGACAGCACTATCTTCAAACATGCGGAACTGCCATGGGTACTAAAATGGCCCCCAGCTATGCTGTCATTTTCATGGCCGATCTTGAAAATAAGATGCTGGCGGGCTACCCTTTACACCCGTTACATTTTCATAGATATATTGATGATATTTTTTTCATTTGGCCTCATGGCTTACCTAGCCTGCATTCTTTTGTATCGTTTTGTAATGCTTTTCACCCTTCTATTAAGTTTACATTTGATTTTTCTGACAAGGAAATCCCTTTTCTTGACGTACTGGTTAAGTTACATAGCGGTTCCATAGCAACTACCCTTTACTGTAAACCAACTGACACCCATGGCTACCTGAATTTTAACAGTTCCCATCATATCAGTTTGAAACGATCTATTGTATTTTCTCAATGCATCAGAATCAAGCGTATCTGCTCTACCAAGTCTGAATACGACAAATACGTCGGCAACCTTGTGGAATTTTTTCTTAATAATGACTACCCCCTACCCGTTATCAAAGAGGGAATTAGTAAAGCTTCCGTTTACCGCAGGGATAAATTGTTATGTTACAAACCTAAAGTCGAAAATTCACGTATCCCACTTGTCTTTGACTATTCCCCTAAAACTGAGGGCCTACATAAATGTATACGTTCAGATTTCAGTATTCTTCGGACAGCCAAGTCCATTTCCGAACTTTTTGATGATCCCCTTTTAACTGCCAGACGGCAACCGCCCAACCTCAAATCTCTCCTTACATCCTCCAGGCTTCTTACTGTTGGGAACATAGGCAATAAAAAGTGTGGCAAGCCTAGGTGTCAAGTGTGTCGGTTCATTATCACGGACGAAACATTTACTCCTCCCGGCACTATTTGCAACATCCGTCCCCCTCCCCTGGATTGTGACACGCCTAATGTAGTATATTTATTATGCTGCAATTTGTGTGACAAAGGCAACTATGTCGGTCAGACCGGCACCAAATTTAGGCTGAGGTTTAATAACCACAAGAAAACTGTGCAGGATAAATCAATAAGCTATCCTGTATCAAAACATTTCAGTAGTGAACCTAACCACTCTTTATCTAATTTAAGATTTATTCTGCTCGGTTCTAATTACCCGTCTGTCACTCAAAGACTCAAATCCGAAAGCAAGTGGGTAATAAAACTGTCCACACACACTCGTGGCCTAAACAAGGACCTGGGCATCCTAAGCGATTTCCCCTCTGTGATTTATCACCCTCGTCAAGGGGTTTAACCTCATTGCTGTGTCTGTTATTTGTAAATTAAACTTCACTTCACATTTTGCGCTGAAGGAGGACACAGGAGTGTCCGAAATATACGCTATTCTGTTACCGTATCTGTGCTCTCGTATTGTCATCTTTGTGGTGTGTTCTACTTATTATTATTTTTATGTTTCATGGAGCATACGTGGATTTTCTCTTATTATGTATATATATATATATATATATATATATATATATATATATATATATATATATATATATATATATATATATATATATATATATATATATATATATATCCGAATCAATCCAACTATGACGTCTGCTTGTACTTTAATTGTCATTACACAGATTATGCTAACTTGCAGCAAATTTATTTTCAGTTAGTGAATAACATCTAATTATTATCTGGCAATTGCAAGCGTGTGTGTAAGATATAGATAACCTTGACTGTACACTATTATACTACACCCCACACCATAGAGGCAATAGCCTTCTTGCGGGAGCTTGCAAGTTCAGTCGCATCTTAACATGCTAAGATCCGACTGAGTAAATCTGGCTTGCAACAGTATGGAGTTGCATAGCTTGTCAATGCGACAGTCTCACGCCAAACACAAACTTGACAGAAATATATACTTCACAACATATAAACTAAAATGCAAAACAGCCTTAGTTTCGCCATTACTCCTAACTCCTATAGATGCTGGCATACCTGTACAGCTATCAATGAATTTGTCTCGAGTATACACTGGCAGTCCAACATTTTCTTGAAGGTATCTTTTAATGTCCCACCACTACCACACTCTACCTTAGTCAATGTTATGCGTCAAGTCAACTTGTCTTATTGAACAATGTGTTACGATTCAATCAAGTCTCTGCTAACCCGAAAGTAAAATAACTCTCACGGCTCCCTCGAAACTCTTCGGGTTACGGACCTGCTTTCCAAGGATTATATTATCAAGTCTACCGTACTTTATATCGTATTGACACTGCTGTTATGTTAACATTATCGAAGAAATCCTTCCTAATTCTATAGTAACCATAGTTCTGGGTTAAAAGATAATATATATATATATATACAATACATTAACACCACTGTTTTTGTACTTCAGTAATCGATAATGACACGTAATGAGCATTAAAATAACCATTTAGTGAGAATTTTAACGAATAAGTGAAAGTTGTTCCTATAGTTAAAATAATAGTATGCTGCTAACTCCTTTTATCCCTCTGAAATCTGCAAAATCATACAATCAGCTCCTTTCTACATTTTGCCTAGTTTCTTATTGGACGAATCTTCATTTCTGTGTATTGATTGACTTCTGTACCACCAGGAAGATTCCGCCAATAAACAGAGCTGGTTCTTCTAGTTTTGGAGTAATCACCGTTAAGGTTGGCGTTGGCGCAAAACTTGTACCACCAGGCACCATGACGACTCTTCGCACAAGCCATATTAGGAGCACCGTCATTGTCTCGGTCGTAAGTACTAAAGGCGTACCCTTTGCTATTGGCAAGGGCATCACGAACTGCAGGAAGAAAGACACAGATACAAACGGCAAAATGTAAATGGCATATGAAAAACAGTGTCTTCCGAAAATAATGTTTAAAGTGTTTAGCATACAGGTTTCGAGTCAATAAATCATTTCTGGCCAAACGGTAACCATTAAAACATTATTGTAGTGGTCGCGAAGGGTGGAAGTTTATGACAACGTGTGACATGAAACTGCAAAACAAGTTTCGAAATAAACACAAACAGTGAAAATTGCTTCATTTCCTCTACTTTAATTGCGATATGTGTTTTTGTAATAAAGCCGATGCCAAGAGAATCGTTACTATATTACTACACTTTTAAGGCAAAATTCAGATGCCCATCCAAATTGGTAATTTTCCGGCTTCAGCCTCCAGGCTTTTTCGGCACCACCTCTTTTTTGAGACGGTTTCAAAGCTGCACCACAAAGTTTATGTATTCTACCATAAAATGACATTGAAAAGTGTCTAATTAAAATCTTCCTCAGAAACCTCCAACCTCTACCTAGGCTTCGTACATGTGACGCTCGTTGCTTCAAAATGTGCCCTCACGGGATAATTCCCTTTTTTGACATCCCGGATCTGTCCTGAAACTGCATAGTGCCTGAGTAAAGTGGTGGCCTAGTTTATGCGACAATAAGGACAAAAAATAAAAACGTAATAATGCAGACTAATGGACGAATATTTTTTGTTTTGCAGACTATCCTTTCTTGCAGTTACAAGTCCTTTTGGAGTAATGACATTAATCTGAGTGATTTGAAAAGATTATAATTTTTCATTGAGTTTCGGAGACAGTTTTTTGCAGGGGCGGACTGGGAGTTTTACGCGGCCGCTGCAAATTACAGTGAGCGACCCTTTGGCACTATATTAGTTTAACGTTTTAGGGTCAGGAAGCAAATTGACTCATCGAGGACCCTATACCATAGTTAGCGGAGCCTCACCATTGGCTGTACCAAAAAATTTTGGACCAAAATATTTGCCAGTTCGCATGAAATTGCACTTCCCCAAAAAGATAACGGATTTCATTTCAAGAGGATTTTAAAGGGGACAAAACTTGCTTGGTTTCTTAAGATTTTAAAATCAAAGGTCAACTAGGGGTTATTTTTGGCACAAAAGGGTCATTTTGGGATCAAGCGGTCTACATATTTCTTCTAATATAGATTGATTATCATAAGGTGGTCAGTATCATCATTGAACAATAGTACATATTGGGTGTTCAGCAATTTGAGGGAAAAGGTCATATAGTGGTTATTTTAGCTAACATTGGTCATTTAAGGGTCACCTCAATTGTCTTCATCGATACGACCACTATAGAATATTGCAATGAATAAAAAAGTGACCTAAGAAGAAGTCTCAGCTCACTTGTGTCTTTTTCGCTATTTGGTCTATGACCTTTGTAGGGTCGACCCGGCGAGCTAGCAGTTCCTTTTCACAGGACATCATCATAAATGATTCCAGATGTTCTTCTGTAAGTGCATAGGCGTAGGAAGCATGGGGGTCTGAGGGCTGAAGTATGCTTCCGCCCCCAAGATCCAAGGGCAAAACCCCTTATATGTCCAAAATGTTGCACCAAATTGCATCTGAGGACCCTCAAATACCAAAAAATTTTCCACAGGGGGAGGGGGACACCCCCTTAGACCACCATCGGTTGGCGCGGAGCGTACAAGAAAATTTTTGACAAAACAGACCTCCCAGATCGCCGGAAATAGCACTTTCCATGTCTTATTTTTGCATTTTCTGCTTCGTATAATTTCATGTCTCAACTCTCAACACATTAATCTTTCCACAAGTTATTAACAGAAGACAGTTATCATAGGCACAGTGCCTTACTACAATGCATCCTGTTCAAGGTGTCTAATCAGATCTTTAGTAGTCATGTTCTAACTTGGTGAATATTGAGGGACTTCCTTGAGAAATCTGTGACCCATATCTTAGTTCGACTTGATGCCAGGACTCAGGTACCTTGTATTGACATGTGGGCGTAAATGTACGTTTTATCACGTGCATGTTCCCCTCTGCCTAATTTCTTGTTTTGTGTGGACTCAGTGAGAAAGTGAAAATCATCCAGAATGCACGAGACTTGGTAGCCCTGTCATTGTTTTGGGGGTACGTCCAGGCAGTGTAATGATGGTATTATTGTAAGCCTTACATACTATCAAAACTGAATGACCGAATTGTAATGTTTCCGACCTCTATATTTCTAAATAAAATTTTGTTGGTGACGTGCACTGTAGGCCAATCTTAACGTCTTTCAGAGAAAAATCGAGGGATTTATGAACTGACAGAACAGCATTTGGCCATTTAGTTTTGTCATTGATTATGGTTATACTTGTTGATTTCTGATTTTCACTTAATTTATAATTCCTCATTTTTCTCCTTAGGAATTTATTTATGGAGGGAGCTCCCCTCACTGAAAATTTTAGGGAGGGACTTGTCCTCCTCCCCCGTTCCCCCGCTACCGCTGCCAGTGCGTAGCATACCAGGAAATTTGGGTAAAAACACATCCCAGATAGCCGGAAAAGCCACTTCTAAGGCCTTGTGATTCCCATGATTTTCCATTTTAATTCTCATGCAGTGGCGTAGCTAGGATTTTTTGTTTGGGGGCGGGGCTCCCGTTTACTATCTAAGCGGAGCGCCACCATGAGTTGGCGCGGAGTGTACCAGGAAAATTTGAGATTTTAATACATCCCAGATCGCCGGAAATGGCACTTGTCAAGCTTGATAGCAGCCATCAAGAAGTGTAAGTTTTGTGAACAAAATGTTAAGTTTGGTTTTATTTTATTACACATTTCTGTGAGGACGGATCAGCTCAGCTGGCTGGGACTTTTGGTCCAACGGTTGGAAGTTTGAATCCCGTTTACTCAGTGGCGTACCCAGGATTTCTCTCGCGGGGGGGGGGAGGGGTGATGCAGTATGTTGTGTGATTGTCGGCCTGGGGGAGGGGTCTAAGGGGAGGGGGTGCCCCCTCCCCTTTGAAAATTTTTGAAAAGTTAGGTGTCCTAACATGCAATCTGGTGCCACATATGCTACCTTTTGAAGTAAAATTTGTGTTAAAAAATGGCTTCCCCCTTGTGTACGCCATTGCGTTTACTATCTAAGCGGAGCGCCACCATAGGTTGGCGCGGAGCGTTCCAAGAAAATCTGAGGTTTTAATACATCCCAGATGGCCGGAAATGGCACTTGCCAGGCTTGATAGCACCCCATCCCAACTGATGCACACTGTCTCGTAAGGTATTTTTCGATTGGCTGATGGTATTGTATCGGTATTGTATCGTATTTATTGTATCCAATCATGTGTAGTAAGATCAGCATGTGTGTAAACGTCCCAATCGATGTTCAAACTGATCTGCTGTGCGCTATGACTCCCATATTTCGAGGTTGCTAATTGCAGCTTCATTCTCTATCACTCCACTCTCTGTCCTTCTCTCTATCTCTTCTCCTTTTCGTTTTTTTTTCTTTTTTCTTCTCTTTTTTTTCCCTTTCAGTTTTTTTTTTTTTGCATTTTCAAAAAGGGGGGGGGGGCCGGGGCCGGGTCGCCCCCCCTAGATCCGCCCCTGATACATATTGTACTTGCGCAACACGTTGAAGACAGACCTAATGCAATTTTTGCATGATTTGCACCACCACATGCCACTTGTGTTACAATGTTACAGAAAGCTTCGAGAGCAATTTGTAGGCTGCGTGCAGTTTGGTATATGCTAGTCGTATACAGGTTATCTGTTTCAAACTCTTCGTCCTTGTTCTCTGCAAGAACCACTATATTCATCTGGGAGCGTTCTTTTTAATGTTTCCCACCGCAAGGCATAGTCCAGAAGCTCGTGCTTTGGAATCTGTTCATCTTCCTCCATCGATTCACTAAATAAAGGAACAATACTCTGTTGGTTGATATTGAGAAGCTGAGTTATTTTTCTTAGAGAAGGCGGCAACGATTGAGATGAGCCTAGATCCCCGAATTTCTGGGATTAAAACATCCTTGATGTCTAGATAACGCTCTTTGTGCTGCAAAAATCTGTTAGTGATGCTGGTCATTGCTGCATCCAAATGTACGTGCTTGTTATCTGAGGACTGGTTTGACTGGGCCTTCGTTGCCTTACAAGCCTTTGTGCCTTGTTTCCCTCAGTTGTGCCTCAATTTCTAATGTTGAATTTCGTTTCTGAAGCTCATCTAGGCAATGGTCAACGACGTTAGAAACTTTCTAACGTCGTTTCGGTAACCAGAAAGCCCAAAGGCTTAGTGATTCTTTGCCGAGTGGAGATGCTTTGTTGCACTGAGGTTTATCCCTCAAATTTATCTTTCTTGACTACATCATTTACGATGTTTTAATAATTTGATCTCTGCTGACCTCACATGAACTTTGAACCCACCAAATATAACAAAAAAGTAAAACGGAAGTGTCTTGAAAGGGATTCAACTCCAATGGATCTTGGATCTTGAAAATTCTTGAGAAATTTTGCTTTTTGACCTCTGGTGACCCCATATAACAATCTTGGTTATTTTGGGGAAATTTCGCTTTTTGACCTCTGATAACCCCACATGACGACCTTGGAAATTCTTGGGAAATTTTGCTTCATGACCTCTGGTGATCCCAGATGACGATCTTGGAAATTCTTGGGACATTTCTTTTTTGACCTCTGGTGACCTCAGATGACGATCTTGGGAATACTTGGGAAATTTTGCTTTTGACCTCTGGTGACCCCAGATGACCTTTGACCTCCACCAAAACAATACGTTTTTTCCTTACATCATGACAAATCTATATACCAAATATGAAAAGTGTCCTTCATTCCTATCTTGAGATATTGTGATTACAAGCTTTTCGGTTTTTCAGCTCCAGTGACCTCAAACGACATTTGACCTCTACCTAAAACAAAAGCATTCTTCCTCTCAACATGATAATTCTATATCCGCCATTCCTATCTTGACATATTGTGATTTCAAGGTTTTCGGTCTTTGACCTCCACCAAAAACAATAAGATTCTTTCTCTCAACATGACAAATCTATACACCAAATATGAAAAGTATCGGTCAGTCCTATCTTGAGATATCGTTATTACGAGCTTTTCGGCTTTTTACCTCTGGTGACCTCAAATGACCTTTGACTTTTACCAAAAACAATAGGGTTCTTTCTCTTAACATGACGAATTCATGTATCAAATATGAAAAGTGTAGGGCATTGCTATCTTGAGATATCGTTTTTACAAGCCGTTTACGAGGTTTTCACACTTTAACCTCCGGTGACCTCAGATGACCTTTAACCTCTACCAAAAACAATAGGTTTCTTTCCCTGGACATGACAAATCTGCATATCAAATCTGAAAAATGTCGGTCGTTGCTTACTTGAGATATCGTGTTAACAAAGTTTTCGGTTGTTGACCTCTGGTGACGTCAAGTGACTTTTGACCTCCACCAAAAACAATAGGCTTCTTTCTCTTAATATGACAAATCTATATAGTAAATATGAAAAGTGTCGGTCATTACTATCTTGAGATATCGTGTTTACAAGCTAGGCGTCACATACGCACACACACACACACGACATCACCATCGCATAGATTCCTTGCCTGCCTTCGGCAAGGAATCAATAAGCGGGGCTCCTCCCTTGGAAAAATTCTGAAATTTTGATTGCCTGTGATTTTTTTTAAGAAATATTAAAAACTGTCATGACCCAGGACGAGGAAGGGGAGGGGCTACCCCTCGGAGCGCACTGTGTTTACTCAGCTCTTCTGCTTCACAAACCACCTACTGAACAAGGAATATGCCGTACAGCCTAGGCAAGGGGAGGTACGATGTTGTTAAGATACTAATAAGCTATTTGTCCCTATGCCGTCTCAATGAACAAGGGTCAATGAGAATAAGCAGCGGCCCTTTGAGATGTAGAACTTGATGGGGAACCTGTAGATGCCCCAAACGGCTAGTGTTAAGGTTATCCACCATTTCTAACCCCAGCCCTTACTCTCAAATCGGAAAATCGTTTTTCAATTTCATGGTTTCTATTATTATTTCCGAACGTTGGCCCAAACGTCTTATAGAGGCCACCGATGAGGCAGGGGACTATTATAGGGAGCTATGGGCCCTCAGAGCACAAGTCAGTTCCCCTGCACACTGCATTACGATCCTGTGTTCCTCCCCGTCTCCATCCTTTACAATCTCTCTTCGTTTCATTTCCCTTCCTTAATTTTCTTTCTCTCTTTTTTTTCTCTCCCTCCTCCCTTTTCTCGCTTTTTATCTCTTCTTTCTCAGCATCTGGCCCAAGGCAGTCATGAACCGAGCGGCCCATTCGGCGATCACCAAATCGCCACAACGGCCAGTCCGCCTGTGACTTTATGGCAGATTGTGGTCTCAGTAGGGAAGTTCTTTTTTACAACAGTACAAAACGATGAATTGCTCGGTAAAGGTCATTTATCGAAGACATGCATGCTGCACACAGCTCTTCTAATTATTTTCTTTATTGAACTCTTGGAATTTCAGCACTTGTAATCAATCTGCTGTTAGCAATTTATAATATCCAACTAATCATGGTCGGCGTTCGGGGGGGGGGGGGGACAGGGGGACATGTCCCTCCAATATTTGAGAAATCGCCCATTGACTTTGATTTTTCACACAGTAAATTACTGGAAAATCTGGTCATACCCCCCCCCCCCAATATTGGGAACAAATCGCCGCTCTTGTAACCAATGTTGTGGTAATTAAAATAATTGAATACTCAGTACGGGTGCAATGATTGCCTCTTCATTGCTTGAAGTCCAGGTTTACTCTTGCAAGCTAAAATGGGGGTTATTGGACAGAACCTGCTAAGAGAGAATTTAGAGAGAATTTAGAGAGATCACTGATGACATTGACATGTTAGTGGTTTGGTTAATCTTTCGTGTATGTACATTGCTTCTACTGAAATATATTTTGCTTTAAATAAACTATGAAAAAGTCAAGAGAATTTGTGAATTATTTCTCAGAGTTTGTTTTTCTGTTTAAATGTTTGGAACAGAGTAAATTTACAATTGAAAATGGGCTGGTGAAACTCAAAGTTATGTAGCTACTAGAGGAGGAAAAAGTGACAGCCTGCCGCAGAAAATTTAACCAAATATAGTTGTAGCATATGATATTGATGTATGTTACACATTTGAACAGAACTACAAATAAACCCCTACTTTATAACAATGGATGGATGGTCTATTTTTGTTCACAATTAAGTTAGTAATCTCGTAACAGCACAATTGATTTAAGTAAAAAGGCACTTGTCATGCAAATTACATAACAATTTTCTAAAACGTTTGTCACAATACCAGCTAACAGTTTCAACACATTCCAGAAAGAGCATCATTATAAGAAGGGGTGGTTATTTACTATACAAGGCAAAACACCGACTGAACACTCAATACAAGTATGAAAAATCTAGTGAGAGCGGTACATCACCCTCATTCACAGCCATTGACCATGAAACAAGATGGGAAGATGAGAAAGACTTGTATCCCCAGGGGAGGGGCAACGGGAGGCCAGTGGCATTTTCTCCCATATTCTGCTTCCCTTCATCTTGGCCTCAGCAAAGTCTGGCACTCATCCAAAGTATGTAGAGCTAGTCCAATTGTTTGTTAGAAGCAGCACCCAATTCAATGTATCCCTTTCTGAAAATCCAGATATGGGCCAGATATAACATTCCATGTATGGGACAGATATGGATTTGATATCTGGCCCATATCTGCATCAGATCTGAAATTGATGTCTGGCCAGATTAAAAAAGTTGACAGATTTGAGTCAGAACTTAATATGCGCCACATATCAGCCATAATTTTTTTTTTTTATCTGGCTCAGACGTTTCCAGGCCCAGACCAAATTTATCTGGACCAGATCTGGCCTAAGATTTATTTCCACATTACTGATTGCAAAATGTCCTTCAATTGAATCCAGAGCCAAAAATTAATATATAAAAGGAAACACGTTTTAAGTTACTGCCAACTGATTTCAATTTCTTTCTTCAGAAAGGAAACGTTTGCATTGTGTAACTTAATCTATTTGTAACTCTCAGACAGATAAAAAGGAGACAGAAAGAGATTTTATTAAAAACAATAATTGAATTGGATGAGTCTGTATCCAAACTCTCCCGTTTTCTTCTAAGCGAACAGTGTTTTGTATGCATGTTACAGTAATCTTGCACTGAAACGTCTATCGCCATAAATTTATTCGCGACAAAAGCAGCAGAATATAAAGAGAAAGAAAATTTTCACGCATACCTGTAGTACCATTAAATGTGCCGAGATAAGTAAGTGTGTAGTTATCATCTTCGTTTGCGATGCGAAACATATCATAGGTAGCATAAAACGGTGACCCAAGGATGTCCACAAGATCGATACGGAGCTCATAGTCTGCTTGATTCGTCAAACTAAATAACTTGTCATTTCCAAGCCAAAATTCATGATCAAGAAAGCCAAAGCCCTGTTTGTAATCCTCCCAGTCGTTGTAGAAGTCAACAGAGCCATTTACACGTCTTTGGAATACCTATGTGAAAAAAATTTAAGAAATATTTAATACTCGTTGGTGAATGGTATCGTACTTCGTCTGTAAAGGAAGATGAAATGCACTTTACCAGCCACCTGTGGTAACCATTTTTGCCACAACAACCACATTTGTCACACCAACCACTTTTGTCACAAAGGAGGTCACGAGTTTTGCCACAACAGTCGCCCACTTTTGTCACAATTTTACATGTCACCACTTTTGTTACACCCAGCATTTGAGTTGGGATGATAAGTATTTTTACGTTAAACTTATACTCACTGACTTTGCGATTTCAGCCAACATTTGGTGAATATGGAAAATACGTAAGAGAGGTTTCTTTGAAAAATTATTTCAAAACAGCATAAACAATCCAAAAGCTGATCTGTCTGTTAGGGGCAGAGACCAGGGAATTGTTCCGAACCGGTAAATTATCCCACATTTTCGGTTTGAAAAACCGAATGAGGAATGGGGGAGAGGAAATGGGCTAAGGAAAAGTGAAAGGGGGAGAGAACATGTTATAGAAGTTACTAGAGAGCACCGAAAAGAAAGGGGTTAGGGAATGAAGAGCACTTGAGAGTCTGGAAAACTAAGGGTAAAGGAAATGTGTTGATGTTGTCCTCGTTGGGAATGTATGCTGTCAATCTACACGGTAAACTTTTCAGAGGACAGTGAAGCAAAAAAGCTTTCTACCAATTTTCGTTACTTGATAAACATAAATGTGATATTATACATTCTTGGCAAATAAAGACAAATGGTGATTGGTACAGTCCGTGGTTTGCTGAATGCATGGCAAGCAGCTTGCATACAATCGTGTGTGGTGATGGCCTTGAGGAATTTAAACCTTAGTACCCCGGCTCAAACTAGGCTACTGTAGATTTTGTATGGGAGGAGCGGTAGAGAGGTTCTTTCTTAATAGTAAAACGGGCTAGATGTAAACTGAAGTAGAGAAAATTTTTGTTTGGACACTGGAGCAAGATTGTTTACCCTTAATCATTGCAGGTGAGTGCAGTGAAAATATTCTCGCTCTGTGCAACACAATAAATAACGTGTGCATTGTATCCACATGCAACGTTTGATGTTTATAGCAATGGTATCAGTGTTTCCTTCGACTACGCCCAACTTTATTACTTTTACCGTAAACCAGTTTCAACACAATCTGCTCCTTGACGTAGCAGTTGCCTTTGATGTCGAGGAATGAATGACCCTCGTGGCAGCGTTACTCTGACTAGGATGGCCAGTTACCATATGTCCGGAGTAACTGGCATTCTACAATTCGCACGTGCGCGCGAAGTAAGCTGATATTATGTTGACTGAACCAGTAGAATTTATACGGAATAGACTAATAGTTTTATTGCTGCAAAGTGTGAGTCATTGCATGAAATTGCGATGAACAAGGGAAATCGTTTTGAAAAAACAGCTGACATTGTTTGAGAAGCATGACGGAAAGTTTGCATTAGTAACATACCATATACTTATAACCGATCGTCCTTGGGGGTGCGTTCCTTTATGTTACCCACGTGCACCTTCCTAACAAGGGCTCTCAAAGAAATTGGGGAATTCTCTGATGGGGACACCATGACCCTTGTTACCATCCTGTGCCACCACTGGTTACATGGTGGTATACAAATATTTACATGTCAGTATTTAATGAATTTGCAATATTGAATTGTCGAGCAGGCCAGATCATTGTTTTCCTTAAGTTGCACCCGGCATGCGGGCCGAAGGTTTTCAATACTACATAGACGAACTGGTAGTTTTCGATTTAAGGTATATCCAATAAAACTTTAAGTAACCATCCAACAAATAACAGCATATTAAGCATATATTGGCAAAGGAATCTCTCCTAAGGCATAATCCCTTTTTTATTACTGGTTTCATCAACAAATGAAAGCTGCACTTGACCTTTCTGCTTTCGTACATAGAAGGAAAGGAGCGACAATATCACGCAGGAAGTGTGGGAGAAAATTTTCAGTTTTTGCTCTTTATATGTATGTACAGGAACAAATTGTGAATGCAATGAAAAATAATAGTAGTGTTTTGCACGCAATATGAATTACACTATAACTATCTGAGAGAGCGGGGGCAAAAAGGGTGTTCGCCCCGTACTCTCAAGAGCTTGAGCCGCGGCCTCCGCGACCCCCTTCTCCTATGCCTATGAATGAATGTGAAAATAAACAAAAACATAATGAAATTAAAATAATAAAATTAAAATAATGAACGGGTTTAAAATGAAAGAAATGCCTGTGCAAAACTTTGCCCTTAAAGTTTTACGTGTCCAACAAGAACATAACCCCCAAAACAGAAGTTTTGTTTTTCTAGTTCCTTTCAATGTACTTGGGAGAAGGAATCACTCGATTTGGTTTAATTTAAAGATATTTGGACAGATAACATTACCGTACAACAGGGTTTCTAACCCTTCACAATGACACTGACAATTCTCAAGACGAACTCACCGTCCATCCTCCACCATTTTCCATGTTACAGAATACTTCAAACGCAGGCCCAATCCAGTTACTTGGTTGAATGGTGTAAATACCACTGTCATTATAGCCGGTGTTAAATATGTCATAGCAATCTTTCGCCAAAGTACAGTTCTTGCCATTGCCAACAAACCCATTGTTACAGTAACACCGACGTACATTGTGTCTTTCTTCACAAGATGCGTTAGGACTGCAGCGATAGTCGTCGTCACAGACCAATTCCTTCTCTCTGCAATCACAACGTCTCGAGCAATCAGGTGCCACGAAGAAATCCTGCTTCTATGGAAAAAGTTTACACATACTGGATGATAAATCTCAAAACGATTAGTTCATAAAACTAGTTGCTCAGGCATGGACTATATATTCAGCCCCTTCCTTCTCAGGCTCTTCCGATTTTTGTCACGTGATTGAAAATAACTTTTCGCATTGGTTGCTTTTTTGAATGAAACTTGTAGAAGCCGAGGTAAGCGAAAGACAAGAAATGTACTGCCAGTTTTCCAAGATGAACTTGCAGGTCTATTTGACAATAATTACATGGTGAAATGGACATTTTAACTTTCTATGGCGTATGTGATCTTGGCTGCTTATGAAGAAGTGGCGAGCATTACCTAACTTATACAGACAGTGTTTAGTATTCAGAGTTGAGGCATGCAGACACCCATGTTCAATGCAGCACCTTCGAAGTAAGTTGGTATCAAGAATGGGTTAATCTGGAGAGGACAAGTGTTTCGTAGTCTGGATTAAATGTTTTGAGGCACTTTCCTCGAAGTCATTACGATGTAGGCTGAAGAGATTTAGGCAAATTAGACAATAAGATTTTATTTGATAACCACTGCGTCAAATATCTACTCTGTTTATTTTCCTGTTGTAGTGCTGTACGTACTAAGACCAATTGGTATGACAATTTAGTGCACATAGATGTTATTGTACTAAGTAGCTGTTTGGTTTCACATGACAAGTGGCGATGGATGAAAAAAGAATTAACCCAATTTCCGGTATGATGATGCTATATGAGCTAAGTCTTAATTTTTGGCTGGTTCCTCCACTTTTCGTCCTCTATCCTTTGACCACAGAACCTAATATTAATAGACCGAGGATTACGTGACAAAATGTGTCGCCACCATCCACTACCTTCATAAGCTTATTGTGTGTATTTGCTCAACTAGTTCACACACAAGCTAACCGGCAAGCAGTGACTAGGGGAATTTTGAGAGACGAAACTTGGGATATTCTCGAAAAATTTAAAATTCACTGACAACCAAAAATCGAAATGAACAATTTGCATATGTTCTTAGTCTTGATGAATTTCTTGCGAAACTTTGCAGAGTCATCTTCAAAATACGATATGACTATAGTGATCAGTTTAATTACAGTAGGCTGGTCTTAACCTATACTGAGTAGGTTTAGGGTAACATGATAGTAACGCAAGTAAGGTGTACCGCAGAGCTACTACGCATGCTACATGAGCTCACCAAGATGGTCGCCTGGAGGAGAAACTCTACGGATACTCTTTTTGATTCTTTGCCGAAGGCAGGCAATGAATCTATGCGTTGGTGATGTCGTGTGTATGTACGTGTGTATGTGACCCTTAGCTTGTAAACATGATATCTCAAGATAGCGACGACGGACACTTTTCATATTTGGTATATAGATTTGTCATGTTAAGAGAAAGAACCACATTATTTTTGGTGGAGGTCAGAGGTCATTTGAGGTCACCAGAGGTTAAACTGAGAAAACTTTGAAAACACGATATCTCAAGACAGCAATAAATGACACTTCTCATATTTTGTATATAGATTTTTCATGGTAAGAGAAAGAACCCTATTGTTTTTAGTAGAGGTCAAAGGTAAACTGCGAAAACCTCGCAACTGGCTTGTAAACACGATATCTCAAGTTAGCAAGATCAGACACTTTCTCTATTTGGTATATAGATTTTTCATGTTGAGAGAAAGATGCGTATTGTTTTTGGTGGAGGTCAAAGGTCATAAGAGGTCACCAGAGGTAAAAAACCGAAAAGCTTGTAAACATGATATACCAAGATAGCAATGACTTACACTGGTGATATTTGGTATATGGATTTGTCATGATGTAAGAAATAACACTGCTGTCTTTGGTGGTGGTCAAAGGTCATCTTAGGTCAACGAAGGTTAAACGGCGAAAACCTTATTAATGGTTTGTAAACATAATATTTCAACATAGCAATGACAGACACTTTTCATATTTGGTATGTAGCTTAATCATGTTGAGAAAGAACCATATTATTTTTGATGGAGGTCAAAGGTTACCTGGGGTCGACGGGGTCAAAACACTGAAAACTTTGTTAACACAAAATCTCCAGATAGGAAGCTTGGATAGATTTCATACGAGGTGCGTGGATGCCTTATGGTCCGAGGGAGAACCTTTGGTTTTTGGTGGAGGCCAAAGGTCATCTGGGGTCACCAGAGTTCAAACACTGAAACCTTGTTAACACGATATCTCAAGGTAGGAAGCTTGGATAGTTTTCACACTTGATATGTAAATGCCTTATAGTGAGAAAAAGAACCAAATTGTCTTTGGTGTAGGTCAAAGGTCATCTGGGGTCACCGGAGGTCAAATTCTGAGAACCTTAAGACGATTTGTCAGGGTAGGAAGCTTGGAAAGATTTCATACTTGGTACGTGAATGCTTGTGGTGCGAGGAAGAACCTTTTGTTTTTGGTGGAGGCCAAAGGTCATCTGGGGTCACCAGAGGTAAAAAGCAAAATTTCCCAAGAATTCCCAAGATTGTCATATTGGTCACCAGAGGTCAAAAATCAAAATTTCCCAAAAGATCCAAAGATCGTCATCTGGGGTGACTAAACGTCAAAAAGCAAGAATTCCCAAGATCGTCATCTAGGGTCACTAAAATAAATTTGAGGGATAAACCTCAGTGCAACAAAACATCCCCATTTGGCAAGGAATCACTAAGCCTTTTGGCTTTCTGGTTTAGTATGTATGTATGTATGTATGTATGTATGTATGTGCGTATGTGCGTATGTGCGTATGTGCGTATGTACGTATGTACGTACGTACGTACGTACGTATGGACGGATGGATGGAATGACATACATAACTAGGCCCACCCTTATTCCAGCCTACTGACTATTTTAGTTAGCAGCTAATGAATAAAGAGTTACAAAAATACAAGCTTAGGACTATAAGCTGCACTCGACACCAGTTTATATGTACAGCTAGTAAGATATCTCTGAAACTTTAAAGAGGTGTATCTTAGACAAGAGAAAATATTCAACTAATTTCAAACGGATTCTTCATTTGTGGATCAAATTTCATCAGTGTGGAGTGACACAGCTTCTTCCCTACATGTCTTTATACCTATAATGTCTTGTTTCCGACGCAAGACCTGCGATCTATCCGCACCACTCGTATGCACTTGGTTAAATCATAGCATTCCGCAGTGTGCCATCATTATGAAACCCAGTGTGCAAGACAAGCTTACCATCACCAAGGCTCCCCACCCTAAAAACTGATGAACATGAATATGACTGGCTGTTACTGCAAATGAGGCTATCACACAACTGGGAAAGTTCGTGGATTTACACGTTTGGGCCGTACTGGAACAAATTAGACTCCATTTGCAAATATACCGAAATGAATGGTTTATTTGAATGGTTCCTAAGGGGGTGGTATCGCCCTCTGATGGGCGTTTTCGCAGCTCAGATGCCATAAGAGTCAAAGAAGCGGCAGGGAGCGGTTGGAAAAATGAGAAACTAAATTGTATCGAGGCTTAAAAATATACATCAATGACGGCATGGTGGCAGAATAAGAAGCTAAGGTACGACTAATTGTGTTAAAAGTCGATTCCAGTTGAAAATTTCCCGGTCTCTGAAGATGTATATCTCGGTCTCGGAAGGGGAGTCGCGGTCTCGGATATTGAGCTTTGGACTTCAGTATTGTTTCATGCAAATGGACCTAAAAGTAACAGTCGTTTCGCAGCCGTGTATGATGTAACAATAATTTGGTTGAGTACCTAAGCTACAGACCAGATAAAATTTTGCAAGTGACTGTCCATCTAGGGAGTTCAGCTCATGGGAGATTGCTCCTGCGGGGAAAGAAAGCTTTTCGTGGGTCGGCGATATTGAAATAATGAGAGATGTTAAAATGTTGCTTTTGCTTTTTAGCCTTTGGTATGAGGAAGTCTGCTCTATTAAACTACACTGTACTTATACTCACTCTTTTCCTTGAAGACTAGTAACTTACTAGGTAAAATGGATTTGTGGCAACAGGGGTCAAATTAATCATCTGTATTAGCTTGCAGGAAACGACTTAAAGGTTGTGACAAACTTGTAACCAGAGATTATCCGAATCGCTTACAAAATCTGCCAGAATCATTAATTATGTTTTGAAGCAATAATTTTGTTATTTCATTCATTAGAGAGCAGGAAAGTCAGGGCTGTTATTAGTTACTGATAACTCACCACATGTAATTCAAAACTAAGGTTCATGAGACTGATTTAAGTTGTTTTCACGTTTGATGATCCCCAGCTACGTAAATACTACCCTATTCCTGTTACTATTTACAATTTAATGTGTATAATGAAGACATAATGGCCCAAACTTTGATAAACGGGTTGTAACCGGTTCGTTTCATTTATCAAACAATGGAAAAAGTATGTGTTAAAGGGGTTGTACTGGTACCCGTAACCACAGATCAATGGTTCCCAACGGGGAGATATCGCCCCTGGGTTGTTTTTGCAACTAAGGGGGGGGGGGGTTTGATGAGAGCCAAGGGACGGTAGTTGAGGCATTTGAAAAGATGAGACCATACCATATTGAAACGGGCTGAAATAGACACCAAATATTTTCCTGTAGCAGATGGTAGAAATTTCTCTTCATTATTGAGACATTGTTACTACATTTCTTTGCAGCAAGCCATACCTAGCCCCATACATCCTTATGTTTACGTCCGTAGATTTGGAGGCTAGCGCCATAGCTGACCCATGCACTTGTTTTGTCACCCAGCCATCCTCAAGTCGTAAACTACTTTAATGGATATTTAAAATAGATGATTTCAGCTGGAAACTTAGCCCAACCGCTGTATGCGTGTATGCACTCACCAGGATATCCTTGGCGGGGCGCGGGGCGGCTCGCACGTCTTTCCTCCCTCACGCGCGGCTCGAAACTGCGAGTAGCTACCCGAAAATTCGGCCACTGCAACGAGAAGTCACGCGCGGCTGCACGTGCTGGCACGGCACCGCAGCCCGCCCTCAACAGCCACGTCTGATCGCCGAGATTCCTGGCAGCTCCGCGGCTGGGCAATTCCAGTGTTTTCACTACCGGGACATTTCTCGTGTCCCGGTAAGAAGCGAGGGTGCGTATGGGTGTATGTATGTATGTATGTATGTATGTATGTATGTATGTATGTATGTATGTATGTATGTATGTATGTATGTATGTATGTATGTATGTATGTATGTATGCATGTATGTATGTATGCATGTATGTAAGTTAGTATGTGTGTATGTATGCATGTATGTATGTATGTATGTATGTATGGATGGATGGATGGATGGTTTGGTGGATGGATGGATGGATGGATGGATGGATGCATGTCTGTAAGTATATTTGTATGTGTGTGTTCATTCGTGTTTTTATGACGTTTGGCTTGTAAGTACGATATCTCAAGATAGCAATGATGTATAATTTTCATTCTTGGAATAAAGATTTATCTTATAAAGGAAAGATCCCTGCAGTTTTTGGTGGAAGTCAAAGGCCATGTTAGGTCACCAAAGCTAAAAATCCGAAAACCTTTGCAACACAATATCTCTAGGTAGGAAGCATGGATGCTTTCGTACTTGGCATGTGGATGTGTTATAGTCAGAAGCTGAATCTCATTGGTTTGGTAGAGGTCAAATATTATCTGAGGTCTCGGAGTTGGTAATAAGAAGTTCTCAACACTCTTGTAAACACGATATCTCAAGATAGCAATGATGGAAAATTTTTATACTTTGTTTATATCATATTGAGAGGAAACGTATTATTTTTAGTGGAGGTCAGAGCTCATTTGAGGTCGTCAGAGGTCAAAAACCGAAAACCTTAAAAAACCCGATATTTTAAGACAGGGATGATGGATACTTTTCATACTTGGCATATAGATGACTTGCTTTAAGAGAGAGGGAACCATATGGGTTTATTGGAGGTTCGAATGTCATATGAAGGCATCAGAGGTAAAACTACGAAAACCTCGTAAACTAAATCAAGTGAGCGATACCTTAAAATTGTGTCCGGCGTTTTCTGACCAACTAAAAGTAAGGGCTGAATTCTTCTACGATTCCAAAGATAAAGTTATAGGGAACAACATTTATTTTTTCCCAAGCATGACAGCAAAATTAATAATTCGAAACTGAATTACCTTATTATGAACACGTGTAAAGGGTGCTGTGACTATAGAATGACTAGAAATACGGTACGCTTAACGAGTTCATTGATGGCGTAGTGGGTTAGTGCTTGGTTTCTCACGCAGACGGCCCCGGTTTGAATCCCATATAAGACACATTATTTCTTCGTTTTTTATTATTCACTCTTTGGTGAGGTTCAAAGGTCATGTGAGGTCAGCAGAGGTCAAATTTGAGGGAAGAAGCTCAGTGTGAAAAGCACCCCCTTTTGGCAGCTAATTACTAAGCCTTTTGACTTTCTGGTTAAATAGTATATGTATAATAAGTTAAACTTACAGATAGCATCATTTTGTATTTGAACACTTGTATTAACCAATGTAAACAAATATTATTCCCATAATTTGAAGATTTGTCCTAAACAGACCTCCTTAAATATACCATTCGAAATTCTTTCCCTCTTTTTTGTTTTGGTACTGAAAACAAGCCTGTACCATGAAGCAAAGTAGAGATAAAAATTCTGGGGGTGGGGGGGTGGGGAGGAGTTGTAGCTCGCCGGTTCCAACCAGGACCCCCCCCCCCTTGGGACTTCACCCAGCGCTACAGACCTGTTAATAATCTTTACATTTACTTGAGAGGCAATCTTAGGGAGTAATATGAGAATGAGTTTATCATGCAAACTTTGATATGGTATGAAAAACGAGGAGTCAACTATGGATATTTAGCGACTAAGGGGAAAAGTCTGAAAAGCTCATGAGGTGCATCGGCAAGATATTTTTGAAACAAAGTAACGTATCAGCTCTACATATCTAATGTGCGTAGCAAAGTATACTGACTGAAAAAAGTCTGATGAAGACTATCAAAGCTTTAGCTTAATTGACCTACCATTCCCTTATACTTACAGAACTCGAAGGGCAGAAGAACTTGGTGATGTTATCTGCAAAAAAGGATAAAATTATTAGATTTTTTTCAATATGTCATTTGCATGTGAAATGCTCTCCATGGCTAAAAGTAAATACCTTCTGTTCCACTGTAGTCGCCTACTCTTGTCAACTTGTATTCGCCGAACTCATCACTTATACGAAAACTGTTGTACGCGACATAGAAAGACAAGCCATCGGTGCTTGTTACGTCAATACGAAGTTCATAAGACTTCTGGTTTGTAAGAAAAGATAGTTTATCGTTGCCGATCCAGAACTCTTCAGATAGGAAACCGAATCCAGATTTAATTTCTGTCCAGTTACGGTTGAAATGAAGGAGACCATTTTGAAAGCGATATATAACCTAGCAAATGCAAAGCACATAAAGTAAGAAAAAGTAAAAGTAGCAATGTGCCCAACATAGGAAAATGCATCTTGATTTACATTAACTTTTGGAAGCAATAATCCTGAGCCACAAAAACGAAACTTTTTAAGCTTGCTAAACAACTAGGTGGCTTGAGAAACTTTCTCCACATCAGTATAAGAATCACCTGCGATTGGTTCTTAAAATTGATTTTGTAGCTATAATATATTTAGAACAGAAGAATGCCACAACACAACTAGCTTATATTTCTACCTACCGTCCACCCTCCAGAATCTATTGTGTTATCACAGTAGACTTCAAAAGGTTCCAATCCGTCTGGTTTTATCAGATATATACCATTCAGATTATCTGTGGAACACTGATTTCTAGCCTCGGTGCAGTCTCTCGGGTATTCCGATGTTTGGTAGAAGAAATACACGGAACCTAAGAAAAGAAAAATGCATCATTTAAATGAGCTAATGATTGTCTTGCATTTACCTTCACTCTCTGAAAGTATGGTCAGCTTTACCCTCTCATAGAGAAAATAGAACGCGTGTCCCTTTACATACTGCACTTTTCAACTGGAACTACAAAACGCCTGCGGAAGCACACGTACGTTTGAGAAATCTGCATTCAATCCCAGTCTTCCGTAGCTGTATTCTCAATAATTATGTAGTTCCTAAAAACCGATTATTGAATCAGAAAGCCCAAAGGCTTAGTGATTCCTTACTGAAAGAATAATGCTTTGTTGCATTGAGGTTTATTGCTCATTCTTGAGATATCATGGTTTGCGACGTTTTTGTAATTTAACCTTTGGTGATCTAACATACCTCTTGAACTCCACCAAACACTGAATAACAAAACATAGAAGGTAGTGCCTTGAAGGGGATTCGAACTTGGGCGGTCTGTGTGAGAAACCGAGCACTTTATACAACACCAACGACAAACTCGTTATACATGTGGTATTTCTAATCATCGTTTAGTCGCAGCATCCTTCACAAGTGTCCATAAATAGGTATTTAGAATAATAATTAGCCATTACTGTAATGTTATGCTTTGAAAAAGTATATGTTGTTCTCTATAATTTTATCTTTGGAATAGTACAAAAAATTCAACCCTTTCTTTTCGGTGTTCACGAAACGACAAGGATCGGCGGTAGCACTTTCTGTCTATTTCGTGTACAAGGTTTTCATAGTTTAAACTTTGGTGACCCCAGATAACCTTTGACCTCCTACAAAACGCATAGGGTTTTCTCTTGCTTAAAATGACAAATCTATATACCATGTATGAAAAATATCCATCATACCTGTTTTGAAATATGGTGTTTTTAAGGTTTTTGGTTTTTAAACCCTGTTGACGTCAACCAAGGAGGTGATATCACCTTCCTGCTTAAACTGACCTTTGAACTACACTGAAAATAATGGCGTTTGTTTTCTCAATATGATAAATGTATATACCAAGTATGAAGTGTCCATCGTTGCTCTCTAGAGATACCGTGTTAACAAGCAATTTTTAAGGATTCCGTATTTTCAAATCCGGTGACCTCAGATAACCTTTGACCTCTGCTGGAAGTCATAGATCCTAGAAACAGTAGGGTCTATTTTCTTACTTTTATTATGATAATTTTAATAAAGCACATTACAAACCGAAAGTTATCTAATGCTCTACACAGACACATAAAAGAAATATTATAAATGTGAGTGTAAAAATCAAACACTAAGAAAAACAAACACAACGTAAGTAACATTTCTGACTATGACGTATCCACTTGCCGAGTATCAAAAGTATCAAAGCTTTCTTTCTACAGATATCGTGTTTACAAGGTTTTCGGTTTATGATCTTTGATAAACTGACATGAACTTTGTCTTCCACCAAGAACAATAGGGATATTTCTCTTAGTATGGTAACTCCACATCCCAAGTATGAGAAACATCCATCATTGCTATCTTGAAATGTACTGCTTACAAACCGATCGTTACAAACACACATACATACACTGGTCAGTGAGATTGTATAAATCCTTTACTTCTTCGCCAAGGAATAAAAAGAGGATAAATCGCTTTCCAGACTACATAGTAATTAAAGGTTATTGAAGAACATTGTAAAGAAAGCTTTACAACGCTAAAAAGTATAGTTACGTACCTACATTTTCTTCGGAACCTCCCCTTTTCTGAAAAGAAAAAAGATCGGTAAATATACATAGGTTAATTGCATAGTACAAATTTTAATCTGTGCCTGATGGCATTTCCATATAGAATCGGATTAGTAACTGCTTAGAACGTGACATATATTCAGTATTGCGTAGAATAAAGTTCTTTAGACACTCCGTATATATTGCTATCGAATATCTGTAAACGGGGGTTAAGGGCAAATTTAACCTGTGGTGCTACATAGGAAAACTATATATTCTCTTTGAAGGATAAGTTTAATCACTAAACTCGTTCGGTAAATACTTTCAGTCCAAAGTTTACTACAAAACAGGGTTGTTCACTTAGACAATTTTTAATTCAAAGTAAACCTAAAACGTAGCGGTCAATGAACTCATCAGCAAGGAATTGCTTTGCAGAACGTTAAAAGAAAAAGAAGAACCTCCCACCTTTATCAACAGATTCTCGTGTGTAGTAACAAGGAAATTTGTCGGATGATGCTAGTACGTTGCTAAGTACAAACTTTTGAGCATTCTGAAGTTGACTTATATCACATTTTATTCACAAAGTACATTTCTTTTATTATTTACCTGTAAACCGATAATTTAACTCTCGGATACGAAACTCATTTTCTCGCAAGAATCCAATTTCTTGTTTCCGTTAACCTATGCAACAATTCGTTATGCAGATTTGATAACAGTATTTCTAAAGTGAAAATATACTACATAGCCTTAATGTATTTTTAAGAAAGTATGTATGAATGCATTTTGAAATAACTCTGTTATCATTTTCAAACTGAAAATTATCTCGATATTTGAGTTGATCTACTAAAGTACAACATCAAAAGAAGAAAACGGCGAGACGATATAGGCAAACTTGCTTTTATTAATGACTATTTTATTACAGTCCCTCTTCAAAAACATTTAGATTATAACTTTGCTGCAGAATAATACATTAAAACATTTCAGTACCCTCTAGAGAACACAAGCCCGTTTTCAGGGAAGAAAAAACTCAGAATTTAAGGCAGTGATTATAAGAATGGGTATTAAAGTCCTTGATTATGTTTTGTACTTTGTTGAAAAATGCATACGGGTCATTATTAGGGCCGTAAAGAACAAAAAGTATATGAACTCATCATGACACGTTTCAATAGCAACGCGATTAAATTACCATCAGAATGAGTTTGAGTAATTGTATGTTAAAATTGTCATTGAAAGGCATGGTAATACCCCTGAAGTTACTGGTCCCTGGTGCAATAAAACAATCTCCACCCCACTTCGTGGAAACTGTAACTATCATGTTGGAATATCAATGCCCATCTTAAAGGCGGTATATACGACTGCCTATAGCTTTTAAATAATGAAAACGTTTCTTTTTTATCTAAACTGTGGAGTCCCCTACAATTTAAACATGAAAAATGTTATTTCACTAGATATTTCAATATTATTTATTCATTTACCGCCTTCTTTACCACAGATTAAAGTGCCTTCCTCCCCATTGAACTGTTGAAGACCTGAATATGCTCAAATGTTTCGTACATGAAGCTGTGCTGAAGGTGGAAATCCACGCGGAAATGTTTTAAAAGAAAACTGATCAATCTTTATCCAAAATAAGTTAAATTAAATTATAGACAAACGCAATAACTTACCAATACTTGACTCAAAACACTCTTTGACGTCCAGAACAAATGGAAAAATAACAGAAAACATGTACGATGAAGAAATCGTGACATTTTGTTGTCTTTCGTTGTGTAGTGCTCTTCGCCTCACGTTGCAACAGGATGTACTACCTCAACTGATCTGTTAATTATACCTGACGTAAGTCTTAGTGCATAATGTGATTGACTGCGGGACAGACAAAGTTCCACAACTGTTTTTGGGCTGATACAAATATTGTGTATTCTTCCCAAGTATCAACATATAACAAATTCTCGTTACAATACTTGTTACTATTACTACCAATTCTATCGATTATACTGTCAAGACGAAAGGAAATAAAAATTACGGTTACACCAAGTCAAAAGAGAAATCTTAAATAAATAATGTAAATATAAAAGTTGCTTGTGTCCTCGAAACAACAGTTTTAAAGCAGTGATCAGGAAACAAGAATTAATATTAGCAATATTAACAAAAAATATCTTTACATCTTTATTTGCTATTACCATAGGATGGATTGATTTATAAGAAATGATATTTCTCAAATTGAAGTAATTTGGTATGCTATGCAAGCCACTGAAGCATGGGTAGAGTCAAGACTTACACTTTTTGTATATATATATATATATATATATATATATATATATATATATATATATATATATATATATATACATATATAAACATACCGGTGCTGTGGTTGAGTGGATAAAGGCGGTGGCATTTGAAGCGATGAAGCTTAGTAACTGGCAAGAGCGGTGATTTGTTCTCAATATCGGGGGCGGGGGTCATGCCCAGATTTTTCAATAACTTACTGTGTGAAAAATCAAAGTCAATGGGCGATTTCTCAAATACTGGGGGCCCATGGCAACCGGGAGGTTCTGGATTCGATCTCTGGCCGGGGCAAAGTTAGGTGGGTTTTTCATCCAAGAGAAATCAGCATTTTTTAATTCAATTCAATTCAACTTTATTTCGGCCGTTCTTAGAATACAATTAAATTTCAAGATCACTGGAACAATAAGCGGTTCGGAAAAAAAAGAAAAGAAAGAGAGAAGAAGCCAAGGACATTACACAGAAAGCTACTTAAAGCTTGTGGATGGTGAATCCCCTTTAAATAATACATAATGAGGTCAAAATAATCACATAAGGCAACATAAACAAAACATTCAAAACACGAGTAAGAATAAACTATATGTAAAAAGAAAACAACAACAAAAATCATTTACTAGGTAATAGAGGACATCTCGGCTAGAGACAGTTAATATGTGGATACTTATTTATAATGAATTAGTAGGTACAATTTGTAACGTCGTTTAAATGTAGGAAGGGTGGGAGAGTTTCTTATTTCCCATCTGAACTGCCCTTTGAAAAGAAACCAAATTTGACATAAATTGTTGAGTTGGCTGCCAGGCTGCCACCCGACGTGAAGTTGTAATTCATGAACCATAGGCTTCCTACACTTTCTTGGTCGCTAAGCGTCGTAAAACAACTGCCCTTCAAGACCGTGAATATATATATATATATATATATATATATATATATATATATATATATATACACACATATATATATATATATATATATATATATATATTATAAATGAGTCGAATCAACGCTACAGTCGCATAAGACCTGAGGCCATTTTACATTTAAAGGAGCTGAGTAGCCGCCAAAATAGAATAAATTCTCGGACCGCCGACTTCGTTACGTCACATCCGGTTATGGTTCTTGGTTTATCGATTCGATCCGATCCCGATACTTATCAAAGACATGTATGCAGTGTGTCTGGTGTAACAGTACACTTGTTACTGTCTTTAACAGTACTAACGTTAGCCTAACTTAGGCTAGCGTTAGGGCCCAGGTCTACCACGAAAAACAAACTCATTGATCGAAAAAAACAGTTTCAATACCTGCAAAATCCACAATGTTGTTCATGAACCTCCTGCAGATGATGCGCGAAATAGGCGTGCCTTGCCACTAGTAACGCTAATATACTACATACATACGTACGTGTGTACTACATGCCTGGGTAGATGCATCGATTAGAACCAATACAAGTGGAAACGATTCAAAATTACCGATGCCAGAAGAAAAAGTAACGAACTAGAAATTCAAAAAACAAATCGTAAAATATCTTGCAAGTGTAAAATCAAATAACCCAAGAAATAGTATAGGAACGTTATTGCAAAATTACTTTGCAAAATTATTTTAAATGAGAATATAAAACGCATCAGGATTAATAATTTTAAAATTAGCCCAGCACAGATAGTAATCATCTCGTTTGGTATGATGTATTTATTTTGGAAGTACGCCACTACTAAGCTCCTTTAACATTGGCACTTACCTTATACTGAGAGAGGTTCTTTTTTTATATATGAATAGAAGCCTCAAGCAGGATTGAACCAGCGACCTCCTGCACACAGAGCGGATGCTCTGACCACTGAGCTATTGAGGATATTAAGAACGCGGTCAACTGAGCTTAAGTACTGGCGAGTCAAGCTTTCCATTATATCGTCATAGGAGTGCGTCCCGTGTTATATTAAGTAGGTAGAGAGACGTAGCGACGTCATATGAATAAGGCTAATCAACGCTATATTAAATTTGCGCATAGAACCTTAGGCCATTTAACCAGTCTAAGATAGGCACTTACCTTATACTGAAAGAGGTTTGTTTTTCAAAAGCAAGGCAATTTAAAGGTAAAAAAGATGCACAACGTTAGAAGAGATATACTCTCCTTGGTCACGTGCAGAGAACAAACGGCAGTGGAGACCACAAGCCCGCTACTAGATAAGGTGTTGTCCGTCTTCTAAGACTAGCGTTTCTCGCTTTAATACCAGGAGTCAGGGTGTGCAGCCGGTAAATCCATCTCAACTAGATCTCTTCTCTGGTTGTCTTGTTATTGTTACGAATCTTCTCAATCCCTATTGATTCGAAATTTTTTCACACCTAAAAATGTTTGCAAACAGAAGTTAGACCCTTTTAAACTCCCTTCTAAGAAATCTGAAACTCAATAAGGACAAATGGATTTGGACCAAAGGAAGTTCCATTTATTGGCCATCTCATCAGCAACGAAGGACTCAAACCTGACCCAACTAAGGTGCAAGCAGCATTGCACACATGTGGCCGGTGTGCAACGTTACATTGGATTCATCACATACCTTAGTAAGTTTCTTCCAAAGCTAAGTGAAATATGTCAACCACCCAGAAGGGAAACCAGTTATTCTGGACGGATGTCCATGACAAGGCCTGCACAGAGATCAAAGAGCTGGTCAGCACGTATCCAGTTCTTCAGTAGTATAATCCAGAGAAAGAACTAGTAGTTCAAACAGATGCTTCAGAGATGGGCCTTGTAGCCGCACTTTTACAAGAAGGACAACCAGTCGCATTTTCGAGGAGGGCACTTACAGAAACAGAAACAAGATGCGCACAGATCGAGAAAGAGATGTTGGCTGTTATCTTCGGTCTGGAGAGTTTTCACCAATACACATATGGCCGACCTGTTGCTGTACACACAGACCACAAACCGTTAGAAATAATGGTCACAAAACCTCTACACAAAGCACCAAAACGTCTACAGAGAATGTTACTTCGTCTTCAGAACTACGACATACAAATTTCCTACAAGCCAGGAAATACATTGTACTTGGCAGACACATTGAGTCGGCATACATTCCAAACAAAAATTCACAAACAATTGCCTCGGAAATAGAAACCATTACCATGGTAACACAATTGCGCATCCCAGAACTAAGGAGAAATGACATTAAACTGCACACAAACAACGACATCACACTTCTAGTCGGGTAGATATAGGGTTTGACCCTAAAAAATTCCTACAAGTGAGTTTTATGCAGTTTGGTATTAGTTGAGGTGTATAATGTATCCAGGACAAAATCCACCAAAATCCACCAATGGAAAGGACCGAAATTAGGTCAAATCCAAAATGGCGGCTTTTTAAACCCTTTTTTTCTTCTTAATGTCAAAAAGGTGTATGTAATGTGGGTTTTATTGGCAATTTTAATTGTAAAAATGTTTCTATGATTATCTCCGGCTAAATGTTTTAAGTTCCCTTGCAAAAACACGATGACGTCACAATGACGTCGATAAAAACTTTCCATTGAAGGTTTGAATGCCTTCGTATAATGGTTTTTATTATAAAAACTGCAGAAAAGAGACGTGTAACTTGCGTACTTTAAAGGGTTTATGTATAATTGAATGATCCTTGTGAAATTTTTAGGGCTGAAGCTTAGAGTTTTCAGAAGTTAAAGCCCTCAGAAAAGTATTGCGCAATACCATGTTCTCAGGAAGAAAGGTGCAAGCGCCATTTCGTTATATTTGAAAGCTGATATCTTTTCACAGGAATTAGATCAATGGCTGAAAATTGGTATGTGGTATGATGTATAGCTATATAAAAAGAATTTGATGTCAAAGCGGCATTACGTATCTCATTTTTTGAAAACCTGGGCACTTGAAAATGTAATTTTTTACTTCTAAATGTATTTTTTTTTTAAATTTTATGAATTTGCAGCCCGTTTATTAATTGCTAGGTGGCCCTGATAATTTATATAACTTTAACATTGTTCCAGGTCTATAAGCGAAAGAAAGCATAGCAGATCTTAGTATTCCAACTTGAAATGCTAAAAAAAGTGTAAGTTTCATATTTTTAACTGTTTTAGTCTAAATTTTAACTTTTAATCCCTTAAAGTCCACTCGTAGTGTTATTATTTCTTTTAAGCATAACTGTTTCTTAAATCTCATTTTCATGACTATTTGACTGATAATTTTTTGGGTCATTATTTAGACTTTTCATTCGATTAAAGTGACATTTTTATCAGCAAAATGTTCATTTAAAAATCACAATGATGACTTGTCAAGGCACTTTCTACCATTTTAAGCTAAAACTTCGGCTTTACATTTCCAAATAAAAAGGTAAGTCAACTAATAAAATAAAAATGGTAATTAAAAAGTCAAAACTATGTAACTGAAACTTAATATTTTATTTTAGAGTCAACATTATGAGGTCAGAAATCCTTATAATGGAATAAAAGAGGCAAATACATGTGATCCTAATAGTCAAAATAATGAAATTAAAAGTCAAGACAATAGGATTTAGGACAAAAGTTTGACTTTTTCAAGTCAAATTGATAACAGTATAGGGTGAGATTTTAGATCACATTCTGTACTCCAAAAGTAAAAGCATGACATTATTGGTCAATTTTATGAGATTTTAGATTTAAACAATGACAATGAAGGTTACAAGTTGGAACTTGAAAGTAAAAATTATTAGATAACTGTCAAGATATTGAGGTTATAAGTCAAACTTGTGAACGTTATAGGCAAAGTTATGGCATTAGAAGTTAAAAATGTTTTCAAAGGCATTACTTGAACCCCCCCCCCCCCAAATCTACTTTACGACATTCTCATTTTTTTGTTCCCTTCCCATATACCTATGCTACCTATATTGATACTTATGTTGACTTATGTTGAACTCCAGCTACTTAATAATCACTGGAAATGTTGTAAGGTGCATGATCTTCCCCACGCTTACAGGCCTATATAAACCTACAGTAGCAATAGGTGGCTATATTACGAAGGCCCTCTGACATTTGGTCTAGGGCCATGGAACGGATCGGAAATTTAGAAAAACATATTTTAGGAGTGAAAAATTACAACTTCAAAGACCCGTATATTCACACTTGAGTGAATTATTGCAGGTTTGACTCAAAATTCTGTTAATATTGTAATAAATCTCTTCACATTTGAATTTTCAGTTATATATCTTATTCCTGTAAAATGATATCATCCTGCAAAATTACTAAATACTTCGCAGACAGCTTTCATAATGAAAGTGAATGCGCCATACTTTTCTGGGACTATACTCCTTGAAGGACCTAGGCTTGAAAAGTATGTCACTGCTATCATCCAGTTGTATAAACATTGTGGACCTGTGTTTATATCAAAGACTGTGGCTGTAGTGTATTCATGTGTGATGCTGGCCTTGTACGTCAGGGGCGTGTAATAGAATTTGGACCTCATTTGACAGTAAATGACCTGATAATCATATTTTAGGGACCTGCAACTGATGTGCCCCCTTTTTATTCAATCTGATTCTACATGATAATAGCTCCAGTTCGATGGCAAACACTATAGCTTATACTTAAAATCTTATTTGTGAGTTATCTCGTGGTTAAAAATCCAAAATTGCCAGACTACAGAGCATCCAGCATATTCTGAAACTAGACATCTATATGTCTCATTTTCATTAAAACGTTTGCACTAGTTGATACCCTACTTCACGTTTCTGATTTGACCTTGGCAAGTTTCACAGAAATAAATGAGCCATCGTTTGGTCACTTGCTTGCAGGGGCCCACCAAGGATGTGGGAGGGGTACGCTACTTATTTGCCCCCCCCCCGTCCGTCCCTGCTTAAAGAAATATAGTTTACAGGAGCAATGTGCCAAAATACGTCCCCCATTTGTGCTTGCCGACCACGACCATTAAGTGTACAAACCCATTAAATGTGTTGATGACTATCCCTGACTAAAAGCAGCTTTACTCGGGTGTCACGTGATCGGATCACCAACAGGTGTCTGTCTACAATAAGCTGTAAAGCCGGGACGTACACATAATGTGTCCTGTCTCTTTCCCACACTTTTGAAATCCTGGCAGCGGCGCTGTTACTTGTGGCATACCACGTAAATATGACTGTACCAAGTTCATCCTCAAATGCTGCTTTTCTTGTGTTTAAACAAATAAGTCGTAAGCAAAACCCAGTACTTTTTAGGTCCAGTTACCAAAACCAATTCCTATCATGCATTACCAGCTAAAAGTTTTATCCTACTTTCCTTGCCACCTAAATGCCAAAACATAAGAAGACCAAGTTTACTTTACATATTTTCTGTAGGGAAGGCAATGGGCCACAGGTCAACTGTACTACTGCTTTAAAACTCAAATGTAACAACATTTTATCAATCGAACATGAGTGGAACAAATTTCCTGTGATCAGCAAACTGTGCAACTTGAATAGATCTACGTATTAATATGTCCACCATGACATCAGCAAATTTTGCAAATGATTCATTGTAATCAATTTTCTGGAACACATTTTGATAGACTTTTGATATAATTGGAAAGGGTTTCAATGAATAAACCCTTAAGGACATAGAGTTAATTTATTCTAATTTATTCGGGACTCAAGAATTTTATTTGACTGTCAATGTGTTGCTCTCATGTCCAACCCTGCCAAAACTGATTGAAATCCTTGCTACATAAATTAGGAGGGTGGGGGCTGGGAGGGTACATTTTGTCTCAAATCCACCCAAGTAGGTACAAGGCTACCTCAGTAACGTAGAGTGTGAAAGGAGCAAAGAGCGAATCCACCACTATAGCAATTGCACATATAGAGTATGCGTTGAGATGGCACACTCAAATATTTCACTACTCTAAGAAAAATAACTTCACCAACTTAATTCAGGGCCACTCTGGAGGGGGACTGAAGCCCCACGTAATTTTCAGTTTGAAGATGTTTTCCCTGAAAATGTCCAAAATAGTACTATAGCCTAACCTTAAAAAATGTCAAAATTCAGGAGTGAATTGTCCAGCCACCAATCTTAGAAACTCTTGATGGCAGGTACTGCAATTGTAGAGCTTAACTATTAAATGTGACTGCATTGTGTAGGTTATACACTGCTAATTTGATTATAAAAGGGTGGGACCATACCGATGAGTAGCTTAACCAAGTGTCTTTTAATATGCAATGTTCGGTGCCTTGTATTCTACTGTCGATAATAGAAATGATTTAAGTACTGTATATAGGCTAAAGAGTATCTTTTAATAAAGCTTTACTGCACTTAATATGACTGCCTGGCCCAGTTATTGCACATGTGATAGTCTATTGTTATAGCCTAGGGTAAACTGTACGGGGATAGGCTCATAACTTATACACCACAAACAGCGGTGCTATACCACTTGAACTGACTAGAGACTTATTTGAATGGAAAAGCACAGCTTCATGACAATCAATTGTGTGGAAATGGGAACATCCGAATATCCAACAATTAACAACCCTAAATCAGGTTACTAAGCAGCCACTGCCGTGTTGGATTGAACACTACATAGTTCTGGTTGTAACGTTCTTGAAAACAGACACGGACAAACAAGGGGTGTTACCAGATGGGAGCAGGGAGAATGGCCCCATCGAGGAAGGCTGACTTCGAGGAACTTTCCCAATTTTGTCAGGGAGCCTTTATAGGTACGATGAAATATGTAATCCAGAAGACGTCCAGCCCCCGCCCCTCGACAACTTACTTGAATTTCCTCTCATGTACAGCAGGTTGTACGATAGTCTAGCCCCCTCCCCTTCAATTTTTCAGATTTCCTTTCCAGAAACCCCAAACTTTCAAATTCTTCCAAAAGAGACCAAATATTTTCGGCTCGCTTCGGGAGCCAAAAATTTTGCTTTCAATATCCTCCCGGCAACCCATCGCCCTTTTCAAGTCTTCAGACCGCCCCTCCCGCCAAACAGTTTAGGCCCCTGTAGAGCAAATCCTTGGGGCCATGCACCCCTGGACAAACCTGTTTAAGGACCAAACCACAATTTGTTTCTCTCTGCAGTGCGCTCTGCCACTTGCTAGCTTACTACATTGTAAAAATGCTTAAGTAAAAATACTACCCCTGGAAACCTTAATGCAAGAAATCAAGAAGACTTGTTTTATTTTGCATGAATTCTAGTAGTAGGCAAAGAACAGTCGTTTTGGGTGGTTTTTGTGATTTAAGTGTAAGATCATAGATGAATTATGAAAGCTTCAGGTCTACAGTAGTACTGTTGGTCAATTTAATCGTAAAACCGTCATGCTAAATAAAATTTGAGTACAGCAAAACTTCCTGTAATCAGCAAAAAGTGTTATTTTAGGTGCATTTACCGTTACAATGACGTAAAAACGGCCATTTTGGAAATGACCTATTTAAATAAAGATCTCGAAAACCGATTTTGGTGGATTTTTGATATGTTGTTTCCCACATCCAAATCTACCAAAAACCACTGAAATCTCACTTTTAGGGATTTTTTGGGGGTTAAGGTATATTTTGTCACAAATCTACCTGACTATTCAGATGCTAAAGGAAACCATTGCAAAAGGATGACCTGAGACAAAAAGTGTTCTTCCTCAAGGGTTGCATCCATATTTCCACTGCCGAGATGAACTTGTAGTGCAGGATGATATCATCCTAAGGGGAGAAAGAGCTCTTATTCCAAAGACCCTTCAAAGAGACATGATGCACAGACTTCGTTCCTCCCACATGGGAATTGCAGCTTGTCGCAGAAGAGCTCGTGAATGCGTTTATTGGCCAGGAATGAATTCCCAGCTAAGAGATTTTATAGAACAGTGTGACACATGTTGAAGTCTAAACAGTATTGCAACCCCATGGGTCGAAGCATTGCCTTGGAATAAAGTAGGAACAGATATTTTCCACTTTAATAAAAAGCACTATCTGATTACTGTGGATTACTTTTCAGGATTCTGGGAAATTGACTACCTGCCAGACTTAACTGTATCCACAGTCATACACAAACTCAAAGCACAGTTTGCTAGACACGGCATTCCAAGTTACTGCATGTCAGACAATGGCTCTCAGTTTTCTTGTTATGAGTTCAAGAACTTTGCTTAAAATGGCAATCCACTCACATTACATCATCACCAGGTTATCTACAGAGTAATGGCAGAGTAGAATAGGCAGTGAAGACAGCAAAGACTGCTCTCAAGAAGTCTAAAAAAGCTAAGAAAGATCCTTATCTCGCTATTCTGGAGTACAGAAACACTCCATCACAACACTAACACCAGTCCTTTAAGCCAGCCGTACACTACACGACTTTGCACACCGCAACTCAACTCGATCGTCGGATCTCCAACAGTCGTATAGTGTACATGAGTTTATGACTGCGACTGGAAGTTTTAGGATCCGTTTTAAGTCGCGCCGACTTCAGTCGGGAAGAACCAACGTTCTTCCCGACTGAAGTCGGCGCGACTTAAAACTGATCCTAAAACTTCCAGTCGCAGTCATAAACTCATGTACACTATACGACTGTTGGAGATCCGACGATCGAGTTGAGTTGCGGTGTGCAAAGTCGTGTAGTGTACGGCTGGCTTTACAGAGACTATTCAGTCGCAGAACAAAAACTACACTGCCAACAACTGACAAACTCTTACAAAAAACAGTCCAAACTAACAAAGCACGTCAAATGCAAAGAACAGAGAGGTACAAAAGTATCACTATGACAAAAATGCACTTCCTCTGAAGGACCTGAGATGATCTCTAGCTGCACCTTCTCCCTCACTTGAGTTTTATTGACCTAGCAGATTGTTTTCCAATATTCCATTTTATTTACCAAGTCGTTCCCAACCACAGAATTCTGTGGTGCCAACTCTCTTTTCGGCAGGGAGTAAGTTTGAGTTTGATAGCTGTCAAACAGGTGTTTAGTTATTGTCATTTATTGCTTACTCTTTTTCTATCATTTATAGCCTTCTGAGGGCTTGAATTTGACAAAATGTAGATCGAGGAAAGTTTCCATAGAATCTGACCCTTTCAATGATATTATTTACAAAGGTGTTCTTTTGAATAAAACCCTTTGTCATAATATACCCAGTACCAGTCAACGTTGAGAAGTCCATAAAATAATTTAAAAGTGGCAGTGAAGGGCATATATCCCAATTCGTTGTCAGACTTTTCCCATTCATTGCCAACTCCTACGACGGTCAGTTCTTTGGGATCATATTGGCATTGAATCATGCCTCAACCACACCAACAGGAATGGACAAAAGCTAAAGTCGACAGGAAAGTTGCACCAAAGTCGTATGAAGTTACTACGGAAGAAAACAGAACATTCCGGAGAAACAGAAGACACCTTCGTAAGACCAATGAAACTGTGAGACATGAAGTCATGACCGAAGATACACCGACTATTTGTCCAAGTGAACAAACAAACTTACCCAGTGCAAAACAAACAAACAAACGACCAAACAAACAAACAAACAAACATTTTGACTAAACCACCACAAGTGACGAGATCAGGAAGACAGACAAAAATCCAAGTCATTTGCAAGATTAAACAGTGTAAATAGTGTAGATTTCTAGTTCCATAGGTTTAGACAAGTATGGAAAATAGATGATTCATTTTCGTACTTTGTTGCTTATCGGTGAATCATTTTAATTATTCAAAGCTCATTGATTTTCCCTGTGCAAATGTAATTCGGGTTTGCTTTATTCTTTTTTTTACTTTTAAGAAAAGGGGATGTAACTTGACTGTGTTGTATACATGTTTATGCGGATACGCCCACCATGCTTGATCGACAATAAAGTATAACTAAGAATGAACTGAGAATACATTCTAACGCCTTCTTTGTCTATTCGTGACCCCATGCAGAAACAATAACAATAATTACTGAAACCTCAAGTTTACGGAGATGAAAATTTATTCATCGTCTGTGTATAAGTGCCGGCATCATAACCATTGTCTCATCTGTATTTATGTGAAAAAACATGAGAAGAAAAATATTTAATCAACTAATGATAACTATTTACCCCAATAATTCAGTCATTCTTTATCAAAGGATCTATTGTTTGAATGTCCTGAGAGTAAAAGTATAGCAACTTGAGTTTGTCATACAATATTTCTTACAATTAAAGTAAATTTGACCTTTGACCCTACCCTGAGAAGCTGAGGACCTGTTTTAAAAATTATGTTCCTATTCGTTACGTGTTATGTGGTTTTATTAGTTTCTAACCTTCTGATAGGCAAATACTGGCAAAAAAAGTTTAAACTGATTTGCCGTTACTTCATCATTACGCATGCCCAAGTTTTCATAGTCCGGTGCATTTCCTTCGCGTTTGGACTTGATCGGACCTACAGTTTAAGATGAGTTTGCGACACACTTGATTTGCTCACACACCCAAACGTTCACACACATACATCCACATACTTAGACACCCAGACAGTCCACACAGCTTCACAACTCTGATGAAGTACGATATGTCATCTACCTATACATTACATGTAGGGATATAAGATGAAAATTGGGTTGAAAATAACAGAAAGATTAACAGAAACTGTGGAGAGGTCACAACTCGCATTTCTTTAAGAGTCGTATTCAGACGAGCAATACCCTTTATGTTCAAACAATTCCATTACAAAAACTTAACCCAAAACCGAAATTTTCCCGCACTTTTCAGTAGATTTTGTCCTTTCGCTCCCAATTTGATATGTAAACCCAACCTGCAGATTGTGTCCGAAAGGAATAATCATTGGAAAATATGTTCCATCGTTCCCTTGGACATCCTCCCTATCACAATATCTCTTCTATCACCCAAATAGATCGCTCGTTAATCTGATTTGCATATAACACTACTCTTGCATCACCCAAACATTGACCGACCTTTAGGCATCTGTAATAACATTAAGTCATTTCACCCCAACAAACAGTACGTCCAGGAAGTGTTTTCAAAACGTAGTGTACGTATTAATAATACGTTTGAAAACGCTTTCAAAACGTTTTGAGAGTTTTTAAAACATTTTTGGACATACTGTGTTTGTAGTCACTATGATTGACATAAAATCAAACGATATGTTCAACATAAGCTGATTTGATTAGATAATGATGACTGGTGTTCATTAGTGAAATGTTATCTTGAATAGTACAAGGGTCAAATTACTGTTCGGTAGCAAGGACATCACACAGCCTAGTTTACTCAGAAGAACATGGACCTAGGCAGTTCAGTATAGGCTACTTTTCTCTTGGAGGTAAAGCTAGACAGATGGTTTTTAATTGACGGAAAGGCTAAAATTGAACTTCATTGGAAGAATGTTTATTAGCCCTTGAATGGGACGCACATGTGTTTAAATCTTTCAAATTTATGTTTCGATAGTTTACCATCTTCTGTTGTAACTTTCACGATACATTAAAACCCCACCGATCACAATAAGAATGACAAACATTGGTATGATCTAAAGTTTTAATGTTTGGGTTTCTCTCATAGCCAGAGACTCGCAAGTAGTCTATATAGCCCACTTTAGAGATATCTTTCTTGAACTCTTTTAACTCTTTTAGAGTAAGAGAAGTTTCACAAGTCAGGGAACATTTGAAACAATCTTTTTCGTCTTTTGTGTACTTAAAACATGGCGTACCCTTTACTTTTGATTCATTACATCATGAATTTTGCTCACTGGCGTACCAAGGGTGCGGGGGGATACCAGTCCACTGCATGACCCCCGTAAGTCCCTTGCGTGTGTAAACATTGGGGGATGACCCCCGCCTCCTCGGCCAAATCATGCATACGAACCTGGTCTGTCACTTGTAACTGAGGAGTTGTCTGTTATTTTCTCCATACTCCATTAGGAGGCTGGACGCTTTATGATCCAAGTACTTTGTTCCTTACTCGATCTTTATTTCATCTCACTCTAATACATTAGCTGCATTTAGCTTCTCTGAGTTCCCCACAATGTCGCAATTTTATCCTTCAGTCAATCTAAACAGGGACAGATTCAGGGGGATTCTACGGTGTCTCGAATGACTTGACCGAAAATTTACCTCTGTCATACATTTGATAATTTTTTTATAGTTACGCTTTTGATGCATAGGACCACCCAACTTGGCGTCTTATATATAGCCAAATTTCCCACATAACTCGCGCTTTCTTCGCATCATCCGGGAATCTTCCTCATTTTGGGAATGTGATATTCTAAAACATGAAATCTCAAAAGTGAGATGGTACGTTACACAAAGGCAATGGAAAGATTTTTGGTAATGCCGGAGGAAGGTCTATTTTGGCAAAAAAGCCTTTGTAAATTGCAGCTAACTGACGGTGACGCCCAGGTTACTTTCACTTATTATCTCTCCAGACACTGGTACAGATATCTAGTGTTGAACCTGCTTTTGACTTCAGAGAGTCCTACAGAAATCGAGAAAATTGCAGTATTTCCAATTATTTTGCCTGGGAAACTGATTTTGTGAACTTCAGGTGGCACTTTAGAAACATGAAGGAAAGTAGACGAGGAAAGTTTTGAGGAGAAACTTTTGCGATGTAAAATTTTATACCAACAGGACCCTTAATTGGGGCTCCCCCAGTCCCTTATGTAACCCCACAATCAGCACATTTCGCTCTCATTAGGTCCCTTCATGGTATGTAAAACACTTTCAATACAAATCGTGTGCCTTATTTACCATTTCATAAAGTTCACCCCATTCGCGATAACGATCAGTCCCATTGACGATTTATCTGCTCATTCTCTTAAGGACCTCATGGAGGCAGAAGTTTTAATCAGGCCCTAAAATTTAAGGGGTCTTCTGAACGATTTTTTTGTATCAGTTTCTTGTCGAATTCTGTTTCATACAGCTCAACAGTACACCCCTCCCATATCAAGTAATAATTAAGAGGGAGCCTAATTAGTAAGTTGAAAGGCGAGAATTTCAGATCTTTTTATTTTATATTAATGTAAGCAGGAGAGGGATCTGAAGTCTGAAAGTGGAGGAGGGGAGGGCAAACACTGTCGTTTAAAGAACGGCGCCGAAGACGCCGGGGGAGCACCGTTCCCATTGACGGTGTGGGGTCAAGGTAACCGCCGTAAGGCCCAAGTGGGCTCTAGGGGCAAATCCCCGTGAGATCCAGGATGCAACGCCCCCAAAGCCCTGAGGTATTTAAAGAAATAAAACCATAGAAAGAAGCATTTGGCTATCTTGAAACTCATCAGCTGTGCAATAAACAGAACACAAAAATCACGTTTTGACTATTCAAATAACAGTCTTACTCAGAATAGAGGGTCATTCTTAAGAAGAGGGTTTGACTTGTGGGTGGTTACAATGATAATAGAAAAGTTTGTAAAGAAGCTTTGGAACAAGCAAGATTTTCTACAGTAAGCAGCCTTGCACGAAACAATATTTAAAACGGATGCAAGCGAAGCGCGCTGAAGTAAACAGCATTACTTAAAGTGTACCTTAAGTCTTAAATAAATATTACAAAGCTTGAAAAATGAATCCATATGGTCCAACTCTCATCTTCACAACACGTTCTTGATCTGAGATAGAAAATATTGAACCTTGTTTAGTCAATTTTAAACTGAAGGTTGCGCAATAATTTGTGATGTCATTCTTATACTCAAATTACCGTCTCTTTGTTTTTTCTTTCTTTTTTTCAAAACTCACAGCACCTCTTTCTCTCTTTTTTTTCAAAACTCAGTACCTCTTGTCAAAATGTGATTACCGTTTTAATGTTGTAGGGTGACTTGCCCATATAAGCCCCCTCCATACAACATTCGCTGAGAGAAAACAAGAAACTTTTCAAGGTCACATACACGTTTTAATTTCAAAAGAAATTAAAAGCAGCTAATGTGAGTTGCACGAGAAGGATATCAACAAATTATTGCGCAATCAACTATTTCAAAGGAAGTAAATAAGTGTCCACATTTTACATCTCAGCAAAGGAGCAAGTAATGAAAATGGGAGTTGGTGGATGAGATTCATTTTCGAACCTCAAACTAATACATTTTTGTAAGTCTAGAATTAGGTACACTTTAGGACATACTATTGTAGCCTTTTTTTTTCTTTATTTTTTTAATGCAATATGATCCATTACGCAAAGGATTCTCCTACTTTCCCCAGCAGTTTAAAGTTTTTTACTAGAGTGAAAAATGGCCATTTAACAAACGTATCATTTTGTGAGGACTAACAAAGCTTGAGGGTTATAGGTATATAATACTTTCCAAAACCAAAGAAATATTTTTATGTATTATAGATCTTAAAGAGACATGGCCATGGGCGCCCGCAGTAAAAATGCAAGGGAAGCAATTGGAGGATGCCTCCTCGTAAGGTGTGGCCGGATGATTACAGACCCTTCTATGTGTACTTAAAATTTGGGAAAGAAACTAAATCAAGTACACACGTATATTATGCAAAATATGTTCTGTCATTAAGTTATTTTTTACACTATTCTCCTCCATCTTCTTCCACACCCTTCTCTACTGCCATCCTTCCTGACGCCTCTGTCAGCAGTGACACCGCCAGGATTTTGATAACAGGAAACGCGGGGGATAATGATGTCATAATTGTAACCCGGGTAAACCCAGAAAGACGGTGTAAAGTGTTCTTTACACGCTCGTATCTCGTATATACGATACTATGCACCCAGGTTTGACCCTTCTTTTGTCACCTAATGCGGAGGTGCCGTCCTGGGGAGGGGTCTAGGGCGGGGGTCGTCCCCTCCCCATTGAAAAATATTAGTTCGTTTAAGGTGGCTGAGATTTAAAATGGTACTATCCTTGCGGTAAAGTTTCGAATTGATCATATATTGATAAATTCTATATTAGTGAATTGTTCTTATTTTTTTCGGTGTAGGGGAAGGGTGGGTGTCTAAGTGAAGGGAGAAACTCATTTCCTTCAGAAATGTTTGCTTATTTTGGGTGGATAAGATGTATTATTTAATAATGAGAAAAGAGAACTGAGGGTGAAAGAGCACGGAGCCCTCGAAAATTCTATTCGTATGCAAAGGATTTGTGAAAGATAACTCTACCTTCTACAGAAATCTATAGCTTAAACGCCTTTCGGGCTCATGAAAATCTAAAAATTCTATAGAAGTGCCGATAAAGAGCAATTTCTTATCCAATTAGGGGATATTTTGTAACCTGGGTTTTTACATGGGATATGGAAAATATACGTGATGGGTATCCCAAGACAAAGAAAACCTTCTGAGTAATTAACTTCTTAAGGTGTTTTTTTTTCGACGGGGAATTCCCTTTAATAAGCTGTGTCATTTCCACCCTTCCATCGAAACAGGAAGATGCATTTACCTACAATCGCATACTACTCTGGACGTGACGGTCTTTTTCGAAACGGCCCCTTACAAAACTGCATTTGTGGCATTTCGTATTCATCACGGCAGGGAGGTGGTATTACACCTCCCTCGTCACGGTACCTGATGTTGCTGCTTGCTGCAACGCAAATTTAACTCTAGGAGAATGGCGAGCTTACGATCAGAGGCGTCGCCAAGGGGCGTGGGGCATTGCCTCCCCAAATATCAGGTTGTGACCCCATGTGCCCACCAAATAAAATCTTGGGTAAACAAATAATAAAGAAATAACCGATTATGTAGATTTGGACACGAGGGCTCAATAAGTCAAAGTCAGAAACCGCATAAAATGTTCTCAAAAGTATTTTTGCAACGCATTTCTGACGTATCTTTTCATTGAAGCCCAGCACAACTACAGGGAAGGTATACATTCCAGTAGTTAGTGTTTTATTATCCATTGTCAAGGCTGTACATCCTAACCATTCGATACTTCGATACTTTCTTCTGGTCCAATTGTGTACGAAAACCTTAGTTTGCGATTTTTGTTGAAGAAGTTTCAACTCGAACCCAATTAAATGTAATAGTATCTAAAACGTTTTATCTCATTATGTCCTTAATTTAAAACACCTTACAAGTGCAAGGGGAAATTGGTTTTTGGATCCTAACAGGGCGGATCCCCCAACCCCAATAATTTGAATTAAGATTTCTGTAATAGTGAATACAAGAAACATTTCCTGCGCGTTTCATGCGCCCATCCGAAGGGGTGGTTTAAACGGGCATTCGCCCCCTATTCTCTCATGACAATGGTGAACATTTCTGTGCCTTAATTAATGATAATGTTGAGGCATTTTTAACCGACTAAACTTGAATCCAAGGCATCTTAGTTTCCAAAGCTTCTCGATGAGGCCTAAGATCTCACGACGAATAGATGCAACTTCAGTGCTCTTATGTGGGGAATTCTAAGTGGCAAATAAATACCTCATTATTCGTTTTGGTTGGGAAACTTGTTTAGATTTGTAGTTTCAAAGCACAATGCGACTCCTTGCATGAGCTGACCTCCTCACCCGCAATCTCCCACATCATATCAATTTTAGTCCCAATTAGGCATTAATAAGAAAGATGGTTAAAGTAATGTTTGTGGCCAGTTCAGGGCACAGCCAATACTTTTCGACAGTCTGAGGATAGTTAAATGCATCATTGTAATAGCAATAAATTCAAAAATACCAGAGCTTCCGATGTTCCCCATGACCCCTACTTGGGAATTTCCCCTGCGCCCAACAGGTGACCTATGGAGGGTCCTGGCCCTCTACCCACAGGGGAGCGCAAAACACTCCCACCGTGTTATCGGAGCCGCTACACTCTAAATGCAAAAGAGTGAAATTCACTCGAACAAAGACTGTAGTTTGGGACCGCCCCTTGTAAGAGTGAATTCCACACAGGGTGGAGTGAAAATTCACTCCAAGTAGAGCGATATTTCAATCCATGCGAGTGAAGTATAGCTCTATTTGGAGTGAATTTTTACTCTACCACGGGTGAAATTTACTCTTACTAGGAGTAGTCCTAAACTACAGTCTTTGTTGGAGTGAATTTCACTCTTTTGCATTAAGAGTGTAGGTCCGACATCCTTTCGATGGATGTTGCGCCCCAAATTTCCCCATTTTAGAAAAGTCTGGTAATGCTATTTCATTTAACCGGAGACATGATCCTTTTCTTAAAAAAATTGTTAGTGAAGTGCACATAATTGTAACGATTACTACGGCTCTTGTATGCAGAACCAAAATCTTCATTGAAAATTATAGAAAACGAAGTCGTTTTTATTTAAACTTTCCATGCTAAAACTATCATCAGCACTACCTTTAGACCTTTACACTCGTGGTCTAAACTTGAAAGTCAACCATGCTTTCAAGTTACAGGCAGTGAAGGATTTATCACAGGATTGGACACAACTGTAATCACGCTGTACAGCCAACCAGCCAGACACAAATACAAAGGTATGCAGAGGGATATCGAATGTTCCATTAGCCAAGAAACAAGTGTACCCGTGCGGGCGGGGCTGTGAAATACAGCCCATTAGTTCAGAAAAAAACTAAACTAAACTATTTCTCGGGCAAATATTTGGAAAACTCTGGCAATTTTTCTAGAATAAAGCATTTATTCTAGCATGAACGTATTTTGTTTTCTGTAACATTTCTTTCTAAAATTACAAAATTTATCTCGCCCTACGCGCGCTTCCTTATTCATTTACATTTGCTTTTACACCCTTTTCAGGTTTGCTGGCTTTATAGAGGTAGAGGTTACACAATCATGCTATTGTTTAGACGTTATTGTGTAGACGTTATCCTGGGAAAAAACAAAATTGAATTAATGTAAAATTCTGTCCTCTTTGTCTTACCATTTGGAAGATTCTTAAATCAGACTCACAATCATGGTAAAAATACTTTGTAAGTAGACATACAGTGTCTCAATGCTGATTCCAGGGGTGGTGGAAGGAGAATCCCCCCTTTGACCAGTCTCCCGGAATCTGGACACTCCAAGTACATTTTTGGTTGGAAAAAAGCAAAATTCTAAATTGGTGAATGCTCCTTGATTGACATCAAAGCCAATAGATGCAGAGCAGCTTACATTACACAGCATGCACAGAGAGTGCTCTGACTACATTTTACGGCCTTGTATGCCCATCGCCAGGATGTAACCTTAAGCACTAAACTAGATTCTTGTCTGAACAAAGAAAGGGGGTCATGACAGTTTAGGGAGGGGCTAGGAGTAACTTAGTTGGGAGAATTGAAACTGTCTTGGATAAGAAGGGGAGCAGATGCATTCATAGAAACCCAACTTTTCTAACTTTCCTCAATAAAAACGAATTATTTTTAATTTTTTTCAAGAAATCCCCAATTTTTTTGGCGCGATTCACGCGCCAAAAACTTGCGTTCTGCATCTTTTGGGCAACCCGTCTCTTCTGGCTGAGCTTTTGGTTGCAGGATTCGTTATGGCATATCCTTTTTACCATCCCTTGTTGAGTCTGCATGCAGGTTTTACCGTAGTAAATAATTTTCCTGTAAAATTTTGCTCTTCTCACAATTGAACTTGTACCACCACTGAACATTACGAGCACAAAAATTCCATGAAACTATTCTAGCCAAAGCAAGGTGAAGGCTCATAGTTAGATGTCGATCATCAATACGTTTTCATGTGACAATCTAATACCTTGAGTAACATTCTTAACATGATAACTATATGATTTAAAGTTAAATTTAATAGTACCACAAATTTACTCAAAATTTACTTTTCTCTTCATGCAAAATTTCGTTCAAAGTAAAAATACGATAGTGACAATCTGAGTTGTGAACTGTAAAGAGCTTGGTGTGCTCTGTTATTCAAATTCCTGCTGAAGCTTTATGCTAGTGTTCCCCTTTTTTCATCCCTAGGACATTCGGGGAATTACACTATGAATCCTGCCAAAATCATACTGGACCACACCAAGTCTGCCATATGGAAGTCCCTTGTCGCCTCTCTCTGTTCGCAAAGTACTCAACTCTTCACCTGCGCTTGCGGAGCTGAAGAAGCATCATCTCGATCATAGCCTTGTTCCTTTCACTTGTGGAGACTTTCCACTTCTCTGTATTGCAAGAGGAGAGGAAATTCCAACCAGAAGAGCGAAATTTTTGCCCTCTTCGGACGCATGTTCACACTTTAAGCTATCTGTGATAGGCTCGAGGTACCATCCCCCACGGTTAACGCAAACTGATAGGCCTATTTTATGGTGACACTACTGACTACAAACATGTAATCTTCCTCGGTACCCCCTATGCGGTGCCGGTGCCCCTATAACAGAATTTCTGGCTAGGGACCTGATTTCGTACTTTCAGTTCCTTTCATGGTTACCTTCTATTTTGGTAAAGATTACAAGTCCACCCCTCTCCTAATTTAGCTAACCAAGTTACCAATAGGTAGCCTGCATAATTGTCTGTAAAGGTCGGGGATTTTCATAGTCAATTGCACACTTCTTCTGTTGCGTTTGGTGCACAACACTTGCCAAGGAAAGTTTTGCTATTTCATCGGCAGACTGGGTGAAAAGCAATCCTGCTTGTTTTGAACCATAAACTCAAATCGGTTGGGTCGGGTGGGGGGAGGGGGGTGATTGGGGGACTGTGGGGATATGCAAGCTCTTTATGACAAAGGCGTGGCCAACAAAAATACCGATCCTTAACCAGATTTTCAAAAATATCGCAAAATAGTACGCTTTGTACTACTACTTTTCCTTATCAATTGTAACTTTTGAATAGATTAAAATAAAGTAAACCATACTCCACTTAAATGACCTCGAAATGTTATTTTTTCTGTTTGAGAGGTTATTTTCTCAAAGTCTCTTGTAACTTCTGCAACCATCAAACCTTTCGAACCTCAAACGTACAGTACTGTATCTGCCGGGGAAAGCCTCGACGATTTTGACCCGGTAGGATAGCTCAAATTCCCGTTCACTAAAAGAGCAAAGTGAAGAGAACAAAGAATCGGGATGAAGGGAGGCAATAATGGAATTTAAATAATGTTTGTAAAGAAAGATGAAGGAAAACATTCTGCCTCGTACAAAGAGTGGAATGGTTTACGCCAGGGAGAGCTCACTGCGTTCTCGCAGCGCCTTCGGCACCATTAGGTCATTTCAACTTGAACTCTCCCCTATGATAAATACCCTAACCACAGGCGATATGAATTTTATGTTCCTCCCCTGAGTTTCACCTGTATGAACCTGGGTCGGTATAGAGTTCACCGGAAAACAAAATCGTTTGCCCTCTGACAAGTAATGTAAACAGACACCACCCTTACTCCAAATCCAGATATGGATTTATATCTGGATATATCTGGCTAAATACAGTCTTTATATGGCCATATCAAGCCAGATATACAGCCAGATTTAGATGCCTTGATACATTATATCAAGTTTCATATGGCCATATCAAGCCAGATATAACTTGATACAATGTAATTCCAGATATGCAAATAAAGTTTTATATGGCCATGTCAAGCCAGATATAACTTGATACAATGCAATTCTAGATATGCAAATAAAGATTTATATGGCCATATCAAGCCATATATAACTGGATATGCTAGATATGCAAATGAGCATTTTGTTAGTTTTTTTTATTATTTATTTGATTTGATTCTTGGATTATGCTTGTTACAAACTAAGACATGTTTTGGATACAGCATCACCTTCCCAGACATTGCAGTTATTTAGTGGCTACACTTCTGTTAATACCGCAGTGTACTAAGTAAACTTAGGCAAATGATTTGCATATTTGGGCGGAGCTTGTATCTAAACCTACATTTTCCATGATTTAGGAAGTTGAAAGTAAAATATGCACCACGCAGTAAATAAAATTTAGAGTCAAATACGTAATTAAGTTTAAAATAAGAAGCCCATATCACTGTGATTACATAAAATAGGAAATTTCAAGGCATTTTCTGTTCACTGTTATGAAATAAGTTGAATTTATGTACTTAACTCAATTCAACCTAATACTTATATTAAATTCTAATTCATGGAGCACTTAAACATTGTTTTCTGGTGTTCAGTTTGGGTTCCCAAAGAGAGTGGACGTTCCCGATCCCCTGCCGGGCTCGTTCGATCTCTTTGGGAAGTTTTGTTTTCGTTACGTGTAGATAGTTGTATATACTGTAAGTAAACTGTAAACAGTGATTTTAATGTAACAAGTGGACCCCCCCATGTCCCCCTGCGATGTGGTTGCCTTGGGGCGTGTTGTTGCCTTTGGGCGCGTGTTGTTTTGGGATTGTGTTGTTGGGTCGTTGGTGGTGGGTGAGGTGGTGGTTTCTGTTGGTGGTGACAGACTCCAAGAAGCCGTACCGGAGCTGGCGTGTCCTCGCTGGTCGAGGGATTCGGTCTGGTGTTCTGGGCAATTTTGGTGGTTTGTGTTGTTGGTGTTCGGTTTTTTGGTTGTTGGCCATATGTAGTGATCCTTTCGCCGGTCTGGCCGTGTCCGTTTTTAGCACGTTAAAAGCAATTCAGCCAGTCAGTTAAGTCAATTTTTGTCCCTTGGGGACGTTGTTACTCCTTCGGGGAGCAGAACTCCTTCGGGAGTATTGTTTGGTTTTCGCCCCTGGCTCTTCGCCAGAGAGTCAGGGGACTTTGGGAAAAAAGCTGGTGTTCAAAGTCTGCATGAGGAGTGTGGGCTATAGTCCTAACTATGATTCATAACTAGAGCAGATCTGTGCCATATAAAGGCTTGATCCAGATAGAACTTTATCTGGCCATATATGGTTTAGATCTGGTTCTGGTTTAGATCTGTGTTATATCTGCCTAACTTTTTATCCGATCTGATATAAATTCCATATCTGGTGCAGATATGGGCCAGATATAAATTTCCATATATGGGCCAGATATGGGCCATATAAAGAGTGAGCCATATAAAGTTTTATATGGGTCATATATGACACAGATATGGGCCAGATATAAATCTCTTTATATGTGGCATATATGGATTTTCCATATATGGGCCAGAAATGGAGTAGCCATATATGGGGCATATCTGGGCCATATAAAAGTGAAACTTAACCTCGGCCATATATGGCCATTTATGGCCTTTATATTATATCAAGTTATATCTGCCCAATTCTTGTACAAGCCAGATATGAATTCCATATCTGGCCCAGATATGGGCCAGATATGAAATCCCATATCTGGGCCATATATGGATTTTGAGTAAGGGCACTGCCCACGACCCCCCTAAATCATCACATTGACTGGCTGTACGTCCGATTAGACAAAGAAAGGATGTGATGGAATTTATTATAATTTTAGTGGACTGCTTAGTGCGCATTCAATATCCTCTGGAAATAATCTACTTCAATCTAATGTTCACAACTTGCTAACTAACCGCAGAGCTTTTGGGGGCTTTTTTCCTTTTGCTCCTACTATGGAATTGAATTTTCTTTCCACCCCACTAACTTAGGTAAATATGTCCCATTTTCATTTTTGTTGTCTTTTTAGGGCATCCAGTGTCCTTTAGAAGTAGTTAAATGATTCGTTGTATTGATTAAAATTTTGTAAGTACCCAGAGCTTCCGGAGGCACAGCCCGTTAGACCCCAACTGGAGAATTGCCAATTTGGGACCCCACCAGGGGCCATAAGGTGGGCCCACTGACCCCAAGCATAAGGGGAGGGGTTTTGCTCTTCCATGGCGCCTTCGGTGTTGTTGGCTTGCCCCCACCCCGTTTCAGAAAAAAAAGGAAATGCTTCAGATAAAGCACCTCTATCCAATAGTTTACCTGTTATCTAATTATTGCACTATTGACAGCCTCCTTCACAGAAATGATAAAGATCATGTAACCCAGATTAGTGAAGGCACCCAGGCGAAAAGTTTCGAATAGCTTTGGTATGCAGGCTTCATTCCACGTAGGCTTGAATATACCGTTGGCATAGCACGTTATGACTAATGGTATTGATAACATGGACTGAAATTCCATGGATGAAATTCTGAACCCTTCTAGTGAAAAGAGAGTTAAGTGTATGACCAAAGACATGTGTCGGATCAACCATACTTTGGCAATCAAATGTTTCAAGCTACCTATGGGATTTATGATGCTTGGCTCATAAGTTGTTAAAATCATCAATGAAATCCTTTTCAATTTGTAGTGGCAAAAGTCTCACGCCAGACAAACCTAACGAAAATATTCATACAAAAAAATAAGCAAAAACTTCTCTTACGCGTAAATGCTGGAACAACTGTCCAGCTTGAGTTGTTTGTTTACCGTTGAATTTGTATTGAAACACACTAGCAGTCCAACATCCTCTTGAAGGTATCTTTTAACGGTTCACAACGACCGTACTCTTCTTTAGTTTATTTTACACGTCAAGTTAGCGTTTCATATTGAACAACGTGTTTCTGCTACTCCATATGTAAATAAATTTAATATACGAATAATTGATAAACAGGTGATTGCAATTAGGTCAGGAATAATTTAGTCTATACCTCCTTGTTGTGGACATTAGTAAACGTGTTCTCTGACTGTCAAGATGAACTATCTCCGTTATACAGACAAAATTTTCATTTTGCTTCTATCGTGTATTTGCAGCATCAAAGGTACATCAAATCAGGACGGTGAGTTGTTCTTCAGTATAATATTTAATTAATTGTAATAAATTCTTAGGCAGATTACTGAAAACGTTTCCTCATTATCCCGAAGCACATCTGTACTACTAACGCTTAAGAATTTTGTTGTATTACGGGATATCAGAGTGTATCCTATTTCGCTTTATTGGCCCGAAAGACTCTACATTCAAACAATCACTTACATTGAAACCATCGGAGTATAACTTACAAATTACAAATCCTATCAACGATTCAGATTTGTCAATCATTAAGGTAGATTTCGGTTAACCTAACTTTATCTTCAGAAAATAAAACGTATTCCTTCAGTTTCAAAAATGTCATTTGTGATATTGAATCCTTGTTGAAAAAGGGAGAGAAAACCTTCGACATCTTTTCCAACACACACAAAGTTCCTTCAAGTGCTCAAATTTAATGACGCATTGAGACCTTTTTGTATATATCAGAGGAGGTAATCCTGGGTACACAACATTGATTTAAATAACGAATGAAACATTATCGCTTTGTATTTATTTCCTGGCAGGGATGAAATAAGCTCGGGTTTCGCAGTCAACTGATCAAGTTATAATCAAACGTTGAATGCAGTTTTCAATCTTCAAAATTTTAAAGCTTAGATATGACCTAACCACAGTAATGAAACACCAGACTATTTTATAAATCTCTAAGAATACACTGCCGGTTAGGGTGGAAAAGAATAAACATTTGTTTTGGAAAAATAATAAGAATAAATATTGTTTATCTATATGTCTGGGTAAAAATTCTCCTCTTTTCTGTGTTCATTTGGGTAAGAAATATCCGTCTACTTTAATTAAAATGAATGTTTTTCCAAGAGTTTACTGTTTTGGCTTTTTTGAACTACGAAGCTCACTTAATTTTTGGTTTTCAGTTAACATAGCTTTTTCACTGAAATTTGGTTTTATTAAACCTTTGAAATGTTTTCCAGTTTCTGTTACTAGTATATTACATAGGCATTTCAAGCAACAATTTCATTTCAGCAAGTACTACGTTAATGTAGAAGTTATTTAGAACTTGAGAGCATTTTCGTATTATTCCTCTGTGACTAATAGGAAGTTTTTATAATAGTGAATGAAGATTAACTTTCTAAACCTTTTATTATGCTTAGCCAGTCCATACCTAGCACAATGTTGGAAACGTATGTAAAAATAACATTAAATTTAAATGGAAGTTGATCACAGTGCAGTACTACGCAAAGTCAGAATGTTCCACACTCTATAACCGGTCTGGTCAAAATATGACCTACATTAGCCACGAAAATGATAAAATGATAAAATGATAAAATTTGTTAAAGTTTGTTCAACAGAATATGTGGAATTCCAGGGTACTGTAAAAGATAACTTAAACAAAGACTACAAATGTGTAGATTCTAGATAACTTACTACAACTGTTTTAAGTTCAAAGAATGTCTAGGGCGCCGCCGTTTCATCAATTTCTCCATAATAAAAGAATTTTGTAGTTTTCATGAAAGTTTTCTCCATGTCTGGCATTCAAAATGGATAATTATCACATCTTTGAAGACCACATAAATTTTATTCTATGAGAAGACTGCTTACATTTGTAACCTATGGGGAAGCTATTCTGAATGTGTTCATCTTTGAATCAACGCCAGCTTACCCTAATTGTTCGCTGCCAAATGTTATTTTCTGATTCGATCTCCTTTCCTGATCCTCTTATACCGAAATCAACTTTGGTATGTTCCTTAATTGTAACATGTAATTTTCATAATGCCTTAGATGTGTTAGTTCTAGAAAAACTGAAAGCTCTCCACCAAATCCGTCTCAAGAATTTATTTGTTACCGTTTTAAAGTTTATTTCATTACATCCCTGACAACTCGTCATGAGGAGGATGGCGTTGCTCCCTTGCGGCATAATATTTGATCAACTCACACCATTGTTACCAAAATGAAGTTTAATTTCAACTCACAGCACTGAAACTTTCTTGAGGTTCAGCTAGGATCCATTCAAAAAGCATTGTTAAGCCTTTTGCCTACATGGTTCCCCTCGATGGACCTTGCTTTCGAATAACTCTTACTAACTTTATATATAAGTTACTTGACCCTGCTAGCTGAGTCTTCTCAAATTCTCAGCGATAAGCTTTGCACAGTTAGAAAGATAGCATGTACTAAATTACCAGCACCTTTTTACCCACATTGTTAAAGTCCTTTCTAAAGAAATTGTATGCACAATCAAATTTTTCTCCTTGCAATTGAAGTTATTATGACCGAAAGTTTAATTGTTTCACATATTTATCTGTTTCCTCCCAAATGAAGTCTAAATATCTGGGATGGAAAATCCGTGCGTTGCTGGCTGACCGGCAAAATGTGGTATTGGAGAGTAGTTTACACAAAAATACTCTAACGTGTTGATTAATATCAGATATCCGTTGTAGTTTTTTTGTGGTAAACGACAGACGCTCTCCATGGCTTTATATTGTCTTCAGCATTAAGTCCATATGTTTTGCCGTATTGACGCGAAAGATACGAAGTGTCAAATGGTTCAAATGTCCAAACCTAAGTTCGAACTATCCAAACTAACATCGAAGTATCGAAAGTAACATCGAACTATTCAAACTTAACATCGAACTATCGAAACTAATATCGAACTACCCAAACTAATATCGGAGCCTCCAAACTTAACATCCGCCTGTTCAAAATGAACATTAACAAATCCAAACTTTACATCGAGATGATTGAAATAGGCGTGCTAACTTGAAGTCTGTTTGGATACCAGTAGCTACTATGGTAGTGCCAAATGATCCATTATGATATCGAACTCAATATAGCTTGTTAGACACGTAATATTAATCCTAATGACTATTTTGTTTGCACTCATCCCATTTATGCTGCCCGAAATTTGCACGTATTGTGTAATGCGCACTCTAGACTATGCATGCTCCGCGTATGGCATGCATGTCATGAATATCTGATTCTAAAGCGACCCCAGGACAACGCAGTCGACCAGCAATGCTGGAATGCGTGATGCATTGTGGGTTTACTGCGATTGGAATTTAAATGAAAGAAAAACCTTGCTTTGTTTGCATTAAGTTACGTAAGTCCTATAGTTATCCGACCCGTATGCTAGATCGGAACTAACATTAAAGTTAAAGTTATCAATGACCCAGGCCAAGCCTTGGCTTAGGTTAAGTTACCATAGCCTTGATAGAACCAACGATCTTCTGTCCATTGCAGCATACTCTATATTACTGAACGCCAATTTGCCTAACAATACGACTAAATTGACCAGGTCCAAGTTAAGTCAAGCTTTGTATAGGCTGTCCGACTCCAGAGCGAACAGTAGACGGCTGGCCGGGGTTAAATACACTAAAAAAAAGCGAATATGGCTCTCAGAAGAGCAATCACTGAAAACTTACCCCACTAGTTCAGTGATTACTGTTACTTTCAGTATTCATTTGCTTGGTTTCTGTTCAAACATTCGTCAGTGCTGGGATAATTAGATCCCCTTTTCTTTTATCCGGTTAGGTCTTAGCATGGAGGTAGTGTAGTAAAACCATGTAACCCTGGCTACAACCCTGGCATACCCTGAGGCCTGGCCGAGTACTAGTACATTTACTTCCTAGTTTCAAATCGAGCTAGCGTGCGCCGCCCAGCTGTGGTGAAATGCCCGTACCGTGTGTAAAATTCCGTAAGGTGCTGGGTGCAAAACGCTTCTACTCATTTCGACATGTCGATGTTGAGTTCGATAGGTGAGCCATTTGAAACCCCCCTTAAGCAACCAAGTGTGTCAAGAAAGACTTGAAGTTCGTAGTTCCAATCATTTCATTTTAGTCTTGAACCTGCCTATGTAAAGTTTGAGTAGATGGATGTTAAGTTTTGATATTTCGATGTTAGTTTGGATATGTTGATATTAGTTTCGATAGTTCGATGTTAAGTTTGGACATGTCGAATTTAGTTTGGATAGTTAGATGTTAGTTTTGATACTTCGGTATTTATTTTGGATATTTTGAACAACTGGGCGGGCACTCCGTAGAAAGGTAAGGCAGTTGGAATGTCACAACAATCAGATAGCCACTTTGTAATGTTTATTTAAATACTAAAATTTGGTTTTCTTTCATAGGTTTCTTTTTAGAAAATGACCTAAATTAGTCCAATGTGAATGGTGTGTATGTAAAATAAAAACCACAGTAAATAAACTATTTATGTGGCTATCATTTTGAAGGTTCAACTTACTTCTTTTACCAACAACCGGAATATCCAAGAGATTGCAAAGAAGCTCGTGACCAGTGTTTGTCTGATAATTTAAGTGGTATTTATACCATTAAGCCAGATGGATACCCACAACCCTTTGAAGTTTACTGTAACAATGACGTTGGATCCGGTGGTTGGACAGTAAGTTACCAAAATCCAAAATGTTTTGTTTTTTCGTGGGTTGTAATAAAGAATAATAACGTTTAACTTGCGTTAGTATTAACTATACCACTTTTAAGCAATTCTGAAGTATGTACATTTCTTCTTAAAAATAGTAGTTGGAACTATACAGGGTGGTAATAAAATTATATAATAAACATTACTGAGCATCGCTGATTTGCGCTACAGGTTATTCAGCGTCGATATGAGGGATCTTTAACATTTAATAGAAAATGGGACGATTACAATAATGGATTTGGTTTTGTGTCTGATGAATTTTGGATTGGTAACGACAAGTTGTCTTACTTGACGAATCAAGCAGTGTATGAGCTTCGTATTGACATGATGTTGTCGAATGGATCATCTATTTACGTCAAATACAAGTCATTCCGTATCAGTGATGGGTTTAGTGGCTATACACTAGTCAATGCTGCAGGATTTACCGGTAACCTGAGTGAGTACTGAGAATTGCATTTGAATTGACTCACAAGCTCGACTTCTACTCATATTTTCTATGTTTTTGGTAATGAGAAAAAATGTGTTAAAGTGCGACCTGCAAGAGCTGTCCATGCTGAATTTTCCCTTTTGAAGCATGTTGTTACTTGATGATTGTTACTTCAGTGTTAACGGTTTGCATTTTGTATTGTCATGCAATAAGTAGAGGATAATTATTTTATTAAATCCAGGTTGTGTCGTGTCAACATGTCCACCTGAGACAACACATAGAGAATGTTCATGCCAGCAGTCATGTGATGATCCTCTTGCAATGACAGATTGCCATGACGAATGTGTTGAGAGCTGTGTACCTACCAAGTGTTTTGTGAGCGAGAAAAACGCATACATTTTGGTGAGAAGAAGCTGTGTTTTCAGTCATATATAATTGCTATATACACTCTAGAAACGTCTTGTTCAGTTTCAACCAAATCTGCTAAGCTGGACACTGACTTAGAATACGGTCAATTATTTGACTGGATTTGGCTAAAATGACTTGAATGGATTCCTTCTTGAACCGAAACTAAGGAAATGTTTCAACATGATCCGTTTCGGTACCGGTTGCTCAGACCACTATACGAGTTAGTGTTTGCAAGAAAATGGTCTTCTTATACAGTTAAATATTGTTTACTGTTTTCATTGGCTAAGACCTTTACAGTATGATATGATGCTTTTGTTTCAACAACTTCATTACAGAGTGGTGAGTCATATATCAGCAATGACTGCAGTGAGAATTGTACTTGCATCGATAATCAAATAAGTTGTAACCCTGACTACGAATGCAGCCCTGATGCAACCTGTTTAGAGAAAGACACTGTTCGAAAGTGTTACTGTAATGTCGGATATGACGGTGATGGTGAAACCTGCACTGCATCGTACACAGACTGTTACGATGCATATGAAGCTGGTCATAGACAAGATGGCGTTTATACAATACTACCAACAGGATGGTCTGGATCACCATTCAATGTTTCTTGTGACATGACAACTGCTGGTGGAGGATGGACTGTAAGTTACATGTCTCTACGAAATATTGATGAAGTATTTCGATCATTCCGTAATCGAGTGATAACTTGTTATCCTTTTTGTATTATTCCTCGGATGGAAAGAAAATTGATCCAAACACTTTCTGAGTCGAGTCATTCATTAGTTTTGTAATATGTTGCAATTAATTATCACGGGACGTGTACGTTTCTCTTCTTTTTTCAATAGTTGTAAATTTTTCTGTTTTCTTTGATGTAGAGGCAAAATGTCGGCATTTTTAGTAAAACCACCCAAAAGTTTGAAAGTTGATTCATCCAATGTCCAATTATTAAGTTGATCCGGAGTGAGTTCCTTTTATGTATACATGTGAAATGTATACTCTATGCGTTATTTCCACATATGCACACTTGTTCTGGATGTATTTAGACTAGTTTCCCGAAAACCTCTCAATGCCTACAAGAAGGCTAAAATTTAAAAGATTGCCTTGTTAATTCAAGGTTGGAGAGCTAAGGGAATACTGGCATAGGCCTACCAAGTAACCCCTGAGATACGTAGTACGTAGAAAAATCCTCTCATCCCTCAAAAGGATAACAAAGGATGAAAATACGCTACTTAATACTGCAAAACTGAAAGCATAAATTCTCATCACACTCAGTGCTCAAATCAGAGTTAAACTCACACGGAGGAAAACAACAGCGCCACCAATCATGGCTTATGCTAAATGACAAACCCTCCTCACCCGAGTGACTCAAAAAGCAGTTTGCTTTTAAACAACGGCCTATCTTTGTCTACATTTTTTCTCCGATATCTCACCCTGCCTACCAGAAGGCGAAAATCTAAAAGATTACCTTGTAAATCAAGGTTTGAGAATGTCGGAAATAGAGAGGTACGATTAGATACTCTTTTATTGCTCTACTGAAAGCAAGAATATTTAAACTCATGCCGCGAATGACGGCTCGCTACTGATGAAGTTGCTGCCATATCAAATATGAGCGAGACAACAGAAACCGGTCTAGTTTGGTCATAAGAACCAACCTTCCAAAATATTCACACACGGCAAGTTAAAAAAGCCAGTAAACTTTCGCATGAAATCACGAATGATGATTTCGGGCCTTTCCTAAAAAATGTGCATGGTTCACCGACTGAGTGTAACGTCAGATAGTGGCACCGCCTACCCTTCTTACACTTTTAGTTTGGTCATAAGAACCAACCTTCCAAAATATTCACACACGGCAAGTTAAAAAAGCCAGTAAATCTTTCGCATGAAATCACGAATGATGATTTCGGGCCTTTCCTAAAAAATGTGCATGGTTCACCGACTGAGTGTAACGTCAGATAGTGGCACCGCCTACCCTTCTTACACTTACATTTGATGACATGGCACCTTATTGACTAGACTGTTCTTAGATTTGACAAAGGCCCTTTAGAATTTAAATTCAAAATGTAAGAAATAAGGTGGACAGATTTAAATGTTATACTTCCAAGTGAGCGACAAATGTTTTGTTCATGTTGAATATAGTAGTATTAGAAATTTAAGGAGAATCCAAAATTTGACGTTCCAAAGGGCTGTATAGTGGAATGACGTTCCGATTGTTCTAAAATTGGTAGAAACGTCCCTCACACATACAGCCTGATGGCCTCGTAGTCAAGGGGGAACGCCAGGAAGGCGGCCCCAAGTAAAACTTTCGGCCACCCTCGAAATATTGTGGACACAATTTTTTGTTTCTTTCAATACATTTTAATTTGTCTTGCCCTTTTCTGACTACAGGCAAGCAGCCTCAGACAAACTGACATGAATTTACAAATCTTTAGCGTAGGTGATCTACTTATTTACATGTTTAGCTTTGACATTACTTTCATTTAATGATTCAACACAAGATAGTTCATTCTAAATATCCTAGCCTTTCACCTTTTGGACTGAGTCTTAACCCAGCCTACACAAATACATAACTCATGTAATACGGAAACTGGCTAATGAACAATTTGTAGTTTCTCAGAAGATCATATCTGAGATTACGTTTTCGCAAAAATGGCAGTTTTCATTTGGTATAACTCTTCGGCTAGAACTTCCCTTATAGATAATTTGTTGCTCATATGAAAGAGGCGGTATTCCGAGGATTCATCAAAAGGCAATTAAAACACAAGTCTATATTTACTGAGGTGGTTAAATGAGACGTAACAACTGGACATTTGAAAGAAAATAAAACTACACTGAAACAGCCAGTAGTCAAACTCAAAAGTCTCAGTAGTTTGTTCCGCAAGTACATTCATGTTGAGAAGGATCACTGTTATGTGTCATATAGGTTTGCATTCTAATTTCTATTTGTGACATTTCAGAAACCACCACAATACATTCTTGTGAGACTAATCATTGGATCATCGTTATTACCGTATGCAACACTAGGCATTCATTTGTTATACCCATGTGGAATGATATGTGAAGTACTTAGTCAGTGACGGATTCAAAAAGTAACATTCACAACAGACCCGTAGCCAGACAAGGTACTGAACAGGGGGCGAAATAGCTTCCAGGGGGCTAAACATCTTTTAGGGGCGGCAATTACTACAATAACTAAAGGCAATGGTAATTTTGAATTTTCCAGGGGGCGAAAATTTACATATGAAAGGTAACCGACATCATTTGAAAACATTCTTCTCTCCTCACCTCCCCTATTCCCCCAAAATAAATAAACAAGCAAATGCAGGTAAAAGTTAAGCAACAAATAAAACATAAATGATATTGTCTAATAACTGAAATTGCCCCTCAGACCTTCCACTTCCACCTTCCGATAAACTTTTCTTTCAATGCAAGTGGAATGTAAACAGTGGTCCAAACTTTAGAAGCAGCTTTCGTACAAAAAGGAAAGAAAAAATGCACTCATAAATTGACATATTTGGTGCTTCACTTATCACTTAATTATTATACGGTATTTGAAATTATAATAGTTTCATCAGTAAATATACTAAATAGTAAATTAGACTTTCCATCTGATAATGCTAGACAGTATACCTGCATCACCGCTATATCCTGTAGTGCTGAGTCGGTAATTAGAACTTTCATTGCTTATTCTGAAGGATGCATATTCCGCATACAAGGATGCATTTCCAGATATGCGAATGTCTACCCGCAACTTGTAAGTTTTTTTGATTGTCATGTAGTGGACTTGCTCATTTCCCAGCCAAAAATCCTTTCCTTGGTCTACCGAACCAAACCCGTGTTTAAAATCATCCCAGTATCTATAAAAGTCGGTCACACCATCAGTGCGACGTTGGAATATCTGAACGCGACAAATAATAACAATCAGTAAACATTAGTAGAGAAAACTATACATCTAGAACAAGTGCGCATATGTGGAAATAACGAATACAGTGTACTTTTCATAAGTATGCACAAAAGGAACTCATTGTGGATCAACTTAATATTCGGACATTAATTAAGTACATTGAATAAATCAAGTTTCAAACTTTTGGGTGGTTATACTAAAAATGCCAACATTTTGCCTCTACAAGGAAGAAAACAGAAAAATTCACAACTTATTAAAAAAGAAGAGAAATAGACATATTCCGTTATAATTGATTGTAACACATTATAATGCTAATGACAGAAAGTGGTTGGATTCATTTTCTTTCCATCCGAGGAATAATACAAAAAGGAAACAAGTTGTCACTCGATTACGGAATGATCAAAGTACTTAATCAGTATTTTGTAGAGACATGTAACTTACAGTCCATCCTCCACCAGCGGTTGTCATGTCACAAGATACATTGAATGGTGATCCAGACCATCCTGTTGGTAGTATTTTATAAACGTCATCTTGTCTATAACCAGCTTCATATACATCGTAACAGTCTGTGTACAATGCAGTACAGGTTTCACCGTCACCGTTATATCCGACATTACAGTAACACTTTCGAACGCTGTCTTTCTCTAAACAGGTTGCATCAGGGCTGCACTCGTAGTCAGGGTTACAACTTATTTGATTATCGATGCAAGTACAATTCTCACTGCAGTCATTGGTAATATATGACTTGCTGGAATAAAGTTGTTCAAAGAATAGCATCATTTCATAAAGCAAAGTTTTAGCCAATGAAAATCGTGAACAATATCTAATTGTATGTTGGTTACCATCGTTTTGCAAACACTACACTCTTTAAACCGGGCACCCACGCATAATATGATGAGATATTTTGTTAGCTTCTTTCAAAGAGGAATCAATTCTGGTCATGTTTAACCAAATCTCGTCTTATAATTGAATAATTGACCAGATCCCGATTCGGTGTCCCGTTGAGTAGATGCAGTTTAAATTGAAGAAGACATTTTTGGAGTGTATTGCAACTATATATATATATATATATATATATATATATATATATATATATATATATATATATATATATGACTGAAAACACAGCATTTTCTTACCAAAATGTATGCATTTGTCTTGCTAAAATAACACTTGGTGGGTATACAGCTCTCAACACATATGTCATGGCAATCTGTCATTGCAAGGGGATCACTACATGACTGCTGGCATGAACATTCCCTGTGTGTCGTCTCAGGTGGACATGCTGACACGACACAGCCTGCATTTAAAAAAATAATTATCTTCCACTTATTACATGACAATGCAAAATGCAAACATTACCACGCAGAAAGAAAGACATCAAGTTACTTCAAATATGCTTCAAGGAGGATGCGGGGTTACAATGCTCTTACAAGGAGAAATTTAACGCATTTCTACTCAGTAATAAAACGCGGAGCAGCTATTAGTCAATTCAAACGCAATTATCAATACTCACTCAGGTTACCAGTAAATCCTGCAGCATTGACTAGTGTATAGCCACTAAACCCATCACTAATACTGAATGAATTGTATTTGACGTAGATAGATGATCCATTTGACAACGTCATGTCAATACAAAGCTCATACACTGCTTGATTCGTCAAGTAAGATAGCTTGTCGTTACCAATCCAAAATTCATTGGACAAAAAGCCAAATCCATTCTTATAAATGGTCCCAATTTCTATTAAACGTTAAAGTTCCTTCAAGTCGACGCTGAATAACCTGTAGTACAAATAATATTTTATTATATATCGTGATCAAAATGGTTGTTTTCATTTCTTTTTGGAAAAATATAGACTACCACACATGTGCTATTTTGGCGGTAAATTTTACATACTTCAAAATAACTTAAAAGGGACAGTTAACATCGTTGCAGGGTAAGCGTTGTTAATCTTTACTCACTACACCCCACAAAAAACAAAACGTTTTTGGTAACTTACTGTCCAACCACCGGATGCAACGTCATTGTTACAGTAAGCTTCAAAGGGTTGTGGATATCCGTCTGGCTTGATGGTATAAACACCACTTAAATTATCAGACAAACACTGGTCACGAGCTTCTTTACAATCTCTTGGATATTGCGGTTGTTGGTAAAAGAAGTAAGGTGAACCTTAAAGATAATATTCACATGAACATTTTTTCACTAAAGGTGTTTTCTTTATTAACTAAACTCAAAATGGAGTAGAGAATGCAATTTCTTTTTTGAATGTAACTATGATAGTTACTCAAATTCTTGTGTATAAGTAAATATCACAAACTGACAAAGTAACTGCCTTATTGTTTTGACATCACAACTGCATGTGGTCTTTTGCTTTAATACTGTTAACAAAGTTCATCGAAGAAACAGTTTCTTTGTGTGGCGTGGAGTTCATTAAAAAGTGGATTATCTATGTAAAAGAGAAGAGCGAATTGATATCTCAAAGATACAGATCATCATTTCAATGTGGCAGCATATAAAACCTTCGATACTCATGCCATTTTATCAGCGACTTAACCATATTATTTCCTGAAGACAGGTACTCACGATTTCAAAATTGAAAAAGTAAAATGAGACCTTGCAGAGTATCTTTAGTTCAGAAAATATAACAGCTCTGCATTTGATAGTTAAAACATGGAGCTAATATTTGGACAAGGTAGTAGCTCCATGGTTCAAATTAATACATTGAGTCTTTTAGTGTAAAATGCTTAACAAATGCGCGTCCCCCAAATCAGTGAGCAACATGCCTTTTGTCAGCCCGAAATATTGGATTCAGGTACGGAAGAACACTTTAGCACATGCGAAAATTAAAGTTTCAGTTACGATAACTTTAGTCCCATTGTATCTTAAAATTGATGGGACACACAAGCTTTTTATAAGTGCTCTATTAATGCCAGTTTTTAAAGTTAACTACCGATGCTAATATAGAACACGCCAAGTTTGTACATGTGCAAAACTTGTTGAGTAGACATAGCTTTCAGAAACCAGTAACTAATGGAGATACTCGATACAAGTTACTAAGAGTTGCAAGAATGTAAGATAAATCAAGGAAAAAACATATAGGCAAAAGAAAAAAGAAATAACGATGCTTTGTGAATAGATAACTAGTGTATATTAACATAGTAACAGCGCCGTGGGTCACTGAGGTGAAGTTGAATGTCATGATGGTTACAATAATCTGACGGTTTTCATGTTTTGCAAGAAGGGAGAGAAGTCATCTATCTCATGAAGATTGGAGGTGGAAGGGGTCTATATAGCAAACTAGGAATTAAAGTCACAAGTTTTAAAACTGTTCTAATAAAAATATCAGAGGCTGATGTGTGGAGGATATTTCAGCATTTTCACGTCTCACACATCTTAGGTTATGAAACTACACTGCTAAGGACTAAGGAGTATAAACAAACTTGGATTGGGCATTAGGGTGATTAGGAAGGGTTCTGGATCAGAAAATGATATTTTTCAGCCAAAGATTATGCTAAGATGAAAGTTATCCAAATTATTTGAACATTTAGAGAAACAACCTTATACTATTAAATTGCGAATGTTCTGCGTTTGCTTGAGGAATAAGTTTCGCTAAATCAGATCTATAAAGAGGTAATTAACCATATGAAACGCTAACTATGCCAAACAAAAGAAAAAACTTTAATGCTAACAGTGGAATTTTAATGAAATGAGGATACGGTAGTTTTTAGAGATCCCTTAGTTTAACCAAGTTCAGACTTCAAGTAAGTTATCTTCACAATTGCAGCATTTTAGTTAAAACTGGAAGTGCTAGGAAATCCACGTATCTTTTAGTACACATGTAATTTTTTAGAAACGCAGAATTTGTTTCCCTTAAACGATTTTAGTGCAACTTAGCTTTGAAAATGCTCTTGAAATTTTGTCATTTAGAATACAACATGGAACATTATGACCCTGTGTTGTACTAAAAGTATGTGATCTATTATACTATAAAAATCTAATTTTTCTGTTTCCTTTACATGTATGTTTCCAACAATGTGCTTAGTATGGAATGGTTAAAAAGTAACAAAACTTTTACATGGTAAATATTCATTCGCGACTATCAAAACGTTTTATTGGTGGCAGAAGATATGAAAAAACGAACTTCAGTTTAAATCAAAATTATTTTCATGGACATTATAGATTAGATACTTGAAAGAAAAATTGGTAAATATTTCAAAGGTAAAATAAAGTTGCACAGCAAAAGCTATGAACATCAAAATATTTTTATTTTAAATTGAGCTTCGTAGTGCGAGATGAACCGAAAAGAAAAACACTTGCATAAATATGATTTTAAACTTAGGACAGACCGTTAGTTTTGAACCAATAAACTTATACATATGCATAGGGGTGGAGAAGGCCCTTTACAGAGCTTTTCTTTATTATAACTAGCAGTATATCTTTAAGGTTATTTAGAATAGTCTGGAATTTCAGTGCCGTACCTAGGTCAAAGGTAGTCTACGATTTACAATCTTCTAGATTTAAACTGTTCTCAAAGTTGAATAAAACATGGTAAGTGGGTTGAGAAGCTCCAGTCTATGATTCTATCAGCCAGACTTTCCAGTATATATTCATGAATACGAAAAAATGTTTCAAGTGTCTTTCAAATTCAATAAATGCAGTACATTATATTGTCAGGGTAACGATTCATGCATCGTTAATCGTTGACTACAATTCAAACAGGTCTTAATTTAAGTATGAGAGCGTCAAAGAACTTTAGTTAGTGTTTTGTTTTAATTTTTCACCTTTTTTGCTTTGTGGTTAGAAGCAACACTAGATTTTTCGTACGGTAGTGTCCTTGCAGCAGGGCCGTAGCTTGAGGCGAAATACGGTTAGGGGCGAGATGTACAAAACTGCCTTAATGCAATGGTAATTTTCATTTCCAGAGGGATCTGTAGCCTGCTCTCCCCCCCCCCCCCCACCCTCCTTTCGGGCTTTCCTTTTAGCTTTTTAGGACTTCTCATCACTTGCAAATTGCACTGGCCAGTGAAAAGTTAGTATACTGACAAACTGGTATTTGTACCAAGTTTGTGAAGATTTATTTTAAGACGATGTGAAATAGATTGTTAAAGTTTCCTACCATTGTATAAGACAGTAAACCAATAGCAACAATTGTGGTTACTCTGTCTTTTTTAACAATTTCAATTCTCTTGGATTTTTACTTATCTTTGAAGTATGCCCTTTGGAAACATTTTCAGTAAATAACAGGTAGGTATCCAACCTTAGAAGCCCTGCTGTTTTCAGTTCTCAGTTCTACTGATATCAAAATTGTGTGTAAGTGTCAATTTTTGTCTTTCCCAACAACGGTTCAAGTCAATAAACGGCACTGGCTGAAAAGAAACAGAGATATGTTTTGCATTTAGCGAGGACCAATTTGTCATAACTGTCTGCCATTCCTATGCTTAACCTACTTAGATCATTTGAAAAATTAAGGTCATCGATAGGAATGGCAGTCTGACTAATATCTATAATATCTATACAGCGAAGGTATCAATTTGAATAGTGACCGTTTGAATGAAGATTGTATTCGGTCTATTGCAAACGAGAATGGTGTACTCTCTGTCAACCCATTCATAAAAAGCAATTGCTAAGTGCTTGCACCAGATACCTGCTTTGTGATAATGATAAATTGTTGTTAAGCAATCTGCTTGGATACTACACTCAAATACGCAAAATATTTTGGAACCACTCACCGTCCTGTGTTGATGCAGAATTGATATTGCAAATACACGATAGAAGCAATATGAAAATCTTGTCTGTAGGTCGGAAGAAGCTCATCTTGACAGCAGAAGTTCACTGGTGTCCACCACAAGCAGACGTAAAACTTATTCTGAATTAAATTACAATCACCCGTTTATCAATCCTACGGTGTATTGAAAGTTATTTATTTACTGAGTGGAAAAACTTCTTTGAGTAACAACACATTGTTCAACAAGACACGTTGACTTGACGCATAACACTGGCTTAGGTAAAGCATGGTAGTGGCGGTACACTAAAGCTACCTTCAAGAGGATTTTGGACTGCCAGTTTATTTCAGTACAAATTCAACGATAAACGACTCAAGGTTGATAGGTGTGTTAGCATTAACGCGTTAAGGATGGAATGAAGTGTTTTGTGTATATTTGATGCTAAATGAATATTTTCATTAGGTTTGTGTTTGGCGTGAGGCTTTCGCCACCACAAAAAGGGTTTTCATTGATGATTTTTACAAATTTTGAGCCAAGCAGTTAATTTAATTTAACCCTTTCCCATTAGCTGAGTGACTGGGTCACTCAAATCGAGGGTTTGCTTTTAAAAAATTATTTCTCAGCAATGCAACAACTTACAGCCTTTATTTAACCACCAAACTAAAGCCAACAAATAGATCTATTGAATGCCACCATTTTTGGGGGGGTTGCTTTTGAAAATTTTTCACAAAACATCAAAAAATAGTTGTTTACATTCAAAAAATGCCCCAAAAATGCCCAAAATTGCTAAATATGACACAATATTTTCAAAATTCGAGTTCAGGCACTTAGGAAAAGGTCACCCTACTCACTTTTTTTTCTGAATACCTTAGAACCCAAAGAAACACCATGAGAGGTGATTAGATGCCAGGTATAGGGAATTTAGAGATATTTCAAGTATAATTTTCAAAAATCGGTCAAAATCTAAATTTCAGTCCCAAAATACCCACCCCAACCTGATAAATTATAACTCAACAACGGAAATTCCGATCTTTTCCATTGAAACATCAAAATGTCCGTTATAAGATTCCTTATAAAAAAATACCAAGATATAATAATAAATGGCAAGGGTAGGGTGAGTTAGAGAGGTTCAAAGATCCAAACAAATGCATTTTTCAAAAATGCGTCAATTTTGGTCTAAAACATGCATTTCTGACCCAAAAATCCCCTCCCAATATCAAAAATTATAAGCCACCACACCCCCTCTGACTTTTTCACTCACTAAAATGTCCATTTAGAGCTACCTTACAAAGCCCATGCAGCTCTATTTATAGATTCAAAGTTGTTTACGTTTCACTGAGCACTGCGCCACTGTTCACTGTGCACTGTGTATGTAAAGGTCATATAGGTCAAGTGTGTGTAGTACAGTGTGGACTGTGTGGGCTGTATAGCAAGAGAAAAGTGGGTATATCTTCCTCATTTTAGGTCCAATTTCCTCACCTTTGGTATCAAATGAAAGAGAAAAGGATCCCAAACAATCTCCTGCACCATAAATTACAAAATAATAGTGATCTGTATGTGTTTTAGAGGGTATTCTATGGAAAGAAAAAAAGGCGTATTACGTCATCTAATTTGCATATTTGCATACATAATGAGATTAGTTTACAAAAATGAAATGTTCATTCAAATTCCCCATCTTTGATCTTTACAATGATATATAGGTTCTCACAGAGAATATTCTTCTAAATTAACCAAAAAATTCCTGAAAATATTCCTCCTTTCAACACCTGGGACACCTCATGCTAATTTGACGCATTCTACGCTGACAAATATGGTTGATCCGACACATTAAGTTTCTTAACACTAGAAGGGTTCAAAATTTCATCCATGGAATTTCAGTTCATGATACCAATATCAGTAATCGCAACGCACTATGCTAGTCACGTATTTTCAGGCCCACATCGAAAGAAACCTACATACCTAAGCTTTTTACACTTTCCCCGTAGATGCCTTCACTTACCCGGGTTACATGGCCTTTATCATTTCTGTGAATGAGACTGTCGACATTATGGTTTTAATTTCATAAGGGGTAACCTCTTGGGTAGTGGTGCTCCATCTAAATCATTGGAGAGATTTATTCTGAAATTAGGGGCTCAAACCAACGGCACCCAGGGCGTCCGAAGCTCCTCTCCCCCGGGTCCGGGGCCCACCTTTGGGTTACTGGTGGGGTCCTAAAATGGCAGCTCCCCGGCCAGCAGATGGCGCCTGCGTCAGCTCTGGGTAACAAATCCCCCTGGTATGGATGGATCTAGGGTCGGGTTTATGAAGTTTGAGGGAGACATTACTCCTCATATTTTGCGTAGTTTAATTATCTCATCGCTCCGTGAGGAGGATGAGATATTGTAGTCACTTGACCTGTTGGGCTATATTCGGCAATACCAGCAGAAATGACAACCGTTGTCATGGTAACAGTTAATTTTCACAAGTTACTAGTCTAAAGTCCTAACCCATGGTGGGGTACCCCAGGGTGACCAAAAGTCCATAACGGAGGGAGGGGTCAAAACGTGTCCGTGAGTGTCCAATTTTGTTTTCTCAATATCTCCAAAACGGTAAAGCCGATTTTCTTCAAATTTGGTGGGAAAGTGCCCTAGTGGGAACCCCAGTTCTGCATTGACTCCCGGAAGTAAAGGTAAAAGGTCAGGGGTCAAAGGTCAAATTATGTGAAAATCACTCTTTTTATAATAACTCCAAGAAAAAACATCCCATTAACATGAAACTTCACACATATAATAAGAGTGTCTGGCACTACAAAAATATATGGTTGCCATGGCAACCAAGGTCAAAAGTCATGTGATATTAACATTTTAAGCAAAAAGGTGTTCCATGAACTCCTCCTTGTGGGCTAGATCGATTCTTTTGAAATTTGGTGGGTAGGTACCCCAGAGTGTAAACTTGTGTCTCCGTGACTTTCGGCAGAAAAGGTCAAAGGTCAGAGGTCAAATTCAATTTTTGGGAAAATTCACGGTTTTTTAGTAAAGTGCACTGAATTCGTCCTTTTTGCAGAACAAAAAGGCGCATGGAGATGCAAATATCAGGGCGGCAGGGCGGATTTGACATACGCGCCGGTCTATTCGGTGATGTGCATATAATAGGCACGCATTACGGAAAACGTCATTGTTAGAACAACGCAGCCTGCGTAAGCATTGTATACGCGCAGAAATTAGTTGGCCTGTCTTTTTATCTAGAATACTTCACACGTACTTCTGCGTTATCATCGACGAACGCGCTGGTAGTTGCTTTCACTTTGTGAGCGCGTGAAAAATTAAAGGCCGATATTAAAGTGAGTAATTTGAAGATACCATAGAAAATGACATACATATGAATAGACTATGAGCTTCAATTCAAACCACTCATTGTGCGTTCATATTCAAGTGCACTTATTCAGAGACCGGGGAGCCAATTTTGAAGTGCGGCGGTTAATAATCGAAGCCGCTCAATATGTTCAATAAAATAAATGTAGTTTACTGCGGCCCAAAATACCCACGGCAGAAAATGTGTGTCCCTTAGCCTCCCGTCTCAGCGGTCCCTGCAGTTATGTGTAGCCCTTATGCCACAAGTAAGAGAGAAAGTTCTTCCTGTGAGTTATATTGTTTAATGCGTGTGCTAGCGATGAGATAAGCAACTCCGTGGATTGCACTCTTGTTTATTCTTTTGATATTAGTTTAGTAAAATGTAAAGAACCCACAGAAAATTGCAAAAGAAAGTTTTTGGCATTGGATAATTATTATGACGCCACTGAATAATATATCCGAAAGCAGACAAAATCGGACACCCGGAAATACGTTAATTTGCATAAAGTCAAAACGGCTACCATTCACAACTTTAAAGGCACCATATATCAAAACGGTTGTTCTTATACCCCCCAAATGTTTAATAAGTGTTTTGGAATATGGTACCAAAATCAAATGACGTTCAGAATGTTCTATGTGTGTTTATGACGTCATTATGACGTCATAAGGCCTTTATGACATTATACTACGTCAATAGATTTAAAATAGCGACATAAGTAAGAAAATTTGTTTGTTTTCTAATACTTTTATTGTGAGTAGATACAAGAAGCATGGTACACATGATAATACCACATTAAAGGGAGAAAGCAGTCGCTCCAAGCCAATTTTCAGAAATCTGCCAAATAGTACAGATCTTTTCTTATTTTGCCCAGTATCTTTCATAATGTTTATGCATAAAACATTGAATATTGAAGGTAAACAAAGGAGTTATTCTGCTTAAATTTAATAAATAAGTACTAACAAAAATATTGTCACATGATTGATAGGTACCATTTCTTAAGTAGGATGAAGAGGTACACTAATTCAATTGGGGGACTGCATTTTTCCTTAAAGCAGCATGAAGGGGTAATTTGTACCCTGTGTATTAATCTGGGGTCATGTTACGTCATGGTGAGTAAAAGAAATGATAAAGTGTCATTATTTGTATTTTAAAGAGGTTCTCTCCTCTAAGCATAGCTGTTTGATGATTTATCGCCATCAATATATTGCAGTTAATGTACTGATCATTTTGGCATATACATGACATCACGTCACACCATTACGTTACCATGATCTACAAATATGATGATAATTTCAGTATGGCCCATTCTGGGACGGAGCTGAATTTTGAAATCAGGGGACAAATTTGAGTCCTAGTCATGGATAAGTACCGACAAGCACTTAACTACTACAAGAGATGTGCTAAGGACCATCCATGTATAGCTTCAGACAGTAAAGATGTTAATTTTTGAAATAATAATTTATGATAAGTTCTACATGCTGAGTATGCAGGGTGGATACTCAGCCTTATCGAGGCAAGAACTTTGGCTGCATCTCGGAGCTTCTCGAACTTTGTCAGCCTTTTCGCTGAGATTATTTGTAGTAACTGTTCTTTTCAGCCAGTTAAGAACGGGACCACGCATGACAGACCTTGATATAGAGGTCTGAGAGTCGAGAGGTTGGTCATTTAAGTTTGTTGTCCTTTCGGGGACGTAGTTCCCTTGGGAGCAGAACTCCTTTGGGAGTACACGCTTGGTTTCGCCGCTTGGCTCTTCGTCAGAGAGTCAAGGGGACTCTGAAAAAAACTTTGGCTGCATCTATTGCTCAAATTACACATTTTAAGCACAGAGAGTGTTTTATAAAGATCCATGTTGAACACACCACAGGGATCTACCCGATATAAGAAGTTTAGCTAATTGGGCAATTGGTTTGTGAGCACCGAAGGCGTGTTCGGGTGTATGAAGGAATCTAGCCGAATGCTGCCCCAGTAGAGTGTGAAATCTGGAAGAATTGAATAACCTTGAATTCCCCTGAAATGCCGTTCTTAGCATTCTCCAGATAATAGTATTCATGCTGAAAAGGCTCGAGAACAAAATTGTCAGTATTCTTCCATTTGCATGCATTTTGAAGAAAAACAAATATTAAAATAAACTTTTGTTATTCATTAAATGCATGCACTGACCCGAGGCTAAAGAAATTACTTATATCTAGGTGAAATCAAGACATCTGTTTTTAGTATTACGATAATTCAGCAATATATATAAAGTTATAAAGATATTTAACGCTTCTTGCTTGAGGGAACATTCTAATATGGATATTTCTTATCCCTACCAAGGATTCGTTGGGATTCAAGTTAAGAATCGTGATGGTTAATAGCTATACCTATACCTATATATATATATATATATATATATATATATATATATATATATATATATATATATATATATATATATATATATTTATATATTCTTTGAAAAAAAGTAAAATATTAAAGTTATGTCCCCTTTCAAAAAATTCTTTGTAACTTCAATTGTTTCCTTGTATAAATTTTTAGCAGGGAACTGACACTCTAGAGTAGCAGTTCCCTGTTTTAAGTGATGTGAACTTCCCTCTTTAAAATTTGTATAGTAACTTCTCCAGTCAGCTAGTTCATTTTTGACACCATGAACTACTAATGTTTAGTTTCTTCTCCAATAGTTATGCCTATGGAGAAATATATTAATTACTTTTACCGAGACTTTCTCTCCTTAAAAAGAATGGATTGTACTTTTCAGCAAAATGTTGCATCTGCAAACAGAATAATATGTATAAGTAGAATGATGAGAAAGTATGTATACATGGGAAATTTAAATTTTCTGGGTGTACGTACGGTCGTGGCAAGATGGATCCCAAGAAATATCATGTTTTCATTGTTATCCAGATGTAATAATTTATATTTAGACTTTGTTTTGGACTCTATTGTTCATTATTTGCTTTTAAATGGCCCTTCAACTTTGTAATTTGTAATTTTATTTGTTTTCTCATTTTGATCATGGAGAGGTGAAAACTTCATGGTTTGATATTTAAAGGCGATATATTTTAAGGCGATGGTAAATGTTTCACAATGTTATCGTTTTCGTCGGAGGTCTGCACGTGAAAGGAAGCTACTAAGGGTAAAGGTTGTAGCCTTATCACTGCACTAAAAGATTTGTGTTGTACAAGTAGAATATTGAAGGGAAAAGTATAACAAGTAATTTTGTGATAATAACGTATAAATATTCCCATACATAACATACCAAATTTCACATTAAGTACTAGGCAAGTTTTAACAATAGGCATACTTTTCATTCCTCTGACGATATGTAACTCATTAGGAATGTAGGAGCCAAATCACCTTTTCCTTCCAAAAGTCCCTTTACTTGTATGCCACAGAGGGCAAAAACCAAACTTTACCCACGAAGGGGTTCTGCTCCCCTGAGGATTTATGTCCAGTGACAGGACACTATGGTTTACCCTGAACATCCTCGCTCTCTACCTTCATACACTTACAAAACTACTCTAAACCACACAATATGATAAACTCCCACAATATACTGGTGATTCAAGAATCATTCAAAAATGTAAATTAGGCAGTCCTGGGTTTAAAAATCTGTGAACATGAGTTCAGTATAAGTAGGGGTGCGAACTCCATATCCTTGACACAGGGGGCTGTATGAATACCCCATGGGTGTCAGAAGGCCAACTAGGACGGTTATGGGTAATTCCAAACTGTCAGAGTGCTTATTTGTGGACACAAAAGGACCATTGCAACTTACAGGGGACCAAGCTCTCCGACGGGGGAGAGAAAGCAACACGAAGCCCCGACAAGGATGTTGAAAGCAAAAGTTTTGGCCCTCTTTGCGACCCGAAAATTTTGTGTTTCTTTCCGAGAAAATTTTAAAATTTGGGGGTTTTATTAAAAAAAATTTAAAACTTGGGGGTTTAGTGAGAAAAATTGGCAGATTTGGACTTTTACAGAAATACTGCCTAATTTAGAGCAAAATGAAGTAAATCATAGGAACCACTGGCCATCGTCGGGAAATACAAACTTAATTTTACATAAACTATTACGGATCCCCGTAGAAACCGTAAAAAGTTTCATTGGGGCAGACTTCCCCGACGGGGGTCACGGTCTGCTTCCCCCAGCTTGCGCTACCCCTGACAAATGTTTGAATTATCTTCATTCTGTTGTCACTTTAAGCCTACTTGCACAAAGGTAAACCCAATCCCTTGCAGCTGAAAACCGAACTGTCATCCACGAATAGAGCTACATATATTATTCATGACATAGATGAAGTCATTGCAACCTCGTAATGTCATAATGACGTCATATTTCATTGTAAATGAAGCTGATTTTTTTCATACGTCTGTTGTCTACTCACAATTAATATATGGGGCATAAAAACATTTTCCTTCAAGTATGTCGCCATTTTATTTCTGTTGACGTAAGTAACGTCAAATTGGCCTTATGACGTAATAAATACGTCATGAAGCATTTTTAAAAGGGTTATCTGATTCTCTGATACTATATTCTTATATACTCATAATACATTTTGGCGGTAAAATAGCTACCGTTTTTGATATATGGGGCTTAAAGATGTCAATGGCGGCCATTTTGATTTTATACAAATAACCTATTTCCGGCTGTCGGATTTTGTCTGATTTTGAATATAATGTTCAGAGGGGCCAATCTAATAATTCAAAGCCAAATACCTTCTGCAATTTGTTCTAGGTTTACCTTATTTTTGCTTAATTTTACTGGACTAATTTGCTGTCTGCCTTCTTTTATGAGGCGTGGTGCAATTGCTTTGATTCCAAAGCAAAGATAAAACTTTTATCACATATTAAAGATCTGTTACCCTTTTAAGTGTATTTTACAAATTTATCTTAGCCGCAGCTTCACATAGAATTAGTCTGTTCTGGAAAGTTTGGCCAAATCAAATCAATGTGGCTTCATTACTAACACATTCTTATTGCTACAGAGTATTTAAACTATCAGGTCAACTTTTCAAGGAGGTTTTGAAAAGCCATTGATTCAGTTAATCACGATTTCATATGGGGTATAACTTGAAGATAGTTCTTTTTTGCTTTTGAAATGAACCTTGAATATTATGTTACGACTGTTCCTCTTATGTGCTCGTTAATGGTTGGTTTATACACAAAAAGTTAAGAGCTGCAGACAAGGAGACCCAGTTTCACCATATTTATTTGTCCCTTGTGCACAATTTCTTTGGCCATTGATTAGAAGTAACACAAAATGCACAGGTGTAAACATTCTTAATAACCATCTTAAGTTAACCCAGTACGCAGACAAGTGGTTAATATTGAGTGGAAGGCAAAAGTCTTTTTCTACTGCTGTAGAAACGTTGAACTTTTCCCCACATTTCTAGTCTCCAAATTAAATTAGGAAAAAAGTCATCTCTTATCGACTGTTAAAATGGAAGATTCGGGTATTACCTACCCTGCTCTTAATCATTTATTTTCTGTTGCAATTTTAATTTTCTTGTTATCGAGTTTTCTTAATATGTTGATGAATTGGTTGATAGGAGTTTTCTTTTAAGTCCTCATTTATATTAAGTGAAACATTTCTTTTTGAAAAAAGCGACCTTGGAGTTTAACTGGCAATTATATGTATCATCATTTGCGAGTGAAATTAATTTTTTGCTTCTGTACCAAACCCAGCGGATGATTTGATTGCTTTAGTACCTTATTTTATAAATTCATTTGAAATGATAAAACACAGAAAATTAGTAGGTTAATTCAATTAAGTCAGCCTTATAAATACGGAGGTCTTAAAATGATACAAATTAAACCATTAATGTATGCGTCCAATCCCTCCTGGTTGAGACGTTATCTTCAATGTGGGAAAAGGGAATGGCATAATCTGTTTGGATACGTTGGTAAGTGCATTGGCTCTTTCTTCTTAATTGGAACAATCTCACATATTTCTAACAAAGTTTGATAGCACGTTATCAACAATTGAAAAATGTTTGAAAGAAGAATCGTTCTTGAAAATCCGAGATAACAGTGACTTTTCTCTTTTGACAAAGAAACAGTTTTGTACATACATTGGATTAAAAAAGGTGATAATCATCTTCTAATTGAAAAGAATTCTTTCATGACGTATGAGAACGTCATTGGTTGCTGCGATGTACAACGTTATTTCTTTCAGTTCACTTTCGTTAAGACCAGCATTTTTAAGTCTCTAAAGACTTCTCCAGTGTCAGGCATTGTAAGGTACTTACTCGTATTTTCCCGTTTCAAGTTACCTTATTAATTATATAGAAATCTTATGTGGTGAAGCAAATTGAATTTGCCAGTGATAGCTGTTTCATTATCTGGAATAAGTGAGAGCTCGACATAGAAAAGAGCTTAACAGACAAATATTGGTATGATCTTAATATAATACAACCCATTAAAAGTAACAATCGATTTTAGTTTTCGATCTTTTCAGACTAAAGTAAATAATCATAATCTCACAGCCAATGATTTTACAGTTAGTGTCGGTGTGAGTATTACCAAATTTTGTAGGTTTTGTAACGTATAGGTCGAAGCAATTACTCATCTTCTCAGTACATGTAATGTAGTAATGGATTTTTATAACGATCTCCTAAAAATTATTTATGAGTGATTTGCATATGGCGGTATTTCCCTCTCACCTATTCATTTCATCTTTGGATATTTCTGTCAGGGAAACCATAAATTTAGGCCCTTGCAAAATTCTCATGTGCGCAAACTATAACATTTGTATAACGAAATATCAAAAAGAAAAGTTTTGTAAGGGTAGCTAATTCCTCTTTATCTTTAAACTCAGTTCAACTGCGAAAAATATTTGTGTCGCATAAATAACAAGTCATCAACTTTTGAACAAACTTGGGATGTATGGCAGAGTATCTTTTGATAACTTCTAATTTGATATGCTCTTATGTTTAGTTTAATATACTAGAAGTACGAAAACAAGTTAAACTGTATCAAATTGTAGACATACAATAGTATGAAAAATATTAAAAGAGAGACCCTTCCTAACCTTTCTCCCATCAGAAAATCGGTCTAGTTTTAAAATGGTGGACGTATAGTCTTTTCACTATTTTCCTTCTTTAGTATATTTGGCATAAAGTAGGCCCTGTGCCAAAGGAAGTCACACAAAATCATGAATACGTAAAACAAGGAGGGCTTCAGCAGTCCGATAGATGCGCTTCTGTCATTAAAAAATCTTCCCTGTCAAAATGGTTGGTCCAGTAAGGGAGCGGTTTTTGGCCGGTTTGGAAGATTTAGATGTATATCCCATGGGCGTATGTGTAGGGTATTTTCTAAGGGAGCTGAGCCTTTTTTGGCAAAGGAAACGTTTATTTCCAGGGAAATTGCCCAACTGCCCCAAAAGTCTCCAGCAAAATAGGTTTTTCCTGGACTGGAGCGGCTGAAGTCCCCAGGACCTGACTAATCCGCTTATCAAGTATTTGATACCCTTCAGCAAATCAAATTTGCCAAGTTACTTAACTGGTTGATTGTACAGTATGTGTAACATGACTACATTTGTCCCTCATCCTCCCCCAGGCCAGCGGTCACACAACACACTGCATGCCCCCCTTGAGTGAAATGCTGGGTACGCCACTGCATTCAGTCTAATTTGTAGCATGATGTGGAAAGGTTGAAAGTATGTTGTTGCCGTTAAACACTTTTCAAATATTTTTACGGAGCGCTTCGCCGAAGCAATTATCGGTATAGATGGTGATTGTTAATACACTTACGACTACAAAGCATTCCGAAAACGCCCTTGCTAATCCTTCACACCTTTGCTATACTACGATCAGCTCCAAAAATATCCCTAAGATGGCACCATTTTGCATCTAAGCAACCTTAAATTAACAAAAGTTTCTCATAGGTGAGGGTACGTCCCCCTTAGACCCCTCCCCCAGGATGACACATTTTTATAGTGACAAAGGAAGGATCCCCACTGCTGTATACAAACACAGGGTGAATAAAAAAGGTGCAATTTACGCGCCGCCACTGCAGTTAGTAAAAACATCCAGCCAGTCGGAAAAATTAGAATTCAGTAAATTACGGAGATTTTTCAGCCAGGTACGATCAGCTCCAAAAATATCCCAAAAAGAGCAACATTTTGCACCTAATTTACAGCCCAAAATTAACAAAATTTCTAAAAGGGGAGGGGATGCCTCCTCCTCCCCTTAAACCCGGCCTCCAGGACGACACATTTATGTAGTGACAAAAAAAGGATCCCACTGTTGTATACAAAACGCAGAGTGCATAACAAAGTTCAATCTAAACGCTTCCACTCAGTTGGAAAAAGCATCCAGCCGGGAGGAATTTGGGACTTTCACACCCCCAAATATATCACCGTAGCAACGGGCCTGGTCGGGTCCATGATCTCCGATAATGACAATGATCCACGCTGCAGAGCGTTGTTTCAGCTATTTTGGAACATGATGAAAAAACATCTTGAAGTAAATCCGTGGACTCCGTATATTTCACCTGGCATATCATCCATGATGGTCATGTTAACTTTGAAATGATAATTCTTATTAGAATAGGACAACGTCAGTCATCATAAGGGGGGAGGAAAGGGCCTATAGGAAAACGCCCCCTCTTGAAAACCAAAGAGACTGGTTTGTGGTCATGCATGTCCCCTCAGTCCCCCCACATTTGAATACGAATTGACGCCCCTAACAGTCTGGATTAAAGGTGGCAATGACACAGCTAATTTAAGGAATATCCCAGTCCAAAAAACAAACATTACGAGCTTAGTTACTCAGAAATATTTTCTTTGTTTTGGGTTACTCCTCAAGTGTACTTTTCCATAACCCAAGTATGAATCCAAGTTACATAAATTCTACCTCTTTTGGTAAGAAATTGCCAAGAGGTTGTTGCATTTCCTCTTGATCGGTGCATTTATAGAATTTTCGATTTTTTAAATAAACCCACAACGGCGTTTAGGCTGTAGGTATCTGTAGGAGGTAGGGTGAGGTGTGTTTTCGACTAAGTGATGGATCTATGTTAATCATTATCTATCACAAATCCTTCGCAAACAATCGAAATTTTCGTGGGCTCAGTGCGCTTTAACATTTAGGTCTGTTGCCTCATTTATACCATCCCAAACTTATTTGTTCAAAAATACGGCCACGACTTTTAGAACATTTCCTTGCAGGATTTCCGCTCCCTTTGCTCGTTATTGACAGTTATTAGAACGATAATGCAAGGAATTATTCTACCAAAAACTATTTTCTTTAGCCAACTTCAATTCTTTAGTTTTAGTAGTCTTATATTAGTGAGACTTGCAAAATTTACGTGAATTGGTAACTAGAAAACAACTCGGCTCATTTTGTGGCCAAATCTAGTGAAATATTTCACAAGATTTTTTATTCGTGCCTCTATTGATAGGGTAATTTTCAACGTTTAATGGGACGTATTTATGTGACTGTTTCTCGTGGAAAACAGCTTCTTAATTTTAATTTAAACTATTGCATGGATATTGTGATATTAAAAACTTTTTCCCTTTACAATCCCTGTTATTGATACACATTTATTTCACGATACATTTTTCTAGGCACTGTTTACGCAGCTTTCTTCAGTGTGTGTTTGATGGGCGGTTACACGACCATATGGTGTGAAAATTATGTTTAAACTCCTTGTCATTGACTCCTTATATTGTCCCTTTCATGTTGTCTCTTCATTTCAACGCTAGATAAAATTTGAAATATTATCTATTGCCATAACAGTTATTTAAATTGCAACTCTTGTAACTGAATGAAAGCACATCCACTATAAGGTCGCTAAGGATGAACTAAATTTTGTACAGTACATAACCATATTCCATAACCCAAATGAATTCTGGGTGACTTTGAGTAGGGAGTTGCAACAGACACCCTTCTTTGATAGCGTATTTCCTCCGGGCGCCAATAGTGATGCTTAACAGCATTATTGAGAAAACTAAGGAAACAATGTTCCAGAAGTTAAGCTTAAGTTCTATGGTGCCTTCTCTGTTCATTACATACCTCCATTCAGTACACTTTGTTTTCTTCAGTGGTGACCAGCTTTTATTCTTATCTTTTGAAAACAGGTAAAACTACTCTTACATGCACGTTGGGCCCCTAAAGTGCATTCCAGTGTTGACAACTTTTTAAAACGGGCCTCTGGGGTCTTCACCCTACAGGATATGGCCTGATGTATCACACCATGGGCGTAAACTGTTTGGGATCCGGTTATCTCGCAGAAAACTATAAAAAACATAAATTCTTTCCAAAGGACGATTTTTCAGCGAGCTTTACGCACACTGTCATTGTCTAGAACCTTTTTATTACTCCTGGTCTTTTATCCGCCCTGCATGCCATTCAACAGCTGTTAGATTTAAAACTGCAAGGTAAAAGTTTGGCGCACCCAATATTGCTATTTTCGACTAGGAAAAGGGAAGATTTGTACTCATTCAGGGCCGGAAAATGGACACATCTCTTTGCCAGAACAACATTAACAGAATTTCCATATTCAGCTACGCATACATACCAGTGAATGTATACGTCTACGTATACTCATGCATATACGTATACATGTAGGTGTACATAACGTATATGTGTATATGTACATATAAGTCATTTTAGCGTTTTCCACCATGTCTCCCCATGTCCCCATACCCCATGTCCAACATAATTCGCCGCCCTTGTTTATAACACCATCACCGTCTTACTAATTAGGAAACTTGACGCAAATGCAGGGCCATAGCCTGCCGCGGGGGGGGGGGACTACGGGGGCTAGTGCCGATAAGATTCCAAACCGTAAATGAAAGTTGGCCTACTTGAGAAAATATACAGAAATGCCGATAATTTTACTGTCCGAATGATTTCAAGGCCCAAAAATCATGGAAAATTGTATTTAAGGGTTCTTTTTTCCCAAAATTTTCTCGGGGAGATCCCGGATCCCCGCCAGGGACGCGTTTTTAGGTGGGTTTTCCTGCCTGACGAATAAACCATCTTCCTCTTTCAAGAAACAAGCTTGAATACATCACCATACACACTGGCTAAAGATAAAATAGCCAATGATTACCTTTATTAGCTAAAATCAATGAACGTATAAAATAACGTATATATCAAAGGGCATAAGCAGTCGCCGCAAACTTATTTTGAGCAACAGCTAAATCTCACATATATCCCCTTTTTCACTTCAAGTATCTTTCATGATATGTTGGAACATAAACATTGCATATTCAAGAAAAGCAAGGAGTTACTCTATACGTAAATTTCTCAAATGATGCAGTTAGAAACATATGGTAACATGATTTTCCAGAGCCATTCATTAAATAGGATGCTCAGGTAAACTCATTCAGGTTGGAGTGACTGTATTTCCCAGTTTAAGTAAAATCTAACTTTCTTTCTTGAAATCTAAATTTGATTCTAAAGCATGAACTTTAAAAATGAAAATGCTAGGATGCAACTTTTAAGGTCTAAAATGTGTCATTTCCCCAATTTCTTGCACGAACTACACCATGGCTACGCACCAACTCATGGTGGCTCCCCAAATGTCGCACAAAGAGCTCTAGGTGGAAGCTTGAACCGGGTACCAGCCTTACAGGGGTGCCATGCATACCGCAGCTGAGGAATTCAGTAAATAATTAAAAGTTAAGATCATTCTATGAGTCCAACCTTTCCACAAAGATAATACTATTTTGGATCTAGGAAAACTTAGAACAAGAACAATTTCTCAAAGAGTAGAGGTATATTCCCTCCCCTTAGGCAATACCCCCTTCAATTATACCCTAGCAGGATAGAAAAAATCACTAAATGATAAGGATTCCTAAACATGTAATCAATTCAACGGTTTGCTAAGCTATAGAAAGATAACACCATTTTGAATCCAGGACACCTCACATTGACAACAATTTTTCAAAGAGTATAGAACATCCTCCCCTCCTCTTAGCCAGAAACTCCTGCCTTCCGCGCAGCCACAGAATATAAAGAATAGGCCTATCACTAAATAATGACAATTTGTAAAATATAATCAGTTCAAAGCTTTGCCAACAATAGCCTGAACTTAAGCCAGGATGGTACCCAGAACATGTGAAAAAGGAAGGGTCCCCCTGGGTGTAAACTATCTGTAGGCATACCATTTGGTGCTCCACTTAGATGGTGTCATAAACTGCCCCCCCCCCTAGAGATTTTGTCCAGGCTACGGCCCTGAAATACAGCATTAAGCAACCCGTTCATAAATTTAATCTTATTTCTCTGAAACCATACGGAAGAATAAATAAGGTGATATCACACGTGCATCATAAAAAATAATGAAACTGTACCAATAAATAATTCCATTAAAGGTGAAACTAAAGTTTCTTTTTATTTTCCCTCGGAAACTGGTTTTATTTCACTACATTCCAGGGGTGGCCTGAGGTAAGCAATCCATTGAGCGCTATCGAAGCTGAACTACAATACGTTGTATTCCAAGGTATGTGGAACGGACGTGTATCCAAACCCAAGTATCTCGTCGGAGTGAGTTGCTGAGGATACTTATTTCTTGACAATTATGATAAAAAAGAGCATAAAAGTAATATATGAAGAGGTGTGAATCTATGCGCAAGCCCTCTCTCAAGGTATAAAGAACAGGCATATCTAAAAATTTGTAAACCTTAATTTATAATAGCAATTATATCTCAAAATATTGTTTACCCTTCGATTCAACATTTTCTCAACCTCTTGTACCAATCGTAAGTATAATGTTGCACAGAGAAGCAGTGGAATAATCTTAATTGCCGTAATTCAGTGATATTTCCTGCGTGTTTGATCGAAACAGCTATTCGAAACAGTGATAAACTTTTTCAAACACCTTGTAAGGTATTTGCTCTTTTGTGGAACAATCTTTGGTTAGAAATGCGCACAACACCTTCCATCTTTCTACACTCTATTTTTTAAAAGAATGAAGATTATTTGTGTCGTGGTCAACTAATCAAACTTAATAAGAAAGACAGACACTCATGGTGCTATACTTTTACCTTCAGCACATTTTCACACAATAGGCCCTTGAAAAAGGAATACCTGAGTTATTAGGAGTAAATGTCTAGCATGTGTTGTTTAAGTGTTTCTCTCTTATCATCGTTTCTCACGTAGATACATATAAGACATTGATAATGATACCAGGCACCTTTAAACAGTGGATGGCCGAATTTTCATCTCCGCAAAGTTGAGGTTGCAGTGACCATATCTACTCCAGTAGATATTCTCTCCATTACCTCCTTGGTAGTCACCGTTTAGATTTGAGCCAGTTCCAATGTTATTGCACCCGCTTCTCGTTTCAAAATAATCACAACGTCTATAACTATAATAGCACTCGGCACAGTAATTAGAAGGGCAACCAGCCGTGTTGTGCCACCCCCTCCTGTGTCCTTGTGCAAAGTGATGAACGCTGCATCCGTCATTGTCCCTGTCACGTGTGCTAAACTGTCCACCTCTTTCACAACTAGCCAGATTATTACCTGTAGTATTTACAAAAGCTCCAATTAAAATATTTGACTCATGGAATACATTACAAAAAGTGTATTCAATAAGAGGGTACAAATCGGAATCTTATCAAATATTTAACAAGATTATGCCCAAATGTGAATTCAGTCGGTACAATTTTTAGCCAGACGTACTGAAATATTTGATGACTTGGCACCTTATTGACTAGATTGTTTTAGATTTGACAAAGGTCTTTAAGAGTTTAAATTCAAAATGTAAGAATAACGGTGGACAAATTTAAATTTTATAATTTCAATTAAGCGATAAATGTTTTGTTTATGTTGAAAATAGTAGTAAAAGAAGTTAAGGAGAAATCCAAAATTTGACCTTCTAAAGAGCTGTAGAGTGGAATGACGATATGATTGTTCTGAAATTGGTAGAAACGTTCCTAACACATACAGCCTGATGGCTTCGTAGTCAAGGGGAATGCCGGGAAGGCGGCCCCAAGTAAAAATTTCCGCCATCCCTGAGATATTTTGGACACAAGTTTTGTTTTTTGTGTGTGTGTTTCAATATTAATAATATATTTTATTATATAATATATATTATTATATATTAATTATATATATATATTAATAATTAATATGTCTTGCCCATTTACCATCTTTCCTGACTACAGGTAAGCAGCCACAGACAAATTGACATGAGTTTACAAATCTTTGGCGAAGATGATCTACATATTTACATGTTTAGCTTTGACATTACTTCTATTAAATGATTCAACACAAGATAGTTCATTATGAATATCCTTACCTATCAGCTTTTGAACTGAGTCTAAAACCAACCTACACAAATACGTTAGTCATGTAATACGGCACCTGACTAATGAACAATTTGTAGTTTTTTAGAAGTTCATATCTGAGATTACATTTGGTAAAAATGGCAGTTTTCACTTGGTAAAACTCTTCGGCTAGAAATTCCCTTATAGATAATTTGTTGTTCATATGAAAGAGGCGGCATTCCCAGGATTCATCAAAATGTAAGCAAATCACAAGTCCATATTTACTGAGGTGGTTAGATGAGACGTAAGAACTAGACATTTGAAAGAATTCAAAACTATATTGGCAAAGCCAGTAGTCAAACTCAAAAGTCTCAGTAGCTTGTTTTGCAAGTACATTCATGTTGAGAAGGATCACTGTGACGTGTCATATAGGTTTGTTTGCGTTCCAATTTCCAGTTATGACGTTTCAGAAACTACCACTATACATTCCTGTGAGACTGATCATTGGATCATTGTTATTACCGTATCCAACACTAGGTTTTCATTTGTTATACCCATGTAGAATGATATGTGAAGTACTTTGTGACGGTTTCAAAAAGTGGCATTCACAACAGGCCCGCAGCCAGACAAGGTACTGAACAAGGAGCGAAATAGCTTTTAGGGAACGAAACATCTTTTAGTGGCGGCATTTACTTCAATAACTAAAGGCAATGGTAATTTTGAATTTTCTAGGGGGCGAAAATTTACAGATGAAAAGTAACCGACATTATTTGAAAACATTCTTCTGTCCTCCCCTCCCCCGTCTCCAAAAATAAATAAGCAAATACGGGTAAAACTTAAGCAACAAATAAAACATAAATGAAATAGCCTAGTTACTGAAATGGCCCGTCAGACCTTCCACTTTAACCATGAGCTTTTATTCCAGTGCTAGTGGAATGTAAACAGTGGTCCAAACTGTAGAACCAGCTTTCAAACAAAACAGGAGAAAAAACTGTATTCATAAATTGACATGTTTAAAGTCGTACTTCACTATTCACTTAATCATTATACGATATTTGAACTCCTAATTGTTTATCAGTAAAGATGCTAAATAGTAAATTAGATTTTTCATCTCATAATGCTAGACAGTTTACCTGCATCACCGCTATATCCTGTAGTGCTGAGTCGGTAATTAGAACTTTCATTGCTTATTCTGAAGGATGCATATTCTGCATACAAGGGTGCATTTCCAGATGTGCGGATGTCTACCCTCAGCTTGTAAGCTTTTTGATTTGTCATGTGGTGGACTTGCTCATTTCCCAGCCAAAAATCCTTTCCTTGGTCTACCGAACCAAACCCGTGTTTAAAATTATCCCAGTATCTATAAAAGTCAGTCACACCATCAGTGCGACGTTGGAATATCTAAAACCGAAAATAATAACAGTAATTAAACATTAGTACAGAAAACAATACACCGAGAACAAGTGCACACATGTGGAAATAACTCATACAGTATACTTATCATATGTATACACAAAAGTAACGCATTCCAGATCAAATTAATATTTGGACATTAATTAGGTGCATTGGATAAATCATGTTCCAAACTTTTGGGAGGTTATACTAAAAATGCCGACATTTGCCTCTACAAGGAAGAAAACAAAAAGAAATTCACAGCTATTGAAAAAAAGAGAAACGTACATGTTTTGTGATAATTAATTGCACCACATTACAATACTAATGAATGACTCAACTCAGAAAGTGGTTGCATCCATTTTCTTTCCATTCGAGGAAGAATGTAGTAAAGGAAACAAATTGTCAATTGATTACGGAATGATCAAAATACTTCATCATTCAGTATTTTGTAGAAACATGTAAACTTACAGTCCACCCTCCACCAGCGGTCGTCATGTCACAAGAAACATTGAATGGTGATCCAGACCATCCTGTTGGTAGTATTGTATAAACGCCATCTTGTCTATGACCACCTTCATATGCATCGTAACAGTCTGTGTACAATGCAGTGCAGGTTTCACCGTCACCATTATATCCGACATTACAGTAACACTTTCGCACGCTGTCTTTTTCTAAACAGGTTGCATCGGGGCTGCACTCGTAGTCAGGGTTACAACTCATTTGATTATCGATGCAAGTACAATTCTCACTGCAGTCATTGCTAATATATGACTCACCACTCTGCAATAAAGTTGTTCAAAGAATAGCATCTTTTCATAAAGCAAAGTTTTAGCCCATGAAAATTGTGAACAATATCTAATCGCATGTTGGTTACCATCGTTTTGCAAACACTACACTCTTTAAACCGGGCACCGAACCAGAATATGGTGAGATATTTCATTAGCTTTTTTCATGGAGGAATCAATTTTGGTCATGTTTAACCAAATCTCGTCTTATAATTGAATAATTGACCAGATCCCGGTTTCGTGTCCCGTTGAATAGATGCAGTCTCTCTCTCTCTCTCTCTCTCTCTCTCTCTCTCTCTCTCTCTCTCTCTCTCTCTCTCTCTCTCTCTCTCTCTCTCTCTCTCTATATATATATATATATATATATATATATATATATATATATATATATATATATATATATATAAATGACTGAAAACATAGCATTTTCTTACCAAAATGTATGCATTTGTCTTGCTAAAATAACACTTGGTGGGTACGCAGCTCTCAACACATTCGTCATGGCAATCTGTCATTGCAAGGGGATCACTACATGACTGCTGGCATGAACATTCCCTATGTGTCGTCTCAGGTGGACATGTTGACACGACACAGCCTGCATTTAATAAAATAATTATCTTCCACTTATTTCATGACAATGCAAAATGAAAACATTACCATGCAGAAAGAAAGGTATCAAGTTACTTCAAACATTCTCCAAGGAGTATACGGGGTTACAATGCCCTTACAAGGAGAAATTTAACGCATTTCTGCTCAGAAATATAACGCGGAGCAGCTATTAGTCAATTCAAATGCAATTATCAATACTCACTCAGGTTACCAGTAAATCCTGCAGCAGTGACTAGTGTATAGCCACTAAACCCATCGCTAATACGAAATGACTTGTATTTGACGTAGATAGATGATCCATTTGACAACGTCATGTCAATACGAAGCTCATACAATGCTTGATTCGTCAAGTAAGATAGCTTGTCGTTACCAAACCAAAATTCATTGGACAAAAAGCCATATCCATTCTTATAATCGTCCCAATTTCTATTAAACGTTAAAGTTCCCTCAAGTCGACGCTGAATAACCTGTAGTACACATAATATTTTATTAGATATTGTGATTAAAATGGTAGTTTTCATTTCTTTTTGGAAAAATATAGACCACCACACATGTGCCATTTTGGGGGTGAAATGTACATACTTCATAATAACCTAAAAGGGACAGTTAACATCGTTGCAGGGTAAGCGTTGTTAATCTTTACTCACAACAATCCACGAAAAACAAAACGTTTTTGGTAACTTACAGTCCAGCCACCAGATGCAATTTCATTGTTGCAATAAACTTCAAACGTTTGTGGGTATCCATCTGGCTTGATGGTATAAACACCACTTAAATTATCAGACGAACACTGGTCACGAGCTTCTTTACAATCCCTTGGATATTGCGGTTGTTGGTAAAAGAAGTAAGATGAACCTTCAACATAATATTCATATGAACATTTTATCACTAAGGGTATTTTCTTTATTAACTTACTTCAAAATAGAGTAGAGAATGCAAATTCGTTTAGAATGTTACTATCATGGTAAGTCAAATTCTTGTGCTTACGTAAATATTACAAACTGACAAAGTAACTGCCTTATTGCTTTGATATCACAACTGCATGTAATTTTTTGCTTCAATACTGTTCACAAAGTTAATCATTTTAAAATGTAAGCAGCATTCTCTACAGGAGTTCTACGAAGAAACGGTTCCTATGTGCTGCGTAGAGTTCATTAAAAATGGATTATAGTGTAAAAGAGAAAAGCAAATTGCTATGTTAAAGAAACAGATCATCATTTCAGTATGACAGCATGTAAAACTTTCGATACTCATACCATTTCATCAAGGACTTAACCATATTGTTTCTTGAAAACACAATTAATCTCACAAGTCTTAGAACTGTTCTAATAAATATATCAGAGGCTTATGTGTGTGTGGGGGGGGGGGGAGGAGGATATGTCAGCATTTTCACATCTCACACATCTTAGGTTTGGAAACTGCACTGTTAAGGATTAAGAATTACAACCAAAGTTGGATTTGGCTTTAGGGTGATCATGAAGGGAACTGGATCAGAAAATGATATTTTTCAGCCAACAAGTATGCTAAGATAAAAGTTATCCAAATATGTAAACATTAAGAGAAACGACCTTATACTATTAATTTGCGAATGTTCTCGGTCTGCTTGAGTGATAAGATTCGCTAAATTAGATCTAGAAAGAGGTAATTAACCATATGAAACGCTAACTATGCAAAACAAGACAAAAAACTTTAAAGCTAACAGTGGAATTTTATTGAAATGAGGATACTCAGTCAACGGTAGTTTTTAGAGATTCCTTGGTTTAACCGAAATTCAAGCACATGCAGTAAGTAATCTTCACAATTGCAGCACTTTAGTTGAAACTGGGAGTGCTACGAAATCCACGTACCTTTTAGTACAAATGTCATTTTTTTTAGAAAAGCAGAATTTATTTTCCTTAAGCGATTTTATTGCAACTCAGCTCCCTAAAAATCCTCTTGAAATTCTCTCATTTAGTATACAACATGGAACGTTTTGAACCTGTGTTGTACTAAAACTATGGGATTTATTATACTATCAAAATTTAGTTTTCCTGTTTTCCTTTATATGTATGTTTCCAACAATGTGCTTAGCATGGACTGGTGAAAAAGTAACAAAACTTTTACAACGTAAATACTCATGTGCGACTATCAGAACTTCATATTGGTGGCAGAAGATATGACAAAACAAAAGTCAGTGCAAATCCAAATTATTTCCATGGACTTTCTATGTATTAGATACTTGAAAGAAAAACTGGTAAATATTTCAAAGATTAAATAAAGTCGTACAGAGAAAGTTATGAACATCATAATATTTTTATTTTAAATTGAGCTTCGTAGTACGAGATGAACCGAAAAGAAAAGCACTTGCATAAATTTTACTTTAAACTTGAGGAAGACAGTTATTTTTGAACCAATAAACTTTTGCACCTGCATATAGGTTGAGAAGGCCCTTTACATGGCTTTCATTTTATTATAACTAATAGTATATTTTAAGGTTATATGGAAGAGTCTGGAATTTCAGTTCCGTACCTAGGTCAAAGCTGGTCTACGATTTAAAATTCTGTAGCTTTAAACTGTTCAAAAAGTTGAATAAAACGTGGTATGTGGGTTGAGAAGCTTCAGTCTATGATTCTGTCAGCTAGACTGTCCAGTATATATTCATAAATACGAAAAAAATGTTCCAAGTGTGTTTTCAAATTCAAAGACTGCAGTGCATTATATTGCCAGAGTAACAATACATACATCGTTAATATGACTACAATTCAAACAGGTCTTAATTAAAGTATGAGACCGTCGAAGAAATTTAGTGAGTATTTTGTTTTAGCAAAACTAAGATTTTTAATGCGGTAGCGTCTTTGCGGCAGGTCCGTAGCTAGGGAGGGGCGAAATACGGTTAGGGGCGAGATATACAAAACTACCTAAATGCAATGGTAACTTTCTATTTTCAGGGGATCTGTTGCCTGCTCCCCATCCCCTAGGGCTTTTCTTGCAGCTTTTTAAGACTTCTCATCACTTGCAAATTGCACAGGCCAGTAAAAAGTTGGTGTATAGACAAACTGGTATTTGTACCAAGTTTGTGAAGATCTATCAAAAGACGATGTAAAATAGATTATTAAATATTCTTTCCATTGAATAAGCCAGTAAACCAACATCAACAATCGTGCTAATTCTGTCTTTGAATAATTTCAATTCTCTTGAACTTCTTCTTGCCTTTGAAGTATGCCCTTTAGAAACATTTTTTAGTAAATAACAGGTAGATATCCAACATTAGAAGCCCTGCTGTTTTCAGTTCTCAGTTCTACTGATATCAAAATTGTGTAAGTGTCGATTTTTGTCTTCCCAACAACGGTTTAACTCAATAAACGGCACTGGCTGAAAAGAAGCAGAGGTATGTGTTGCATTTAGCGAGGACAAAGTTGTCATAACTGTCTGCCATTCCTATGATTACCCTACTTAGATCAATTGAAAAATTAAGGTAATTGATAGGAATGCAGTCTAAAATCTATACCACGAAAGTATCAATTTGAGTGACCATTTGAATGCAGATTCTGTTCGGTCTAAGGCAAAGCAAAATGATGTACTATCTGCCAACCCTTTCATTAAAAGCAATTGCTACGTGCTTCACCAGAGACCTGCTTCGTGATAATGAAAAATTGTTGTTAAGCAATCTGCTTGGATACTACACTCAAATACGCAAATATTTTGGAACTACTCACCGTCCTGTGTTGATGTAGAATTGATATCGCAAATACACGATAAAAGCAAAATGAAAATCTTGAATGTACGTCTGAGAAAGTTCATCCTGACAGCGACAGCAGAAGTTCACTGGTGTCCACCACAAGCAGATGTGAAACTTATTCTGAATTAAATTACAATCATCCGTTTATCAGTTCTACGGTATATTGAAAGTCATTTATTTACTGAGTAGCAAAAACTTCTTTGAATAGTAATACATTGTTCAACAAGACACGTTGACTTGACGTATAACATTGGCTAAGGTAGACTATGGTAGTGGTGGGACATTAAAAGATACCGTCAAGAGGATTTTGTACTTTCAGTTTATTTCAATACAAATTCAATGACAAACGACTCAAGGTGGACAGGTGTGTCAACATTTACGCGTTAAGGATGGAATGACATGTTTCGTGTATATTTGATGCTTATTGAATATTTTCAATAGATTTGTGTTTGGCGTGAGACTTTCGCCACCACAAAAATGGTTTCTTTGATGATTTTTAAAAATTTTGAGCCAAGCAGTTTAATTCCATAGATAGTTTGACGCATTCTACAGCTGGCAAAATATGGTTGATCCGACACATTTCGATGGCCATACACTTAAGTTTCTTAACACTAGAAGGGTTCAAAACTTCATCCATGGAATTTGAGTTCATGAAACCAAGATCTGTAATCGCAACACACTATGCTAACCACGTATATGCAAGCCCACATCAAAAGAAACCTACATACCTACTTTTTTTAAACTTTCTCCGTAAATGCCTTCACTTATCTGGGTCACATGACCTTTATCATTTCTATGAAGGAGACTGTCGAAATTGTGGTTTTGATTTGATAAGGGGTAACCTCTTGGATAGTCGTGCTCTATCTAAAGCAGGGGTCGGCAAACTAGGGGTCGCGACTCTTTTGAGGGTCGCGAAAATATTTCGGAGGGTCGCAAAGAGGATTCGGGAGCGAAAAAATAGTTGACAAATTTCTCGTTAAAAATAAGCAATGGGAGTGATTCTAAATAATCTATGAGCCAGTGATCTGACTCGTGTCGCGGGTACTTCACATGCGACTAATCGGTCAGATGTTCCATGCAACCTCGTGTTCCATTAGAATCTTGAGTCTTCTGAGATTCGCACTTTCTCCACCCCAACCGAGAATCGATAACATTATCAGAGAAAAGCAAGCTCATCCATCCCAATGAAAAATATGTTACCACTGTGGAAGCATGAGCATCCGTTCATTCTCACAGACAAATGTTTGTTGGGGATGGCGAGTGATATATCTGGGAAAATATGTAAGGAAAGTTAAAAGGAGCATTTCCAGAAGATGAAGAAGGTATCGTATATTGACGTTTCCCATCTGATACGTCGTGTCTGTAAGTATTTACTTTTGTGAATAGTCACACATGTGTTTAAAAACTTTCGAAGAGAGTTTCATGTTCCTGCTAGAGTGTATCGCAAAGAAAAAATTTCAGTGAAAATAGCATTTGTTTTATTAACATTGCATAACCAAGTCAAATCAAACTCCTCTCACCGACTTGTCAATTTGAGGGCCACCAAGATTCCGGAGTAGAAAGTTGGGTCCAGGAAGCAAAAAAGTTTGGAGACCCCAGGTTTAGAGCATATCTCTTTACCTTCTTGGAAATAAAAGTAAAATATTGAAGTTATGTCCTCCTTTAAAAAATTCTGGGTAATTTCAATAGTTTGTTTGTATAAATTATAAGCAAGAAACTGCCACTCTAGGGAAATTTCTTGTTTTAAGTGATGTGAACTTCTCTTTTTGAAATTTGTAATAGTAACTTCTCCAGTCAGCTAGTTCCTTTTTGATATCATGAACTACTAATGCTTAGTTTCTTCTCCAATAGTTAGGCCTATGCAGAAATGTATTAATTACTCTGACCGAGGCTTTCTCTCCTTAAGCAGAATGGATTGTACTTTTCAGCCAAATGTTGCATTTGCACACAGAATCATATGTATAATTAGAATGATAAGAAAGGGTGTTTACATGGGAAATGAACAATTAACTTGTATCGTGCATTGAAGGAAAACAAAGCATTAATGCCATGCGTGAACCGCTCGAAAAATAGGTTTCTGATTGAGTGTAAAACGTAATTATATGTGTAGTGCCATCTAATATAGATAAAACATTAATGTACACATACGTTTAGACGACATTAATTTTTTTTGTCTGTTTAAAAAAGGAGGGAAATGCTATTTGTCTTTCATCAACAGCTGTGACGCCTGTGTAAATGGCCCTTAAAATGACGTACTGTTAGAATAGACTGCTACAAAATTGTTTACAGGGTGATAGCTTCTATCTGCTACCTTATAAAATGTACCGCAGTACATATAATACACGGTATGAATAAAAGTTTGACTCTACTGTTGGTCAAGCCCATCTATTTCTGTGACACCGTGAGGTACATTTTTGCAGTTTGACACCCTTGCGACCACCCTATACACTAGAAAATTGGTTCTGACCCTGGAAAGTCATCCCCACAAAGGTGATAATTTTAAATTTTCTGGGTTTACGTACGGTCGTGGCAAGATAGATCCCAAGAAATATAATGTGTTCATTGTTATCCAGATGTAATAATTTATACTTAGACTTGTTTTGGACTGTATTGTTCATTATTTGCTTTTAAATGGCCTTTCAAATTTCAAATTTGTAATTTCTAGTTTCATTTGTTTCCTCAGTTTGATCACGGAGAGGTTTAAACTTCATGGTTTGATATTAAAGGCGATGGTACATGTTTCACAATTTTATTGTTTTTGTCGGGGGTCTGCAAGTGAAAGGGAGCTACTAAGGGTAAAGATTGGCAGCCATATCACTGCACTAGAAGATTTGTGGTGTAAAAGTAGAATATTGAACGGAAAAGTATCTATAACAAATAATTTTGTGATAAATAACGTATAAATATTCCCATACACAACACACCAAATTTCACATTAAGTACTAGGTAAGTTTTAACAATAGCAACACTTTTCTTTCGTCTGAGGATATGTAACTCATTAGGAATGTAGGGTGCAAGATCACTTTTTCCTTCCAAAAGTCCCTTCACCTGTATGCTACAGAGGGCGAAAACCAAACTTTACCCACGAAGGGGTTCTGCTCCCCTAAGGAGTTACGTCCAGTGATAGGACACTATGGTTTACCCTGAACATCTTCGCTCTCTACCTTCATACACTTACACAAATACTCTGAGCCACACAATATGATAAACTCCCACAATATACTGATGATTCAAGAATCATTCAAAAATGTAAATTTAGCTGTCCGGGGCTTAAAAATGGTCAAAATCCAACAGCGAAGTTTAGTCTTTTACTTCTTTTGCTCATTTGCATAATCATGAGCACTGGTTTATTACCAGGATCATTAGGTTTCTTGGCAATTGACAGTCGTTTTGAATGTCAGAACAGTGCTTCGTACTTGACTGTCGGCAAATAGTTAGACATTAAAGCATTATTCTAAATAATTCTCTTTGTTGGTGTCGCTGTAGGCATGAATGAGGTTGCCTAGATATTAGACAAAGAAATTCAATGCCCTTTAGTTCAATAATCCCCAATTAAAGGATTTATTCTCCACTCTGAGGGCAATCTAATTGGATTAGATAAATTAAAGTTTTCGATGGATCTCCAGGTAATAACACCTCCCTGATGCGGTGTTAGCGTTAAGTTGCATTGGCCAGGTGCACGCATTTCACAATACGTGCAAATTTCGGGCAGCATAAATGGGATTAGTGCAAAACAAAGCAGCCATTAGGATTAATATTACGTGTCTAACAAGCGACGTTAGTTTGGATAGTTCGGTGTTAAGTTTACATAATTCGATGTTACGTTTCGATACTTCGATGTTCGTTTGGATATTTTGAATCATTTGGCACTCCGTATCTTCCGCGTCAATAAGGCAAAACATCTGGTTTCAATGCTGAAGACAATATAAAGCTACGGAGAGCATTTTTCGTTTACCACACAAAAATTATCTACAGCTCATATCTGATATTAATCAACTCCGTAAAGTATTTTGTGTAAACTACTCTCCAATACTACAATTTGCAGTCAGCGAACGACGCTCGGACATTACATCCCAGATATTTAGAGTTCACTAGATGAGTACGTAAAACAATTAAATAGTCAGTCATAATAACTTCCATGGTAAGTAGAAAAAGTTGATTGGACATACAATTTCATTGAAAAGGGCTTTAACAATGTGGGTAAAATTTTGATGCTACTTTAGTACATGCTATCTTTGCAAATGTGCAAAGCTTGTATCTTAGAAGACTCAGTTAGCAGGGTCCAGTAACTTATATTACGTTACTGAGAGTTATTTGAAAGCAAGGTAAATCATTAAGGCAAAAAGCTTAACAATGCTTTTTGAATGGACCCTGGCTGTATCTTAACAAAGATTCAGTGCTGTGAGTTGAAATTGAACTTCATTTTGGTTAGAGTGGTGTGAGTAAATCAAATGTAATGCAACAAGGGAGCGACGCCATCCTCCCCATGATGGGTTACGAGGGATGCTAATGTAAACAAATTTCATATTAATCTCACCACGTTTAAAACGGTAATAAATAAGATTTTGAGACGGATTTGGTGAAGAGATTTCAGTTTTTCTACAACAAACACATCTATGGCATTATGAAAATTACATGTTACAATTTAGGGACATACCGAAGTTGATTTCGACATAAGGTGATCAGGAAGGGAGATCGAATCAGAAAATAACATTTTGCAGCCAACAATTAGGCTAAGCTGGAGTTGATTGTTCTTGTCTTCAAAGATGAGATAATTACCCATTTTGAATGCTAGCTATAGAGAAAACTTTCATGTAAACGGCAAAATTCTTTTGTAATGGAGAAAATGAGGCAACAGTGGCTCTCTAGACATTCTTTGAACTTAAAACAGTTGTAGTAAGTTATCTAGAACCTATACATCTGTAGCCTTTGTTTAAGTTATCTTTCAAAATACTCTGGAATTCCACATATTTTGTTGGACAAACTTTAACAAATTTCATCATTTTTAATGCCGTGGCTAATGCAGGTCAAATTTTGACCAGAGTCGTTACATAGTGTGGAACATTTAAGCGTAGTACTGCAACGATGTGATCTACATCTATCAAAGTTGATATTTCATGTTATTTTTTACATATGTCCCCAACATTGTGCTAGGTATGTACTGGCTAAAGCGTAATAAAAGGTTTAGAAAGTTGACTTTTATTCACTGTTATGGAAATTTCATATTAGTCACAGACAGTAAGTATACGACAGTGCTCACAAATTCTAAACATTTTTAACATTTACTTAGTACTTGCTGAAACGAAATTGTTTCATGAAACGCCTGTGTAATTTACAAGTAACAGAAATTGGAAAATATTTCATTAAATAAATCTCAATTTCAGTACAAAAAACTATGTAAACTGAAAAAGAAAAGAAATTTAAGTTAGCTTCGTAGTTCAAGTAAAGACGAAACAGCAAACTCTTGGACAAACATTCATTTTAATTCAAGTCGACACATGTAACCCAAATAAACACTTTCATTTGCTTTGTGGTTTAGATAAAGAATATTTTTCTTATTATTCTTTCAAAACAAGTGTTTATTCTTTTCCACCCTTATTGGCAGTATACTCTTAGAGATGTATAGAACAGTCTGGTATCTCATCACTTTGGTTAGGCCATAGTCTAAGCTTTAAAATTTTCAAGATTGAAATTTGTATTTTGATCAATTGACTGCGAAACTCGAGTTTATTTCATCCCTGTCAGGGACTCTATTTTGTGGACTTTGAATACAAACAAAAATGTTTCATTCATTATTTAAATCAATGTTGCGCATTCAGGATTACCTCTTCTGATATGTGCAAAAAGGTCTCCATGCGTCTTTAAATTTGATCACGTGAAAGAACATTTGTGTGTGTTGGAAGAGATGTGGAAGGTTTTCCCTACTTTTCTCAACAAGGATTCAACATAACAAATGGCATTTTTGAAACTGAAGCTTCATAGGAATACGTTATATTTTCCGGAGATAAAGTTAGGTTAACCGAAACCTACTAAGATATACTCCGATGGTATCAATGTAAGTGATTGTTTGAATATAGGGTCTTTCAGGCCAAGAAAATAAGTAAAATAGAATACAGTCTGAGAGCCCAGTTATACAACGAAAATGTTTAGCATTTGTAGTACAGATGTGCTTCGGGATAAGGAGGAATTGTTTTCAGTATTCTGCCTGAGAATTTATTTCAGTTAAATAAATATTATATTAAAAAAGAACGACTCACCGTCCTGAGTTGATGTACCTTTGATGCTGCAAATAAACGATAGAAGCCAAATGAAAATCTTGTCTGTATAACGGAGATAATTCATCTTGGCAGTAAGAGAACACGTTGACTAATGTCCACCACAAGCAGATATAGACTAAACTTATTCGTGATCTAATTGCAATCACCTGTTTATCAATTATTCGTATATTAAATTTATTTACATATGGAGTAGCAGAAACACGTTGTTGAATATGAAACGCTAACTTGAAGCGTAAACCAGGCTAAGGTAGAGTACGGTAGTGGTGAGCCATTAAAGGATACCTTCAAGAGGATGTTGGACTGCTAGTGTGTTTCAATACAAATCCAATGATGAACAACTTAAGCTGGCAGCATTTACGCGTAAGAGAAGTTATGGCGTATTTTTTCGTACTTTTTCTACACTCTAAAATGGTCTGATCAGATCATTTGACTAGATTTAGTTCAGAAATGATGAGAACTGGATCATTTTTGAACCGGATGTAGCCAAATTTTCGACCCCAGATTCCTGTTCGGTGCCCCTCTGATCAGATTCGGTTCAAATTTGACCAGACCTTTTTTAGAGTGCACATAAATATCTTCTTCAGGTTTGTCTGGCGTGAGACCTCTTTCCTATTTCATTGATGATTTTAACAACTTATGAGCCAAGCATTATAAACCCCATATGTAGCTTGACACATCCGATCACCTAAATTTGGTTGAACTGACACATGTCTATGGTCATACACTTAACTTTCTTATCACAAGAAGGGTTCAGAATTTCGTCCATGGAATTTCAGTCTATGGTTTCAATACCAATAATCACAACGTGCTATGTCAACCTTATGTATTCCAGCTCACTTAGAAAGAAGCCTGCATACCGAAGTTTTTCGAAACTTTCCCCTGGATGCCTTCACTAATCCAGGTTACATGATCTTTATCATTTCTGTGAAGGAGGCTGCCGATAGTGCAATTAATTAGATAGCAGGTAACATATTGGATAGAGGCGCTTCATCTAAAGCATTGGCTGTTTTATTCTGAAATGGGGTGGGGGAAGCCAACAATACCGAAGGCGCCACGGAAGGGCGAAACCGTCCCTGCGTGGGGTCAGTGGGCCCGCCTTAACGCCCTTGGTGGGGTCCTAAATTGGCAACTTTCGGGTGGGGTCCAACGGGCGGGGCGTCCGGAAGCTCTGAGGTACTTACATGGTTTTGATAATTATAGAATAAGGCATTTAACTACTTCTAAAGGACACTTGATGCCCCTGAACAGACAACAAAAATAAGAATGTTACATATTTACCTATGTTAGTGCGGTGAAAAGGCAATTCCCTGGTAATAGCAAAAGGGAAAAAGCTCCCGAAAGCTTTGCGGTTAGTTAGCAAGTTGTGAACATTAGATTTAAGTAGATTAATTATTTCCAAAGGATATTGGATGCGCACTAAACAGTCCACTAAAATTTTAATTCCATCATATCCTTAGCTTGTCTAAATCGGACGTACAGCCAGTCAATGTGATGATTCAGGAGGCTTTTGGGGAAATTGTGGCTCCCCGTCGTTAGTTTTTCGTACAAAATGTCTTAATCACCGTCTTTTAACTAGACCTTGCCGTCCTCGTGTCAAGAGCCGGAAATTTAACGTAGTTCCCTAAGTACTGTTTTGAAATGTTCCATGTTATTTACAAACCTTACACTTAGCTTTAGTAAGATGTGCTTGGGTCAGGAGACACCCTATAGGCGGTAAATTTGCTTTACGTAAAATGTGTAAATAAAAAATGCAACGTTAAAATATCTGTGAAGAGAAATTCAGGGGGTTCATGTATTTACGTGTATAATAATAGTTAAGAGCAATGCATGTGTACATACTACGCCTCAGAGAGACGAGGCAGAGAAATGTCAGTCACTTTCATTCTTTTGTTTTTATATTATGTAAGCTATCTTTAACCAATTGCCAAATTGCGATGTTTCTGTTAAATGTTTGTAAATATATTCTGTATTATTTTACATTTATTCCAGGGTTTTTAGTTTGGAGCAATAAACTTATAAGACTGAGATGGAGGTACTGTGCTTTTCTAGTAGTCCGGTCGTGTCTGCTTTACCCTACCCGTGACAAAGGTTATCTAAGTTTTATTAAACTGCCTCCCTTCGTCCTGACTCTTTGCCCTTTTAGTGAACGGGAATTTGAGCTATCCTACCCAGTCAAAGTCGTCAGGGGTTTTCTCCGGCAGATACACTACTGCATGTTTGAGGTTCGAAAGGTTTGATGGTTGCAGAAGTTTCATGAGGCTTTTGGAAAATAATCCCGCTCAGACAGACAGCCGACAAAATAGCATTTCGAGGTCATTTAAGTTAAGTATGATTTATTTTATTTTACTCTTTTTTAAAGTTACAGTTGATAAGCAAAAGTTATGATACAAAGCGTACTATTTTGTGATATTTTTGACAAATTTGGTGTAAGGTCGGTATTTTTGTAGGGTACGCCTTTTTCATAAAGAGCTTGCATATCCCCATAGTCCCCCACCCCCACCCCCAACCGATTTGAGCCTCTGATCCAAAATCTAGCAGAAGTGGTTTTCACCCCGTCTGCAGATGAAATAGCCAAACCTCTCTCTGCAAGTCGTTCACAGCGTGTTGTGCACAAATCACAAGAGAAAAAGTGTGCGATTGGTTATGAAATTCCCGACCTTTACAGACAACTATATAGGCTGTTGGTTACTTAGTAAGGGGAGGGATGGACTTGTAATTTTTTTAGCAAAGTAGAAGGAAACAATGAAAAGAACTGAAAGTACGAAACTCTATAAAGCGCCCGAAGTCTTTAGTTCCTATTGACGAATATACCCTCCCTGAAAGTAAGAACAATTAATTGTGATTCCAGAGTTGTGGGCGTAGCCATTATCTGATTTAGCTGGCCCGATTTGCCTAACGATCACTTTGCATTATGTAGGCTTTATGATAACTTAGTTATAAATAATGTCCTGCTCTGTAGGGCTGTCTTCCTTTAAAACTTGCCACTTAAGACTATTCCAACCTTTCTCCCATCCGACAATCTGCGTATTTGTAATACAGTGAATGTTTTTCTCATTACCTGTTTTTTCTTTCAGTTTATTTTGTTTGTAGTAGAACCTGTGTCAAAGGGAAGCACATCAAGTCATAAATACTTCGAAAAAAGGACATTTAAAGAAAAGTACAAAATCCGATTGAGATAATCTTCTCTGTCAAAAAGGTTGGTCCCTCCAGAATGCGGTGCTGGTCCAGCTTTGAAGATTTAGCAGCATTATCACATGTGCGTAGGGGACATTTTTCTCGTGGGCTGAACGGAGTTTGGCCGACAAAAATGTTTAACTCGAGAAAAATTGCCAGATTTTCCCAAATATTTGCCCGAGAAATAGGTTCTTCTGAACTAGGGGGTTGTATCCCTCAACCCCGCCCGGGCTCTTACTCCTGTTTTACTGGCTAATTGAACATTCGGTACCCCTCTGCATACCTTTGTATTTGTGTCTGCATGGCTGGTTGGCTGTACAGTTGAGCGTGATTACACTTGTGCCCAATACTGTGATAAATCCTTGATTGCCTGTAACTTGAAAAGCATGGTTGACTATTAAGTTTAGACCACGGTAAAGGTAGTGCTGATGTTGGTTTTAGCATGGAAAGTTTAAAGAAAAACGAATGCTCCATTTTGTATAATTTTCAATGAACGATCTTGATTCTGTGAACGAGAGCCGTAAAAATCGTTAACAATTGTTTGCAATTCACTTAGTATATTTTCAGAGAAGAATCATGTCACCGTATGAAATGGCGTTACCAGACTTTTTGAAACGGGGAAATAGGGGGCGCAACATCCTTCAAAAGGATGTCGGACCTAGCGGCTGTGGGTGAAGGGGCCAGGATCCTTCGTAGATAACCTGTTGGGGGCAGGGGAAACGCCCAGGAAGGGGCCATGGGGAAACTTCCGGAATCTCTGATTTTTTCAAAATTATTGCCATTAGAATGATGCTTTAAACTATCTTCAAACAGTCAAATGGTATTGGAAGCGCACTGAACAGGCCACAAAGAATCACACCTTAACTATCTTCCTTATTAATGCCTAGCTTGGACTATAGATGTTATGATGTGGGAGATTGTGGGTGAGGGGGTGAGCTCATGCAGGGAGTCGCACTGTGTTTTGAAACGACAAATCTAAACGAGTTCCCCAACAGAAACTAATAACGAGGTACTTATTTACGAGGTATGCTACTTAGAATTCCCCACATAAGGGCAGTAGAGTTGCATCTATTCGTCGTAAGATCCTAGGCCTCCCTGGGAAGGTTTGGAAATAAAGATGTCTTAGATTCAAATTCAGTCGGTTAAAAATGCCTCAACATTATTATTGAGGCTCAAAAATTGTTCAGCATTTTTATGACGGAATAGGGGGCTAGTGCCCGTTTAGACCACCCCTTCTAATGGGGACATGAAACGCGGAAGAAATGTTTCTTGTATTCATTATTACAGAAATCTCACTTCAAATTAATTGGAGGGGGCTCCAACAGACCAAATTTCCCCTTGCACAGGTATATGTTTTAAATTAAAGACATAATGAGATAAAGCTTATAAGTACCCTTAAATGTTATTGGGTTCAGGTTCAAACTTCAACAAAATCGCAATCTTAAGTTTTCGGATACATAATTGGACTAATAGAAAATCAATGTGGTAAAATAAGTATAGAATGGTTGGAATTTACAGTCTTGACAATGGATATTAGAACCCTAACTACTGGAATATATAATCTCCCAGTAGTTATGCTACGCTTCAATGAAAAGATACGTGAGTAGTGCGTTGCAAAAATCTACTTTTGAGAACATTTATGCAGTTTTAAACTTTGATTGACTTACTGAGTTATTTGTTTATTATTTGTTTACTCAAGATTTCATTTGGTGGGCACATGGGGTCGCAACCTGATTTGGGAGGCAATGCCTCCTTTGCGAGGCCTCTGATCGTAAGCTCACCATTCTCCTAGATTAATATTAGCGTTGCACCAACCAGCAACATCAGGTATCGTGATTAGGGAGGTTTAATACCACCTCCCTGCCGTGATGAATACGAAATGCTACCAATGCAATTTTGTAGAGGACAGTCTCGAAAAGATACTCACGTCCAGAATAGTATGCGATTGTAGGTAGATGAATCTTTCATCCATAACGTATACTTTCCATAACCCAAGGAAAATCCAAGCCAACTCCCACCTCATTGGGTAAGAAATTGCTAAGAAGGTGTTCCGTTTCCTCTTGATCGGTATATTTATAAAATTTTCGATTTTTTTAACATGAACCCCAAAGGCGTCAGGCTATAGATTTCTGTAAAAGGTGGGGTGAGGTGTGTTTTCGAGTGAGCCATGAATCCAGGGCCGTAGCTTGGGTCATATGTTTGGGGGTGTGAAGGTCCCAAATTCCGACTGGATGGATATTTTTCCAACTGAATGGTGGCGCGTAAATTGCACCATTTTTTATGCGCCCTGCGTTTACCTGCAGCAGTGGGGATCCTTCCTTTGTCACTACATAAAGGTGCCGTCGTGGGGAAGGGGTCTAAGGGGAGGGGTCGACTAGACCTCCCGGACAGGTTGCAAAATATGTTTGCCACGATGGCGAGGCTGAAGAAAGAATCTTCCAAAAGTTACGAAAAAGAGGAACGAACTTCGCAACGATGCATTTTCGTGTTTCTCTAGAATCATGCCTACACGGTAGAACAACATTTGTGGAAATGTTGAAATCCAATATGTTTGAAACGGGGCGTTACCACTAGATAGAACTATAGATGAAAGCGAGCGTAGCGCGCGAAAATTTTTTGAAGTTATAGAAAGAATCGCTATAGAACTTACTGGCTACGGGCCTGATAAATAGACGTTTGGAATATTTTTTGAGTATATCTATTTCTTCACCAATATTAGTCTATGTAAAATTTTTCGCACTTTTGTGGGGCTCGGAAAAGCGCCCTAGCTCCCATAGAATTGTGTCTGGTATAATTACCTCAATAATGTTCATGAGACTGATTTTAAATCGTGACGCATGCGCGCGAAGCGAGCCCAAATTTTCATTAAATAAGATTTCCATGATAAAACCTACATTCAGAATCTGCATCGAGATACTTTCAATTGCCCAATAAACCATCATGCCACTCAAAAAACCAGTCTTTTAGCTGGTAATGTGTAAACAGCCTTCAACTTCTGCTGTTGTGCTTCTCCGAAAGTTGCTATCTGAAGATATTGATAATAAGAACAACACTGAGGTAAGGTTTGAAGCGCGCGGAGCGCGCGAAAATTTTGAGAGTTTGAGAAGAATTTGCGAAAAAAGGACAGCTTTGATTTGACTTGACGTGAGGAAAATAACGTTTGGTATTATTTTCACTTGGTCTAGTTGGAAAATATATACAAAGTTGACATAGGCTCAGGCGGAAAAATGTGCTAGACTGAGATATCAGAAATTCCAACTGGCATTTCAGATTTTCCGACTATCGTCGCTCTGACGATCCAATCATTATCTTTCACATAACCTTCGCAAACTTACAAATGTTCGCGGACTCCGCGTGCACTCTAACCTTCAGGTCTGTTTTCTCATTAATAGTACATAATATCGCAAACGTATTTGTTCAAAGGAACGAGTACGGCTTTTATAACAATTCTTATACAAGATTTCCGCGCCCTTCGCTGGCAATGGCCGCGGCTTACACTTTATGGCTGATGACCGTTTATTAGAACGATAACGCACGGAATTATTCTGGCAAAAGTATTTTTCGAAAACTTTTTAGACCAACCTCAAGTTTTTATCAAGATACCATTATTTGGCATCTTATAATGTGAGCCACGTTTGTAGCGTGATGTACATGATTTGAAGTATACTACTCATTATATAAGCTTATATTCAATGATAATTACGTGCATTTGCAATTTGCAGAGAATACGAAATATGAAACACGCTTATTACTTCTTCTCACCCTCTGTTATCTCTTTCTTCTTCCCTCTCTGCCATTTTTCATTTGAAGGTGTTTATTTGAATGATCGTTCAAAATTACTAAAACTACGATATTTTTGAAGTGCTTTATTTGTTCTCCTACAGTGATTAGGATGTCAGGGAGTTGTCTCTAGCAACTCCCTAGTTAGAGCATCACACCTTGGTAATTACCCCAGAGTTTCCAGGGAGGCCTTATGCCGGTATCATGATACCAACGTTAGAAGGGAGCCATACCACAACTAAGGTATTTACCGAACAATAGTTATTCCTTAATTTCTTATCAGTCCAAAGTTTTGTCAAAGATACCATCATTTTACATCTATTCCCCCAACACAGACAAACATTTCTGAAGGGAGGGAGTTTCATCCTTCACTTAGACATCACACTCTTCCCTTCCCTTCCCTTCCCTTCCCTTCCCTTCCCTTCCCTTCCCTTCCCTTCCCTTCCGTTCCCTTCCCTTCCCTTTCCTTCCTTTCCTTTTCTTCCCATCAAAATAAGAACAATTTACTAAACTAGAATTTATCAATATATGATCAGTTCGAAACTTTGCCAAAGATAGCACCATTTTTCATCTAAGCCCCCTTAAAGGAAAATAAGTTTGCAAAGGGGAGTAGACACCCCCACCCTAGACCCCTTCATTAGGGCGACACCTCCGTACTAGGTGACAAAAGATTGTCCATCCGGGTGCATAGTATGGCATACGCATATGGACTACACGGCCTTTCTGGGAGCTTGTATCGGGTAGGTTTATGCCTTTATCACTCCACCCCAGCCCCGTTGCCAGGCCGGGGCACGGAGGGACCGTGCCTCTCCCCCGTGCAGACCACTGTGCCCCCATAAGGAAAATCGATCAAAAATAAAATTTATGTACACGTAAACGTAGCCCTGGTATGACAGCAGGCTATTTTTGACCATATATATGATCCCAAAAGAAGTTTATTAATGAACGTATTTTGTTTTCTGTAACATTTTTGTTTTAAAATTACAAAATTTTCGCGCTTTCATCTTCTGTTTCATATATTATTAACATCCGTTTCAGATATGTTGGCTTAATTTCTAAAGGTAAAGGTTCCACCATTAGGCTATTATTCTTTCGTGTTTCCCGGAAAAACACAGAATTTAATCCATGGGAAGTTTCATCCTCTTACTCTTACGATCTGGAAGATTCTTAATTCAGACTCAACACCATGATAATAATTTTTGTAAGAAACGTACGTAAAGTGTCTCTATGTGTGGTGAAAGGGGAAAATCCCACCCCGAACAGTCGCCCGGCGTCTTGGTTTTGCTCTTAAAGACAGACACTCATCACATTTTTGGTTGGGAGAAAGCAAAATTCTCAATTGGTCATTGGTGAATGCTCTTTAATTGACAGCAAAGTGAAAAGATGCTAGCTCACATTACACAACATGCGCAGAGAATGTTCTGGTTACATAAAATGGTCTTGTATGCCCACCGGGATATGACCTTAAGCAATAAACTAGGTTTGGGTCTGCAGAACGGTGTCTTCACAAGGAGGGTTAAGACAGTTTTCGAAGGAGACACTTAGTCGGAAGAATTGGAACTGCCTAGGACGAGGAAGCAGATTCTTCCAAAGAAACCCAAATTTTCTAACTTTCCTTAATAAGAACCAAACATTTTCAAGTTTTCTTCAACAGAACCCCAAAGTTTTCCCTACGCGCCCATTGCTTCTAGTCGAGCTTCGCCTTAGGGCAGCTTGATCCCTTCGTCGGGCTTATCTTTCTGCCACCCCTTGCTGAGTCTGAATGCAGGTTTTACCGTGGTAAATAATTTTCCTGCAAAATGTGGGCACGTTTCGCGCGCAATTCTCTTAAGCGAAGTTATATCACCCATGAACATTTATTTATTAGCAAAAAATTTCCAGTGAACTATTCTAATGGTCATTTAATAATCTAGTACTTTGAGTAACATTCATAACGCGACGACTATATGGTCTGAAACTAAATTTACTCGTACCACAAATTTATTCCAAAATTTACTTTTTCTGTTCATGCAAAATTTCGTTCAAAGTAGAAATACGGCAATGACCATCTGAATTGTGAACTGTGAAGAGACTGGTGTGCCCTCCCTGTCATTCAAAGTCCTCTTCAAAGTCCCATGCTAGTGTTTCCATTTTCTGAATTCGCTAGACATTCGGGGAATTGCCCTCTGGGTCCTAACAAAATCATACAGGACCACACCAAGCCTGCCTAATGGCAGTCCCTGGTCCCCTCGCCGTTCGCGAAGTACTCAACTCTTCACCTGCCCTTGCGGAAGTGAGGATTGGAGCATCATCGTGATCATAGTCTTGGAACCTTTACCTTCACCTGTGGAGACTTCACTTTGTAGAGACATCTCTGTATTGCAAAAGGAGGGAAAATTGACCATCAGAAGAGTGAAATTTTTGCCCGCCTCCCCCGTATGAGCACAAGTAAAACCGATACCTGTAAGCTATCTGTGGTAAGCTTGAGATATCATCCCCTGTAGTTCCCTCAAACTGTAATCATATACTGACTACAAACATTATCTTGGGTGCCCGTCTATGCGGTGTCGGTGCCCCGTATATCAGAATTCCTGGCTACGGGCCTGTATCACCCCATACGCCCCGCATTACCATATCCTGGCGGTGCCACTGCTGACAGAGGCGTCAGGAAGGATGACAGCAGAGGAGGGTGTGGAAGTAGATTTTAAGAAAACATTTGTACAATGTAACTCAAAGGCAGAACACGCATACAAAAGTTTTCTACAGAACTCTATAGAAATGCCTAAAGAGCTCTTTAGAACTCTATAGAATCAACAATTTTCTATAGAAATGTAAAGAGTCCTCTATAGAAATATTGAAGTCGCTTTAGAGTTCTATAGAATTTCTATAGAAGTTTCCATAGCTCAATTTCTACATACAACAATCTCTGTAGAACAATCCTACAGAGTACTCTCTATAGAAATTTTGTAGAAACATATTGATACATTTCTATAGAACTTTCATAAAGTTTCTATAGAATTTCGATACAGTTTCTATAAAACATCTAATTTGTATATTAATTAACTAAAAAATCGAAAAGGTGCATTCAAATTCCCTATCTTTGATCTTTGCAATGATATAAAGGTCCCCACACAAAATATTCTTCTAAATTGAGCAAAAATTCCTAAAAATATTCCTTCTTTATTCACCGAAATTACTTATGGTATAGAGTAAGTGGGCGTGGCCAAAATTTTGACATAAATATTTTCAATTTATGCTTAGGGCAAGTCTAAATCGATCACATAAGTAGCAAGAGAGTTTTAGCACAAAAGATAAGTAGTTTATTAAGACAGATAAAGAATATATTAAGATGTATGAACTATATTTCTTTAAAAAAATATGTAATAACATTTTTCACTATAACCAACGTGTCAAAGATGTGGTACATAAAACATAGCTCATATTTTTCTGTCAAACAATGTCTTCGAAAATTACACTGAACTTCGCTCTCGACCCGGAGCTGCAGTGTCCTCGCTGGTCGAGGTATTCGGTCTGGTGTTCTGGGCGATTTCGGTGGTTTGTGTTGTTCGGTTTTTTGGTTGTTGGCCATATGTAAGTGATCCTTTCGCCGGTCTGGCCGTGTCCGTTTTTAGCACGTAAAAAGCACACCCCGACCCTGGCTATCTTTGACTTTAAACTGCATCCGGTTGTGGAGTTTGTGTAAACGTGGGAGTAATGAGGTTACCCTTTGCCACAACTGTCTCCGGGGCACCCTTGGGCAAGGTGCACCTGTATTTGCCCAGTGCTTTTTAAGTGATGTTGCCTTTGGGAGTAGTGTTGCCATCGGGCGTAATGTTGCCTTTGGGCGTAGTTTTGCCTTCGGGCGAGTTGTTGCTTTCGGGCGTGTGTTGTTGCCTTCGGGCGTGGTGTCGTCCTCGGGCGTGTGGTAGCCTTTGGGCGTGTGGTTGACGGGTGGGACTTTGTTTTGGGATGGTTTGTGGTTGGTGGGCTAGGGTGTTGTTTTGGGGTTGGCTGCAGTTGCAGTTTCAGAATCCCAGTAGTAACAAAGACTCTTTTGTTCCCTGTTGCATGGTGTGTATAGTTTGTTTGGCATTGTGTTTGTGATCCGACAGGGTTTTTGTGTGGGTTTGGGGTTCTCCTTTAGTTTCTCAGTGCCTGTTTCTACGTACTTAAAAAGCTCTGGCTGTCTTGGGGCGAAAACCAAACAATACTCCTGGAATTCTGCTCCCTTAAGGAGCTATAAGTCCCTAAGGGACAATTCAACAAGAACTACCAAACAATCTGACGTGCGAAGTCTCGTTCTAGACTGGCTGAACAGAACGGTCTCCGCCAGTGAGCTCCGCCGTCGTCATCACGGATACTCCTGCGCCATTACCCTAACCCTAACCCTGGCTCTTCGCCAAAGAGTTGAGGGGACTTTTGGGAAAAAAGCCCTGGCTGTCTTGCCCGAGATACGAGGGGGCATTGAAAAAGTAAAAGCATCTTGGATGCAAAAGTCTCTTAACATTATGTTCATAGTATCGAATGGACAATATCTATCTGTTTTTCACAGAGAGTAATTGCAGATATTTATCTTTAAACTTCAATAAAGTTTCTTTAGAACCTCTATACAGTTTCTATAGAACCCCTATACAGTTTGTTTAGAGCCCCACTCATTCTCTATAGACTCATGGTGTTTCTTTAGAAAAGTGGCCCACTTTTCTAAAGAACCTCTACAAGGTTTCTTTAGAGTTTCTTTAGAGTTATTCTAAAGAAACTATATAAGATTCTATATAGGGTCTACAGATTTTTCCTTTACAAGGACTATAGGATTTTCTACAGGAATTTAGAAAATCTTACACAGTTTCTATAGATTTTCTTCTATAGAATTCTATAGAAGATTTTTGTATGGGCATATTTTACATAACGTATGTGTGCGCGTGATGTAGTTTCTTTCCAAAACTTTTAAGCACACATAGATGGGTATATACTTATTCAGAAAAAAAAGATTAACCGGTGGGGAAGATTGACTTTCATCAGAGATAAGAATTGTATTGCATCGACCCAGCTGTCCAATAAATTGGACACAACTGTCGTCTGGATTACTGGACTGCAAGGCGCTTGCCCCTGTCTTTTCCCACACCTTAAAAAATAATAAGAATAATGAGAAAGTATGTTAATAATAATGTAAGAAAGTATATTAATAATAATAAGGAAGCGAGACCAGAGAAATTATGAGGGAATTTTAATGTTATGGTAAATTTTGCAATGGTAAGTAAAGGAAAATATTAACATCAAATACCATAAAAACTCCAGAAAATTCGGCTTACTATTATAGTGTCGTAGCACAGAGGTGGGAGGCAAGGGGCAATTGTTGTCGAGGGGTGACAGTACAATGAGTAGGTCATTACACTTACAATGGTTATTGCATACACAATTTAGACACCTGCCCTTGCAAAGGAAATCGGGATTCTCAATAATTTTTTGGTGTGCTTCGGGGGAACTCAATATAAACAGATGTTACTGCTGCCCGTAGGGAAACTTGTGAAGCTGTCTCTTCATTACATGCTCTAGGATAGCCTAAGTACATTACTTACTCCAATGCCCGTGCAACCAGGCTCCTACTGTTTACTTTCCTCCACCAAAATGCCACCATCATCATCAAATTGACCGACGGTTAATATATCTTACATTTGCAATCATCATAACAAAAATATTTCATTGGAATTTCAAGATTTTCCTAGAAATTGCCCAGAATGCTCCCAAAAGCCATCATATTTACGAAAAATGTTCCGGGTGGACCTTCCCTCCCCAGCCCTTGGCTTCTCAGTTTTGGCTCTCACGGTAAAAGGCTACCCAGGCCACACCTTAATAGGATGCAACCTCCAATGAAAATTGCATTGCCATGTCTCTGTAAGAAGTATTCCGTAACATTTTATTTATTTTGTAAAGTGTTATATACCTATAACCCTCCAGTGGCGTAGGAACCGGGGGGCCAAGGGGGCCATGGCCCCCCAATATGTTTTGAGGGGGGCCAAATGTCATTTTTCCTCCCCTTCCAATAATTGCGACAGTTTACAGTTTCTTCTTACCCATTTTTTGCTCTTAAGAGGACAATTTCTCTAATAAAAACCTCAGGAGAGACATTCTGGTTTCTTTAATAGTTTCATTCTACATCACTAGAAGCGCAAGTCCTTTCCCCCTTACCATAACACGTAGGAAAAGTACACAGTTTATGTAGAGGTCGTAAATTTTCATATTGCAAAACCTAGCTACTGTTCTCTTGTGTGTCATGCGGTACGGCCAGATGGTGAAGGACTCACCGAGCAGTATTTGGCTATTTCATCGGATAGTCAAGGTAGTTTCGATACAATGCATATTATCTCCTATACGGTCTAGAACCCCTACAGCTTTTCTTTCTTATTGTTTTTAATAATTACATAGGCCTATGTTTTTTGTGAAAAATGACCCGAAAAATTTTCGCGCGCTTTGCAGTTTTACAGTTTAGATTCCGGAAAAAACATTTAATCAACTCGGCCGAACTTAGCTTCTCTAGTATATACAAACTTTATGCAATATATGACCCGAATGAAATGGAGGCTAGTACACAGACTTTCTTCAAATCCCACCTCACCAATACTCGACGGCATTGGGGCTGTAGGAGTTTCGGGTCGTTGGCCGTTCGCCGGGCAAATCGTGGGGCTACCTCTTCTCAACTTAATAAGTTAACAGACTCTGGCTGTAAAAAATCTCAGTTCCAACTAATCCACTGAAATCCATGGGGGATAGGGGGATAACTCAACGCTGAACAATTTTGAATGAAGTCGGATAGATTGTAACAGACTTAAAGTGTTAAATTTAAATCAAACTTTACAAAATTTGCACAACAAGGACACATCTTGATGGCTTCAAAAATCCTGCAAGCGCCACTTCCGGTGATTTGGGATGTATTAAAATCTCAGATTTTCTCGGTACGCTCCGTCCACGCAAACCTGTGGTGGGGCCTTGCTTATATAGTAAATGGGGTTCAAACTTCCAATCCTCGGACCCCAAGTCCAGGCCAGCTCAACTAATCTGTCCTCACAGAAATGTGTTTTATAAAAAAATCAAATCAAGCTTTACATTTTTTCACAAAAATTGCACATCTTGATTGCTGCTGGCTGCTATCAAGCCTGACAAGTGCCATTTCCGGCGATCTGGGACGTATTCGAATCTAAAAGTTTCTTGGTACGCTCCGCGCCAACCTATGGTGGCGCTCCGCTTAGATAGTAAACGGGAGTCACCCCCACAAAATATCCAGTCCTCCAGAGCCTCCTAAATAAAAAAAAAACACTCCTTCATGGTGTTGTTTTTGTTTCCTTTTGCTTTGAATATTTTTATTTTGCTCAAATTGAAATCGGAAGAATCACATTGAGCAAATGTGTTTTAGTGTGGGAAGGGGATTCAAGGTCGAGAAGTCACATCTGGTCTGCCCCCCCCCCCCAATGTCAAACATCTTCCTACGCCGCTGCCCTCAAACTTTGACAGTCCGCATAAAATTGTACTTAACGTTATTTTTCACAATAATAAAAAAGTGAGAGGTCCCTTGTCCTAAACCATCAATAAAAATGAAACATAAAAGAAAGAATAAGTTTCCAGGGTAAGTAGTTTTCCAGGACAAGTTAGTGAAACTTTACCTAATGGATAATATTGGATTTAAAATATGTAAAGAATAACAATAGGCTACAATAAAATGTTGTCTTCAGTTCGCTTCACTTTAATATTGTTTCGTTCGTAATTGCTTCCTGTAGAACATCGTGGGTGCTCCATAGCTTCCTTACATACGTGTCCGTAGTAGGTTGGTTGGTTGGTTGGTTGGTTGGTTAGTTAAGAGTTAACGACACACCAACACAAATGTGTCATATAGTGTTAACAAGATGAAAAGCTCAACTTTACGTTTCCATTGTAACCCCACACAAGCCATGTCCTCTTCATTATAAGAGTGGCGTGTTATTCTGAGTAAGGCTCTATTAACATGGTCAAAACGTGGATTTGTGATTTGTTTATTGCAAATTCAATGAGCTTTAATAAGACAGACAAATGCTTCATGCTGATGGTTTTAATTCTTTAAATACCTCATGGCTACATAGGCGTTGCCTCTGGACCCCAACAGGGGCCCTACGGCGGGCTCCTGGGCCCCAAAACGTCAGTAAGAGCCGTTTGGTATATCGCCAGGATTTCCCTTCCCCCTTAATTTTCGTACTTCAAATCCCGTCCCTGCTTACCGTATATAACCACAATTACAAAAGAACTGTGATTATGAATGAATTCCCAGCTCTCACGGGAAAGTAATTAGGCTCCCTCTAAATTAGAGGTTCCTTGATATGGGACTGGGTGTACTGTTGAGCTGTATGAAGAAGAAATGTAGAAGAATCTAATGCAAAGAAAATCGTCCAAAAGACGCCAAAAATGTTAGAACCAGGTTAAAAATTATGCCTCCTTGAGATCCTTGAGAGAAAGAGAAGAGAAATAGTCAAGGCAGCTGATCGCTGTCCTGGATGAGGTATACTTAATGAAATGGTAAATAAGGCACACGATTTGCCTTGTGTTTTACATACCCCGAGGGTGAAATATGCTGAGTGTGGGACTGCATTGGGGAAGGGGGGATTCTAATCTAAGGTACTGTTTGTATACAACTTTACATTACAAAGGTTTTTCTCTTCCAAAAGTTCTCTCGTCTACTTTCCTTTATGAATTAAAAGAACCACCTCAAGTCCGGCAAAATTAGTTTCTCGGGCAAACTAATGGGAAGTAGTGCAATTTCTTCAATTTCTCCAGGATTGTCTGGGATTAAAACAGGTTCAAATTCTAGGAAATGATATCCTGTACGCCTGTGTTTGGAGAGATAGTACGTGACAGCCTGAGCGCCAGTCAGTTCGCATTTTACAATGAAACTTTTGCCAAAAATGGCATTTCTCCGGCATTGCCGGAAATATTTACATTCTCAGAATGAGGAAGGTTCCCGCATGATGTGAAGAAGGCGCGAGTTATGGGGAAAATGTGGGTATGTAAGACATCAAGTGGGGTAGTCTTATGTATTAAAAGCTTAACTTTAAAACAAGATTATCATCAAGATTCGCGACATTCTTGAAACCCCATAGAATCCCCCTGGATTTCCCATTGCTTAGATTGATTTTAAAATAAACTCGCGAGTTTGAAAGGAATCCAAAGAAGCTAAAGGAAGTATATATATGAAATGAAAAAGAGAGTAAGAAAAAGTACTTAGATCACAAAATCCACCCCACCCCAAAAAGTTAAAAGAAAATAATAAACAAATCCTCGGCCACAAATGGCAGATCTAGGGTGGGATACATGATGCATAGTCAAGGAGGCAAAGGGTCATCCCTCCAAAACCCAAACTTTCGTTGGCTACGAGCGCACGGTTTGCACAGGCAATTGACTTGAGTGGGGCATGCAGTTGACCGGTGCCTCCCCCACCCACCACCACCTTCTGTACGTAGGTGAGCAAAATTCCTTATGTAATGAATGAATCAAAAGTTAACAGATACCTCATGTGCAAACGTAGATAAGAAAACACATTTTTCAAACGTTACGTTATAAATAAAGAGTGCCCTTACTCTAAAAGAGTTAAGGGAAGACTTCTCTAATAACGTGGCCTGTATGGACTATTTCCGTACATGACAACTTTAGATCATACCAATGTTTGTCATTGTTATCGATATCGGCTGGAGGGGCCAATATATTATTAAAGTTAAAAAAAAAGGTGAAACTATCGGAGCATGAAACTCAGAAACTGAAAGGTGAAAAGGCATGCACGTCCTCTTCAAGGGCCAATCAGCATTCTTTCAACTAACTTTTATTCTATCCTTCCAGTCAATTAAAAAATATCTTGGTAATCTACCTAGGTAAAATGTCTATTTTACCTCCAAGCAAAGCTTCCCCCTACTGAATTGCCCAGGTCCATATTTTGCTGGGCACACTGCTTTCATTGCTACCGGACTATTATCTGACCCTTGTGCTATGGCCAATTTCACTGATCTGCACAAATTATCGTCAATCAATCAAAACAGCTTATGTTTAAAGCTATTGCTTGAATTTATGTCAATCATAGTGAAGTTACCAATCTTGAAAATAGATAGCCATAGGTTGGTTTACTATGTCTGGGTGATGCAATGATCGCTTTACACGCAAATCAGATTAAAGAACGGTCTGTTTGGGTGACGGAAGAAAGATGTCGAAAAGAACACGCTTTCCAAAAACAATTCCTTACAATGTGCAACCAGGAGCGAAAGTACGAAATCTACTGAAAAGCACAGGAAACCTTACGTTCTAGGTCAAATTTTTGTGATGAATTTGTGTACATAAAACTTGCTGCTCGTCGAAACACATGTCTGCTAAAAGTTGCGGGTTGTGACCTTCCACTGTTCCTTTTAATCTTCAAGATGTTTAGACCCCAATTACTTCTTGGTTTGTAAAATGACTTAGAGTGACGATCCCGGGAGGATGGGAACATGGTCGCCTAATCATTTGGTTAGGGGACGGAACATATTTAGTCCCTCCCACCATTATTTGGTCAATGACCATAATATTTGGTGATATAGTGAGGCAAAGTACCCTCCAATAAATTGGCTGAGGGGGGCGGAGTGTCTATAATATTTTAAAAAAGCGTAGTTCTTGCTGATATTTGTGATATTTCCGATGACTCAAAATTCATGAATAACGATTATTTCAAGAGCGCTTCGCGCGTACACACTAATCAGAGTGAATGTTCGGTGATAAATAAAACATTCGTTGACACACGGGTGCATTCCCTCAATAACTTGTTAGGAACGTAGTACTTTTGTTCAACATTTCCGCGGAATTTGTCAACTGCAATGGCATTTGCTAAAATAGGTTTATGTGAGACATAGTCCAATCCAATAATTGGGTTAGGGAGGACGGAGTACCTATTTTGGCAAAACCCGCAATATTTGCTATTATTTGCGCGAAAAAGTTTTTGTAATTTTTAGAACAAAATATTGAACGACTTTCGGTATCACGTTTGGTCCAAAAATATCCCGAAGTCATACCGGGCCACCGTTTACGGGTAGTACCAATTTTATTTTTGATCGATTTTTTTCATATGGGGCCACAGTGGTCCGCACGGGGGGCACGTATGCATGTAGGTATACATATACATATGCGTATATGTGTACATGTACATACAGATCATTTCAAAGTTTTCGACCTCTGATGTCTCCCCATGCAGCCTCCCCCATGTTCAACACAGTTTGCCGCCCTTGCTTATTACACCATCACCATCTGACCACTTTGGAAACTTGAAGAAAACGCAACAAGCAACCCGTTCATAAATTTACTCCTGTTTCTCTGAAACTATACCGAAGATTGAATAAAGTAATAGTTATGCATATACGTGCATCATAAAAAGTGAGATCAGTTCGTCACATATATTCTAAGGGTGGCAAACGGTGACCCTAGGTAAGGAACCCGTTGCGCGCTATACCGCCAAAGTGAAACAATCACAGCACTACAATGCGTTGTAATTCAAGGTATGTGGAAGGGAAGTGTATCCGAACCCAAGAATCTCGTCGGAGTCAGTTGATCAGGATGTTTATTTTATTGACAATTATGATAAAAGAAATGAGCATAAAATGTAATGTATGGAAAGGTGTCAATCTATATCTAGATCCTAAACTACTGTTCACCCCTGGTGTCCACATTTCTCAATTTCTTGTACCAATCGTAAGTATCGATCAAATGCAATAATTTCGGGTGTTTGCTTCCGTGCTTGATCAAATCAGCTATTCAAAAACAGTGATAACGGTTTTCAAACACCTTGTCGGGTATTGACCCTTTTGTCGAAAAGTGTCTCGTTAGAAATGCGCCTAACACTTTCGATCTTTGGAAATCATATTTTGCGAAAAATATGAAGATTATTTTTGTTGTGGTTAATTGTTCAAACTTTTACCAATAAAAAAACACTCACTCATGTTGCTATACTTTTACATTCAGCACATTTTCAAACAATAGACCCCTGAAAAAGCCTGAGTTATTAGGAGTAAATGTCTATCATAACTTGTTTTACTATTTCTTTCTTCTCACCATTTCTCACATAAATACAGATTTGACAATGGCTATGATACCAGATACTTTTACACAGAAGATGGCCGAATTTTCATCTCCGCAAAGTTGAGGTTGTAGTTACAACTCCAGAATATACTCTCTCCATTACTTCCTTGGTATTCACCGTTTAGATTTGACCCAGTCCCTTTGTTACTGCACCCGCTTCTCGTTTCAAAATAATCACAGTATCCATAACCATTGTTGCACTCGGTGCAAGGAAGAGGGCAACGAGCCCTACTGTGCCACCAGGCCCCTCTGTGTCTTTGTGCAAAGTGATGAACGCTGCATCCATCGTTGTCCCTGTCACGTGTGCTAAACTGTCCACCGCTTTCGCAACCAGCCAGATTATTACCTGCAGTAGTTACAAAAACTCCAATTAACAACTTTTGTCTAGTATAATATGCTACAAAAAATGTATTTATATTTAAAAGAGCACAAATGAGAATCTTATCAAATTTTTTACAAGATTATGTCCAAATGTGGGCTGTGTCGGTTCAATTTTGAGCCCGATCTACTCAAATATTTGATGAGATTGCGGTTTGTGCCACCAGGATGACTACATTTGATTTGAAAAGGGCTTTTTAGAGTTTAAATGCAAAATGTAACAATATTTCAAATAAGCGATAAATGTTTCGTTAACGTTGAAAATAGTTGTGTTAGCAGTATAAAAAGGAATCCAAAATTTGACCTTCTATTGGGCTATAGAGTAGAATGACTATCCGATCGTTCTGGAGTTAGTAAAAACACCCCCCACACAAAGGCCTGTAGTCAAATGATAGGCCGAGAAAACGGCCCCTAGTAAAGATTTTGGCCGCCCTCGAAATATTTTGCGCAAAAAGTTTTTTTTTCTTCAATACATTTAGTATGTCTTGCGCAGAAAAAAATCTTGCCTGCATTGCAGCTGTTTCTTGCTCTTTCAACACCTTTTGAACACAGGCAAGCAGTCTCAGACAAATTGACATGTTTTTACATTTTTGACGAAGATTGTCTACATATTTACACTCTTAGTTTTGAGATTACTTTTATCAAATGATTCAGTACAAGATAGTTCATTCTTAATATCCTAGCCTTTTTTAATGAGTCTAAAATCGATCTACACGAATACCTAACTCATTTCCTGTAGGCTCAGAAAGAGGCTGTCCATTACATTAGGTGATACGACAACTGATTAATGAAAAATTTGCTGGTTGTCAGAAGTTCATATGTAACATAACATTTTTCTCAAAAATGGCAGTTTCCATGTGGTATAAATATGCGGCTAGAACTTCCCCTATAGATAATTTGTTGTTCATATGAAAGACGTGGCTTTCAAGTTTCACCAAAACGCAAGCAAAACACACAAGTCCATTTTTACTGAGGTGGTTAGATGAGACGTAACAGCTCTAAATTTTGAAAGAAAACAAAACTATACTGGAACAGCCAGTTGTCACACTCAACAGTCTCAGTAGCTTGTTTCGTAAGTACGTTCGTGTTGAGAAAAATTACTGTGACGCGCCATCGACTTGTTTGCATTCCAGTTTCCAGTTGTGGCGTTTCAGAAACCACCGGAATGCATTCTTGTAAGAATAATCATTGCATCGTCATTACGTACCACTATCCAGCACTAGATATTCATTCAAAATACCCTTGTGTTAGGTACTCAGTATGTGACGGTTTCAAAAATGACATTCGCAACAGGCCGGTAGCCAGACAAAGTACTGAAGAAAGGGCGAAATAACTTCCAGGGGGCGAAATATTCTTATTGAGCGAAATATACTAAAATGAATAAAGGCAATGGTGACTTCGAATTGTCTAGTGGGACGAAAATTTACAGATGAAAGGTAATCGACTTCATTTCAAAACATTTTAGTGCCCCCACACTTTCCCCAACAAGCGTGTGCCGGTAAAATAAAAGGAAAGAATAAAACATAAATGAAATATTACTGAAATGGCACTTCAGAGTTTCCACTTTAATGATGACTTTTGCTTTCAATGCTAGTGAAACTTAAAAAATAATCCAAACTTTAGCAACAGGTTTTGTACAAAACAGTACTCATGAATCGACGTGTTTGAGGTGGTAGATCACTAGTTAACTTCATTATACGATATTTAAACTCATATTTGTTTCATTATCAATGTATAAACATTCAGCAAATAAGATTTTTTCATCTGATAATGCTAAATAGTGTACCTGCATCACCGCTATATCCTGTAGTGCTGAGTCGGTAATTAGAATTTTCATCGCTTATTCTGAAGGATGCATATTCCGCGTACAAGGGTTCATTTCCATATGTGCGAATGTCTACCCGCAGCTTGTGTGCTTTTTGATTTGTCATGTAGTGGACTTGCTCATTTCCGAGCCAAAAATCTTTTCCTTGGTCTAACGAACCAAACCCATTTTTAAAATCATCCCAGTATCGATAAAAGTCGGTCACACCATCAGTGCGACGTTGGAATATCTGAAAATGAATATTGTAACAGTCGTTCAACGTTTGTACAGAACGTATGTACTATACATTGAGAACACATGCAGATATGTGAAAATAACACATATAGTATACTTTTCATATACATGCACAACAGGAACTCACTCTTTATCAACTTAATATTTCGATATCTAATTAGGTGAACTGAATGAGTCAAGGTACAAACTTTTGGGTGGTTATACTAAAGATGCCGACATTTTGCCTCTAAATGAAAGAAAACAGAAAAATTCAAAAGTTTTGAAAGAAGAAGAGAAACGTACAAGTTTCGTAACAATAAATTTCAACACATTACAATACTAGTGAATTTACTCTCCTCTCCTGGAAAGTGTTTGGGTCCAATTTCTTTCCATCCGAGGAATAATACAAAAAAGGAAACAAGTTGTCATTCGATTACGGAATGATCAAAATACTTCATCATTTAGTATTTTGTAGAGATATGTAAACTTACAGTCCATCCTCCACCAGCAGTTGACATGTCACAAGATACATTGAATGGTGATCCAGACCATCCTGTTGGTAATATCGTATACACCCCATCTTGTCTATGACCAGCTTCATATGCATCGTAACAGTCTGTGTACAATGTAGTGCAGGTTTCGCCGTCACCGACATATCCTACATTACAGTAACACTTTCGCAAGCTGTCTATCTCTAAACAGGATGCGTCAGGGCTGCATTCGTAGTCAGGGTTACAACTTACTTGATTATCGATGCAAGTACACTTCTTACTGCAGTCAGTGTTGATATATGACTCACCACTCTGCAATTAAAGTTGTTCAAAAAGCATCATTTAATAATGTAAAGGTCTTAGCCATAGGCGGCACTAAGAAATTTTGTTTGAGGAGGAAACTCAAGTCCGTATTCAGGAAGGTTCGGAAGACCCCCCCCCCCCTCCGGCAATATTAGTGGTCAGCTCCGGATAGTTCAATAGGAGTATAGTTATTATTATGTATTACAGCGATGCCCCATGTAGTTTTCAAGAGCTCTTCAAAAACTATTTCAGGCAGTCAGTCATGAGCCGACTACTTTAAAAATAAAAATACAAACATATCAGTAAGAGGCAGGTGAAATAGGCAAAGCGGCTTGATCCATTTGTATAAAATGGGCCCCACCTTTGAATATTTTGTTGTTTCTTTCATTCTGTCACAATATGTTTCAGCTTTGCCAAGAAGCCATAAAATGTTGGTTTTCTGGATTATTTTCTTAAATTGCATAGTAGTAGACTACCCTACTACCTGAATGGCTCTTGAGAATCATGTGACAGTATTTTTCTCACTCAATTGTAAAACGTACGAGGGGAAACTCCTTGGTTTACCTTGAATATGCAAGTTTTATTACCTAAAATATCATGAAACATACTTGAAAGAGAAATAACAAGAAATTTGTGACATTTAGCTATTGTTTCAAAATAGGTTTGGTGCGACTGCTTTTGACCTTTAACTTTAGCATTACCGTTACCCTCTGTAAATGACATTATGATGCCTAAGCTAATCAGATTACAAATATCACAGCATGATCATTTGTTTTGATTACCTTAGCTCGCACTAATGGAAGCAGGGAGTGGCTCTCTAGCAACTCCCTGATGGAAGGTCCATTTGATGTCTGAACAGGGAGTTGCTAGAGACTCCCTGGTCTGAAGTAAATATAGTAGCGAGCAAGCAACTAAGAAAATGCGCGCGAATTAGCGCCGAAAAAATGTCGTTTTGAAAGCACTTATTAATGTTTAACCTTCTCATTGCATTAGAAAGTTATTCACTTCTTTAATTTTAAACCGAGTCAACGAAAAGGGAGGGCCTTACGCATCTCGAATTACATGTTTTATTTATTTATTTTATTTCATTTTTTTTTTGTTGAAAGTTGAAGACCACGCTTTGTAAACTTTTGGGTGGCATGTGCCCCTCTGTGCCCCTATGGCGAGCCGCTAATGGTCTTAGCCAATAAAAACCGTACACAATATTTAACCGTATAAGAGCACAGTTGTCTTGCAAACACTACACTCTTAAAAAGTTCTGAGAAGCCGCTACGGAACCGGATTATGTTAGAACATTTCCTTAGTTTCGGTTCAAGAAGGAACCCATTCAAGTTATTTTTAACCAAATTCAGTTAAACAATTGACCATATTCTGAGTCAGTGTCCAGCAAAGCAGATTTGGTTTAAACTAAACAAGACGTTTCTAGAGTGTATAGCAACTATATATGACTGAAAACATAGCTTCTTCTTACCAAAATGTATGCGTTTTTCTCGCTCACATAACACTTGGTAGGTACACAGCTCTCAACACATTCCTCATGGCAATCTGTTATTGCAAGAGGATCATCACATGACTGCTGGCATGAACATTCTCTATGTGTTGTCTCAGGTGGACATGTTGACACGGCACAACCTGGATTTAATAAAATAATTTTCTTCTACTTATTTCATGACAATACAAAATGCAACCGTTAAAACTGAAGTAACCATCATAAAGTTACAACATGCTCCAAAAAGGAAAAATCGGACTGGACTGCCCTTGCAGGGAGCGCGTTAATACATTTATCCTAAGTAACAAGAACAGAGAACATCTGCTTATAAATGGCTCCTGTGAGTCAATTCAAATGCAATTATCAGTACTCACTCAGGTTACCAGTAAATCCTGCAGTATTGACTAGTGTATAGCCACTAAACCCATCACTAATACGGAATGACTTGTATTTGACGTAGATAGATGATCCATTAGACAACATCATGTCAATACGAAGCTCAAACATGGCTTGATTCGTCAAGTAAGACAACTTGTCGTTACCAATCCAAAATTCATCGGACACAAAACCAAATCCATTCTTATAATCGTCCCAATTTCTATTAAACGCTAAAGATCCCTCAAGTCGACGCTGAATAACCTGTAGTACAAATCAACGATACTCATTAATGTTTATTATATAATTTTATTAACACCTGTATAATTCCAAGTGCTATTTTAACGATGAAATGTACTTCAGAATTGCTTGAAAGGGGTATCGCTAGTATTATCACAAGTTAAACGTCACTGTTCTTTATTACAACCCACGAAAACAAAACATTTTGGATTTTGTTAACTTACTGTCCAGCCACCAGATGCAATGTCATTGTTACAATAAACTTCAAAGGGTTGTGGATATCCATCTGGCTTGATGGTATAAACACCACTTAAATTATCAGACGAACACTGGTCACGAGCTTCTTTACAGTCTCTTGGATATTCCGGTTGTTGGTAAAAGAAGTAAGATGAACCTTCAAAATGATAGCCACATAAATATCTTATTACGGTGTTTTTAATTTTTTCATACCCAACATTCAAATTGGAGTATTGAATGTCATTTCTCTAAAAGTAAACCTATGAAAGTAAATCAATTTTTTTGTATTTGAATAAATATTACAAAGTGACTATCGGATTGCTGTGACATTTCACCTGCCGCACTCTTTCTCTTCAATACGGCAAAACACCTGGTCTCAAAACGTAAATTAAGATAAGAGTATGGAGACTGTTTTTCGATTACCAAACAAAGGACGTCTACATTTGATATCTGACACTAGTCAATACGTTGAAGTATTTAGTGTAAAATACTCTCCAATACATTTTGCCAATCAGCGAGCAACACACTGATTTTTTATCCCAGTTATTTACAATTTACTTGCTAGGAAACAGATAAGAAGGTTGAACAATTAAATTTTCAGTCACTATAACTTCAATTTGCAATGTAGGAAAATTTGATGGGGCACACAAGTATTTTAGAAAGGACCTTAACAATGTGGGTAAAATGTTGATGCTAATTTATTTCATGCCAACTTTGGAAATGTACAAACCTTATAGTTAAGAAGTCTCAGTTAGCAGGGTCAAGTAACTTATATCTACATTACTGATAGAGAGAGCTGTAAGAAAGCAAGTTCAATCAAGGGAAATCGTGAAGGCAAAAGTCCTAACACTGCTTTTTAAATGGATACTTGCTGTATTCTAATAAAAAGTTTCAGTGTCGTCAAACAAAATTGACCTTCATTTCGGTTACAATGGTGTGAGGGAATCAAATTTTATGCAGCAAGGGAGCAACGCCATCCGCCTCATGACGAATTGCCAGGGATGTTAAAGGGGAATTTTCATCATCCCAGACAGTTCCAATCCTCCCAACTATGCAACTTCTAGCTCCTACCACAACTGTATGAAGCTCCTCCGTGTGCAGGAATAAACCTGTTTTATTGCTTAAAGTCATGTCCTGGTGATCATACAAGGCTATAAAATGTAATGAAAGCACTCTCTCTGCCTTGTGTGGAATGTGAGCTACTCTGCATCTTTCAAATTTTCAAACTTTGATGTCAAGCAAAGAGCAGTCACCAACTGAGAATTTTGATACCCCCACACTAAAAATATACTTTGGGGTGATGACTCTCTGTCTTTAATGTAAACAAACTTCATATTAATCTCACCAAGTTTAAATAGAATAAATAAAATTTTGAGACGGATTTGGTGAAGAGGTTTCAGTTTTTCTACAACTAACACATCTATGGCATTATAAAAATCACATGTTACAATTTAGGAGCATTACCAAAGTTGACTTCGGCATTAGGGGATCAGGAAGGCAGATCGAAGCAGAAAATAACATTTTGCAGTACATTTTGCAGTAAGTAAGTGGACTAAGCTGGAGTTTATTCAAAGTTGTACACATTAAGGGTAGTTTTCCTATAAGTTGTAAATGTAATCAGTCTTCTCATAGAATAACATTTATCTTGTCTTCTAAGATGAGATAATTAACCATTTTAAATGCAAGCCATGGAGAAAACTTTCACGTAAACGGCAAAATTCTTTTGTAAAGAAGAAATCGAGGAGACGGTGGCTCTCTAGACATTCTTTGAACTTAAAACAGATGAAGTAAGCAACCTACACATTTGTAGCCTTTGTTTTAGTTATCTTTCAAAATATCATAGATTTCCACATAGTTTTGTTTGGCAAACTTTACCAAATTTTATTACTTTCACTTACGTATCTAATTTTTTTCATTTTTTTTTTCAATTTTTTTCATTCACTATTAGGAAACTTTATATTAGTCACAGAGGAACAATACAAAGTCCTCCCAAATTCTGAATAATTTCCACATTCACTTAGTGCTTGCTGAAATGAAATTATTTCATGAAATGTCTATGTAATATACAAGTTACAGAAACTGGAAAATATTTCAAAATTAAGCAAAACCAAATTTCAGTGAGAAAACTATGTAAACTAGAAAAAGGAAATTTAAGTGAGCTTCGTAGTTCAAGAAAAGCCGAAACAGCAAACTCTTGGACAAACATTCATTTTAAATCAAGCTAAAAGATATTTTTAACACAAATAAACATTTTCATTTGCCTAGAGGTTCACGAAAAGAACAGAAAAGAGGAGACTCTTTGCCACAGAGTTAAAGTTAAAGAATATGTATTCTTATTATTCTCAGTCTTCCAAAACAAGTGATTATTCTTTTCCACCCTTACTGGCAGCATATCCTTAGAGATGTTTAGAACAGTCTGGTATTTCATCACTGTGGTTCGGCCATATTCTACGTTTTAAAATTTTCACGATTGAAAACTGTATTCAACGTTTGATTAAAACTTGATCAGTTGACTGCGAAACTCGAGTTTACTTTATTCCTGTCAGGCACTCTTTTTTGTGCATATTTATAAAAACTAAGCAAAAATGTTTCATTAGTCATTGAAATCAATTTTTTACATTCAAGATTACCTTTTACAATGTATACAAAAGGTCTCCATGCGTCATTTAATGTGAGCACGTGAAAGAACTTTAGTGTGTGTTTAAAATTTACCCGCCTAACAGTAAAGTAACTTCTTTGGTTTCTAAGACTAGATAATACACAGTTGCCTGTAACTACTTTATCTGGTATCTAGCACATATTGTCACACCACCACGGAAAAGGAAGGGAGTTCTAATCCTTTCTTGTTTCGTGGTGGGGTGCAATGCTATACTTTTCATATAGAGTGGTCCTTGCGGTTTTAAGTTCTGACAACTTTCAAATAATTTACAGTAGTTAAGGAAAAAGCATCCGTTAAAGAAACAGACGTTAATTTCTACGATGAAGAATATGTATGATTAGTTGGAGTGTCATTTTATTCTGTAAAAAAAATAAAACTAACAGTTGTACTGACTTTGTAGCTGGACTATTTGGATTCTCTTGGACTTTCAATTTGTCTTCGAAATGTGTACCCATTTGAAAATTGTAAAACACATATGTGTACCTACAATAAGATGCCACTGAATCTGTTTCATTTGTTAGTTTGCAGTTCTGATGATATCAGAATTAGGGAAAAAATGTTGAAGGTTTTCCCTTCTTTTCTCTCAACAAGGATTCAATATCATAAACGACATTTTTGAAACTGAAAAAGCACAGGAATGCATTGTATTTTCCGAAGATAAAGTTAGCGAAACCTTCTGACACCAGGGCCGTAGCCTGGGCGAAATCTCTAGGGAGAGATCCTGACACTATCTAAGCAAGCACCAAGTGGCTTGTCTACAGATAGTCGACATCCGGGCGGACCTTTCCATTTTCACCCATCCTGGGGGAGGATGCTGAGGGAACGGGTAGAAGTAGGGCTTAGCTTAGGTTCAAAATTATGCTATCGTAAACTGATTATATCTTTACAAATTGTCATTATGTAGTGATATTCTTCCTATTTTTGGCTGGGTGTAAGTCAAGAGGTATTGTGACTAAGAGAAGGGGATGGCCCTCGTTACTCTTTGAGAAATTTTTGTCTTTGTAAGGTGGCTTGGATGCAAAATGGTGGTATCTTTGGCAAAGCTTCGTAAGCGTTGAATTGATTATGTGTTTAGATATCCTCATTATTTAGTGACTTTTTTTTTCATCTTAGTTTGTAGAGTGTAATTGACGGAGATGTTGCCTCGGGGAAGGGATGACACCTCTCTTCTTTTGGAAAGTTTTCTTGATCTAAGTTTTCCTAGATCGAAAATGGTAGTGTCTTTAGACTGATACCGTGATCTGAAACTTTGATTATTTACTGAATATTTCGGCTGTGACATGGCACCCCTACAAAGCTGGTACCCGGTGCTGGCTTCTTCCGAGTGCTCTAAGTGCGCCACTGGGGGAGCTACCATCGGTTGTTGCGTAGCCGTAACGGAGATCTTGCTAGGAAATGTTCTTCGGAATATCTCCCTGATGGGGCGAATGACACATTTTAGACCTTAAAGTTGTATCTAATCATTCTTCATTTTTAGATTTCATGCTTTTCAAATAAATTAAGATTTCAAGAGGGAAAAATTAGTTTTCATTGAAAGGGAAAATGCAGTCACCCAAATTTGAATTAGCGTACCCAGGTATTCATATCATGAATCGCTTTTGAGAATCATGTTATAATATGTTTCTCATTGAGTTGTGAAATTCACGTATCGAGTAACTTCTTGCTTTACCTTGAATATGTAATATTTATGTTCTAACGACACAGCCTATCATTAAGACACTTGAAGTGAAACTAGAGTATATTTGTGAAATGAACCTGTTGTTTCAAAATAAGTTCATGCTTATACCCTTTAAATTAAAAGTTTCTTTACCAGCTCATTGTGTTAAGCTAATACTTAAAAGTTATCATAGGCTATTTTTTCTTTTACCAGCATTTATGCTGGTGTATTCAAGCGGTGTATCTTGTAGGAGGAAAATGACAGGTATTTTCCATTACCTACCCTAACCACCTCCCAATGGCAACTAGGAGAAGTAGGATCAGGCCACCTTATTGATTTGTTTGCTTAGTGGTTTCCTCCTCACAACTGTTGGGAGACTCTCTCATTCAGGCCCAGCACAGCTATTCAGTGTGTCATGCATGAGTGACCTTCAACAATAATTAGTTCTCAGGAGTCAAGATGAGGTTCATGCCTGCCAAGAAGTTTAGCTGCACAGTTACTTAATACGCGTGAAAGAATTAACTTGTGTAGACTTCGTTGTGGAAACATCAAGATTCCTACAGTAACTGGGAGGTTTGATGGCATTGTTGTCCATGAAAGTATTTGTACTTTGTGCAGTAGGGGAAGTATCGGGGATGAATTTCATTATTTATTTGAGTTAGTTAGTTAGATAGGGTTTAATGTCCCAGTTTCCAACCAATTGGTTCAAGTCGAGACAAAGATGTCAGAAAATTGTATATTAAACCTTATTTTAGGAAGAATCCAAACATGGACATTTCCTCAATCATTGATTACTTTATTCGTCAGCCTAATCCCGCTTGAGAACGCATCCACGGCGTGGACCTCCCCTGGAAAGTAAGGGGAGAAAGAAACCCTTCTATGCGATTTCCCAAGTTTATTGAGACTTGAAATCATAATTTAGACAGTAAAATTTTCAGCATTTCAGTATTTCTTCTCAAGCAGGCCAACTTTCATTTACGGCTACGGCCCTGGACCATTTGAGAAACCTACCTCAATCATTGAAAAATTTGAATCGTTGATAGGAATTGTAATTTGTAAGCTACTCTCCGAAGGGGTCAATTTATGTGATTTTCTGAATGTAGATTCTGTTCAGTCTAAGAAAAAGGCAAAATAGTATACATTCTGATGGTCAGTAATACAACGAAATTGTTCAGTGTTAATTGTACAGATCTACTTCGGGACAAGGAGGAATTGTTTTCAGTATTCCGCCTGAGAATCTATTACATTTAATTAAATAATAAATTAAAGAATAACTCACCGTCTTGAGTTGATATACCTTTGAGGCTGTAAATACACGACAGCAGAAAAATGAAAAACTTGTCTGTGTATCTAAGATAACTCATCTTAACAGTAACAGAACACATTGACTAATGTCCATCACAAACAGAATTAAATTGCAATCACCTGTTTGTCACTTCCGCGGTATATTGAAGATATTTACTTACGGAGTAGCAGACACTTCCTTGAACAGTAACACATCGTCCAACAAGAGACGCTCACTTGACGCATAACATACACTAAGGTAGAATATGGTAGCGGTGAGCCATTAAAGGGTACCTTATAGTGGATGTTGGACTGCTAGTGTATTTCAACACAATTTCAATGATAAACAACTCAAGCTGGACAGGTATGCCAGCATTTACGCGTAAGAGAAGTGATGGCGTAATTTGTGTTTATTTTTGCTATATAAATATTTTGGCCAGGATTGTTTGACGTGAGGCTTTCGCCACCACTAATTCGAAAAGATTATATTGATGTTGTTTACAACTTTTTGAGCCAACACTGTAAAAAAATTCAGTTTGTCAACAGCGCAATTTCTGTAAAAATTTACAGATATTGCCTCTTACCCCTATTGAACAGAAGAAAGTCTGTTAAAAGGCACCTCATGCAAGGCCCTTTCTACCTACTGAAAGGTATTGCCGGTAGATTTAATTAATAGGAAGACAAGAGCTATCGCGAAATTTGTATTTCGTAAAAATTAATAATTAAGTGGTTTAATTATTTATGAAATTCGAAAAACCGTCTCTCTGGGATAAAAATATTAGATTTAGATTCCAATATTTGAAAGTATTCTTGCTCCCAGCATGTATGCAGTGAACACCCCGCAGTGTTTGGGCGTGCGCGCACGGTGCATCCAGTATAGCTCCATTTTGCTGCAACTGTAAAGGTACTACCAGAGTTTCGTTCGATTTCTTTAGTATGCATTGTGCTATGTAAGTTTTTGGTAAGTCAATTTAAGTCACTTATTACGTGAAGAAAATATCTTTTAGACTAATGTATGCTTCACGATGTTGTTTCAAATGAAATTTTAAGGCCTGTTTAGTGCACATCTAAAGGCAATCCTAATGTTATTTTGAAGGAAGAGCCTAACGTGTGTTGGTTATTTGTATTCGCTCGCTGACAAGGACAATCACTTAGCACGGTTGTTGCTCAAAATACATGCATCAGCATCCCAGCTCTCATTCCTTGTCCATAATTTTCACTATTTAAAAGTATTAAAAGGGATGAACATAACACGTTTATTAATTATTCCTCTTATCGATCGATTGCTGCATAAAATAGAGGGAGGTGAAGGAAGACGAAAATTTTCATCATGGAATAGGCCTATGCCAGCATCGTAAGTCACATACGTCACTGTTCAGTGACGTCATATGTCTTAAACGGATTTTCCACTTGCTCTTAAAGCGTTTTCCTGATTGGCTTAGAGTTGCCGTTGTCCATTTGACCAATGAGAAGTAGGCCTACAGTAACTAATACGTGACAAGTTTTTTACGTTTTGTGAGTTTCTCCCTTTTGGTAGTGTTAGGCCTAGGCCGAGTGATTAAGAAACATCACAGTATTTTGGGGGCTTTCATTTGGTAGAATTGTGTAGAGAGTGTAAGATTCTAAATTTGAAATTGAAGCATAAAGGTTGTGAATAAATTCACTTTACAATGAGGACACCCAGGCTATTAAAAGCTTTGCTGCATTGCACTTCTCAGTGTCTTAGCTGCCACCTAACCAATTGGTTAGAAACTGAACCGTAAAACCTCATCTAACTAACTAACTTAACTGGCACATAAAAAAATTCAGTTGAAATTTCTGTGAGAGTAAGGCAGAATATTCTCGGTTACAGATGTTAATGTAGACTTAAGTTTATTTGGCCAGTACAGGTTCATTGTTTAAAGGCTTATGTGACACTAGGACTTCTTTTAAATGTGTGACAATCAAGGAACTGCTTTCATTAGTTGTTCTTTTTGCGTTTTTAAGTCCAGCTTTTAATAAACATTCTTCGGTGTTTCTTTGTTGTAGCTTTGGGGAGAGGGCATTGTTTTTGTATTGGTCAAGTAATTTTGGAAAGGTTTAAGAAAGTAATTAGAATCACATACTTGACAGTATATTCATCATCATATTGTCATTTTATTACTCCAGTTTTAAGGTGATCAGTGAATCACACAGCAGTAATCTTACAGAATTGCATAATTATGTCAGTACATTTACAGCATTAGACAATTACTGCAAATTGGGTGAAGAATCACGGAACTTGCCAGAGTTAAGGCTTACTTTCACATTCACTCTCAATCTCATACCATGCTACTATATGAGTTAGGTTGACCAGTACATTTACCTTCATTTTTTGAAAGGTTGGTAGAGAGCTAGACTGAAGATGGATGAAATCAGTTACTGTGGGATTGCAATTGAAAGCTATTCAGCTTATATAAACCACACCAATTGAATGCACTTAAATGGACCAAACTTTCAATATCGATGCCCTGTCAACAACTGTCGGAGGACCAGGGGCGTCGCCAGAGTATTTATCACGGGGGTGGTGCCGTATTGCCGACTGAGAAGAAACAAATGTCGACTGAAAGTGTTGATAAGAGATGCAGTTAGAGGTGAGAACCGTTAGTCCAACCGGTAGTAATCCAGAAGGGGTGGCGCCAGGATTTGCCCAAAGGGGGGGGGGCAACGACCCGAAGCCTCGACAGCCCCGATGCCGTCGAGGGGTTGGTGAGGGGAGACTTGAGGAAAACCTGTGTACTATACCATGCCATTGCGGGGCATAATTGTACAAAATTTTGTATATACTAGAGGAAAATAGTTCCGTCCGATTTAAGGTTTTTCCTGAAATCTTAATTGTGAAATTGCAAAGCGCGCGAAGCGCGTGAAATTTTGGGGTAAGCTTACACTAAAAAGAATCTGTACTTATTTAAAGCTTTTATAGGTCAAACAGTGGCGTACCCACTGGGTTTTTCTCAAGAGGGGGCATGCGATATGTTGTGTGATCGCCGGCCTGGGGGAGGAGTGTAAGGGGAGGGGCTGTCCTCCTTCAATTTGAAAATGTTTGAAAAATTAGGTGTCCTTACATGCAATCTGGTGCCACATATGCCACTTTTGGAAGTAAAACTTGTGTTAAAATATTTAGGTTTTTTAGGACCTGAAAAAATTGGCATTCGTGAGGGGGTCATGGCCCAATTGCCTCCCCCTGTGTACGCCACTGAGGTCAACTGTCCAGGCCGTTGGGCCCTATCGGGCACAACTTACATTGTACTTCCCTCTTCGAGCCACTAGCAGTACCGAAAGACAGACTCAAGAGAACATTAACTTAGTTTAGCGAAATGAGATGAGATTCCCGGCATTTACATAAAACGATAAATTCTACTTAAGTTACTTGAAAAGATGGAAAGGGTCTGTTCTGTATTTACCTATTAGTAACGAAACTGAGGAAGAGTGGGCAAGGATACAGAAAATTTGGGGTTTCATCGCAGAAATGACTCTTTTGAAAGTTAAAATAAGTAAACCGACCATGGGTAGCGACAGAATTTTCCCGACATGGATCAGGGCCACGCTAGCGACCCCAAGTTTCGACAGCATGTCGACGGGGTGGGGGGGGGGGTGAGAAAGGGATATGAAGGAGCCTTACTATCCCATGCCATTGCAGAGTACCGTATATTTTTAGCATTATATCACTTAATATGTCAAGAGCCGAGTTACGCACTGGTACTGTTCCTTTGAGTCTGAGTCGTGAAATTGCAAAGGGCGCGAAAATTTTTGGTAGGCTGACACAAAAAACATGTTAGGCCTATCATTAAGTTCAAAGGGAAAAACATAAAAACTGTAAGGGTTGTTGACTGTAGCGGGGACAACATACATTGTGTCGAAGCCACCTGGACTACCCGATGAAATAGCCAAACTTTGCTCCGTGAGTCGCTCACCAACTGACCGTACCGCATGACACACACTAGAGAACGGCAACTAGGCTTTGCGATATGTGATGAAATTTACGACCTCTACATAACCTGTGTGCCCTGCCTACATGTTACTTGGTAAGGTTGACAGGACTTATGCTATCTAGCTATGTGGAACGGAGGTACTGAAGAAACTGGAGTGACATTACAGCACGCGTAGTGCGTCGAAAATTTTGGGGTCTGATTACAGAAATTGTCCTCTTCTTTCACTTCTTTTGCTCTTTCTTTTCCTCATGTTTCCTTCATTATGCCGACTGGTGCAGAATTTACCTACTCAATGCCAGAAACCATATGAACGATGAACTCCTTTAGTATACAATGATACTGAAAAGCTTTTTTCCGACATAATATGTTTTAAGTTTCAAAAAAGTGTTCCTAACCGGCTTTGAAAATATTGTAATAAACGTTGTCTACAAATGCATTTCAATCTCCTGTCTTCCGTCGGAACCAGCCAATTCTCTTGCCCTGCTTTGTCCCTCCCCCTGTTCTTTTCTCTGTTCGCTCGGTCTTTCTCTCTCCCTCTTCTCGCTCCTCTTTTTTCTCTTTTTTCCTCTTTCGTCTACCCTCTAACTTTCCTTCGTTTGCACTTTCCTCTTTCCTTTATTTTACCGACTAGTGCAGGATTTTGCCGACTACGTGGATCATGGGGTGGTGTCTCACTCCCACACCCCCTCTAGCGTCGTCCCTGCGGAGGACGTATTGTTCTAAAAGGGTGTTACAATCACACTCCTGCAAAGGAACATTCAGAGAACAGACACATTGTACGTCCTGTTAATGAGAGTGAGAGTTTCTGTTTTAATTTAAGCCGTAAAGTTCTCCTTTGTGAAAGGCAATTCTGTAGCTAGAGAGTGACTTGCAAGACCATCTCACTGATTACTTAAATAAACAAGAGCAAGGGCAGTGTCCTTTCAAAAGTTGCAAAAATACCTTCAAAACTTTAGTCGCATATCGATGTCATAACATTCGTTATCACCATTCAAAGACAGTAAGAAAGTGGATGACTTCATAGTATCCAGATACGGCTCTCAAAGTTTTGATATCAACAAAAACTGCTCATGTTGGAGGTTAAGAAAACTGGCCTTTCCTTTTCAAGACACAGTACAAGATAAAAAACTTGACTTTTGAAAAGTTGACAGGTGTTTCATTTGAGACATTGAAAGTGAATTTTTCAGAGAAAATACCACCAGGTGTTTGGTTCTTAAAAACCAAAGCACAAAGGAAAAATTGAGAAATGGGTTCGTCTGTCTGAATCTGCTGAAAGGGAAAAACAAGATGAAGGGTGTGCTAATGCTGCAGCGTTACTCATGGTAGCTTCATACTTTGATGAGGATAATTAGCACCTACTGAAGGAAGTTGAGGTAATTTAATAATTACGTGCCCTCCGATAATGTTGATGATGCACAACCTATTTGATAAGGAGAGTTTTGATTCCTTGCTGAAGGCTCAAGGAATCTATACGATGATGATGCCGTGTGTGTGTGTGTGTGTGTGTGTGTGTGTGTATGTGACGCTTTGCTTGTAAACACAATATCTCAAGAAGGATGACTCTTAAGGATCTCACACTTGGCAGGTGGATGCCGCATATTGATTAGATGATCTCTATTGCTTTTTGGTGGAGGTCAAAGGTCAAACCTTGTATACACTATATCTCAAGAAGGGGTACTATGAGGGATCTTATACTCAGCATGTGGATTGACCATGTAAAATAGATAACCCCTATTGTTTTTAGTGGAGGTCTAAGGTCATTTGGGTTCACCAGAGATCATAAAGTCAAAACCTTGTAAGCACGATATCTCCAGAAGGGTAACCGTGTGGGATCTCATACTTATCATGTGGATTGCTCAAGTCAAGGAGATACTTCGTATTTTTTGGTGGAGGCCAAAGGTCATTTGGGGTCACAAGAGGTCAAAATTTCAAAACCTTGTGAACACAATATCTCAAGAAGGATAACTGTGAGGTATTTTATACTTAGAGTGTGGATTCCCAGTGAAAAATGGGACAATTTTCGAAGATTCTGGACGACATTTGTGCCACAAGGGAAATGGAAATTTTAATCAAATCTGTAGTAAAATGGCGTGGTTATTCAGGGTTACCGTACTGTTAACCCCTAGCGCTTGTAGGCTAAAGTATTCTGCTGTCTTAAGAATGTAATTGTATAAAACGGATCCCACTTACTTAGGTATGTCGCTTGGTATGTCGACGTGGCTAAAGAAGAATAGTATGCTAATTTAAGAGAGGCTTAAAGCGTGTGTTACTGTGCGACGCAGTCTTCCTCTTGTACATCAAAATAGGGAAATATTCATTCCATTCGCTGATTCTGTTGCGAAAACTTCAGATAGTTTTGGGACAGGTTACGCAGCGTTCCGGGCAAAAAATTTAGAGCGAAAAAGTTACCTCGTTTGCCAAAGCACCTTCTAGGGCTATAACTATCGAGCAAGGGCGTCGAAGTGTAGTGAAGGGTAGTTTTGGGCTTATATTGTGCCGAGGGCTGTTTCTTGTCTGTCGTGAGAAGCCGGACGTGGTCCAAGCCTGTCGCCTGTTAACGAAAGGCATTCTAAAAGTTGGATTATGGTAAGTTCTGTTTATTTTAAAGTACCAATTTCAAAATTGTGTGAGTAGCTTCATTAGAATTTTCCCTGCTTTGGGGCAATTTGGTTAATTCTGCCGAGCACCCGGCATATGGGAATGCAACACGTGTATTGTTACGATGGGTTATGGTTATACGAGCGGAGCTCGTCACTGAAACCCTTTGTGTTTGATGCATTATATTTATTGCAATTTGAACTTTATTCATTTGACATCAAATTGTGACTGCGGAAAAGCAAAAGAAATTATATGTCATTCTATGTCTAAGACTCAGGTAAATGTAGTACTTGAATGTAATGTAGAGCCGGACTGGAAAAGCTCAGTAGGAGTAAGTAGACGTTACTCGTTGAATGTTATATATGTTGCATTAAAAACTTTATAGCGGGCAAGGAGTGTGTTGGGCGTGGCAGTCAAATTTGTGTATTTATGTGTATATGTGTGTGTGTTAATCCCTGAATTAATTTGTTACTCGCATGGGTATGTTGTATGAGGGCGTGTTCGGAGTATTCATCGTCCACCCTTAGATAATTACAACATCGTCATTTATATTATAATTACTAATTTTCAGGCGTTCTACCATGGGCCTGGGTGATGCATAACATATTACGTGTTTAGAGCAGTGGACGTTCCGTGAAGTACAAGGGCGTCGTGGAATGCTCAATTCACCTTTACCTGTTTACTTGAGGTTTGAGACAGGACGAGCTAGGCACCATACTTTTAGTAATGTATATACTTACCGTAATATTTGAGTGACTTGAACAATCTAGAGTTTGTACAAACCATTAGCATATCATCACTAAAGTGGATGGACTCAGCTCATAAAGTAATATTGGGATGAGCGCCGTAAGTTAAAATAATGAATTGAAGGAATTAAAGGAATTGACGAACTGAATGGACTATGAACAGATCGAATTGAAACCAAACCGCAGTAACTCGCAGGAAAGAATTGAACGATCGGAAAGCATAGGGAACGCATAATGATGGTCAGGATTTTAAAATGATGGACTGAGAATATCTTTCGCTTTTACCTTTAGTTTTCCTTCAAGAGAGAGAATGTATGATTGTGGTAAAGACTTAAAATGATGAACTGAGAGAAAATTCGGTTTTATCTTTAGGTTTTTGTACCAGATTTATCTTTTCTATATTTTTGTATTTCTTTATACACTTATTGTTTTGTGGTGCATCACATGGTTAAATTTGTATTTTGAATATATTAGTTTAGTGTGAATGTTAAGAGCTTTTCCTCTTTGAATTTATTTAGTTTTGGTAGTTTGTTTGAAAACCACCCCAGTATACAGGCGAGCAAGTTGAAATCGGGCATGTCACGTGGTTCCCAGTAAATTCTCTAGGATTCCTCTGACAATTTGTTCGCTTCCAATTTTGTCCTACGCCCTTTGGAAAATTTTGGTGGAAAAAATTTGCTGCTCTAGGAGGATTTTTCAAAGTTATGAAGGAAGGAATGTTTCTTTTTGAAATCGACGGACTGTTTTACCTTGAAATGGGCATTTATTATCTCATTTATTTAATGCTCATTTATTTACTACAGAGGGACGGATTTAGTTATTTTTTATAATACAAAGAAACATTAAGCTTATTATGAAACATTGAAGGTTACAATGGAATAGTCCAGGCAACAATACTGGAATGTATGAATGTCCGTGACATTTTTAATTGCAGGACGATTTTGGAAGAGTTTGGACGAAATCGTCCAAAAGCAGTAATTTTTCGTCCTATTTTTCACTGGGTTGTTTATATTAAGTAGATGATCCCTATCATTTTTGTGGCGGTCAAAGGGCATTTGGGATCACAAAAGGTCAAAACTTTGTAATTATGATGTTTTAAGGAGGCTAACTGTGAGGGATCTTATACTTGGCCTGTGGATTTTTCATGTATTTGTTGCTCATATTAAGCTGTAGATGGCCATATAGGATAGGTGATCTCCATTATTGTTAGTGGAGGTGAAAGGTCATTTTGGGTCACAAAATTTCAAAAGGTCAAAAACTTATTAACATCACATCTCAAGTAGGATAATTGTCAAGGATCTCATGATTGTCATGTGGGTGATTCATTTTTGTTACGTATATCCATATTGCAATGAATTACTAAGCCTTTTGGCTTTCTGTTTCAATAATACAGTGATAATCTGTTGCAAAATGGTAATTAGGTGTAGGTCTGCTTGTTTCCTTGGTCAGCAAATCCTCTATGTTTCTGCTGATACCTTAGATAATATACTAAGGCATGTACCAGGAAAATGACAATGGCAAGGCAAATGAGACAGCAAATTTTGGGACTATGGATGTAAGCTATACAATCAGTTTTAAATTTAGACTCATTCAGTATTATGAATAAGTACAAACATTTTGCTCCAATATATTTTAATGATGTGTGTGTGTAATTAATTCTTTTTAGGAAACATGTTACTTCGACAAAGCTGTGTTTAAAGACTGTAGATATCCATGTCTTATTTGCAAAGGTAAAAGTTACTTGAACTTTTAAAAGTGACTGATACTTTGTAGTCACTGTCCTTAATGAAATACTCTCCCACTAACATTCCATGTAACAATACTTATACAGCTGGCAGGTTATACACTTAGAATTTTCATGGCAGTGTTGTTCATGCTGAAATCAAATGGTGAGCCTGATGTTTGACTGTGCATATTTTTATATGGTGTTAGAACTAATTGACTCGACGTGTCATGTGTAATTTCTTCTCTTTTGATTTAGACAGGGGCTAGGCTGGAACCAAATTATGCTTTATCTTGTTGAAAAGTTAACATGCTAAAACATCTTTACATCTTTGCCCCTTTCAATGTACTCTTCATGAGAACTGGATCAGACAAAGCATGAGAGATTCAGTATGAGACTTCTAATTTTTTGGGTTGGGTAGTCTCAATCTATGCGTGAATACAAACTTTTACATAGTTTTATATAGGGTTGTTTCCAGAGCTGGAGTGTTTGTTGTGATCGTGGAAAACAAAAGGAATCCAAAAAGTGAACATTTATGCTTTTGGTTTTTGTTAGACCCTTACGTCAATGTATTCAGAGGATTAATAAACCGCAACTCATGTTTATTTTTCCGTCCTTGTCTACTGCTCACCAGGGAACAACCCATTGGAAGGAAACCATAGCCTGCATACGTCTTGAAGAACGTCTTCTTTGGTTTATTTCAATTTTTGTATTTAACATTTGTTATCCAGAGCAAACTAGCAGCACACTTGAGTGGATGCAGCGGTAAGTTCATTGAAGATGTGTAAAGATTTTAGTTACAGTTTACAAAGACTACTCCACTTCTAATGAAATTCACTTAATGAAAAAATATAAGGTTCTGTATAATTTTATGATGCTTTGAATATGATTTTGAAAATTACAGGTTTTGTCCACTTTGCCGATAAAAGGTACGCGTACATGCCGACAAAATGTCTTTTACCAAAACTTCTCACTGTTTTTTTTTTAATCATTCATCATAATGTCAATATAACAAAGACCATTGGTCAAACTCAGTATTTTGTAACTGGAACCTGCATGTGTGAGTAGTGCATCATTATCATTGTGGGTTTGAATGTATGGAAGTTTGGGATTCTAGCACAGGCGCAGTCCTGAGGGGGTTTTAGCCCCTAAGCCCCAACCTCCCAAACAAAATTTTATATAGGCTAGTAGAAGTAAAGACAAAGATATGGTCAGAAAATATTCCACATGGCTCTTTATCTGCTTTCACCAGGGTCTGTAGCAACATAACCCTCCCCCCCCCGTATATCTCTATACAATCACGCCTATTCTAGCACCTACATATAGGTTTTAGTATCTCCTTTTAACCTGTCGAAAAGTTTGTGAGGCTCAATCAGATCACGAAGATAAGCAGTTTATCTTGACGCTGTACCAATTAGTTGGGGAATGCAATGATATATTTCAGACCTAACCTATTAGTTGAACTCGTGTCATTATAGAACTTAAAGAAGTTACAGTTGTGTTGTGTGTTGTCCAGAATTTCAAAGTTATTAGTGTTATACTTCTTGTTACTTATCATCACTGACATAGTGATATTTTATCTTTTAATTTATTCCTTGCTTTAAACGGGTTATTTGCTAACATTGACACTCAGAGGGGCTCACAAGCGAAAAAAGGGTCAAGCTGGAAGAATTGAAAAAATGGTGCGAAAGGTGAAGGATTTTGAGTGGGACCTTTAAACTATCAAGTATTCGAATCTCTTTGCTTTACATTTTACCAGTAGCCAAAAAGTATTTATGTGAGAAAATTACTTCTTTTCACCTGTTTTTGTTTTATCCGTATAAACTCACCTGATCAAGGTATTTTATATGATACGCTGGAATTTGTACCTCATTCTCCATTATCCTAGCTGTTGATTGGACTGGTCAATACAGAATTTGTTTCTAATCTATTCTGAAGTCATCTTAAAGTCTGTAATTTTGAAAATTTATTGCACATTACTACTGTCCTTTTTCATCTACATAATGATCTGATTAACAATGGCAGTTGAAAATATTTTGATGTTCTCTTATGATTTTCTATTATTATTTAGTTTTGTTTAAGTTTACACTGACGAAAAGCCATGAAAGTTTACATCACATTATGTTTCGAATTCAGTATCACAAACGTTAAACGTGCTGGATCAGGTGTGTGGTGAAATGAACTAATGATGTTGATCTTTGGTAAGAATTGATTACAGGATGAAAACGAAAGTTGAAAAAATGGTCCAGCCAGAAATTTAACACACACCAATTGCTAGTATCCCAAGAGCCATACGCGAGATTAAAATGGAATTTCACACTGAGAATGGTTATTTATACTCAATAGTTAACAAATTAAAGCTGAATATTTGTGGCTGGACCATCCTTTTAAGTGATTGCCAAGTAACACCGCAACACTTGGTATTGATGGCACATAAAATATTGCCATTCACATAATTTGGAAGGAATCTGGGGCTTGTTTCACAAAAAGTTACAATTATCCTATTTAAATCAAAGTTAAGATCGATCTTAACACTTTTTGAAACAGACCCCAGGTGTTGTCTTAAGAAGTTTGACTTGTGGCAAGTCTATTATGTCATTCCAAACTCACAGCAATGTCTATTTTTTATTCATTGCATAGTATACTTTGCATAAATGCGACTATAGAATGCAGTAAGAGGATTTAACCATGAGGTGAGAAAGACCAATAATTTTTACGTAGGAAAATGGCCTTTCCCCGGAAACTTCGGCTAAATATTAGCCAGTTAAATTCTAGCGGCATGTAAGCAAAGAATTTACCAGATTTTAGAAAAGTTGTAATGATCTTGCATATCTATAGGTCATGATTTAATGTTTTTTCCACTCATGGGACAAGTAAAGTAAATAAGAAAAACATTGCATCTGGTAAAGAGAGTAAGCTTCTAACATCATACATCAAAACATGGGGCCTGTTTCATTAAAAGTTACAATCATTCTATTTAAATCAAAGTTAAGATCTATCTTAACCCTTTATGAAACAGACCCCGTGTGTTGCCTTAAGAAGTTTGACTTGTGGCAAGTCTATTATGTCATTCCAAACTCACAGCAATGTCTATTTTTTATTCATTGCATAGTATACTTTGCATAAATGCGACTATAGAATGCAGTAAGAGGATTTAACCATGAGGTGAGAAAGACCAATAATTTTTACGTAGGAAAACGGCCTTTCCCCGGAAACTTCGGCTAAATATTAGCCAGTTAAATTCTAGCGGCATGTAAGCAAAGAATTTACCAGATTTTAGAAAAGTTGTAATGATCTTGCATATCTATAGGTCATGATTTAATGTTTTTTCCACTCATGGGACAAGTAAAGTAAATAAGAAAAACATTGCATCTGGTAAAGAGAGTAAGCTTCTAACATCATACATGAATTGCTACAAGGAAATGATCTGTAAGAATAACTGTTTCTGGAAAATCAAGGCTAGCATGCAATATGGCAACCTGCAGTATTCTGAGTGTTTACATTTAGCTTTCTTTCTCTGATAAGTTCACCAGAACCTGAATTATATGTCTTCCACAGTTAAAAAATTAATGTCCACTTGATTGTTGATGGTAATGAAAAGTATGCATGTTGTCAAATCCATCTATTATGTGATTTAGTAAATTTTCATATATTTCCCTTTGCAGTAATCATAGGAAAATGTGATGTTAAATGTTTGCTTTAAAAATTTCCCAGTAATAGATCGTGTTGCTATGATTGCAAGCAATAGACTTTGTGCTTGTTTTTTTTTTTTTGTTTTTTGATGACGTTTTATCCATTGCATGTAACTTCCCACCTCTACTGACATCTTAAATTTCTTTCGATTTATGGACAGAATTATCTCGGTTTGTTGCAATGTGCCATTTGTAAGTTGCAAAAACACCACAGCCCTAAATACAAATGGCCATTCCCATGAAATGTTCCCAGTCAGGAAAAAATCACAGGACAGTAAAATATCCATAGGTTTTCCATAGGATTTCAGCTTCGTTACATGATTTATCTGTTGATGAACCAACGGATTAATTTGTGTCACAACTGGCCGTAGTGAAACAATAACTCTGTTGTAGTAAGACAGAAAAGGCCAGTTTAAGACCAGACTTCGTACTGGCAAGAAATTGCAAAGTGGTGTGACAATACAGAGTAGCACTGTTTGGTGACACACAGTTTTTGTGTATCGAAAGTACTTCGTACTAGCAAATAATTCACAGAACTGTTATGTTAGAGAAAAATTCTGTTATAAAAGAACAGAAATGTTCTGTTAACTAACAACACTTTGTTCCAGTAACAGATTGACAGCACATTCTTCCGTTCTCTAACGGTTTTTTTTACCTCATGGGTAGTTTGACTACTTCGCTCTACCAAATATAGTTGATCCTACAAATGTCTACAGCCATACACCTTTCTAATCACTAAATAGAAGGAGATACTAATCCGGGTTACATGACTTTTATTATTTCTGTCAAGGAGGCGGCCGACAGTGCAATTTAACTTGATAAGGGGTAACCTCATGATAGTGATGCTCCATTTAAAGCATTGGCTTTGATTTATTCTGAAACGACGGGAGGGATCGGGGGCAAGCCAATTGCACTGCGCCGCGGAAGCTCGACGCCCTCCCCGACGCTGTGAAATCCGACGTCATCAGGGAAGAAATTCTTCAGAAATTGAGCCATTTCCTCTTGATTGGCACATCTGTAGATTGAGTCACCTCAGGTTGAGAAGCATTGTCTAGTTCGAAACCTTGGTACTAATTATGCACATCACAGTACAACGTTAATTGGGTTCAGAGTTTACTCCATGAGTTTGCACAATTGACTACCTTCAGTTTTCAAAGTGGTTATAAATGAACACACCATGGAGAAAATTCCAGTTTCCTCTAGGGAGGGTGAGAGTTATATGACTAGTCTGATAAGACAATCAACATCAACTGGGAGGGTATTTAATTCCTAAATCAAACTTTAACTTAAGGTTTCCTTTAATTATAGGATTCTAATTCTCCGTCACACTCCACTTCTAAATTCCATGAGGTTTCAAAGCAGAGTGTTCGTGAATAACAAGAAAAGTACAAAGAATATTTAACGAGTGACTTCATGTATTTGTCACCTTTTCATCATTGAAAATAACACACTATATGCATTAATACATATATTTAACTTTCTCACCACTTATGTATTCAACTTTCTTAGCATTACTGATATGTGCACACCCTTGGAGATACACCATTATCTTTATGAAAACATCTTTATACTTGTTCATATTTCTTTATACTTGCATACTTGTTTTACAGTTCTGCATCTTTGCAATTTCCTTTTACAATTCTTTACATTCTTTTTCGTTTTCTAATTTTTTGAAACAATTTGAGTCGTGTCGTCTACCTACAACGGACTACGTAACTTCAGAGCAGCTGTACTCCGTAAGTGTAACTAACTCAGTCTTAGCAAAGTAGCGTAGCTAGGCAAATTAGCTAAGATAAGGCCAGTATGGAGTCAGCGAATGCATTTTCCTTTTCAATCGGTTTATTGTAATATATACCAAAGGTTTTCTCTGAGAGCCATCCTGCTGTCTGAAGAATTTCATCCGTCGGGGCACCAGCTGATATAGCTGCCGAAGCTGACGCTGATACAGTACCGTGGGCTTTGTAGGGAGCTACACCCATTCCCAAATTTGCTGATACAATTTTCAGCCATTTTGACAAAGTAGCTGTAGAGGCGGCATTGTGTGGCTTGGCGTTGCTAATAAAAGTTTGGTTTCATTTCCTCTGACATGGCTTGTTGATTTCAGATAATGAAGCAGTACTTGGAAAACACTGCCCCTTCATCCACACTGTAACATTTGAAAACTATATCCAGTGACTTAGATCCCGGAGGTAATTGCTTAATGTGATTCGTCACTTTAAAACAGTTTTATCTTTATAGAAATGCATTGAACTAGTATCAAAATTGTCTGGAGGCGTTGTGCCGACACAAGTGCTATCAACATCACTAACTTAGGGGTTACTCCCCTTAAAGTAACAACGTTCAAAGGATGAAGGGATCTCAGATAATTCAGTTCAAGTGAAATATCCCAAATCGTTTTGTACCTGGGAAGTTTAGGTCTTAATTCATAAACTCCAACACGACATCTTCCAACAAGGGGATGTACCCCAATGGCGCTTTCAGATTCGGGGCTTACCAACCTAAATAATGCCGATCTGGCACTATTGATAGAGGTGTAGCTAAGATCTACTCGAAACGACAATGTAACAGGTATTGAACTGTCAAAGGACACTAATCTCTTTGTCCCTGCAGAACTGGGTCCACTTAAGACAACAACGGTACAGTTTTTGAGTGATTTGTCTGCATGATGCCATGACAATGGAGGTAGTGTCTTCTAAAATACCTGACATTTGCAAGGATTTGTAAGCGGCAAGCCAATAATTGAAGATTTGGGCACAGTGGTTGTAGTTCTGCCTTTCCTGGCATTCTTAGAAACTGCCGTCGTTTGGGCAAAAGGTTTGGAGTAGGAAGGGCCATATATAACAGTTGGGAGTACCAGGTTTGCGAGGCCAATTCGGAACTACCATGGCACCCATTGTTTTGTCTTCCTGGATCTTTCTGAGACATTGACTAATTAAGCTGAAAGGAGGAGAACCGTAAAAATTGTAAGTACGCCATCTAAAAGAAAAAAGATCAATAAATCTGGCTTCTGGGTCTGGCTTCCATGACGCAAAATGATCTGCTTGTGAGTTTAATCTGGATACAAAGAGATCTATATCCGGCATGGTTTTTGGTTATATCTTGAAATACATTTCTGCACAACATCCACTCTGTACTGTCATTGAAGGATCGCGACACTTTATCAGCCTGTGCATTGTTCTCTTTGCCAGATTAATGACTGCATGATAACCAAATGCTTTTGCTAAGGCACCACAGCCCGATGGATTTGCTTATTTTGTTACAAGACAGTTAAGGAGTCCCACCCATGGCATTACTATACGCAACTGCACTTGAATTATCAGTGTACACTTTAACAAGCTGGTTGTCAATATTAGAGCATAGAGCATTCAGTTCCAAGAATATTGCTAGTAGTTCCAGAACATTGATGTAAAAATTCAATTCTTTTACATCCATCGACAACTGGTATTGAGTGACGGGCTCTGGGAGTTACAAACAGCTCCCCCTTGTCTAGATGCATCTATTGTTAAGTTGGTTCTGCAATCTGAATAGGTTTTAATGCACTTGACAGATTTAAGTCCGACCAATGTGATCTTCTCTAGAGCTTCTTTAGACACAGAAACTGGCCCATCGTAATCACCTCGATTGACTGTAAAAGCCTTAAGTTTATCAATCTCTAGATATCGATAGAATAATGGACCATGTTGGACGCCTGGAAATAATGACAACAACAAACCAATTATGTGAGCCAAATCGCGAATTGTTTGCAGGACTTTGTCTCTCACAAGTTCATTATGATACATCACCTTGTCTACTCTTTCGTTCTTGGGATTAACGATGATGTTTCTTGGATCTATCTCAAACCATAAGAACACGGACTTCTGTAGAAGGGTAATCCAGGTGTAATGGTGTACTTCAAAATGCATTTGAAGAAAACCCAAAACGTCCAGAGTACATTATTGCATGTAATTTATATGTAGTACAGCAACGTGTCAAGACCTATTTATATGCTCATGTAGAGATTTAAAAATAGTTAACAAAGCAAAATGTTAAAAAAAAGCAATCCCATAAAGGACTAATCTTGTTATAAACTATTTGAGTGTGTAAATTGCACATTTTGGGAACAAATTTGAAAAAAAAGGGAATCCCTTACAAACTCCTAAAGGTCTTATCTTATAAATTACATGCTAGCCTGATTATGCAAATTAGTTAACACCAGTTGCATTCAATAGGATTTTTCTGGATGGGATCAACTGGACTTAACGGGGCCATTGCAACTGGATTTTACCGGATCAGTTCGATTCTACATCCTGGACCAGTTCAATTGGACATTACTGGACCAATTCAGTTGGACTTATGTAGACCAGCGAAATTAGACTTCCTGGACCAGTTCAAAAGGAGTGTGTTTGTCCAATTTTATTGGAATTCACTGATGTTTCAATTAAACACCACTGTACTAGGTCAACTGGACTTTACTGGACCAGTTCAATATTGTGATTTATTCAGATGGACTTTACTGGACCAGTTCAATAGGACTTTATTACGGTTAGTTCAATTGGACTTTACCGGACCACTTTAAATGGAATTAAAATATTGTGTTACAGTTAACTGGACTTTACTGGACCAGTTGAATATCACAACAAAATGCTACATATCTGCGTTCCATGCTTCGGAATGACGCATTTGAAGCATTAAAGAAAAGATTAAAATCTCGATATCAGTCTATATATAAATGGTGATAACAATGACCACGACTGCAAAGATAACAACTATCACAACAATAAAACAACCACAACAGAGAAACTCAAAAGATCAATTCAACACCCAGACATTTGGAGCATAGAGGTATCCTAACATGTCGACACACAGGACTGTCGACACAAATATGAGACATTTGACGAATGGTTCTAGGCATGGAGAATTTCCGAGGGTTGCCTATGAACACAGTAAGGTTGAGTCTAAAAGAAAATGATAATTTCAACCTCAAGCAGGATCGTGTGAGTGACTACGTGCATTTCGTCTTGACCCTAAAAGCTAAGCAGCTACGACGCTGAACTAGGCAAGGGACCATGAATTGTTATGCACTACAAACCATGAAGAACATATATAAATCAAAACGCAATGTCTTCTAGTATTACGATGTTCTAATCACACTGTGATTACAGTTTTAGGATTCTCAGTCTTTGCAGCAACATGGCTACCTTTACTTGCCTTTATCATAGGGGATATCCCCCAAGCCGTCAAATACCTGAGGGCTGATGCATACTGCTGAAGTTCCCACTTTTCAACGGCTAAACCCTACTGTTTGTAGACTAAGTACTTTTGATCAATTTGGCCCATAAAAGCGAATTATTGCAATAACTTGCTTCAAAAAATGCACTAAATTAAGCTTAAAGTTGCATTCAAGCACTTCAAATATTACAAAAGCAAATAATGTCTAAAAAAGGTAAAGATAAAGAAAATTCTTTTTATGTGAATATTTTTCTCAGTGGACAAAGACTGTTTAGCCTAACAGGAACAACTCATCTGGTTGTAAATACACTGTTGTTTGTTTGCACAACAACTATTGTTAAGTTCTTCAAGACAGCTATTGCTTGTGTAAACGCTTTGTCCAAAGAATCTATCTAGTGTCCCTACGGTGTCGTTGTTTTATTTATCGATTTATGATGTTAAAAATAATATTGAGTTAGTTATAAAGATAAGAAAAATATACTTAAAAATTCCCTAACGGTGCTGAAATTAGTTTTGAAGGAGCATTTATAATAAGTTTTGATAACGAGGGGTATTTAATGATTAACAAGTAGGAGCAGACTGTGAAAAGATTTATTTTAAATAATGATATTTCTGTGTATTGTCACTTTCTTAAACCCAATTAATGATACGTAGCTCGCCAACAGAGAAATCGTCTTCTGAAACCTTGTAGCACTGTAGCCCACAATTTGTGTTAGGTCAGTATACAAACCGACAGTGCACACGATGTGGGCAGTTGTAGCATGTACACGACCTAATTATTTCCATGTGAGAATATTGCAGGGATCTCATAAATTTTAATGACGTTTAAAACCTGTATTTATTTGTAATTAGCCTAGTCGCTGGACCCGAAACCAAACTTTTACTTGCAGGTCAACTGACACACGTTCTTAGTGCTAACAATGTTTGTAGCAGGTGTTCACGGACTGCTTAGCCAAGTGCATGAGCTTTATGACATATATTTGGCGAGATAATGCATGAAATACCTTAGTAAGGCTGTTAAGGCATAATGTTCTTACTATGCGTTTGTTTGAATGATCAATTCTTTGTTGAGAAATCATACTGGAAGTTCTACAATAAGAACAACGGTGCACGATTTGGCACACTGTTTAATTTTTTTGTAATGACATTCCTCGTCAGGGTGAGAAGCAAAAATTGCCGATTTCTTTGTATTTTATTGTTTGAAGACGTCACTGCCATTCTATAGGTAAGATTTGTTAACAGAGGCCTACTATTGTAAGCAAATAATACATATAACTCAGACCAGATAAAATGGAATGATATGGCAACTTCAATTGACGATACTATGTGAAAGGAAGATGACAAGAGAAAAAAGCAGAGCCTGCTTGTTTACTAGCGCGACCGTAAGCTTCATATGGGATCAACAGGGGCTTAAAATGCGTTAACATTGTCATCTGCAACCGTGTAATTGCAGAAATTTTTGCCATCTATTATAGTAAATATGTAGCTACTACATAGTCAGTCTGTTAAGTACTTGAACAATAATATCTTCAGTGGAGGGTAAAGATATCATAGAAATCTTGTTAGAGATACCCCAGTTCAGAAATTATTGAAGCTTGTACCAAGTATATACTCGATCAAGTGTAAGTGTAATTTGTGGACAATCGCGTAGCCAGCTTTCCCAGTCGGGGAGGGTGTGGGCGCAAGGACAATTTTCTTCCTGATTTTGACATTTCGTCACTGACTTCCCAAAGCCCCATATCTGGTATATAAATGTGTCGAGTTTTGGTTTAAAGTCGAGTGAAGTTTTAAGAGATCACTTTGTTGAACTGTGAATCCAGATCTGAATAAAAAATGAATGATGAGAAATCTGATACCAGGTGTAAAGGAATCTTAAGGTCCTAATAGCTATAGTAATGGTACTGCTTTCTAGTACAGGTAGTAAATTGCGTAGCATTTTACCTCATGACCCGTGACCCGCAAACTTAATACTTTCCTTAAGTACCGAGAATTTCAGGTATGCTTTGGCTAGTATAAAAGGGAACGCGCATACGTTTATCGAGACTTTCTAGACCTACCCTCAGCCTCATCATCACCCATCATGGTTTTTACATAAGTTCATGAAGGGTGTTGCAGACTTTTCGAACATTCCTAGATAAACCAAAGAGGTACGTTGAATTTGTTACTACTTTTGCCTTTAAATGTAGGAACATATTTAGCCTGGTAATTGCATCGTAATTTAAAGTAGATCCTCGGTGGGTCAGGAAATGGGCAAAGAAGGTGATTTCTTGTCAAAGATGCGCATAACTTCTTAAGTTGTAATTTTAGTATTCAGTTTATGTTATAAAGCCTTTCTAGTTCGTTGAGAGTATATTTTGTAGTTTTGTACCGTTTTGATAGTCTATTTTTGTATGTATGTATGTTCCGCAGTTTGTAATAGTTGTGAATTTGTATTGTCGAATTTAGGTGTTAATTAATTGTCATTTTGTTCCGCAGTTTCCACGGAGGTAACAGAATAAACTTCGTTAATAAAATAAAGATTGTCTGTGCCTTCTGTCGGGTCCTTTGGTCTCGTCCTAGCTTGGCCTCACCGTCGGCCTCCCCACAAACGGCTAAAGTGGAAACTCTGGTGGAGATTCTATCGTAACGACGTCCCTGGTTAAAGCCACCTGTACCGGAAGTTGATGGTGACCGTTTTAGACGTCTGCATCCCTGTTTACAGAGTGGGTCGCTAACGTCTCCACGTTCCTGCGTATACTGCATTTCCTTGACGTCCGCGTTCACGTTACTACTGTACATAACTGCATTATGCACCAAAATATCCTCGTTATACCAGCTAGCCAACATCGACTACTACGTATATAAGTCACTACAGCGACGGAGGGTGCCTGTGAGCTTTCCGTCAGATGAAAATACGTCGGTTAGAAAGCATAATAGTCGCCCAAGACACCCCAAGACCTGTCAAGGTGTTTCGTGTGTGCGACGAGACATCAGAGTGAAGAGATGTAATGTTATTGTTAGTGAGATGTTGCAATATTCCATATTTAACATGTGCAGTATACTGTAAATTGTAATGCATTCGTATATTTACTGATAGCCTACCTGTAGGTTAGGCTAAGTGTGTGCTATTTAATGTGTTTAATGACAGCCTAAAATAGGCTGTACTGTTCGTTGCAACCAATGTTATCTGGTACAATAGGAGCAGCAGTATTTTATTTTACTGTAGTTTTTGTTTCTATGACATGCAACAGACCATGCAACTACTGCTAGCAAGGTGCCCCATGGTACAGGTAGTGAGACTAATGATATGGTCTTGCGTGGTGCTGAGACCAGAACTCACACTGAAAAGGGCTTGCAATGGCAGATTGGTCAAAAGTCAGGGAAATTTAGGAATTTTGTCTCTGCTTGGAGGAGTCAAGCAGGAAAAATTGAGTGCATGCTTACAGAAAACGATAACCCGAGTGATGTTAGAGAGGTCCGTAATTCCCTGCAAAACGTCAGGAGGGAAATTTCAGGTATTTATAATGATTTAGATGCTCTACTTGCTGAAATTAATGAGCAGGGTTCAAAGTATGAAAAATTTGAGGAAATTGAAAGTGAGCATTATAGCCTTATAAAGAGGGTTTCAAAATTTATTTGCGAGACTGAGGGTAGGTCTAGTTCTGGAAAGTCATCAAGTATGTCTCATACGACAACAGCATCTAAAACTAGAGCTGATGCACTTGCAAAGGCTGCAGCTTTGCAAGCCAAATTGAAGTATATAGATAGTGAAGTGAAAGTAAAGGCAGAGTTAGAAAGGCTAAAGATTAGGCAAGAACTTGAGAAGGTAGAAGCTCAGGTTGTTGCTATGGGTAAAATTGAAAGAGAACAATTTAATGTGCTCAATGAATTTCCAGATGAAAGCAATAAATTCACAGAAGATTATGTAAACTCTCATGCTTATCCTGACATCTTGTTGCCAAATTTGCCAAATTCTGAATATGAGTTAAGAGCAGTTGGAGGCTCAGGCAAACTTGAAATGAAATCAAGTGTAAGCGTATCTAAAGGGTTGGAAATTCTTAAACCCAGTGTACTAGTAAGTGAATTTGTATCTACAACTTCCATGATACCCCAGTCTGTTGGCATTACTGGAAATATTTGGGTTCATACTGATGTGCATCCTGCATATGTCCCGTTACAGGTTTCTGTGCCATTGACTAGTATTTCCCCACCTTTAACAGGCTTAATCTTTGTTACATCTGCTAGCAATCCTCCCGTTTCAAATATGCCTTATTCCTCTCATGAACTTGGGTCAAAGGCACAAGTAGACACCTTTGCAAATGTTCTGGCAAAACAGGTGAATCTGAACAGACTGCCTATACCTGAACCTGCTATGTTTGATGGGGATCCATTAAAGTACCCCGGTTGGAAATGTGCTTTAGGCTCTTTTCCTTGTTAGGAAACAAAGCTGTACCCCCTTCTGAAAGGATTTACTATTTGAAAAAGTATTTGACTGGCACCCCCAAGAAGGCATTAGAAGGGTATTTCCTTGTCCCTTCCAATGATTCTTATAAGGAAGCTAGAAAGCTCTTAGATGAAAGATATGGTAATCCCATAGTTGTTATTGATGCCTTTAGGAAAAGGTTGGAGATTTGGCTTAAAATTCAATCGAATGATGGGTTAGTCAATGCGAAACGGCTATGCAAGTGGTTGCAGGTGGTTTGAAGACACTCAATGACACTTGGGAAAATCGTTAAGTTGATAGCAAAGTTGCCAAAGTGGTTAGTGACTAGTTGGAGTCGGTTCTTGGCTGATTGGGGGGCTAAACGAAAGGGTTTCCCACCTTTCAGTCAATTTAGGCAATTTGTCGTAAAAAAGGCAGATATTGCATGTAACCCCATTACTTTCTTTCAAGCCTTAAAGGTTTTCATTCTGACGACACTAAGGGTAAAAGGGTAAACGGTGCCCAAGGGGCTCGTAATTTTGCCACAGAGGTATCTTAAGTTAGTAAGCCTGGTAACGCAAAAGGCAAGTGTGTTCTTTGTCAAGGCGACCACAAGTTACATGATTGCAAGCAATTTTATCTAAAACTTTGAAAGATCGTAAAGCTTATGCCAAAAATAATTACCTGTGCTATGGTTGTCTACGGCGAGGTCATAATGCTCGATTTTGTCGTAATCGTATTGTGTGTAAGAAGTGTAAGAAAAATCATCCCACATCATTTCATGGGGATTTCAAGTCTAGGCCTGAGACTAAGAATACGCAAAGTGGTGACAAGTCACATAGTGTTAGTACCAAATCTGCAAGTGTTCAGACTGTTTATTCTTGTGTTTTATGTTTCATAATTCAATGTGGGTATGGAGTGTACTCGTTAAATGCAAGAAATAGTGTCCATTGATTCTTATTGACACTCATGATGCTAGCTTGCCATGCTACAGTATGCCACCGAATGCAGTGGCCAAGTGGTTAGAGCATCCGACCTGCAGCCGGAAGGTCTAGGGTTCAAATCTTGGCCAGGTCATACCAAAGACTTTAAAAATGGAACCTACTTCCTTTGTGCTTGGTGCTCAGCATAAACAATGGAGTAGGGAAAACAAACCAGTGAGCCACAACTGGAAAAAAGGCCGTGGTCGTCTCGACTAGAACCAATTGGTTGGAAACTGGGACATTAAACCTCATCTAACCTAACCTAACCTAACCTACAGTATGCCTTGAGTTCTATATTTACGGTTTACAATGTATTATGATACATTACATTGTATTTTAATAATTGCGGCGTGACTATATGTCGTGATACATTATAGTTGAGATGTCACAATATGTTGTGATACATTAAACGGTTGCGGTGTTACGATGCTTTGTGATGCATTATGGTTGTGGTATTATGGCATATTGTAATACACTTAGTCTTGCTATACACATATGATGCATTGTTTGTGGTGGTATGGCAAATATTATATTGCGATTGCATTCTATGTTTGCGAAGTGCGAAACACGATGTGTATGTTTGCGTATTTAAAGGTTTTATGTATTCTTTGGGAAAATGAATTAACTCAGTTTGAGAAAAGTGTCAAAGTAAAGTTTTGAAAAGATGAGTGAAAAAAGAGCTACTTTTGCTGGACATCTTGGATAGTATACACCACCGTCGTCTAGACAACATTCGTGAAAAATGTTTTTTCTTTGTATGATTGAAATTACAAACAAAAAGGAAATATTGAAAACTAAAAGTGTCATGTTGATGTTGTAACAACTCTTCTAAAAGGAACGTATTTGCCTAAGAAACATGGGCATTATACTTTACCGTCGTCTAGACACCATAAGTGAAATAATGTCTTTCTTTATTCATTTGATGGCTCATACAATCCAAAAGAAACGACATTACATTTTCAAACTTGATCCTAATCAGCATCCATATTAAAAATTCTAAATACAATGGTATTTTTAGTTCATATGGGACAGTACACTGGCCCATCCCTTCAACTGTAACATTACCTTTCTTGTGTAATACGATCCGTGAAGAAACTTTTCAGAGTTAAGTTTGTCAACCGACGATTAAAAACTTACGCGTCTTTCAAGGAGCGTTATGATCAATTCACTTTCCCGTTGGCTAGATGCCAACAGTGCACAAAGGCAATCAGTTACAGACCTATATACTGTCAATCTTCAAAATAGTGTATGAAATGTCGAATATTATGTAATAATCATTTCAACCAATGTTGAATTATTCCTGGAAAGTTGGTAAAAGCTGCGCTGCATTATATACATGCCGTGTTTCTCCCGAAGCTTAAATCCACTGAAATTACCGCCGATCGGCGGTGTTTGAAAACCACAATACTAGATAAGGTTCCTTACTTCTGCTCTTGTGTAAACAAACACACTCAAGCGTAAATTGACTTCCCTGTGGAAATACAATGGCTAGGCAAACATTTGCTGCAAGACCATTTCATGGCTGAGTGAACAGTTTGCTGACCAGACAGGATTAACTGACAGTTAGTTTATACTTGATTGAGCAGGTGCAAACTCAGAGCCCTTCGGCAGAAACACCTCATGAACATAAAAAGACACTAAACATAAAATTGAAGACAGTGCTGATTTCATTTCCAAGTCACATTTGTACTGGGATACAAATATTCCTCCCTGGATAGGTGTGAAATAGACAGATGAACTGTGTATAGATTTAACTCAGTGTAAAATACATCTCAACCCATCAAAGCTGTAAAATACAAAGGTTATGATATTTCTGAACTTCCGGTCAATGCACTAGAAGCTGTAAATGGGGGAAGGGGTCATTGGGTAAAGAGTTAGAGTTAGATGAGATTTTACGGCTCGGTTTCAAACCAATTGGTTTAAGTCGGGCCGACCACGGCCTTTTTTCCAGTTGTGGCTCACTGGCTTGTTTTCCCTACTCCATTGCTTATGTTCAGCACCAAGCACAATGGCAGTAGGTTCCATCTTTAAAGTCTTTTGTGTGACCCGGGCATTGTTTGACATGCAAAAGAACGTTATTAATCAAGACACTTATGAAAGTTTGTTTAACCATGGTATAAAAGCATGACTTCAAGAAAACTTTTGACGAGGAAAATATGCTGCAACATTTACTGTTTTGATCCTTCAGACTGTGTCTCCTGATTGACTAATGGATTTACAAGGTCTGAAAAGGTATTCTTTACAATTTCTAGGCCACATACTAGTTGTAGGGGTGACCGTGAAATCAGCTTAATTCTGCATAGATCTTACTTCCTTGTCTATTACATCAGCAATTCACTGGCAGAGGGTCAGTTTATCTCACCATTTCAGGCAAACAACATTACTAAAATCTAACATATAAAGATCATGATCTTTCATATGAAAGGTAATAAGCGTACTTGAGGCTATAGTTATGTAACTCAGTATGTGACAGGTCAGAAATGAAGACATTTAAATGTAAGACATATAACGCATACCGAAACCTCCTTAACCATCCCACTCTAACCCAGTTAGCTAATCTATCGAATAGCATTAACTTGAAATTATTTTTACACCACTCGTATCACCATCTTTCTTGTCCTGCTGATTCATGCAAGTTTTTTATCTATTAATTAGGCCGCCTGAATCATTTCGTCCTCTAGATATACATCTCTGGCAACTGTTATATTCCTGTAATTCTAAAAATTGGTTAAAGAGACTGCAGCAAGCATTTACGACTCCAACTCAAGAAACTTGTTTTCATTACAACAGCACTGACTGGAGAATTATAGATTGCCAAATTTTGGCATTAAAATGAAACCGGTGAAAATGAGAGGGTATGTCTTTAGAAAAGGACGTGTTGAGGAAATTTGTCTATACCCTGTATTCTTTATAGTAAGATCCACTGCAATGCCATAAACATTACTCGCCATTCACTAGTATGTCTTGAAAAAGTTCAGATTAGTAGATGTTGACTGTGAAAATCCCTACGCCCCACCGTGGCCCTTATGAGAACAAAGCTTAATTTGAGCCACCTGAAACGACCATTGTGTAAAAAGAGCTACAAGTCAAGAAGTACCTTCGCACAATATATTGTTTATGTCTAAAAATAACGGCCTCTTCATCTTTCCCCCTTCAAAGGCAAGCGTTTACCACATTGAACTGGTGAAAACCCCCGCAACCCTGCAGGACCGTAGGCTATCGTGTTCAAATGTTTCTTAGTTAACTGATTACGCTATAACAAAGTGAGTGCTACTATATATACCGATTGAAGCACTGTATCGCTTTAGGTATTGCTGCTTTCACAGTACCGGCTTAGAACCGGAACAGTTTATGTTCAATTATTAATATTTTGATTCCTTTCTTCGAATTGAAAAGTAGATTTTACCAAATTTCTGATCCTGAACCCATCACCTAAAGGCCTATTTGCCACATGCGATGGCTGACAAAGTCTTTAATTGATAGTAGAGATGACACTGGTAGGGTTACTCCACGGCATGTATATCATTTTCCAGTTTTCATTTTCTAGCCATCGCCTTTCATTCTCTCCGAGCCTTTCCGTTTCTGTTCATAAAACTTACTGCTCTTCTAAATACATGTCTGCCAAAAGATGCAAGCTGTAACCCCTCCACTGTTCCTTTTAATCTTCATGATGTTTACACCCCAATTATTTCTAAGTTTGTAAAATGACTTGTAACTATGGGTGGCGATAAGGACATGGTCCCCCAATCATTTAGTTCGGGGACGGACCACTCCCCCCCCCCATATTTAATTAATGACCATAATATTTGCTGATATAGTGGGACAAAGTCCCCTCCAATAATTTGGTTGAGGGGGACTGAGTGTCTATAAAATTTGGCAAATTGCGTAATTCTTATTTGTGTGAAGATTAGAATTTCCGATGACTCCAAAGTCATGAATAACGATTATTTCCGGCGCGTCTCGAGAGCACACTACTCAGAGTGATTGTTAAGTGATAAGTATAGCATTCGTTGACACAAGGGTAGTCATTCCCTCAATAATTTGGTTAGGAACGTATTTTGTTCAATCTTCCGACAGAGTTTGTCAACTGCAATGACATTTTCTAAAATAATTGTATGTGAGACATAGTCCCCGCCAATAATTGGGTTAGGGAGGACGGAGTACGTTCAATAGTTTAGCAAAATGCGCTATATTTGCTATTATATGCGTGAAGGCTCAAAAGGCATGATCCCTAGTATTTTGATTAAGAGGGAAGGGAATACCTTTCATCTCACTCAGTCATTGGTCAACAAACTCACCACGAATGGTTAACATTTCGGAGGCTTCGGGCGCATGTATTGCTTAATTTATGTCTGGTCAGTCCTGAAACACTTTTTGACGCAGACAGGCAAATATCGTATTCAACTACGTAATCATGGCCTTTGAATTAAAGCTCTCAAGTGGGATATAACCATGCAACCCTGTAAGTTGCCCCGGCTCTCTAAAACAGTGAAAATTTACAAAATTTGGTGAAAGGAAAACAACTTGGTTCATTCTTTAGCCAAATCTAGTGAAATAGTTGACAAGATTTTGATTCGTGCCTCTATTGATAAGATTCTTTTCAACTTTTAATGGGACCAGTGGCGCCGGCAAGGGGGATCAAGGGGGCTTGTGCCCCCGAATCGGTTTCGGAATTTTTTGTTTGAAAATTTTCAAATGATCCCAAAAGGCATTTAAGCTATAGAGATCTGTAGGGGGTAGGGTGAGGTGCGTTTTCGACCGACGAGTGATGGATCTGTTGTAATCCGTTTCTATCAAATATGGTTCTCAAATTATAAGAATTTTCGCAAATTCTTGGCAAACTATCAAAATGTTTGCGCGCTCCTCGCGCTTCAAACCTTACCTCAGTGTTTTTCTTATTGTCAATATCTTCCGATAGCAACTCCCGGAGAAGCACAGCAGCAAAAGTTGAAAGGTGTTTAGGAATTATCAGGTAAAAAACTGGTTTTTAACGGGGTATTAGTTTGTTGGGGAATTTGATGGGGAATAAGAATTGAAAGTGTCCCGATGCAGAGCCTGAATGCAGGTTCTATCATGGAATTCTTATTAAATGAATAATTTCGGCTCGCTTCGGGCGCATTCGTCACTCGTCACGGTTTGTACTCCTCATTACCGGTCCATCATTTAGGTAATAATACTAGATTTGGTAAAAGGGTAACAACTGGGTTCATTTTTTCGCCAAATATAGTGAAATAATTAACAAGAGTTTCATTCGTGCCTCTTTTGGTAAGATTCTTTCAACTTTAAATTGGACCCATATATTTGAATGTTTCTCGTGGAAAACAACATCTTAAATTAATATATTACATGGATATTGTAAAGTTAAAATACTTTTCCCCTTACTGATACAAATTTATTTCACTATGCATTTTGCAGACCTTCTAGGCAGCTATAATCAGTGGGTATCTGATGGCGGGGGTACATGACCCAAGTAGTTTGAAATTTATGATATCTAGTAAACTCCTTGTCACTGACCCCTTATATTGTCTTCCTCATATTGTCTCTTCATTTCAGCGCTGGATAAAAATTATTACTGCCATAACAGTTATAAAATGGCAACGTTTGAAACTGAATGACATCAAATCCACAATAAGGTCGCCGAGAGAGAACTAAAGGGCAGTGACGTAGGTAGGATTTTGGGGGCTATAGGTTGGAGATTTTGTAGGGGGACTCCCGTTTACTATCTAAGCGAAGCGCCACCATAAGTTGGTGCGGAGCATACCAAGAAAATTTGAGATTTTAATAAATCCCATGTCGCCGGAAATGGCACTTGTCAGGCTTGATAGCAGCCTGTCAGGAAGTGTAATTTTTGTGAAAAAAATGTAAGGTTTGATTTAATTTATTCTCAAACACATTTCTGCGAGGACGGATTAGCTCAGCTGGCCGGACTTGGGGTCCGAGTATTGCAAGTTTGAATCCCGTTTACTATCTAAGCGGAGTGCCACCATAGGTTGGCTCGAAGCGTGCCAAGAAAATTTGAAATTTTGAATTACATAAACATAAGCACACTTCCATAAACATTTACGTATATGTATTCGTGTATGTAAACGTTTAAGTATACATATGCGTATACGTAGGTGTGCATATACGTATATATGTTATGTACATGTACATATAGATCGTTCCACGGATTTCGACCCCTGTCTCCCCACGGCCCCCCCTCCCGTGTCCAACACAATTCGCCGCCCTAGTTTATAACACTATCATCATCTGACCACTTAAGAATCTCGAACAATTACATTTAGAGGTAAAAGTAAAGACCCTTGGAAACTGATTTTATTTCACAAAAACTTACTAATATGTATGAACTTAACATCATTTTGTCACATATATTATAGGCGTGACAAACCGTGACCTTACGTAAGCAACCCGTTGTGCGCTTTACCGTTAAAGTGAAAGCAATCACAGCATTACAATACGTTCTATTCCACAGTTTGTGGAGGGGATGTGTATCCGAACCCAAGAATCTCATCGGAGTAATTTGATCAAGATATTTAATTTATTGACAAGTTAAATAAAAAGCCTAAAATGTAATATATGGAAAGCTGTGAATCTATGACAAGCCTCAGTCAAGGTTTACAGACCAGGCATATCTGAAAATTTGTAACCAGCAATTTTTAATGGCAATTAGATCTCAAAATACTCTTCACCCCTGAGTCCACATTTTCTCAATCTCTTTTACCAATCGTAAGTATCAGTACTGTAGCACAGAGAAGCCGTGGAATAAGGCAATTTTAATTGCCATAATTTAGTGATTTTGTTTACGTTCTTGATGAAATTAGCTTTTCAAAAACAGTGATAAAGGTTTTCAAACACCTTGTTGGGTATTGACCCTTTCGTTGAAAAGTCTCTAGTTAAAAATGCGCATAACACTTTCGATCATTGTAAACTGTCTTTGCAAAAGAATAAAGGTTATGTTTATCATGGTAAACTACTCAAACTTTTACGAATAAGAAATACACACACTCATGCTGCTGTACTTTTACATTCAGCACATATTCAAACAATATACACTAGAAAAAGACTGAGTATTACGCGTTAATGTCTATTATAACTTCTTTAAATATTTCTTTCTTCTTAACGTTTCTCACAAAATACGGATTTAACAATGGCTATGATAACAGAACCTTTTACACAGAAGATGGCCGAATTTTCATCTCGGAAAAGTTGAGGTTGCAGTTATAAGCACTCCAGTAGATATTCTCTCCATTACCTCCTTGGTAGTCACCGTTTAGATTTGACCCAGTTCCAATGTTATTGCACCCGCTTCTCGTTTCAAAATAACCACAATATCTATAACTATCATAGCACTCGGTACAAAAATTATGAAAGCAACCAGCCGTGTTATGCCACCAAGCTCCTCTATTCCCTTGTGCAAAGTGTTGAAAGCTGCATCCATCATTGTCCCTGTCACGTGTGCTAAACTGTCCACCGCTTTCGCAAGCAGCCAGATTATTACCTGTAGAAATAAGAAAAGCTGCAATTTACAGCTTGTTCTTAAATTATACACTATAAACAGAATCTATTCCATACGGGGGCACGAATCAGAATCTTATTAAATATCAAACAAGATTATATCCAAAAGTGGATTGATTCGGTTCAATTTTGAGACAGATCTACTCGAACATTTGAGGAGATTCTGGTTCATGCCGCCTTATTGACAAGATTCTTTACAGACTTGACAAAGGCTTATTAGAGTTCTAATGCCAAATGTAAAAATAACGAAGGACCAACAGTCAACTAGTGTTAGGAGGAATCCAAAATTTGACCTTTTATAGGGCTGTAGAGTTGAGTGACGATTCGATCCTTTTGGAGTTAGTCAAAAAGCCCCCTCACAAATACAACCTGATAGGCCCGTAGTCGAGCGAAAGGCCGGGTATTTGGCGGCCCCTTAGTGAAACTTTCGGCAGCCTTCAAGATATTTTGGGCAAGAGGTTTTTTTTTTACTTCATTACATTTTAATGTCTTGCCTCCGAAAAAAATCCCTGCCTGCATGGAAGCCGTCTCATGCCCTTTTAGCACCTTCTCTGACTACCGACCAGCAGTCTCAGACAAACTGACATGAGTTCACAAATCTTTGGCGAAGATGATACACATATTTTACATTCTTATCTTTAACATTACTTTTATGAAATGATTCAGCTTTGGAACTGAGTCTAAACCAGGCCCGTAGTCAAGGAAGGGGGCATGTTAGTATGTTTCGTTCCCTCTGGAAAATTTTTCGCCCCCTAGAAGCTTTTTCGCCCCCCCCCCTTTCAGCACCTTGTCTGGCTACGGGCCTGGTCTAAACCTAACCTACACATGCCCTGTAACCTCCAAAATAGGCTGTCCATTACGTTAGGTGATACGTCAATTGACTAATGAAAAATTTGCCATTTCTCAGAAGTTCATATTTAAGTTTACATTCTTGCAAAAATGACAGTTTTCATATAAAATAAATCCTCGGCTAGAACTTCCTCTATAGCCTATAGATAATTTGTTGTTCATATGAAAGACGTGACTTTCCGAGGACTCATCAAAACACAAGTAAAACCCAAGTCCATTTTACTAAGGTGGTTAGATGAGCCGTAACAATTCGAAATTTGAAAGAAAACAAAACTACATTCCCTAGGCCTGTCGTCACACCTAACAGCCTTAGAAGCTTGTTTCGTAAGTGCGTTCGTGTTTGGAAGGATCACTGTGACGTGTCATAGGTTTAATACTATTCCAATTCCCAGTTGTGACGTTTCAGAAACCACCGCAATACATTCCTGTAAGGCTAATCATTGCGTCATCATTATGTAACACTACCCAGCACTAGGTATTCATTTAAAATACCCTTGTGGAAGGATATGTTAGGTACTCAGTATGTGGCTGTTTCAAAAGGAGGCATTCACAACCAGGCGCGGATCCAGACATTACGAAAGGGGGGGGGCTGAAAGCCCCCTTGAATATTCTCCTAGATTAACGTTATGCTAATTTTCGCGTATTTTTATTATTAATGTGGCAAAAAAGGGGGATGAGCCCGGAAAAGCCCCCACCCCCTTTGATACGCGCCTGACAACAGGTCCGTAGCCAGAAAAGGTACTGAAGAGGGGGCGAAATAGCTTGCAGGGGCGAAATATTCTTAGGGAGCGAGGTATGCTAAAATGAATAAAGGCACTGGTTATTTTAAAAATGTACAGATAAAAGATAATCAACTTCATTTCAAGACATTTTACTGCCCCACCTCTTTTCCAAAAGCGTATGACGGTAAGATAAAAGGAAAGAGTAAAATATAAATGAAATATTACTGAAATGGCATTTCATAGTTTCCACTTCAATGATGACTTTTTCTTTCAATGCGAGTGAAACTTAAAAAATGATCCAAACTTTAGCAACAGGTTTTATACAAAAAGTACTCATAAATCGACATGTTTGAAGTAGCAGATCACTAGTTAACATCATTATACGATATTTTAACTCATAATTGTTTCATTATCAAAGTATACACATTTAGTAAATTAGATTTTTTATCTGATAATGCTAGAGAGTATACCTGCATCACCGCTATATCCTGTAGTGCTGAGTCGGTAATTAGAACTTTCATCGCTTATTCTGAAGGATGCATATTCCGCATACAATGGTGCATTTCCAGATGTGCGAATGTCTACCCGCAGCTTGTAAGCTTTTTGATTTGTCATGTAGTGGACTTGCTCATTTCCGAGCCAAAAATCCTTTCCTTGGTCTAACGAACCAAACCCGTGTTTAAAATCATCCCAGTATCGATAAAAGTCGGTCACACCATCAGTGCGACGTTGGAATATCTGAAAACGAAAATTATAACAGTTGATCAACGTTTGTACAGAAAACTATACATCGAGAGAACATGCACATATGCGAAAATAGAAAATAGCACAAGTAGTATACTTTCCGTATACATATACAACAGGAATTTATTCGGTATCAACATAAAATTTGGACATCTTATTAGGTATACTGAATAGATCAAGGTACAAACTTTTGGGTGATTATGCTAAAATGCCGACATTTTGCCTCTACATGAAAGAAAACAGAAAAATTCACAAGTTTTGAAAAAGGAAGAGAAAGATACACGTTTCGTATCAATAAATTGTAACACCTAACAATACCAGTGGATGTTCTCCACTCGACAAGAAAGAGTTTGCATCTATCTTATTCCATCCGAGGAATAATAAAGAAGAAACTTGCTGTCACTCGATTACCGAATGATTGAAATACTTCGTCAGTATTGTGAAGAGACATGTTACTTACAGTCCATCCTCCACCAGCCGTTGTCATGTCACAAGATACATTGAATGGTGATCCAGACCATCCTGTTGGTAGTATTGTATAAACGCCATTTTGTCTATGACCAGCTTCATATGCATCGTAACAGTCTGTGTACAATGCAGTGCAGGTTTCACCGTCACCACCATACCCGACATTACAGTAACACTTTCGAACGCTGTCTTTCTCTAAACAGGTTGCATCAGAGCTGCATTTTTAGGCAGGGTTACAACTTATTTGATTATCGATGCAAGTACAATTCTCACTGCAGTCATTGCTGATATATGACTCACCACTCTGTAATGAAGTTGTTCAGACAAGAGTATCATATCATAACGTAAAGGTATTAGCCAATGAAAAGCGTAAACAATATTTAACGGTATAAGAACACCCTTTTCTTGCAACACTACACTCTTAAATAGGTCTGAGCAACCGTCACCAAACCGGATTATGTCGAAACATTTCCTTAGTTTCGTTTCAACAAAGAATCCATTCAAGTCATTTTTAGCTAAATCCAGTCAAACAATTGACCATATTCTAAGTCAGTGTGCAGCTTAGCAGATTTGGTTCAAATTGAACAAGACGTTTGTAGAGTGTATAGCAACTATATATGACCGAAAAACAGCTTCTTTTTACCAAAATGTATGCGTTTTTCTCGCTCGCAAAACACTTGGTGGGTACACAGCTCTCAACACATTCGTCATGGCAATCTGTCATTGCAAGAGGATCATCACATGACTGCTGGCATGAACATTCTCTATGCGTTGTTTCAGGTGGACATGTTGACACGACACAACCTGCATTTAATAAAATAATGATCTTCTATTTATTGCATCACAATATAAAATGCAACCCTTAACACTTAAGTAAAAATCATCAAGTTACTTGCAACATACTCTAAAAAGGAAAATTTGAGCCTGATAGCTCTTGCAGGCAGCAATTGAACACATTTTTTCACAGGAAAAAGAGCAGAGACTATCTGCTTATAAATCGCTCATGTGAGTCAATTCAAATGGAATTCTCAGTACTCACTCAGGTTACCGGTAAATCCTGCAGCATTGACTAATGTATAGCCACTAAACCCATCACTAATACGAAATGACTTGTATTTGACGTAGATAGATGATCCATTTGACAACACCATGTCAATGCGAAGCTCATATAATGCTTGATTCGTCAAGTAAGACAGTTTTTCGTTACCAATCCAAAATTCATTGGACAAAAAGCCAAATCCTGTCATGTAGTCATCCCAATTTCTGTTAAACATTAACGATCGCTCAAATCGACGCTGAATTACCTGTAGTACAAATAACGTTTAATTATATACTGTGATTAACACCGTACATCCAAGTTTCCTCTTGGAAAAATACAGACTACCTCACATGTGCTATGTTGAAGGAGAAGTGTACATATTTCACAATAACTTTAAAGGGACAGCTAATGTCATTGAGGGTTAAGCGTTACTGTTCTTTACTTATTCCATCCCACGAAAAATATAACGTTTCGGTAACTTACCGTCCAACCACCTGATGCAACGTCATTGTTACAGTAAACTTCAAAGGGTTGTGGATATCCATCTGGCTTAATGGTATAAACACCACTTAAATTATCAGACGAACACTGGTCACGAGCTTCTTTACAATCTCTTGGATATTCCGGTTGTTGGTAAAAGAAGTAAGCTGAACCTTAATTTAATAATAATAATAATAATAATATTTTATTTACTGTGATTTTTATGTTGCATACGCAACATCCAAATTGGACTATTGTAGGTCATTCTCTTAAAGTCGGAGTCCCAGTACGACTTTGTATAAAGAAATACTAAACAGCCAAAAATCGTCATAGCAAGAGAGCCAGATATAAGAAGTTGGTAACAGTTTAAGAGGCTCTTACATACCTAAAAGAACAGTCTTAGCTTCTTTCGGGAGTAATCTTTGTCCGAAAAGCACATGATGAATCCGGCTTGCCAACTGAAATTCGAGTTCTCTTCTCGTAATTAGCTTATCAGTCAGGAGTATGAACCAGTGAAAGTCCGTTTGTTTATGATTATTCATGAATAAACAACTATAGGTGTCTTGCCTACATGTTCAACTGTAGTGAAATGTACGCACGTAAACAGTGCAGAGCATTTGCTTGTATATTCGAACGGAAGGACTACACAAACAGACTAGGACTATACCCAGGTTAGTGTAGGCTTAGAATTGAATTTTAGTTAGAATAATTACCCACGCCAACAAAATTGCAGCACAACTAACATGAAAAAGGAGGAAAACCTCACCTGAAATCCTAAGCAAGATAACGTTGCCTGGCACAGCGAGGCAAAATACTGGCAGGCTGTACGAACATGCACAGCCGCAGTCCGGCAGCCAGTGTCACGCAAGTTGACTGCTTGTGTGTTACGGCCCTATAGCTACATTCTTCGTGCATCAAGCACATCGTAGCCTAGCATTCGCCGTTGATTAGTGCACAATGAAAATACAGTAAGCGAGTGCGTATGCAGTAGATTGTACACTGGCTGCATCGTGCTGCACAGTCGTCGACATGATGTGATCTCGAAGCAGCTGAGTAATGAATTTTCATAATGATCTAGAGCTTCCCACCGTGATGAATCTTGTGCATATTGAAACAGCCGTTGCATTTACAACCACGATTTGTTTAAAACAACCTTTTACTTTTATAAAAGGTTATATACTATAACCTATATATAATATACTTTTTTCTCCAACAAATCATTTCTCTGGTTATGTGGGTTTAAGTAACCTTAAGAACCACTCATTTCTCTTATCCAAATTCGTATACAAAGTCGTACTGGGACTTTAAAAGAAACCTATGAAAGAAAATCAATTATTTGTATTTAAATATATATTACAAGGTGACTATCTGATTGCTGTGACATTCCAACTGCCTTATCTTTCTACGGAGTGCCAAGTTGTTCAAAATATCCAAAAGAAACATCGAACTTATCATCGAAATATCCAAACTTCATATCGAAGTATCCAAACTAATATCAAACTATCCAAACTTAACAACGGAGTGTCCAAACTAACATCGAACTATCCAAACTAAATTCGATATGTCCACAGCTAACATCGAAATATCAAAACTAATAACGACATATCAAAACTAACATCGAAGTATCCAAACTTAACATCCATCTAATCAACCTTTACATAGGTAGGTTCAAGGCCAAGATGAAATGATCAGAACTAACCGTCTAACTTCAAAACTGTTTTGACACACTTTGCTGCTTAAGCGGCGTCCCAAATGGTTCATATATCGAAATCAGCATCTACATGTTGAAATGAGTCGATGCGTAATAATCGACAGAACGTTTGGCACTCAGCACGTTACGGAATTTTACACACGGTACGCGCGTTTCATAATAGTGACACGGCGCACGCTAGTTAGCTTGATTTGAAGCTTGGAAGGAATGTATTAGTTTTTCGGTCAGGTCTCAGGTTAATGGTTGTACCCTGGGTAACATAGTTTTACTACACTTGCTCCATACTGTGACCTAGCCGGGTACAAAAGCCGGATACAAAAAGGGGGATCTAATTATCCTAACACTGACAAAAATTTGAACCGAAACCCTGAGTGATGCTAGGCTAATTTGTTGACTTTTAAATGTATTTCATGAGTTTGTTATTTCGTGTATATAGTAGAGGTGGTATTACATTAAGTAAAAACATTTGTGAGCGGCCAAAATAATGTTCATTTGTTAAAAGGGCTTAAGAAGCGTAGGTGGCAAAGTGTGGTTAAGATTATTGCATTATGAAGTAAGAATTTTGGTCTGAGGATGCGGGTTTGTGTATATCAGAAGATTGTTAAGCGAATAATATGTTGTAAGTGATGTATAATGTTAATTTGAATGAAAGCTAGTCATTCAGTGGGGAAAGTATTATCGTCACCGATAAGTTTCTCGGTAGACCGAAGTCCAAGTAATAAGGCGTGTCAGAAATGCACGCAGGTGTTTCGTTTGTGAGTCGCGTGGGTTCGCGTGGCAATGCTGGTCACTTCTGTTCTAATTCTCATTGTGTTCGCCCGCATCCTCTAGTACCGTCCGTTTATCTTCTGAGTGAGTTAATTAGCCTATCGTTCCATCTTTTTGGGTGTAAATAAGTAAACTAGACTACGGCTAAAAGCCCCTTGCAGGTATGTGTGATATTGTATGATATTTTATTGACATTGTATGACGTTGTGGTGTGATAACTGTATTCAGGTATGTTTTTACATTTGCTTCGGGTGTGTCGGTGAATATCTATTTTTCTCCTGACAGTAAGTACTGTACGTCACTTCATTTGTGTGTTAAATGACAATTAAAATGAGTCCTTGAAATGGAGTTAACAGCTTAAACTTGAATTGTATGCATATATTTGTGCGAAGGTTACTCTGAATCCCTTAATTTTCAGTAACAGGTTTACCCCAGTCACAGCTACCCGTAATTGCCTCCTTGTGTGTGACGCAATAACCCCGTAACGATTTTGTCACTCAAAGCAAAGTATTTTGGAAGTGTTACATACGTTTTAGGGTGTTAAAAGGGTATGCTAATATATATGTTAGGTTTGTTTCCCTCAGAGAATCTTGGCAGTTTACTTAATCTTGTTTCACATCCTTTTTGTATCTGTTTCATCTGCGTATGTTACCTGTGTGTGAAATGTTCTTTATCCAAGAGAGCGTATATTAATGATGTAATGTATTATTTTTCTAATTGATTTGATTCTTCTTTTTGGCAGTGTCACCGTGCCTGAATGGCACGTGTGCGATATAAAGGTGGTAAGTAAACACCATATATCTCGTGTCGTCATTACAAGTTACACGCAGTGACACTAATAACGGTCATCCGGAATGAAGTGTAAACTGCTGCAACTGCGAGCAAAGGGGGCGGAATCTTGCAAGAATTGTTCTAAAAGTCGTGCCCGTATTTTTTAAAAAATATGTTTGGGATGGTGTAAGTGAGAAAGAACTAAATGTTTAAGCGCACAGAGCCCGCTTATTTGCGAAGGATTTGTGATAGATAATGATTAACATGAATCCGTCACTTAATCGAAAATACAACTCGCCCTACCTTCTACAGAAACCTACAGCCTAAAAGCCGTCTCGCGTTTATTTAAAAAGTCGAGAATTCTGTAAATGTACCGATCAAGAGGAAATGGAACAACTTCTCAGCCATTTCCTGACAAATGAGGTATAATTTATGTAACATGGATCTTTAGTTGGGTTATGGAAAGTATATGTGATGGGTAACCCAAAACAAAGACAATATTTCTGAGTAACTAACTTCCCATCTTTTTTTGTCGAAGGGGATTTTTTTTAAGCTCTGTCATTGCCACCTTCACTCCAGACTGGCCCCTCTAAATTAAAAAAAAAAAACAAACAAACAAACAAAAAGAAAAGAAAAACAATTACTATTCATTACGGCAGAAAGGTGGTATCAAACGTTCCTAGTCACGGTACGGGATGTTGCTGCTTGCTGCAATGCAATTTTTTATTCCAGCAGAAAAGCGAGCTTACGATCAGAGGGCTTCGCCAAGGGAAGCCTGGAAGCACTGCCCCCAAATATTATGTCGTGACCCCATGTGCCCGCCAAATGAAATCTTGGGTAGACAAATAAAAAAATACCCTCTTATATGGATTTGGACACGAGGACTGAGTAAGTGAATCAATGTCTGAATATCCGGAACGCATTTCTCACGTAACTTTTCATTAAAGCATAGCATAACTACTTTAAATTTATATTCCAGTAGTAAGGGTTCTAATATACATTATCAAACTGCAAATCCTAAACATTCGATACTTAATTATTTTACCAGATTGATTTTCTGTTAGTCCAATGATGTGTTCAAAACTGTTAGGAGGTGAGATTTTTGTTAAAGTTTGAACCTCAACCCAATAACATTTAAGGATACTTAAAAGCTTTATCTCATTATGTCCTTAATTTAAAACACTTTACAAGTTCAAGGGGAGCTTTGCTCTCTTTGATCCACACAGGAGGATAAAAAATTAATTTGCATTAAGATTATATTCTGCAATAGTGAATACCCGAAAATTACCTGCGCGTTTCGCGCTCTCACCCAAAGGGGTCTGAACGTGCACTATCCCTCTTGCACTTTCATTTATATGTAATGAAAACGATGAACTTATCTTTGCCTTAATCTGTTAATGATAATTATAAGGCTCTTTTAACCCACGAAATTTGAATCCAAGTCATCTTAATCTCCAAATTTCGCCGGGGAGGCCATTGCCCATTGCCCGGTGTCCATCAGGCCCCTATGTATTTTTCCTGTACCTTCAGCCTACAAGCCAGCGCAAAACACCCCCAGCGTGATTTCGGAGCTACTCCGTGCGACATCGTTCTTATCGAAATCTTCCAAACCCGACAAGGAACCTCTTACTGACATGACCAACCATTTTGACGGGGAAGATTTCTTAATGACAGGAGCGCCCCTGTCTGACTGCTGGAGCCCTCCTTGTTTTAAGTATTCATGACTTTGTGTGCCTCCCTTTGGCAGAGGTCCTACGTTTTGCCAAATATACTAAACAAGGAGTATAGTGATGAGACGATACGTCAACTATTTTACAAATAGACCGACTTTTGGATGGAAGAGAGGTTGGAATGTCTATTTTTAATGTTTTTGATACTATCGTATGTGTACAATTTGATACAGGTTTAACTTGTTTTCGTACTTCTGGCATATTAAAACTAAACATAAGAGCAAATCATATCAGCAAAAGTGATCAAAAGATATTCTGTCATACTTCCCAAGTTTGGTCAAAGTTGCTGACGTGTTTTTGTGCAACACAAATATTTTCGCAGTTGAACTGAGTTTTAAGCTAAAGAGGAATTAGCTACTTTTACAAAACATTTTTTTAACATTTCGTTATACAGCTGTAATAGTTTGTGCACGTGAGAATTTTAAAAAGGCTTAAATTTAAGGTTTTCCTGAGATATGCAAGGTAAAAATGAATAGGCAGGAGGAAAATACGGTCATATCCAAATCACTCTTAAATAATTTTGAAGAGCGCGTTATAAAAATCCCTTCCTACATTGAGGAGATGAGTAAATGATTCGACCTAATTTAGACTTTTTCATTATTTCTACCTGTAGGACAGCTGGGATGGCGTAAGTCTTTCAAAGCCCCATGCCATCCTACTATCCTTCCTCCTTCCACCCAGAAGAAACGTCCCTGCAGCATCAGAGGAAACTTCTGTTAGTTACTATTCAAACATGAATTGGTGTAAGGGGGATTTTTGCATTTCTTTAATGAGCGATTAAGGTTATTAGGTAATCGGAAGACAACCAAAATTAGACTGACACTGCCTCATTCCTGTGCCGACAGTATCGTAAAACCCCAGAGCTTTCGGGGGCTTTCTTCCGGTCCTCCAATGGAATTTTGCCGCTGGGCTCCATCAGGCGCCCTTGTGGGGACGGTTCACACCTTGGTGGGGCCCAGGGCAATTGTTAACTTCCAAAAAATCATCCGTCCCTGACAGTGATCAAGCATTTACGCTTGTCGTGAATCGTGTGTCAAAAATTTGCCATTTCAAACGGGAGCCAGTTTTTTTAAGTCCCCATCCGCTAGTTTGCTACCATGGATTTGACCGACACGTAAAAGTGATGTATGTGGAGGTCTACCTTTTATTTCAATACGTATTTTATTATTGTCCTTTCATCAAAACAATACTATGATTTAGACGGTGGTGGGGGGGGGAGGGGGTTTGCCCAATCCCATTCGGTGAAAGGGGCGGTGAGCCGAAAAATGTTGAAAACCACTGCGCTAGCTGATGGTCACTTAAGTGTATTTCATGGTTCTTGATTACATTTATTTCATTACTTAAAATATAGATTAAAAACCTAACACTAATTAGGTAAGGTAATTACTGTAGCTAATGTAACCTAAACATTTACAATTTTCGGCTTCACCAAGTTAAACACCTACACTCATGTTATCAACCAAATAAATAACTCTGTGTAGACAGAAAAAAGTATACGTTTCTCTGCATTTGTTCAAACAGTCAATCACTTGGAAGGTAAGCTTCCATATTGTTTATATTCTTATGTTTGAAAAGAATCAAGGAACGGTCATCGAGAGGGCGGGAACCGGAGTAACTATTCTGAGACCAATTCGTCATTGAAAGTATGGTTGGCCTTAAATGAATAAGATATTTTTCAACAGACGAAACTGTGGCTCATTTTCAATCCATCCCAGTCCTGCCTGAGCATCTCGATGGCTTTGAATTAACATCAAGCAACGTTAATGTCAAGCACGATATTGTCAATTTTATAATGTAGATGGGCGAATTTTCATCTCGGCAGAGTTGAGGTTGCAGTGATAATGACTCCAGAAGATGTCCTGTCCATTACCTCCGTTGTAGTCACCGTTTAGATTTGAAACACTTCCAACGTTGAAACATCCGCTTCTAGTTTCGAAATCATAGCAGTAATACTTGTAGCTATAATAGCAGGCAGTGCAATGATGGGAGCATTCCTGTGAATTGTACCACCAGGCGCCTCTGTTGCCTTTTGCAAAATCATGGACGCTACATCCGTCGTTGTCTTGGTCACGTGTGCTGAACTGTCCACCATTGCTGCAACTATGCAGAGAATTACCTGCATAAAATGTAAAAAGTGTTACCCGTACTTCAGCAACAAGTATAATGGCACAAATGATGCTGATATCTGAAAAGTTGTTGTTACATGCAGGAAGGGAACTAAACTGCAAAATTGCATTTTCACCGCAATAATGAGGACTACAGTTCAGATATTTTAAAAATAGTTTTGAGAATTTTGTTTAAGCTCCTTATTTTTGAACATGCCATATCCCAACTTTCATATGATGAACAGGTTTCATGTCATGCATTGATTTTGTCTGGCATTACATGTGCCGCAGTTACAAAAAGAACATACAGTTTTCGCACCACGACATATTATCACCAGTGGCATAGCTACGGGGGAATGAGGGGGCACGTGCCCCCACCACAAATTCGTGCCACCCCAGGTGCCCCCGTGGAAAATTTTGGAATACACAGTGGTGTATATAAGCCCTATAGGTTTGTGACCCTCCCGTGCCCCTGCTCAAAAAATCCTGGCTAGGCCACTGATTATCACAAAAGGATTCTCAACCATTTGATAATAAACAACTTACTTAGAGTGCTGTTAAAGAATCAAGGTACTGTAGAGCAACGGCTGACGTATTTTGGTATTTTAGTGTTGAAATCATGTTGTATATCTCTTATGATGGTTCATAAATTACGTATTGTGAATTGGATAAATCTGAGAAGTTATGTTTCATTTGAGTGTTCAACACGAAGAAACTGTTGTCAGAGTTTGGATAGAAGAATGCACGAACTAGCAAAAAGCATGCTCACTAATTCTTATTGGACTTAGTAGAATGTTTTTTGTTTACCCTCAGGAAAATACTTTTAATTTCGAGATTACAAATCATTAGCAATGGCTATATATGTAATGCTAGTCGTTCATATTTAACAACTAATTTTTATTTAGGATCAATAATATTAACGGTCATTCATGTTGCTGAGGAATTACATGATGTAAATTCAGCTTGCCGAAAAATGTCGTAAAACAATGCGGTAAACATATAAATTTAACCCTGCTAATTTTCATTCCTCCAAATCTGATGTCCCAGGCTTGATTCTTTCCATGACACACGATCTCCTTTTTAAGTTTTATTCCAGAGGTGTTAGTAAAAGTCGGTTATATCAAAGTAAGCATGCTAAGCGAATATGAAATTAGCTTACCCGCGGTACCAGTAGAACTGCCAAGACTCAGTCGATATTTAGTGCTTTCATCATCGATTCGAATCGAGGCGTATTCCTGATATTTTGAAGAGCCATCTGAAGTTACAATATCGACACGTAATTTGTAGTCTTTCTGATTTGTTAGGTTGTACATTTTTTCATTTCCGAGCCAGAAATCATTACCAGCCTCTCGAGCACCAAACCCTTCTCTGTACTCATCCCAACCTCTGTAAAAATCGGTCACACCGTCCACGCGCCGTTGGATGACCTGAATAAAATGAAATGAACAGAGTATACTGTTTTAAAAGGTAGTTTTGGTCACAACTAGCGATTTTATCATAATAAAGGTAGCGACAGTTCTTCCGATCTGACTCAGAGCAAGGTGGTAAAAGGACATGACGCAATCACTGATGTAGCTAGGATATCAAATATTGATATCATGTCCTCTATATAATATTAATACTTACAGTCCATCCTCCGCCAGCAGTTGTCATATCACAGAAGACAGTAAAGGCAGATCCTGTCCAACCTGTTGGTAGTAATGTATAGACTCCATCTGTTGTATGACCAGCTTGGTATGCTTCATAGCAATCTTTAAAACTATTTCTAATACAAGTCTCACCGTCCCCTTCGTAGCCTTCATTACAGTGGCATTTTCGAAATCCGTCCTTTACTGTACATGATGCGTCAGTGCTGCATGCGTAGTCGGCATTGCAACTAAGTTGATTGCCGATACAAGTGCAAGTTTGTGTGCAGTCAGCATTTATAAATGAATCACCATTCTGCATGGATTAAATAATTTCGAAGATAAGAAAAATTAAATTGAATAAACGATGGTCAAGTAATCCGTAGTACGCATCTACAATAACATGCAGTGAATACGAGCGTCCGATACTAGATACAATTTAAAGCAGTGTGTATGTACTATGATGAGCAATAATTCAAGTGCAACTTAAACCTCAAAGTGAAAAACCTTAGGCTACCTCTTACCAAAATGTATGAGTTCGTTTCAGTCACAAGACATCCCTCAGGCACACAGGTTTCTTCACAGTCAGTATAGCAGTCTGTCTGTCCGGTAGGGTGTGTACACATTGTCAAGCTCTGGCAAGTACAACTTTCATGAGTCATGTTAGGCGGGCACGTTGAAACAATGCAACCTACATTTAGCAATAAGAGAGACAATTTTGAGATATTTCCTCAAATGGTTTCTTTCATTACATCTCATCCTCTGAAAAGTAGACATCACAATTTTAAAAGGAAGTCTTAGATAAATATAGAAAGGATCATAAAAGATTGTGGGGTGCGTCAATGTAGTTTAAGTCAAATGGGAGAATACGTCTTTGAAAACGCAAAAAGCCGAGAAAACCACATTAATATGCGTTTGTGGGAATGTAGCTGAAAATTCTTGAGCTATTGACATACTCCAATTACTGCGAAACAAGTCAGCAGACACTAGTGCGTAATCACTCCATTCATCGCTGATACGAAATGAGTTGTACTTTACGTAGAACGAGGACCCATTAGACAACACCATGTCAATACGAAGCTCGCAATCCGCTTGATTGGTTAAATAGGATAATTTCTTGAGTCCGATCCAAAATTCATTCGATAAGAATCCAAATCCACTTTTATAATCTTCCCAATTTCTTTTAAATGCCATGGAGTCATCAAACCGACGTTGAATCACCTAATATTTGGAAAGATGGACAGATATCATGTCACCAAAAATATTCTCTACATGATGTGATAAACTATATGTGTATACAAAATCCACTGTTAACATAATCCATTCTGGAGCTTTAAATATCATTTCTGAAGTACTTTGAATACCAAAAATGTCTTCGATTTACAGTCACAGTTGCTGTTAATCTATTTCAAAACTGACAAACACCACTAACAAGTTAGACTACTTACTTTATTAATTAAGAAAATATTTACTAGATCCAATGTCTTGTCTAATTTACTGGCTTAATTCTAGGAAAAAATTGCAACTGTATAATATCGCTTGTCTACTTGTGCTTCATCCACGAAGCTGTTATTTGGACCAAATAGCAGCTACCTTCCTCAACTGTTTTGCCTATTTTTCTTTTTTTTTTTCTTTTTTTTTTAGTACTGACACTTTCATTATATCCTGACGCGCGTTCCTATTGTAGTGTTCATTAGAGACGAGTAACTTCAAAAACAACATATGGAAATATCTTGGGTAAAACTAGTTTAAAGAAAACCGCGTTGATTGTATTAAATAAATACGATTTGCAGTCGATATGATTAAACTGACATACCGTCCAGCCTCCAGCTTCAATGTCATTGTTACAATTAGCTTCAAAGGGTTGTGGATATCCATCTGGCTTGATAATGTAAACACCACTTGAATGATCAGATGAACACTGGTCACGAGCTTCTTTGCAGTCTCTTGGATATTCCGGTTGTTGGTAAAAGAAGTAGGACGAACCTTCAGCAAAGAAGAACTGAATCAAATGAAATTTACACTTACACCAATCAAGGAATCATATGGAATAAAGATTATTTAAGGTAGCCTAAACGGTTTATCATAGGGTATGGTTCATGCGGAAAGCGTATTTTGAACTAAGTGGAAAGATATGGATGGTTAAATAATGATTTTTCAAAACAACCTTTTTTGCAAGACTCTAGAAAATTCAGATCATCCATTGGAATATCATCAACAAAAAAGACTTATTTGTCTTCATTTAATTATCATACAGACCCATCAAAGAATTATGGGTCCTACTTTAGCAGAAGAAGTACACAAAAGTTAGATGAAAATTCTTTAGGTCAATATTTAACGAAGAATGGTCTCACACGGAAACAGTCAAATGATGATCACATACTTTCCTTTTTTATTTGAAAAATTAAGTCAATTCTAAATACGGACTTTAGATTAGCAAATTAAGATATTCCCTAGTAGTTAAATGGTATGCTGCAATGCTATGTAATTGTTGGACTACCATGTATTACTAACTGGAAGTGCTACAAAATAAATCAGCACCTAAACACAGGGATATGATAGAAACGACAAATGTAGTATAAATACATGAAACATGCATTGTGAGGTATCAATTTGATATGTCACAAAATATTCTTGTCTTAACAGAATGCCGACGCTTTTTCGTAACGTACCTTACAAAGTACTATGCTGTGAGACGGTGGTTTAATATACCCAAAATTAACTAGATCATTACTTTGCTGGTAAATTTTCTTCCGGTTCAATATAAGTTCCTTACAAGAACGCTACGACTATTATGAGTACTTTTAATCCTTATTAATAACAAGAAGTCATAATCCAACTTAGGCAACGCTTCAAACGTTTAGCGAAAGGTTTAAGAATTTTCATTACCAACGTTATATGTTGACTTGGTTTTAGACAAATTTGTTAAAAGAACAATGAGCTAGACATTACATGATATACTAAACTCACTTTTCATCTCAAACTCCTGTCATCACTTCTGGATAGCAACCTAGTTTGTTTGTTCAGCAGAGTTTGAATTTTTTCAACATTATTTCAAACACATTTTTTGTTCTACATGTTATGCTGAATGTAGGTTACTAAACAGCTGGAATATTGACATGAAATAAAATGGGCCTCGGGGTTTTTAATGAAATGACTGTATTTGCAGTAATAACAAAAGGGACTTCCATCTCATTCAGTCGTAGAACGGAGCAATCTTCTTACGGAATTATAAGTAATTTTGTATTCGCAGACAAGTACAAGTCTGCTAACCCTCATCTTAACTATTCAAATAATTGGAGTCAGGAATATATAAACTTTCGGGTGTGTTTAATCAGTGAGTTGCTATTTGACAAATAGTAGCACCCTGGTTCAATTACCTTGCAAGCTCTTTAGAATCACTATTAGTGGTTTCAATGATACGGTTCACGAGAATAGAGTTCTTTAACGTTAGGATAATAAAAGTTGACAACTATTACGCGAAACATTTTAGCCAACATTAACATAAATACAGTCACAGGGAAAGATTTTTAGCTAAAAAAGACATAACATTTGACAAGTACAAGAAATATGTAGTATATTAATCATTCTATACTCTATCAGTTCTTTTTGTCAAGTGATGTCTCTTTTAATTCCTGAATTGAGATGCTAAACCTAAAAGTGCTAAGTTCACTAAGAATTGCAGTAAAGTATAGGCCTCAAGTCAAGGTTAAAGTCTTGTAGAATATTTTTTTTTTTTTTTGCAGGGTTTAAAAGACTAACTGTATTTTGCATCGGTTAAACGCAAAGTTTACATTTTATTCTATTTATTTTTTTGTTTTCCGATGTTGGTTACAAAACAGAGGTTTAACTTAGTTGTATAGTTCAATAATCTTGAAATTGAAGAAGCTCTGTTGACTTCATAGAGCTGTAAATACTACTAGACTTTAACTACCACCGATGTCACATTCAAATAAGTTTATTTTGCCTCTCTTCCTTTGCTGAATCTTTCAAAAGCAATCTTTTAATCCTTCCCTTGTAGTAAGAATATTTTCTGAATTAAAGAATATATTCTATGAAACGGTCCAATCGCAGAAGTGTTTTATCATTTCTTTTACGTCAAGCAAAGACCTATTTAATTCTTCCTACTTTACAGAGAATCGAAAATATCTTGTGCGATTTTACTCAAAGTACAATTAGGGAGACTACAAAAGAATAAAATTTTGTTCGCTAGGAACTTCGTCAGTCCTGTAAGATATTCCTTTTCATAAATTTTGAGCATTAAAAATAGTTTTCTAGATGTAGTCAAAATAAAAGTTTGTTTTACAGTTTATAGACAGACTCAGGCGGCCTAACATAAGAGTGTACTTTAATTTGATCAAGAACTACTGGCAGGCTGTGCTTAGATTGGAATCATACTACGCCTACAGGCTAGTTTTTGAACGCAGTGATCGAGTCATATCGATCGATAGTACATATCATCCCCGAGGATGGAGTTGTTTATTACTATCACCACATAAAGAAACAAAATAGGTTTAGGAATACATCTGATATGCAGATCATTACTCCAAAAAGGCTTCCAAAGATTTTGCTACGCTGCGATAACTGTTTTTTTTTTTTTTTTTTTTGCATACGTTCAGACGAGTTAAAGATAACCTTTATGCTTCTTGTACCGATAAACAGAAACGATGCACTAGAATTTGACTACCGCATGTAAAGTTGTTCTTTCCTTGAAAAAGTTTGTGGATGGTTAATTGCTTCTATTAGTAGTAGATCTTCTCAGTCAAGCTGATATGTTATAAGTCATGAAAATTGGAAAATTTAAATAATTTGTATTTTATAGAGTTATCTTGCTGTTCAATAAACAATCCATGATAGTCTAATCAAGGATTGGTTAGAAAATTTTAGCTTGCTTTTGAAGCATATTTATCTTGTTTTAAACTTTGGTTGATCTTTCAGTAAACTGTGTTCTTTTTTTAATATTCAATTGGAGTAATATCAGATATTCCTGAATCCCCGTAATTTGAAATTTGACAAATCTGGTCTGGCAGTAGTTCTGGCAGTAGATATGATTTCATAACTTTAAAGGATATCATCTTCGTGGAATAAAATAATGTGTATCAGGAGCCTAAAACGCTACCAATTGACGTCTTTGATATTCGCAGACTCAATTGTTGTGTCAATGAATACTTGTAAGCATCGACATATTATTATAATTGAGCAAAGCAGTTTCAGTATAAATAATGCTTGCAATGGTGAAAATTTTAAATAGCAATTGTTTATTAATAGGCCCTGTTAAACAACATGGCGTCAATATCAGATTCAGAATTCAGAACTCTATGAAAGATTGTAAATGAATAAGTTTTGCCCCCAAATGTATGGGGATCTTATATTTTGTTCCTGAAGTGCTTCAGAATAAATTTAAATCCTAAGAAAATTCCATTGAAAAAGCTGCACGGGTCTTTTACCAAACCTGAGTTGTTCATGAGAGTAATACCCAAAAGCAAAATCTAAAAATCATTATTATTACTTTTTAACCGTTTCAAACTAAGGCCTGGTAAATACTGATCGCATAGTTTATCTCGGGGACAGATGAAACTTGTTCTGTCAAATCATTTTCTCCTTTTTAACAATTAGTAAATATGGTAATACTCACCTTCTGGTTCTGATATAGCTTCGATGCTCAGAGGACATGTCACCAAAAAGAAAAGGACAATTTTGTACGAATGTAGAATATAATTCATGTTGACAGTAAAGCGAGACGTTGCTGAATGTCAGCCAAGACCAGATAAAGAACTTGAATCACTTTAACCGATAAGTCAGTTCTACGGTGCATTGAAAAGCCCGAGTGGCAACGAAGTGATTGAATAGTACCATCCTGTAACATGAAAAGTACTGATTAAAAACTGAAAGTAATGTAAAGGTAGAGTGTGTAGAATTGAGACATTAAGAGATTCCTTCATAAGGATTTTGTGTAGTCATTTTAATAAAGATCATTCAAAAGGAGATCCAACATGAGAGGAAAGTAATTGCACAAACTGGGTTCTCTTATTTTTGATGAGGGCGTTGATCAGTTTGCTTTCTCTCAGACGGTACAATTGAGACAATGCCTAAGTAGCCTGAAAGTAATCTGAGAGTGAACGAATACCATAGGGGTAATACACATGTTTTCTTACCAACTACATAATTGGCAAGCAGACCTACAGACTTTCTGGTGCGGGTACTTTCAAGGTGTTGTTAAGTGCAAAACTATAGTATAGACCAGGAAGTAAATATTTTTGCAAACATCGAATTGGTAGTATCAACAGTTTTAAATATGACACTTTTAATACATGGTATGTGTATTACCAAGGGGGATTACTAAGCGGTGGGCCAATGGTCTATAAGAGCTCTGTTCCTTGACTTCCCTAATCCCCCCAGAAACGTACTTGAAATTGACTGAGATGCATTGAGATGTCCTTAGAAAAACTTTGCATATTTGCACTCTCCAGAATTACGCATCATTGAGGTTCACGGAAAGTACACTATTTTGGCCACTAGAGAACTTTTCTGCACAACTGTAGTTAAAGCCCAGAATAAGAAAAAATGCAAACATCCAATTATGGGACTACAGAACAAATGTCACTTCCTTTCCAAAGGACACTCATTTATGTATATTGATTGATTAATTACAAACCAAATTTATGGCTGCTAAGGAAAAGTTTCTCTACCAACAGTAGTCAGAACTCAGAAAGGAGAATATGGATATACGGAAATGGAAAGGAAATTATTATATCGTTTTCCTTTCAAACGAAAACGGTATATGCACATTTTTTTGAAATTATCATAAAAATAAAGTTTTGGTGGCTAAGGAAAATTTTCCATAGAAAAAGTAGTCAAACAGCAGAATGCTCATACAATCAAAACTTTTAATTATGAAAATAAAGATGAAATTTCATTTGTCTTTCAAAGGAAAACAATAAATACACATTTTGGAATTTATCATGCTAGGGAGGTTTTCCCTAGCCACGGCAGTTTAGCACTTGAAGAATCAAAATATTAATAAGTGCACAGAAACTGTACCGGTTTTAGACCTATACTGTGAAAGCAGCAATACCTAAAGCGATACGATGCTTCAATCAGTAGTACTCATTTTGTTATAGCGCAGCCAGTAAACTAAGAAACATTCAAACACGATAGCTTGAAGTCCTGCAGGGTTGCAGGGGTTTTCACCAGGTCGATGTGGTAAAGGCTTGGCAACCTATAATTCTTCCGTCAAGGCTGTTGTAATGAAAACAAGTTTGTTGAGTTGGAGACGTAAATGTTTGCTGCCCTCTCTTTTACCAATTGTTAGAATTACAGGAAGAGAGAGGGGGGAGAGAGAGAGAGGACGAAATGATTCAGACAGCCACAGAAACAGATGAAAAACTTGCATGAATCAGCAGGACAAGATGGTGATACCAGTGGTGTCAAAATAATTTCATGTTTGTACCATTCGATAGATTAGGCAACTGGGTACGAGTGGGATGGGTAAGGAGGTTTCCGTATCCGTTATATGTCCGTTAATTGTAAAGAATGCCTTCTCAGACCTTGTAAATGCACTAGCCAAGCAGAAAACACCGTTTGAAGGATCAAAACAGTAAACGTTGCAGCATATTTCCCTCTTTAGAAGTTTTCTTGAAGTCATGCTCTTATATCATGGTTAACCAAACTTTCATAAGTCTTTGTTATTAATAACGTTTTTCGCATGCCTAACAACGACCGCAACGATTTCTACGTCAAGAACCATTGCTGGATTAAATTAGGCAACAAACTAATCAACAATTTTCGGCCGATGGCATATATATATATATATATATATTTAATGGTGCTAAGTTTTTAAGACTCCAAAGAGTGCAATGAGAAAATTGGAAACCGCATCTTGGAAACGCATCACTCTTTCCCTCATTTTGATATTGTAGGAACACAACACAATAGTTTCCACTACGTTTCTGTACAAAGCATTACCCTTCCTTACCCAATGGCCGGGTCATACCAAGGACTTTAAAGATTGAACCTACTGTCATTGTGCTTGGTGCTCAGCATTAGCAATGGAGTGGGGAAAACAGGCCAGAGAGCCACAACTGGAAAAAAGCCGTGGTCGGCCCGACTTAAGCCAATTGGTTGGAAACTGAGCCGTAAAGTCTCATTTAACTCTAACCCCTGACCTAATGACCCCTTCCCCATTTACAGCTTCTAGTGCATTGACCGGAAATTCAGAAATATCATAAAGTTTGTATTTTACAGCTTTGATGGGTGAACATGTCTTTTATACTGAGTGGAATCTATGCATACTTCACTTGTCTATTTCAGACCTATCCAGGGAGGGAAGTTTGTATCCAAGCACAAATTTGACTTGGAAACGAAATCAGCACTGTCTTCAATTTTATGTTTTGTGTCTTTTTAATTTTATATAATGCGTTTGCCAAATTTCCAGGAATTATTCAACATTGGTTGAAATGATTATTGCATAATATTTGAAACTTCATACACTATTTTGAAGATTGACAGTATATAGATCTGTAACTGATTGCCTTTGTGCACTGTTGGCATCTTGCCAACGGGAAATTTAATTGATCATAACGCTCCTTGAAAAACGCGTAAGTTTTAAATCGTCGGTTGACAAGCTTAACTCTGAAAAGTTTCTTCACGGATCGTATTACACAAGAAAGGTAAGTTTACAGTTGAGGGGATGGGCGAGAGTACTGTCACATATGACTTTAAAAAATACACTTCTCTTTAGAACTTTTAAAATGAATGCTGATTAGGATCAAGTTTGAAAATACAATGTTTCCTTTGGATTGTATGAACCATCAAATGAATAAAGAAACACATTATTTCACTTACGGTGTCTAGACGACGGTAAAGTATAATGACCATCTTTTTTAGGCAAATACGTTCCTTTTAGGCGAGTTGTTACAACATGACCCTTTTAGTTTTCAATATTTCCTTATTGTTTGTAATTTTAATCATACAAAGATGAAACATTTGTCACGAATGTTTTCTAGACGACGGTGGTGTATACTATCCAAGATGTCCAGCGAAAGTAGGTCCCTTTTTAGTCATCTTTTCAAAACTTTCTTTGACGTTTTTCTGAAAACATCCTCTTATGGTTAGTATTATCCGGAAAGGAGTTAAAAGAAATAGAATTTTAAACACAGTCTGAGGCGATTTCCTTCAAGACAAAGCAAAATTTCTTGTTTTTTATTTGTGAATGCTATGCAGTGTGACCAGATTTCAATTTTGGAAGTGGCTCACTAGTAGGCCAACGATCACTATCCTTCAAATGACGTAAGCATTGAGATCTGGAAATATTCCTCTGGACTGGACTAAATGGAACACCGTTAAGAGCAATTTGCTACCATACAGTTATATAGATAATTGGACAAGGAAATAATTTCATTTTTTGGAATAATGTATCCTATGCAGTACGATCTTATACATGATCAACCCGTGAAATATAGGTAACGGATCAAACTCCCTGTCGGGTGGATGGGCCGCCCCAGCGAAGAATTTTTGGTATTGAGTTTGTTCCTACAAATAAGATTGCTTGTTTTGACATGAATCGTGTTCACAAGTTTTCACTTATGGACACTTTTGTTTCAAGCTTACTTATGTACTACATAATTATTGAAATCATTATACCTGGTATCAGATTTCTCATCATTCATTTTTCTTCAGATCTGGATTCACAGTTTAATAAAGTGACCTCTTCAAACTTCACGCGACTTTAAACCAAAACTCGACACATTTATATACCAGATATGAAACTTTCCATCACACAAGCCCTAGATATCGTGTTACTCACCCTGCGCATTTGACCTAAGTGATCTTCGACCTCAACTAACAGTATCGTAGCCATTGGGGACAGGGGCCCCGAAAAAATTGAGAGGGAAATCGGGAAGGGGAAGGAGAAATGGAACTGAAGGCGAAAAATGAGGGAGAAGAAAAGGAAAAAAAACAGGTAGGAATAGAAAAGGGAAAGAAAAATAAATTCACCTAAAGCAACCAGTCCCTGCGCCAGGCCACTCCCGAACACGCCAACATTTTGCGATCCCGAAACTGGGGCTTTGGGAAGTCCATGACGAAATGTCAAAATCAGGAAGAAATTTGTCCCCTCCCCCCCCCCCCCGACTGGGAAAGCTGGCTACCCGATTGTCTACAAATTACACTTACACTTGATCGAAGTAGATCCTTAGAACAAGTTTCAATAATTTCTGAACTGGGGTATCTCTTACAAGGTTTCTACGATTTGACGTCTCCTGGATTCAGTTGAGCTTTGCCCTCCACCGAAGACATTATTGTTCAAGAACTTAAGAGACTGACTATTTAGTAGCTACATATTCAGTATAATAGATAAAAATGACAACAATTTCTGCAATTACACAGTTGTAGAAGACAATATTAACGCATTTTAAGCCCATGTTGATCCTACATGAAGCTTACGGCCGCGATAGTTAACAAGCAAGCTCTGCTTCTTTTCTCTTGTCATCTTCCTTCCACAGGGTGTCGTCAATTGAAGTTACCATGTCATTCCATTTTATCTGGTCTGAGTTATATGTCTCATTGGCTTACAACAGCCTCTGTAAACAAATCTTACCTACAGAATGGCAGTGACGTCATAAACAATAAAATACAAAAGAAATCGGCAATTTTTGCTTCACATCCTGGCGAAGAATGTCATAACAACAAAATAAAACTGTGCCAAATCGTGTACCGTTGTTCTTATTGTAGAACTTCCAGTATGATTTCTCAACAAAGAGTTGATCATTCGAACAAACGCATAGCAAAGAATCTGTTGGTGAAATATTATACCTTCACAGCCTTACCAAGGTATTTCATGCATTATCACGCCAAATATCTGCCTTAAAGCTCATGTCCTTGTTTAGGCAGTGAGTAAACGTGCTACAAACATTGTCAGCACTAAACAAGGTGCGTCAGATGACCTATAAGTAGAATTTTGGTTTCGGGTCCAGCAACTAGGCTAATTATAAATGAAACGCATGTTTAAACTCCATTGACATTAAGGCGATCCGTGCAATATTCTCACATGGAAATGATTAGGTCGTCTACATGCTACAACTGCACACATCGTGTGCACTGCAGATTTGTATACTGACCTCACGCATATTGCAGGCTACAGTGCTACAAGTTTTCAGGAGACGATTTCTCTGTTGCCGAGCTACGTATCATAAATTGGGTCTAAGAATGTGACAATATACAGAAATATCATTATTTAAAACAAATCTTTTCACAGTCTGCTCCTACTTGATTAATCATTAAATACTGCTCATAAGCAAAACGTATTATGAATGTTTGTTCAAAACTAATTTCAGAACCGCTGGGGAATTTTTAAGTATATTTTGCTTCATCTTTTTAACTAACTCAATCAATTTTATTTTTAACATCATTAATCAATAAATAAAACCACGACACCGTAAGGACACTGGAATTACGGGAATTACACGGGAATGAAGCTGCAATTTTTAAATATTCACAAACCCTCTCCAGTTACTGCAGACACCAGTACATAACCACTCCTTCCACCGCTGATTCGATATAAGTTACCCTTCACGCAGAAACATGATTCGTTGAACAACACTATGTCAATACGTACATCGTAAACTGCTTGATTTGTTAAAAAAGACAGTTTCTCCTTGCCCATCCAAAATACACTCGACACGGATTTAATTCCATTTTTATAATCTTCCTAATCTTGTAAAATGTCACGGAGTCGTCAATTCGGCGATGAATAACCTACTTTTCAAAAGGATAGACATAAGGCTTCATCAAGATGAATTTACTTTTGGTATAGGAACTTGTTATCACCCGACGTAAGCTTTCTTACCTACATGCAATACATCCAGGCGTTCTTTCATTAAACACCTGCTGGTTTCCTCCATTTTGACGTTGAAAAATCAAACTTTTAGGAACATAGACATAAGTCGTCATTAAGATGGGTGTAGGAACTAATCTCATCCGAAATGAGTTTGACTACCGTAAGCGATAAATCCAGGTGTTTTTTTCTGTTTAAACCCTAACTGATTTTTTCCCAACTGATGCTTTATAGATCATTTTTAAAGGAACAAAATCTTGTAGACATTCATCGATTAACAGTCCAGTTGTTTAACTCCACAACTGCAAGATATGTACCACTCATAACATCGACAGTTAATTTTATTTAATAAGAGAACTTGCTAGCCATTAATATGGTTTAAACGCTTCACTGAATGCACAGTTGTTTAACGCATGGATAAATCTACAGGAGTGGATTCTGCAGAGCTTAAAGTCATATGCAGCAACGCAAAGTCGCAGTCAATTTAGAAAAAAGTTTAATAGATTGAAGCTTTGGTCTCATCTCTTGCTTTAGCCACTAATATATGAAATGAGACTGTAAAACATACGATTATCAAAGTGTGCTCCAACTGTACTATTTAAGGCCTACAGTTTTCATCATTCAATGTTATGTGTAAACTCGTCATGTTTTGTTGTGCCTGTTAATGCCCATGTGAGAAAAGCTTCTTAGAAATCAACATGTGGACACTAAGTGCCAGATGACTTCAGTGTGTTCCGAAAAAGTATTTTCGTTTTGTGGATAAGGTATACAAACTTGACATACCATCCTTGCAGCTGATGCCGTGTCTCTAGCTGTTGCAATTAACTTCAAAAGGTTGTTGATACAAATCTGGCTTAATGGTATAAACACCACTTAAAATATCAGACGAACACTGGTCACGAGCTTCTTTACAATCTCTTGGATATTATGGTTGTTGGTAAAAGAAGTAAGATGAATCTTCAAAGAAAACAGTCGAAAAAGTTGACACAAGAATTATACAGCGCACTACCTTAGAATCTTATTCGGCAACGAGGAAAGTTTTTCATGTGCTGTAGTTAATCGTGAATCAATATTCGCATTCTCAGTCGTAGTTCCAAGTTTGACAGTGTCACAAATATTTTAGAGGAACTATACTAGTTACCTATCGTAATTTATTGGATTCAACGTACTTTTAATGACTTACAAGATAATCAATGGCTTAGTCCATTTCTATCTAAATGATTTGTTGAAAATTTATCAACCGACTCGTACCTTAAAATCTAGTAGCAAGGTTTTCCTTGACAAGTCCTACGCCAGACGTTTCAATAATTGGATTTTTAAAAAAAAAAAAAAAAAAAAAACGTGGCAAAATGTTCACCAAATCGTGCAGAGCACCAGAAATTCGCAAGTTAGGCCATATAGAAGAAATGCATGAGTCGAAATCTGTGTCATTTTTGATTATTTTTTCTTCTTTGTCTCCGCAATCTCCAATATTTTGCTTAAGTGCGCAACATTCCAACCCTCCATGACATAATTTTATTATTATATCATTTTTTTTATCTCATTTCCACATAAGTAGAATTTGGTGGGACGAGGTATTGTGCTTCGTTTACTGTTGAAAAGTACACACGTTTACCTCTGTCAGTCGCCATCGCAACAGTAACCATGGAAACGCATGGTATTTAGATTTGAGGTTTTATGGCCGCTACTCAGGGGTGGGTAGAAAGAGTAGTGGAAGTCCTCTTTTCTGGTCATGTTACCAAATATGCCTAAATTTTGGGTCAAAGGCTCAGAAGATCAAATGACATCAATAAGTAATTTTCAAATCTGGCAATAAATTCTGAATGAAACAATAAATGTTCCTAATTGTTGGCAAAGTTTTCTGATTGAAGCCGTCTTTGCACATTTGACCTCCTGAGGTTAAAGGTCACAAGGTCAGAAGTTCAAATGACTATTTTGGAGGTCGAAAGTGTGTCGCGACCTTGTCCAAAACGGAAATTACTACTGACCCCAAACTTGGTGGGTCCATAGTCTTTAGAATTTGTATCAATACCCTCAGCTTGATAGGTCAAAGTTCAAAAGTCAAAAAAGGTGAAAATAAGCACTTTCCAAATCTGGCTATAAATCTCAATGAAACAATAAGTGGTCCTGATTTCTTGGCACAGTTTTCTGAGTGTAACTTTCTTTGAACAGCTTGATATTTGACTTCCAGAGGTCAAAGTCGCAAGGTCAGAAGCTCAAATGACAATTTGGAGGCCGAAAGTTTCTCTCTATCTCGTCCAGAACTGAATGTACTACTGACCTCAAACTGGGAAAAAGGGTGCATAGTGATAGGAATTTGTGCCTCCAATACCATCAGCATGATAGCCCAAAGGTCAGTGGTCAAATACCAAGAAAGGTCAAAGTAAGAAACTTTTCAAACCTGGCTGTAGAAACTGAATGAAAAAAAAAAAATAAAGTCCTGATTTCTTGGTACGGCACTCTGATCGAAGCCTTCTTTACACAGCTTGACTTTGATGTCCTGAGGTCAAAGGCCACAAGGTCCGAAAGTTAAAGGAAAACTTTGAAGTCAAAGACTGCCACCAAAGCTGAAAATATTTTTGACCCCAAACTTGGTATGCAGGCAGTGGCGAAGATAGTTTTTTGTTTGGGGGCTCGGGGGAGGGGCTGGAGATCTTTGTGGGGGAGCTCCCGTTCACTATCTAAGCGGAGCGTACCAAGAAAATTTGAGATTTTAATGCATCCCAGATCGCCGGAAATGGCACTTGCCAGGCTTGATAGTAGCCACCAAGAAGTGCAATTTTTGTGAACAAAATGTAAAGTTTGATTTTATTTTATTCTCCAAATACATTTCTGTGAGGACGGGTTAGCTCAGCTAGTCGGACTTTGGGTCCAAGGATTGCAAGTTTGAATCCCGTTTACTCAGTGGCGTACCCAAAACTTCTCTCATAAGGGGCCATGACGATTTTTGTGTGATGGCCGGTCTGAAATATTAAGTGTTCTTACATGCAATCTGGTGCCATATATTCTACTTTTTGAAGGGAAATTTGTGTTAAAAAATTTACGTATAACTAGAAACTAAAAAAAAAAATCGACATCAGTGAGGGGCGGCATGGCCCGTTTACTATCTAAGCGGAGCGCCACCATAGGTTAGCGCGGAGTGTTGACACTTTCCAGGCTTGATAGCAGTCCATCAAGATGTGCAATGTTTGTGAAAAAATCTTAAATTTGATTTTATTTTATTCTCAAACACATTTCCGTGTGGATGGGTTAGGTCAGCTGGCCGGACTTGGGGTCCGAGGATTGGAAGATTGAATCCTGGTTACCATCTAGCGAAGAGCCACCATAGGTAGGCGAGGAGCGTTCCAAGAAAATTTTAATACATCCCACATCGCCGGAAATGCCCCTTGCAAGGCTTGATAGCAGCCATCAAGATGTGCAACGATGGTGGAAAAATGTAAACTTTGATTTTATTTTATTCTGAGACATACTGAGTTTTTCACAATCAATCCGAATCTATTCAAGATTATTCAAAGTGGATTAGTTTTTTTTTTTTTTGCCCAGGTCACCAGTGGGGGGCGCGGCGAATTTGTTGCCGTGGGCTCGCGCCCCCAAGTTCCCCGTAACTACGTAACAGTATGCAGGGGGAAAGTTATGGGAACTTGTGCCTCGAGGACATTTACGGTGCCAGGCCACACGTCATAAGCCACACAACGCAAATATTTTATTTTTCCATTAACTTTGCTTTGAATTAATATGGGAAAAAAGGAAGTACAGCAGTTGTTTCCTCCTTGGCTTTGACCAGTGCCATAACTTAGCATGGAAAATATTCACAGTGATCGGTCAAAGGTCATTGGTGAAAGTCAGGTAAAGGAATATTGATTTTTCTTTAATTTTAATTAATTTTTTTATTTAAAGGGCAAGAGCAGTCCCCCAAAACTTATTTTGAAACAACAGCTAATTTGCACTAATTTCTTCTTATTACTCTTTCAAGTACCTTTCATGATAATTTAGGACTTTAATATTGGATATCCAAGGTAAACCAATGGGTTACTCTCCATAAATTTTAGAATTCATTGAGAAAAATATTGTCACATGATTCTCAAGAGCTAAGGATAGACTACTACACTAATTCAAATTCGGATGACTGAATTTTCCCTTTAAATTAGAAAGAAAAGGTATGGAAAAAGCAGTTTCTTTCCTCTGTAGCACTGGCCAGTGTCTTTTTAATGGCACTGACAATTCACTTTTCACCTGGGATTCCACAAAGCCCACAATAAAAATCCTAAAAAATCAGCTGCTCAGATGCAGACTAACCCAAGCTACATATGCCCAACAGTACTCTGCACTCACTCAAGAGCTGAAACCTGAAAGTACTGTGATCAAGCGGGTCACGCATGACTACATCTGGTGCCATATCCGTACAGTAAAAGAGTACACGCGTATCCACTGTCAGCGAGTCTGTATGAACGTAAACTGTTCGTGTTCAATTGGTCACCGTATGAAACGCTATAAGCTTCTCACGCCGAGTGTTTGCAGTATAAATATGAGTAAGCCCTACCTTAGGCTTACGCTAATTAAACAAAACAGTTGCAATTCACCAGGGTTGGGAAGAAACGAGTTACAAGTAACGCTGTTACTGTAGCGAGTTACATTTTGTGTAACGGAACCGTGTAACGAGTTACATTTGCATTACGGTAACGGAGCAAGTAAATAGTTATAATTCTGTGTAAAAGTAACAGTGTAACGGCGTTACATTTGGTCCCGTTAGTTTGCCGTTACAAGTTGTCAAAATGACCACAAATTGAAATTTCGTTGTGGTGCTAATAGGAAACTTTCAAATGATGGAACTTTGGTAGCAATATTATTTTCGATTTCCGATATATTTATCACTCATCTCTGTTATCGACGTCGTCCTCACCAACATCAAATTTCATTCACGATTAGAATCGGAAGTTGACATAAGTAAGATGTACAATGCTGCAGGCTTGCAGGCTTACAAGGCCACTTGGTTGTCGGTTGGTGAGGTATTTAAAAGGTGTGTTCGTTCACACTCCATCATCAGTCTCACAACTAAGTTAGAAACTTGATGAGTGTGTCAAACCATTTATTAGACATATCAATGCTCATTATGCATCAGACCGAATCTTTGTGATATTCGTTGAAAAACACTGAACGGTCCTTCGGCAAACCTTTCCTTGTGTAAGTGAGTTAACTATCAGTTTCATTAACAAAAGCTAAACTTCTTAAGTAGGCCTATATCCTGTCCCTTAGAGGACACATTGGCTATAGTGCACAATGAGAAACGGTTTGGCCTATAGGCAGTCAAATTTACCAATGTATAGCATATCAAACACAGGGATGTTTTAATTCTATTGTCCATTATTAATAAGGTAGCCGGTTTTACCCACTTCCATAAAGTCTGGCCTCCTAAGTAATTTAGTTGACTGTGAGTGCCAATACTCTACATCTGTACATTGTGCACAAATAACAATGGAACTTGAAACACTTTCAATGTAACTTTCATCTTTGATTACTCGGCTGGAAAGAACTCTTGAGTCCGAGTCCAGTTACACCACGGAATAAGTTTCGATTCCAGGACCTCTTTTCCGTCTAGCAAAAACGCACTGGAAACTCTAGACTCGTGCGTTTGATCCTACTTTATTATACGGTGCCAAGCGTCAGAAAACACCGTGCGTCCATTTATGTATCTAATTTAACATGTATGATATCCTTATTTGATAAATCAAATGTATGAATTTAGGCTTTATTATATTCTTTGTAATGTCGGTAAGTCCATGTTACACTAAAGTAATAGTAAGTTTAGTTTAAGGAAACAGAAGAGTATCGAAATGGTCAAATAGCTTTTCAAGTATCCTAACAAAGCTAATTGAGAGAGGAGAGAAGTGTCAGGCTTAAAGTTCACCTATTGTAAGAGGGGAAGTGAATATTATGGGCGAATGGTTTGCATGTGTAAAGTACGCATGTCTCAACATTTAAAGCACTGTTTTATATCGATACAATGTGAAACCTGAAATTTTTGCTTTAGGAATTATCACTTAGTCCAACCTCTTTCTTTTCAAAGGAGCTACGTCCCCGAAAGGACAACAAACTGAATTGACCAACCTCTCTGTGACCAACCTTAGATCATGAAGTTTTAAAATTTTATCGTTAACAAATAGAGAGCATCGTATTTAGCACATTTATGCCCTCGAGGGGTGAAGACTTTAATAACCGGTACTGTTAAAACACCGCTCTCCCCCTTTAATAGCCGTTAACCTCTCCGAATTAGCCTACTGTGTAATGGGATTATAACGATTTCCATGCTCAAAGAAGTACTGTCGTAACTGGAAAAGATTTGGTTAAAACTAAAGTTCGTCTAACAAATAGTTTGCATAAGATCCGACACAGTATTCTGAATCGCCTCCACATGATGAGCTTTAAAGGCCTCTACATGGATTCCCAGTGAAGATCAGCTGGGATCAAAGTCTCTTTCGGGAAACACCTCAGACTTACCGGCGCAAATGAGGTGTCGATCCTCTCAAGGGCCCCTTTCTTACTATCTGATGTGCCCCTTTCTTAGGCCTGCTATCTGATTATGCCCCCACACATTTCAGGTACCGAGGTACTTTATACTAACGTTGAAGTAACTAGTTACTTTTGAAATGCATCTAGTTACTTTTCAGTCAAAAGTAACTGTAACTAGTTACTTCTTCAACATTGTAACTAGTAACTGTAACGAGTTAACAATTTTATGGAAATAACTGTAACTATAACGGATTACTTTCAAAGTGTAACGGGAACAACCCTACAATGCACACCATGTTGAGCTCAACTCTGAGTAAAACCAGTGAGTCCTCGCACTATCTGTTCGTCTTTTTACAACAACTATGATCACAGAAAGAATTTACTTTCCCTCCGAACGCACAACAGGTGCAAACAAGGAGTCCTGATGCACCTGAAGACTCTAAAGCGACGGTTTTACTACATTTTATCTACTGCATTTGCAATTGTGTATCAGTGCCTGAACTGCGAACGAAGTAACATGCATAGTTGTTTCCAAGCAATGACGCCACTCACAGACTGTCAGTCCAACAACCTAGCACAGCATGCCCGCGCGGCTGACGTTAAAATAGCGGTAATTTGGTAAGAGTATGTACTTGAAAAAGAGGCGTATATATTCGACACCTGCTACGTACGAAGGTTAAGAAAATATTAACGAATGACTTATGCTGGAACGTACATGGCTCGATGTACCTGGCGAAAGCTGGCTTCAAAGCAGGCAGGCCTTGGCTATCGCATTGATCAGAAGGGGAAATTTGTGTAAAATTTCGTGTGAGAATTAGGCAAGAGCTCTTGAGGCAAGTGGTGTAGCGTGAAAATGTGAAAATTAACCCTGAGAATCGTCTCTTAACATCTCTTAAATATCCGGCTCTGGGCATTAATTTCTTCTCTCAGCCGGTTCCAGCTACACTATAAAGTAAGTGCGCTAATTTTGATTGCTAGATACTAGGAAATACCTCTGAACAGTGCCCAGCTTAAATTCCCCAGAATATCTCACACGATCCCATTTTTTATACAAAGTTGACTGGTTGGCCCAGCCTTTACGGAATTAGCCCCCTCCACGCTGTAAAATCCTGGGCGGTCCCTGCTCACCAACTCCCCGGGATCAGGGGCAAAGAAACCCCCCACTTTCAAAGAACTCCCCCTTGACTTTGTGTTTTTCACACAGTAAATATTTTGAAAGATCGTCAGCCCCCCCCCCCCCACTGTTGAGAAGAAATCTCCGCTCCTGCTCGGGATACTCGCCTATGGGACAAGTCGTTTGACCAAACTATACTGCCTTTGATTACAAATATGAACCATGGATGAGCAGGACAGTCTCGGGCACTAACTGCTAGGGCCTACGTGTTTATGAAGTTATGAAGAGTTTACACTTTCAGTAATTTCTCTGGGATTTACTCAGTCCGCACTTTCATTGAGTTAAATACGGCATACAGGCTGCTGAAAAAATGGAAAGGACATTTATCATTGAGTCGCTGAGTGTAAAAGTGAGACTATGGTTAGTGTGCATAGATATCACTACATTTTGTAGGTCGGATCTGTACGAACATTCAAGTTTTTCTCCCTTTTCAGGTAAGGAGGGTAGTCTACTTTGTAAACTATAGTTTATATTTTAGTGCAAATGCAACCTTAACATCAGAGAATCATAAAATTTATAATCAAAGAAAGCAGAGAGTCAAGTCGAGCTCTGCTGCCAAGGCAACAAATCTAAATTGAGTGATATGCATGTAACACGCATTAATTAAGGAAACTGTCAGGTCGGTCAAAAGACATCAGATCTCGATTTAATATGGGAACAATTGAGGAAGAAAAGTGACGAGTTGAGATAACCAGAGACCATCAGGTGAATTACGCAGAATGAATGATGCAGGACGCACATGTAGCAAAGGCCTGGGCGGGGGCCCGGAACGCATGGAATTTGAAGCTCTTGAACAGGACCCAGCATGAGCGGCTTATACGGCCACGTTCAGTGACTACGCTTTTTTGTGCTCAAAATCTCAATACCGTCAGGACTTGAAATTAATAGACTGGCATTTTATAGCAAAACTGAAATTGCTCTATCGGCCAGAAAAGGGGCTAAAGTAGGAGGTTGTCTGGCCCTAAAAGTAGCGCCAGTCACAAAGACATCCAAATGCAAGCGATATACACGGTACCCGCTTCCCGAGAGCGATATGCTCAACATAGGGAGTCGAAGGACACTAGGTGCCATCGATACAGCAATATAGTTTGTGGCTTGTCAAATTTGTGGTACCTTTTAATTAGCAATGCGGCCCGATCACAGACGCATGTAGCCTCTAAAGCCCCCTTCCCACATTCACGATTTTTGCTACCGTAGAGCACGATTTTTCAATTATTCACGATCGCAACGACGTCTTACACATGCTCGTGGCCAATCGTGGCCTACCGTAGCATACCCGTAGTGACTCGTGCAGCCACAGGGGAGCAACACCATTTTTTTTGTCTACCGTAGCTATGGAAAAAATCGTGTTCCACCGCAGCAGCACCGTATGACAGTCGTAACGTTGTTGTGACGTTGCCGTTGTATGTCGTGACAGCGTCTTTTTCATTCATAGTAGCTATATTCACCTACGGTAGGCCAAGACTTCGCCACGCTGCCGATACAATGCCGATAAGATGGTGCCGCGATGTAGCACGACGTTGCCACGAAGCCAGAAAGTATCTTGTACCATTTGTAGTGACTTTCGTTTATCTTTTGTTCTCTGTCAACATATTGCATTGTATATCTCGTTCGAAATCATGTATGTGGAGTGGAGGTTCAACAGTAAGGTCCGCTATATATTATTCTTTCACAAAGACACGCAAAAGGATGACCCAATTCATGGGCTGAAAAAAATCTTCAATAGACATTCAAAGCTGTAGCATACAACAGAAGGTCTTGTTCCTCCAGAGCAGCAGCTCTCATGCACTCCATGTGTGATGTAATTGATGTTGTCGAACATGGTGCGAATGCAATTATGACAAAAATCATTTCAAACATTCATCCTTTCTGCCTTTTTTTGTCATGTGATCAGTTAAGCCGTACAAGGTTCTTGTTATACTGTACTGATGTCGTACTGGCCTTTTGTGAATTCGTACTGACGCCGCCGCAACGTCGTAGTACAATCGCTGATTTCGTAGTACAATACCCTACGTATAACGGCATACTTCGTAACACTGTCGTGGAATTGTCCCACTACTGCCGTACTGCATCTTGACGGGGTCTTTATATAGTCTTGACAAGATGTAATATTCGGTGGACCTTGAACTTTTGAGTACGAATTGCTACGGTAGTGCGCGATTTTGTTATGGTTTACAACGATCTTTCAAGTTTGAAAAATCGTGCGCTACCGTAGCTCCACCGTAGCAAATATCTTGAATGTGGGAAGGGGGCATAACACACTGACGGCAGCTTGCTTCCATCAGCAAAACCTTGAACATTCGCTGGTAGGTTCTGTGTGTATACATGTAGTAAACTTTAGGGTACCGCTCAGTGTCTAGAAACATCCAAGAGAAAACAACCGTGATATATAGGGAAGACTAATCTTGAGAGAAAAGCTATATAACATAAATGTTGCAACGTTTAATAAGGATTTTTGTGATTGTCACACATTTAGATTTTAAGTTATTGACTGGCTGATTGAGTTGGGGCACGGTCTGTAAACAATCAACGTTATTTCTCGTCGCGTGAAGTCAATACATAAGTACATTACCTACACTGTTAAAAATGTTGGGCAAATATTAACCAACTTTTTAACCAACGTTGGTCCAAATATCAACATCCCAACAAATTGGGTAAAAATTTAACCAGTTCAGTTGGTTTAAGTTATTATCTAGTAGTTGGGTAGTACTTTAACCAACTATTGAAAGAAATTGTGTACCCAATAAATGGGAATCCTATATTGCCCACACAGTTGGTAAGCCTTGGACAAAGCGTATTAACCAATACTGTAGTCTCTCCAGATATAGCATACTGGGAATTTCTTTCCCAGGGGCTTATTTTGATATATATTATGCACTGTATATTGGCTAATGATATCTATCCCTTTCGAGCTTTCTTTTATAGTTTTAATGAATCACTGGTAACTCAGGTCATATCTAATGAGTAAAATACGTTAATTACTACAATATATTTTGCATGAAATGTCTTTAATGCACAACAGTCGTTAAAAAAAAAGACGTTAGAAAATGCATCTACACATTGATAGGTACATTGTTAGTTAATGGCAACCCACCGGCCCCAGTTAAAAATCTTTGGCTTAATAATCTGTTTCGTTTGTCACCGAGCTCCGTATATAAATTAGTCCAAAACTATCATTTTCCTAAGGCACTGTAAAATGATGTTATGAAGTTTTGTAGTTCCATCAATAAGAAACAGTCATCCTGAGAACTAGCTGTTCCGCAGCATTCAAAGACAGTTTACTCTTTATGCCGAAATGTTTCAAATTACAATATATAAAATCTTATTTGGACGTGAAAGAGAATATACAAGATTCTGAACTTTCATTGGATAGCCGTTTTGCGCTAAATACGAATCGTCGAATCTCATACAAATGTGTGCTAGTTCGTACTACTATTTTAACAATTTTATAGAAATAGCGGTCGCTTTTATGGTCTAAAAAAAATGTACGAGTTTTCCTCTTTGGCCAATATAAAAGATGCCAAAGGGAATCATTCAGATTTTGGAACCAATTGCTGATTATGCAAAGAATTGTGAAACAAATCGAGTCAAGTGTACTGTTGTTTGGCGCAAACACTGCAGCCAACAATTTACCCAACTAATTAGCAAAAATCACCCAACAAGTGGGTAAAGTGAGAATATGCCCAACTGTTGAATGGAAGGTTGTCGTCAGTTTAACCAGTAAGTTGGGTATTACAATACACGTGTATGGAAGGGAAATTTTAACCATTTTGTGAGCAAACATTGACCAACATTTAAGCAATAGCTTTTGCCCAACAAAAACTTTGCCCAGCGTTTTAACAGTGTAGCTGGTCAGAGGGATGTGCATGCCAACACCCGCTAACGCGCGTTGACACTGTACATCATTGGCTGGTCCTAATAAAGACTAGGCCTTGCAGCCTGTCAGTGCTTTGAAATTAATAAAATGCACATGCTTTCTATTACGTTTTGCCCCAGGCACATCATCTTTGCCTTGGAAGAGTTCGTCTGCCATCGCCACTGACCGTCTGCTGTGTATGCATTGTCCGGCTGGCTAAAGGCCTTGTAACGATCAGCTGGGCCGGTTGTTTATACTCCCAGTTCCCATCATGCATTGCAATCATTAAACTCTGCTATCTTTAGCTAAAGCTTTCTCTGCAGCCAGCATACCAAACTGGAAACCCCTGACGTCCAGTGAAAGACCTCCATACACAACAACCGAGGCATGGGCCATGTTTATAGAAAGTTAAAATCGACCTTAGATTTGATCTATCATGCAATTTGAAAGCAAACTTATGATCGAGGGTAACTCTTTTTGAAACAGGGCCCAAGTTTGTTTTCATCGGGTACATGACCTTTGAGTTCAATGCCCGTACGTATGACCGGCGCCTTAGCTAACAGTTTGAAACTTGAGAATATCATACTGCTAAAGGTTGATACATTCTAGCACCATTGTCATTACTGGCACAATTATCAGATTATAGGCGTCTGTCAGGGCTGAAGCGGGTACATCAAATATGTCGCGTTAAAGTGGGCACCCACAGCAAGATTCGCTTTCCCTTTAAAATATTCAAACCATCACTAGCATAGATCTGGACCATAAATTAATGCTCTTTGTCAAATTTTCGACCTGATGTCACCAAACCACTGAATTTACAGATATCTGCTACACTAAGAACTGAGAAGCGAAAGGATGTCATGGTATGAGATCAGCAACTCCTTGTGTAGGGGATCATTTTTGTAGTTGTGATAAATTCATTACTTCGGTCAGTCTCCGTTCTTTTCAGTGGCGATCCGGAGCGTCCTTTTAAAATTTTTACCGTACTTTCCTCTTGCACCAATCTTGGCATTGCTTCCAAATAACAGGATTTAATTTTAATATTATCATCATCATCATCATCATCATCATCATCATCATCATCATCATCATCATCATCATCATCATCATCATCATCATCATCATCATTGTGTAATGTAGGAGGTAGACTACCTACTTTAGAGCGCCCCTGGCTCATCCCCTCTGACCGTATCCCCTAGCTCCGTCACTGTTTTTTTTTTTTTTATTTTCTGGCAATGATGGTCGCGAGTGCATAACGAATTATACGTGCGGTGGGCGTATTTAATACTTGCAAAGATACAACAATACCGTTGATGACCCAAACGGTACAACTAATGTACATCTTCTTTAACTACATGCCATCTCTAATCGTGATCAGTTGCCCTACTACCAATTTATCTTTTTTTACCTAAAAATGGCAGAGTTTAAGTTTAGCATTTGAGGGCCAGGGAGCCAATAGACTCAATGAGGACCCTATACCAGAGTGTGCGTGGATGAACACCGGCGAGATTCGCCTTCGCTTTTCGACTAGTGCTCAGAGGTTAACGAGGCACAACTAAGGCACATTTATATTACGTCTTTGCCCTGATAAAATGACCTTCCCTTCGAAATGCTTTCCTTAAATCCTAAATCCTCCCAATCTATCAAACTAATTATAACGTCCTACAAGTATAAACTTGTGTAAAAAGATGATAAGGCAGAGCCTTCAAAGTGACCTTGTGGAACATTGTTTATCGTTTTTCCAGGGTAAGTTTCTAAAGCAGAAAGTGTGTAGATGCACCTCTGAAAATGCCTGGAAAAGTGCCGTTTCTGGCAATCTGTGATCAGGGAGTTGTTTTTTGGAAGTGAGGTTTGCACCGCCAAGGTCACACAGTAATCTGTCCGTTGTATCCTTCTTGGCATTTCTATAAGACTTACACTGGATTAGGTATTTCATGCAAAAGGGATTTGTCATCTGTTGCCGCTACTGCCATAACATTACCAGTCGCTGAAAAATTAAAAACAAATGTTGCGTCTTTGGACGCTCGGTGACGTGACGCGGATGAGAGACTGTATACTAATAAGGCTTTATGTAAATATGTGAATATGGTTGTATACCAGGCTATTTCAGGACAAAGTTTAGACTTCTACCTTTGCAGCTCATTTTGCATGACTTTCGTTCTTTAGGAAGGGACAGACCTCATTGGTTTGTTTCAATGAAACAGTCGTTTCGAGTTTTGTAGCACCTACTCCTAAATTAGTGGCGGCGGAAACCTACCTATCAAACCATCGTTTTGAAAAAGCCACTTGTGATAGGATTACTAGACCTAAATGATGTTGCTAACGTATCGATATCAAACTGAAGCGAACGAATAGAAGAAAGAATTCCCCATCAACGGAATGATAGCTTATCATTAATAATCCCATCGTGATCAAGTAGGTCGTAGCGTATTAACATAAATTTAACTTTTCGTTAAACCTCCTTCCGAATAACAACTTCCTGCTGTGAGGAATTTGGGCAAATATGTTCTTGGTATGATACAAGACAAACAATGACGGCATTTTTGTTAGATAATGGTCAAGTGGTCCCTTCTGGGGGATTAATCTCTCAAGAAGTTTCTTTAAAATAGTCCTGGATACAACATTATTTACTAAAATGTCTGAGGAAATGAGATTTTTCCCCTAGCTTCTGGCGCACTTGTCGTACATGGACTATTTGCCCATTCGTGTGAGAACATTTTGGGTGAAATTGTTGTTCCAAAGCCGCATGAAACTCGTAATGTCATCCACAATTTCTACTGACAAGCCCCGTATACATCTTTAAGTCAGATTTTAGTGGTCTGTTTAGTAGGTATTCAATGCAATTTCAAAATAATTTAATATTCCACTTTAGTGCCCACAAAGTGAAAATGTTTGAGTGATTTTGAGGACTTCGGCCTCTAGACGCCACTTAGGTGTTACCCCTGGACCAAAGAAGTCCCTCAAACGGCCCATACTGACCACAGGATATAGCAAGATGAGCCTCCTTACACTCTCTCGTAGTGGGTCATTAGTACCTGAAAGTCCCGGCATGATGACACCCAAACTTTGCGTCGAATTCAAGTGGCTGCCCTGAATGTCCTTACTATCACACATGTGAAACTGACTAAATAAATTATACACAGTGAAGAGTGTACGTCACGTTCCGTATTTGTCACTAGTCAGTCCCTCATTAGGTAACTTCCCATTTTCTTTGCTATATTTTACATAAATCAAGGTCCATGCATGGTGACACCATGTAGCTACAACGAATTGATAAAAAGGCTCCGTTGCTTGATGTTGGTGTTCAACACCAATTATTATTCTTTAATCTCATTCTCATTACCTTTATATATCCATTAAATGCTTAACCCATAATCTGACAAGTTCTCTAAACCATGGTCTCACGTAATCCCTTTAAACTTGTATGATATGTGCTCCGACAAACAAATTTTTGCTCGTGTGAAAAGAGCTAATGTTATCGTACTTTACTCATGTTAAAAAGCTTTTTGAAAAGAAAATTCGCAGTTGATAAACTAATAGTACTTTCCATACAAATAGATGTGCAGTCAACAATTACCTCTTAAGCTGCAAAAAAACCCTAAAAATGAAGATACTGATGATAACCTCAAAGGGTTATAAGCTGCTTTTACTCCATAGTATCTCCATGGTTATACAAAGGAAGGAACATCCAAGTTATAAAGAAGATGGACGAATTTTCATCTCTGCAGAGTTGAGGTTGCAGTGAACATAATTATAAGAGTAATACCAGAAGATGTTCTCTCCGTTCCCTCCGTTGTAGTCACCGTTTAGATTTGAAGCACTTCCAATGTTAGTGCAACTGCTTCTCGTGTCAAAAAAATTACAGTATCTATAACTATAAAGGCACGCTGTGCAAACAGCTGAGCATTCCTGTGTGTTGTACCACCAGGCTCCTCTGTGTCCTTCTGCAAAGTTATGGATGCTGCATCTATCGTTGTCCCTGTCATGTGTGCTGAACTGTCCACCATTGTTGCAACGATTCAAACCATAAGCTGTATTAGATGTAAAAAAGCCTTCACTCACAATTGTAATGACTTGAATGATAATACTATCTGATTGGTTGTTGTTTATTCCCAAATAGGAATTACGTATGAAAAAATCGAATCTCTTTGTCATTGCCAATGTGCAATTTACACATTCTCTCCACGTTTGAGACATATTTAAATAGTTTTAACACATTTCGGGGACGTCCTTAGTTTTTCTTTAATACTAATAGGATATGCCGAAACTCGTATACTGTATGAGTCTATGTCAATGAAAATTTTCGGATGATATTGTAAGTACTCAATGATTAAACAACAGCCGATACTTGTTGCATATCTTGTTATAACATGGGGGATTTCGAACATTATTAATCATATCCATAAATGTAAGGTAGTGAGTGACACTGTTTTGCTCTGAGATGAGAGGACGTATTAGATGTAAAGTTTTGCATACAAAGCAAATGTATTTTAAAATTTCCGTTATGTTAATTTATATTTCTCTTTTTGTTCAATGATACTGTGTTTTTTGTTAATATGACAAGAACAATACAAATCATCTTAGGATTCAGATAAGCTCTTTCCTCAAACTATTTTAAGATGTAACAAAGGCAAGACAGAAGCACCTCTTAATGTGACAAGATTAAGATTTCTTGTAAAGGTGTCACCGAGAAACATATTAGTCACGCAAGGAATTTGCGTTTACAGCTGCTAAAAGCATGATAAGAGAAGTAATTAAGATATATCTAATTTAAAGTTTCCATACTAAGCTAAACATTAAATGCATTCCACTATTAAGTCAGCAGATGTATATGGGTAAAGTACCGAATGTTATCATGAAGAGTCATTGAAAGCTACGGCGTTTAAAATTAATTCTAACATGTACTATTATGTTTTGTAAAATCGAACTATTACATTTCATTTCAACTTCTTACGAATTGTGCAAAATCGGAAATTAAAAGAAGAGCCTTTTCTTTTTAAAATGGAAGTACTATTAAACAACAGCTATCATCTATGTTTCCATATTTTACTGTTAATAAGTTGTAGACATGTAGTTTATAATTATGGTTTGTAAAGGACATTTTCCAAACGGCTTAATCAGATGTGCAGGAGCCCCACCACTGAAACTAAAGCTGTTTTTCTTCGATATGCCCTGACATCTTCACGATTTTAAATAACATATGTTTTATGCTTTATTGTAAAGCCGCGGTCACACTACAACGAATTCGGATCGGATTCCGATCCGAATTTTGTGAGTTTTTATTAAAATCTTCTCCATTTCGGGTCAGAAAGAGCCCAAAATTTGCCAACCAGTGTAAATATATGATTTGCATCAGAGGTCTGTGAAAATGAAATGTTAACTGATTTTTTCGTGACGTCACATCGACGGACAGCTTTTATTGGACACGCGTAGTCCGATAAAAGCTGTCTTTCGATGTGACGTCACGAAATAATTCGTATAAATTTAATTTTCGTAGTCCTGCGATAAAAATCATATAATTACACAAGTTGGCAAATTTTGTGTTCTTTCCGACCGGAAATGGAGAAGATTTAAATAAAAACTCACAAAAATCGGATTGGAATCCGATCCGAATTCGCTGTAGTGTGACCGCGGCTTAATTCAATAAGTTATTTTTTTGTTAAACTACTCAATGCGAATAAAGTATAATAAAGTATCATATGATGAAAAGGCTAATTCATGGACTACCAAAAAAGTATTATTTCATGCAAACTGGAGTTACTTCTTTGGTCTTTGCCTGCAGGAGATTACTGAAATTGTGAGATTAAAAATGACGAATAATAGCTCCTTAAGTTACAAAAGGTATTATATTTGACAAGTTGATTTTGTAATTACCAATTACCTAAATCTAGCCGCACACTACACGATTTTGCAAACCGCAACTCAACTCGATCGTCAGGTTTCCAACAGTCGCGTAGTGTGCGTGAGTGTACGACTTTGACTGGCAATTTTTAGTAACATGTTTGCTCTTCCCGACTGAAGGCAATGCAACTTATAACTGGTCTTAGAACTGCCAGTCGGAGTCGTAAACTCACGCACACTACATGACTGTTGGTGACCCAACGATCGAGTTGAGTTGCAGTGTGCAAAGTCGTGTAGTGTGCTTAAGCTTAAGTTACCTAACCCATCATTGCATGGAATGCTGCTCAGTAGAGAAATGCCCTGAAACGTTGATGTCAACAATCCAAAGTGCCGACCGTGATGCTTAAAATAAAGCAGGTGTTTTTTTTTTCTAGAACGTTTTACTTACCATATGGTATTTTAGACGTAGATGAAAAAGTTCAAAAAAAAAACTTACCAGCTGTTCCTGTAGAAGCGCCAAAACTCAGACGATATTTTGTACTTTCATTATCGATTCGAAAAGAAGCGAACTCTCCATACTTTGGGGAACCCCCAGATGATACTATATCGACACGTAATTTGTAGTCTTTCTGATTTGTTAGGTAATAGATTTTTTCATTCCCAAGCCAGAAGTCATTACCAGCCTCTCGAGAACCAAACCCCTCTCTGTACTCATTCCAGCTTCTGTAAAAATCGGTCACACCATCAACACGTCGTTGGAAGACCTTATTAAAATAAAATTAATAGTGTATTGTTATAGAGATTTTGTTACGAGAAAATATTCCTGATAGAAATTGTAGCATTATTAAATTCACATTAATCTGATGTGTAAGGAGGTCGTAAAAGGTTTATCTTTGTAAGATGTCACATTTTGCATATCACGTTTGCGTCTCTTTACGTGAATACAGCACCTCTGTTTGCTAAGAACATTGGTAAGAACACCTTTTAATCAACTTATTTCAATGCAGACAACCAAGGTATATTTATAAAGCACTTTGTAACAGACAAGTCCTTGAAAGCAAATATTTACTTACAGTCCATCCTCCTCCAGCAGTAGTCATGTCACAGAAGACAGTAAAGGCAGGTTCTGTCCAACCAGTCGGTAGTACTGTATAGACTCCATCCGTTGTATGGCCAGCTTGGTATGCATCGTAGCAATCTGTAAAAGCATTTCTAATGCACGTCTCCCCATTTCCTTCAAAGCCATCGTTACAGTAACATTTTCGAATTTCGTCTTTTGCTTTACATGTCGCATCAGTGCTGCATTCGTAGTCTGCATTACAATTGAGTTGGTTGTCGATACAAGTACAATTTTGCGTACAGTCGGCGTTTATGAAAGAATCACCATTCTGGAATGAATAAGTGTGAAGCTAAGAACGATGAAATATACATTTTGAGGATGAGCAAAAACACCACTTGTGTACCTACAATGAGTAGTTAATTGAATTATCTAGGGTTAAGCACTTAGTGCAATTTACAGTAGTATGTAAGTACTATAGATTTGCAATGAAATTGCGACGGTTAAGTCATAAGTGCAACCTAAACCGTCACGTGAAAGCTAAGGTGGTTTCTTACCGACACGTATGAGTTAGTGGCAGTCACAAGACACCCTTCAGGTACACAAGTTTCTACACAGTCAGTATAGCAGCCTGTTTGTGCAATAGGATCTGTGCACAAGCTCTCACAAGTACAACTTCCCCTCGTCAAGTTAGTGGGACACGTAGGAACAATGCAACCTGGAGTTTAAGCATTGAAATTTTGAGACAAGGCTTGAAATGGCTGTACCCTTAACAACTCATCCACCAGAAATATTGACACAGCAATTTTAAAGAAAGCTAATGATGACAAATACACAAAGGATAATGGCTGGTTTCAGGATAAGTTTTGATTATTTTAGTCAAATTAAATTGAATGTAATTACAAATTTAAATGACAGAAAATACCATTAACAAAAACCTTTTAAAACGATATTATTTTATGGAAATGGAGCTGACTTTTCGGAATTAATTAGGGTACTCATTCCAATTACTGCGAAACAAGTCAACAGACACTGGTGTATAATCACCCCATTCATCACTGATTCGAAACGATTTGTAATGAATGTAGAAAGATGACCCGCTGGACAACTCTACGTCAATACGAAGCTCGTTCACTCCTTGATTTGTTAAATAAGATAGCTTCTCGTTGCCGATCCAAAATTCACTCGACAAGAATCCAAATCCACTTTTATATTCTTCCCAATCACGTTCAAATGTCACGGAGCCATCTGTTCGACGTTGAATGACCTAAGTTTTGGAAGTGTAGACATAAATCTATATTAAGATGAATGTTGTTTAGTGTAGGAAGTTGTTGCCTTTTGCTACCTTATGGGGTCAAACATGTTGATTTGCAGCATGTGCTGTCGTTTCCCAATCGGAGGGTATCTATATTACTTTCAAAGTGCTGAAACTATTGTTAACATTCTGTTATTAACGGTCACATTTACTACTTTGACCACCTACGAGATCGATGGTTTAATTTATTAAATAGGTAAATCTGCAAACCATTGCCATGTTTTACAGCTTTTTTCCAACAGGAAGTAGTGTATTGCATAGATCTGCAGATATTTTCCAGGAAAGTAAAGCAAATGAAATGTAGCATTGCAAAGTGGCAGTCAATTCAGAATATATTTACAAGATTCAATGTGTGGCACTATCCATTGGTTAAGCAACTAAAATAGATGATAGGACTGGAAAACACACTCTAATCAGCATATGCTTTAACTGTACAACTTCGTTTCAACTTTCAAAAAATGTGCTGATACATTTTTGTTTTACTGACGAACTTAACTACCGACGCCCAACGGAAATAAGGGTTTTAGAAATCAGCATGTGAGCATTAGGTGCAATATGACTTAAGAGCAAACTGAATTTTGCATTGGTTGTATTGAATGCGTTTTGTTGAATATGAATATCATATTGACCTACCGTCCATCCACCAGATGCAATTTCATTGTTACAGTAAACTTCAAAGGGTTGTGGATAGCCATCTGGCTTGATGGTATAAACACCACTTAAATTATCAGACAAACACTGATCGCGAGCTTCTTTACAATCTCTTGGATATTCCGGTTGTTGGTAGAAAAAGTATGACGAACCTCCGAAAATGAAAATTGAAAAAAAGTAAATTAAGAATCTTTCAGAGTAAAACTTTATTCGTTAGGGCAGAAAGTAAGTCACATGTGTTGTAATTAATCCTTAAATAGCATTCTTTCCAAATTGGTAAACTGTCAATGGTTAAATAACGGACAACGTTTGACAGACCTTCTACGGTTCAAAATTTAAAAACAATCAGGTAAGCTAGGCATCAGGATATTATTACCAAGAAGGAGTTTTACTTAGTCAAACAAATAAGGTGAAAGACAGAGCCGTCCATGGGTATAGGGTATCAGTGCATACAACATTAAGACAAAATTCTTTCAAACCAATGTTTGTTTGGCATTGCTTTTAAAGTGAACACTGTCAAATAACGACGGCATTATTGTCAACATCACATATATGGCGCTCATTTACAGTGAAATCCTTAGCAAATATCCCACTTAGCAAAACTGAAGCAATTCAAGATATAAGTTAAAGTGTAGGAGACAGGAAACTCCTAGTTACAGTAGACTAGTGGGTCTCATGTGTTTGCGGCCTTGGCCACATTTTTCTGAGTTTATGCTTTATCACTGTTGTAGTAGGAAGCAGCGGAATCCAGTCTTTGGAGAAATTAGGTCATTCTTGGCGCGATGGTCACGCATAATAGCTCCGAATGTGCCGGCACAGCAGGCAGGGACTATTCTAGGGATACTTAATTTTGTTGGCCGTTTCAAACTCTGGTTGCTGTACAGGGTCCCATCCCACCTGAACCCACTAAGGTTAGAGCGGAGGTGTAGAAACTTAAATTCTTAACGGGCTAGGTACCAGGAAAACGCACTCTGAAACGAAAAAACTTGCCACCATGGGTCCTCGTCTATCAGGCTTGTGGTTTCAGTATGGGGAGAAACTTTGGCATTCCAACCGCGATTAATTGTAAGAACTTGTGCTCTTTAAACCAAGGAGTTGTTATTTAGAAGAAGATAAAACGGCTGCTCTCTCCTTTGTACCTACCTGTTTACCTCCAAGGTCACTTGCTTTGTATAGCACTTGAAGATACAATGGGCTTAAAGCTGTTGGTGCTTAACAATAGGTTCATGTTGTCTGCTACGTGAAGAAGAAATGTCAACAAATTTTGTCTGTATGCTAAGGCATTGCCAGTCGTTTTCCTTGAAAATTCATTTGCAGCTCCCAACGCGATCCAACGCTTATCACAGTAGGCTAGTTAATATTTATGCAGCATGATGATCACGCACTTACTGTTCAGAAATTACGATAGTTTGCGGAAATTAATAGAATCTTAAAGCAAATTATAGTCTTAGACCTCACTTTAGTGATTTACTCATTGTGCCGTGAAAGACCCTCTACTTATAAGTTAGTCTTTCTAGACTCCTTAAGCATTAGCAGTAGTTTTGATTTATTAGACAGTGTTTGTTACCTGAAAACCTTCGGATCAAAGATTGTTCCTCCTAATCTTATTCATACGGCATAAGTAGGTGCATAGGTTTACTTGGGTATCATGTATAAATTGAAAAGGATCAGGCAAAAGAAGTGGGTACCCTAAGTTCAAATGATCACCCATGAACTGAAACTATGCAAACAATGAGGTGGATCTAATCGGATTGCCATAAATTAAATTTTCCGATGTATCTCCTTCTAAACAGGGAGCTCTCTCACAGCTCCCTGTTCTAAATAACAACTCCCTGTTTAAACACAAATTTGCGATGAAAACTCGGCGTGTAAGATGTGCAGGTCATTAGTGAGGGGAAAACTAGGCATCCAAAATGCACAGTCTGGACAGGAGGAAACCCCAAGTTTAGGAATCAGCTTGAAACTAGACTATGTATGAATCACCATCTGGCCTACTGAAGAAACTGTGATATCCAAATATTCTAGATTGCACTCAGAAAATTTCACTTGAACATGTTCTGGCTGCTTATATCTTCCGCTGGCCACACTATTGAATATCGCGGTAGGCAAATGGCTGCTGCTTGAGAACCGATGCAAAAGACCATGCAATATTTATTTATTGTCAGCAAGTACTAACTGGAAGAATGATATAAAAAAGCTAAACAGGTGAGTTGTACTGATTTATCACATAATGATCGCCGTGAAGTGTTAATATTGTATGTCGTGGGAAGTCGTTGATCTCAAATAACAGCATCTAAACAAGATATTAGTTATCGTTAGCACTCAAAGTAAGTTCCTGTCAGACTGCTTTCACATATGTAGAGAACAATTCAAACATTCCTTTATTGACGATGTTCTTCATTTTAAATAATATCTGCATTTTTGTCCTCTACGTTGCATGCATGTATAACGTTTGCATAATTAGGTAGCTTTTCAAATCTTTGGTGAAAGCTTAGTAAGTTTTTCCATCACGAGACAGTATATGTAAGCTTGTTTCAAAGTGAATTTTTAAGCAAGAATAAAACTATAGTTACACTAAATTATTTTTAACTCTTAGAATTTTTGGTTAGCATTGTTTACACTCTAAAGAATCTTCAAAATGAGACTTACGTTTTTTCAGTTATGCTTCCAGATGGCAGCTTAGTGGGCCTGTTCCGCAACATACCGTAAACAGTATTTTTTAAAGCAATAATATGTTTAAAATGTTATGTTGTAAAAGTGAATTGGTCTCTGAACAGTAGAACATAGACTTGCAATGAAACAGGCCTTTACAGGTATACCTAGAGATGTTTATTGGAAATCATTACCTTGGCACACATAATTATAGACTATTTCATTATATTTAAACCGATAGGAGCAATTTCCCCTTTGATAATAAAAGTTCAATTTGCTGAGTCTGTGCCCTAAACGTTTGGACGAATAATATAGAGACATACAGAAGTGTGGACTCTCAGAACGTTTATTAAATTATAACGAATGGGTTTGAAAGTCGACATCAGTCTAGTTTTCTAGCAAGTCTGTTTAGTGGCATTATTAAGTAGTAGTAAAAACGTGCTTTAACTTTATAATAGTGTGCATCTGCTACTCAAAAACAATTAAAGCTTATTTCGACAAATATCTAAAGTCTTGGAAAGGCATTATTTAGCCTTCATACGGCACCATGGTATTTTAAAAGTAAAAAAAAATATAAGTAAAAGTTTGAGAAAACTTCTTTTATGTAATTTTGTAGAAGTCCACACTCTCTTAGGTCTCTCTGTTAGCCATCTCTCTTTTAGTTTCTAAAGTGAGTTGCTTATTATTTAAACATGCCACTTTATAAGTACAGAACCTCACGAACAAGTAGAAAACATAAAGAAAAGCCCTTTCTTGTTCCCATGTGGTATGACGGTAAAAATGTAACCCCAACGTATACTTTTATTATGTTCCTACATTTGTCGTTTATTACAGTGATTACTCCCGAAGAGTTTAAATTATTTTTGCACTCAGTAGCTGTCGTAGAAATAGAAACATTTAAACTGAAAGTAGACTATAATATAAGCTGTTTGTACTGTCAGATTTCAACTTACGACGTCTTCCGTTTGTGTTGAAAATTGAATTTGCGTTATTCAGGTAAAAACTTCTATTTTGTTTCTTCGCTTACTTTGGTTCTATTAAGTTAAAACTACTGATACGTCTCTTGTACTCAGAACAATCAGCAAAGTCAATATTTTGGGAATGAAATGGAAAGTCTAATAAACACTGAGAAATAGTCCATACGAATTCTATGTTTTTGAAGTATTGACTTGATTCTACCCTGACCTTTGGGAGATGTTTGTCTTTTTCAAAGTTTCAGAAAACATAATTGTTGAGGTTACTAAGGAATGGGACTTTGTTCTTTAGGAAAAGAGGAAAGTTAGAAGTATTCGCTTTTAAGTTTTTGAGACTGTCTCAAATTGGTAGCTTTAGTCAAAATGTAAGTTTCATTTAGAACGCATATAATATAATAATCGGTCTTTACCTAAAAACATTTTTCGGGTTTTTTTTTTATTTAAAAATATCCAGTCTGGCTAGAGATTTACCACCAATAACAACAGTCTAGAAATGCGCAATGTTTTTACAGCCCTGAGTTGAAAAGCAATAATTTTCTTAACCAGAAGGCAAGTCTTTAACATGTGTTATCAAGTAGAAAAGTCTCGCTTATACGCACTGTTACATCAGTAGGTTTAAGATAGAGAAAAGACTTTTACCATTTTGATTGATTTTGTTCTCGTTACAATTGTCTGAACAGTTGTAAGCAGCTACTTGTTACCAATTCTTCTAATCGTTAACAGATACGTTATGACTTACATTGCAATGCAAGCATTTGAAAAATAAAATACCAGTCACTGGCTTTGTTTCGAATACTATTGCCGTTTACTCAATAATCTGCGGTACTAAAATATAGCATTCCTTGCATTTTTTGTTTGCTTCCGAAGCGTTTTCAACTTATCTCTAATCAACTGGAAAGAGCAGGGGTAATTCAACCAGATTCAGCAGTAAAACCTAAATTTTGAACTGTTCATAGAAGCACCTCCCTGATAGGAGTAATATCAAGGAGCGATAAATTTCATTTCAGCCTTTTTTGAACCACAAAACATGTGACAAGGCATTGTCGACTTCCCTTCCATCATCAAGAGGCTAACACTGGAAACAGTGTTTAAATATCAAGTTTTTGTTTTTTACAAAAGCATTTAACCGCTATTGAAAATTGCGTCAATATCAGATGAGGAACTTTCTGTAGGGTGATGTACACGGAGACTTTTGGCACAGAAACTCTGTTTTTTAAGTTCTTCAAACTAATTCTCAATCCCAATAAAAAGTTATCAAATAGGTTATTTACACACTTTAACTAACCCAAGTTAATCTTTAGATTAATACTCCTTTGTAAGATCTCCCCCTAAAGCTTATTACTACTCACCCATTTTGGACCAAGAATATTAACGACACATCACGCAGTTTATACCGGAGAAAACTTTCAAAAAAGTTGTGTCCGAAGTTTGTATTTACACTGAACAAAGAAATATTTGCACTACTCACCTACTTGTGTTGATGAAACTTCGATGATCAAAAGACACTTGAACAAAAACAGCAGGTCTATCTTGTATATATGTAAAATATAATTCATGTTGACAGTGAAACGAGACGTTTATGAATGTCAGCCATAAACAAATTCAGAATTTGACATGGCCTTCAACAACTGATAATCTACGGTGTACTGAAAGATCTGAATTAGGCGTGGTAGTATTGATTGAAGACAAGCACATTTGATATAAGAAGTGTTGATTTAACAAAGGGAATAAAGAAAAGGAAGGTTACGTACAATTGATGCATTAAAAGATTCCTTCATGAGGATTTTGCAAAGTCTTTTCAATTGAAATCCATCAAAGGATGGTTGAAGATGACCAAGTGCCTAAAGCATCAGCGCGAGAGGATAAATAAAAGTAATTAAGAACAAAAACTGGGCGTGTCATGTATTAGATTAGTATCATCGTCTATTTGCTTTCAACATCTATAATTGCAGCAGTGAGTAACTATATACTACTGGAAGTGAAATAATATATGGGGGCAATATTTAACGAAATTAATAATGATAAAGAAAGCCTTACCGAGTTCAAGCGTCATCGATTTCTACAAAATTGTGGTGCAAAAAGTAAAATATAGTCATAAAGTTACCATTGTACACAAATGACCTTTCATTTTAACGTAAACGTCCGCGACCATGTATATTAACGATGTAAAAAATAAGGGAACTAGAAGGTATTACGTATGAACCCTACCTTATATTTAGCTTTTTCGTGTGCAACATGAAAGTGAAAACTTTTAAAGTACCCAGGAAATTTTCATAATATGGAATAGTAGCTTAGATAGCTTTTTATCTTGTACGGGAAACGGAGCAATTACTACATGTGAAGACCACGAAGAACCACATTACAGTGCTTACAGTGCAAAATTACTAGGAAGCATGTATACAATGAGGACAATATATATATTTCCTCCAGGGATGTAGTACTCGAGACCGGTCTCGGTCTCGAGACTAGTTTTTCCCGGTCTTGGTCTCGGTCTTGGTCTCGACACCCTGTGGTCTCGGTCTTGGTCTCGGTCTCGGAACCTTGCGGTCTCGGAATTTTTTCCAGTCTCGCTTCGAGACCGGCAAAAACTTATCGTCTTTTTTATTTTTTTTAAACAAATTCATTTATTTCAAACTAGTTTTAAGTTCATTGAATTTCATTGAAAAATAATTCATTGAGAAAAAAATCATCCAGCTAGTCCAAACACTGTATCTAGAATGAGTTGAAGTTCCTTCTGTGAGCTAGTGAGTGGGTCTTAGTAATTGGTCAATGGATAATGGTGCATTGGACTAGCACACAGGTAAGGTTACTCAGTATAATCAGAACAGTGGAATTCTGGTACTGCACGGCATTGCGTGTTCACTGCGTGTGTGTGTGGGGGGGGGGGCTGAAATCCCCTTCTCAGTGTTTGTTCAGTGCTAACCATTTCTAGCTCTTCGGGATTGCCTGTTGGCCTTTTTATGACCATATTTAACCTAATCTGGCTACTAATGATCATTTGGCTGTTGAAAAAATAGAATGAACTAATATACCAGTTCCATATATAAATATCTTAAGTTATCAACCGGAATTCTTTCTTAGATGGGAAAAAAGTTTGCAACTGCAAAACCTTTGATCACCATGATTAGACATGATAATACAGCTATCTGGCGACTCTGAAGGCTACGAGTCTAAGGACCTAAATATTACACACGGTTAACTGTATATTATATGCTAGGCCAGGGGTAGGGAACCTTTTTCCCTTGACGGGCCGTGTTGATAGTCATAATCCACTTGCGGGCCGCAGAAAGTGAGGGCGCAAAATGCTTCTCCAAATGGTGCAGGCCAAGGAGCCCTACACAGGCCCTGGTGGGGTTAGGGAAAAGCCCAGGTAAGGAACTAGTGCGATGCCCCCAGAAGCTATTGAGTTTGTGCAAATTTGTAGGCAACAGAATGCTCATTCACTAACTTTTAATGGAATTGACTGTGCAAGGCTACTCAGACCAGGAGTATCACAATATAACCATTTATCTTTTATTTATGCATGAAACAAGAGTGAACGAAAAAGTGCACGTGAAGCGCGCATTTTGGAACCAACTTTTCTTCACTTTAAATTGCAAAATTATCTACTTTTCAACGTTTAACTCACTCTTCGGAGTGACACTTCTAGCCCCACCCCCACCCCGGAATCTACCGGAATAAATACAGTGCCCTCTGAGTTACGTACTGGAATAGATAGACCTATAATGTGATACTGCAATTTTGTTCACGGCTATGTAGCCTTCCACTAAAAGAATTAGGATTCTGCACCTGGTTTGTCTAACGAACAAGTGGGTATATTATGTTGTGCATACTAGGGTTTTAGTAGCAGTATTACGTGAAATATCTAGTGCAGGATAAATGATGGACACCTTGGGCTAAAGCAGAATAAACGAAGGGAACCATAACCTGAAATATTATCAATTACTTTTTAAATGATTCTGAATTTGCATTTATGAATTGCCTTGCGGGCTGGGCAAAATTGTCTCGCGGGCTGCATACGGCCCGCAGGCCAGAGGTTCCCCACCCCTGTGCTAGGCCTACATAGTTATCTGCAATCCTATGCTATGCTCGAAAACAAAATGTCTGTTAATTAAACTAGGAGTACTCCATCGTCATGTTTGGTCCGAAGGAAAGGCTGACACTAACTAGAGTTCTGTAACTCATTTTTCTGTGGGTTGGACAAACTCACCATGATGCATTAATTGCACCAAGTTCATCAACACTGAACACTTGTAGCACTGACTGACTCCGATTTAAAGAGAAAGGCCGCATTAGAAAAATACATGATTATGTTAAATTATTAATTATGTTAACTATGTTTGGCATATGATAATAGAAAACAGGTGTATATATTAATGAGCGACGCTCTCTGGTACTATCTAGGTCGTTTCTGGATCACAATGTAATCAAGTCAGGTAAAAAAGTGTTCAAAAAGTTGGATAGTTTGTTTCATTTTCCTATACAATATGTACAGTCGGTCTCGGTCTTGGTCTCGGTCTCGGACCTTGCTGGGCTCGGTCTCAGTCTCGAATTTCTGTCCTGGTCTCGGTCTCGGTCGGTCTCGGCACCTCCTGGTCTCCGTCTTGGTCTCTGTCTCGGATATCCAGGTCTCGACTACAACACTGATATCCTCCTATCAACTTGATAATGATCAAACAAGCCTTAGTGTGTCCTAGCTGCATGTTGCTCCATAGAGTTGTTGAGCAAGAACGTATAGGTATTGTTTTACACAAATGCACCTTAATTGTACGTAAAAGATGGAAGCTGCAACTTTTAGTACAGGACATTTGCATTAAGCATTTGGAAAATACCAGCATCCTCTGGAGGAATGTCAGGTATTACTTTATATCCACTCTTACATGAGGCTTGTTCTTCTGCAACAAGAAAGTGACAGAAATTTAAAAAGACCACGTATTTTCACATTACGAAATAAATGCTTACCGTTACTGTCCACTTTATCAGATCAACTGGATTTAACTGTGTTTTGACTAGTTTTCAACTAGATTCTAACTGGAATCCAAATGGATCCAGCTGAAACCAGTTTAAATGGGTCCAACTAGAATTTGAACCGGAGTAGAATGGGATACACTAAATGACCACCTAAGTGGCACGGTATTACACACACCTACTAAAGCATCGAAATTACTTGAAAATTTAAGACGCCGATCTTGCCAAAAAGTGCCAAACTTTGGTGAGCAAAAAAGACGCTTAGATAGTGTAACTGTCTGTCGCAAGGGTGAATTAAAGAAAACGACCCGCATGGATATCTACGTGAAGGCCATTGTACGCTCACAATTACATTCTTGTTCTTCGAAGGGGACACGATTCATAGACAATAAGGTGGAGTGACATAAAACAGCATCCAAAAACAAATATTGGCTTAGAACAAGTATGTTATCTACACCACGCCAGCTAAACGCGGCCTTTTTCCCCGGAAATATCAATTCAGCTGTGACCCTTGACTTGCTATGTGACCACGGTATGGTGTTGGCATTTTTAAATTGGCTGAAAAATAGGGCCATTCGAAGGAACTTTAGGTCCTGGGTCAGCCCAGTAGTATCCTGGCTTCAAATGTATTATGCGTGCCACACATTGCCTAAATTTTGCGTTGTATAAGTTTTTTTGACAGTGTGCTGCGAACAACATAAATGTTATCATAACAATGTAAAAGGGTTCAGGAGCTCATATGCACATGGGGATCAACTGGCCCGAATCCTAATTTTAAACACAGCTCGGAAATATCAAAATAAAATAATTTTCTAAATTTTTTGGAAGTTGTTTCCTCATGTTTATTGCAAGATTAATTTCCGAAACTTCCATTTTTTTATTATAACTTAATTGCCTTCAAACCAAGGGACATATCATAAAACGGATTCCTTTTCATAAATTTGCCAGGAGAGATGTACGGATCCTCCCGAATCATTTTCCGCAGAAAGCACTTTTAACAAATAAAAAAGTGTCAAAGCCCATCCTCTAGCACTTGCTAGAACCTTACCCTATGTTCCAACCATTGCCGCTACTTAGCAGATCACAGGAGAGAAATATAACGCAGTAAGAAGTGGCTTAGAAGTTAAAGGCAGCAGGATATCTAACCTTAAGGGTGAAAGTATTTAGTGTGCAGTAGTGCATAAGCTAATCTCTTAAACCATGCAGGTAAATGCCTCGTTTAAAGACATCTATACTTGTATTAAGCTCATTACCGTCTAGAAAGCTGGCAATTACATTCTCAACCTATGAGTGTGGCACTTTGGATTGCCACATGCCAAGTCGATTCCACAGAACCTGTGGACATCCGGCGAGGCCCAACTCGGATGAAGCGAGGCCCAACTCGAATAACACCTTTTGTTTACACAGGGCAGATAAGCACGGTTGGCTAGAACTGGAAGAAAATTTAGACCTGCATATCTCCCCAAGCTTTAAGTTTTGTCTTTTTCTTGTTTCAGTACGATACGTTACTTGCTTAGTAGTCCTAAAACAATGTTTTAAACGTTAAAATTGAAGCAGTATCGGCTGAAATAGTAAAAATGGGGTGCTCTCAACAGCCATGGATTTCCCGTTTCAACCGTTTCTCAATAAACATCCGGCTAATCCTTCTCTACGTGTTTGCTTCCACAGAAAAGGCACTAGGTTGAGGCCCAACTCGGATATCGGCTCTGCCTGTAATTACTTCCTTTGGTATAGTTTATTTTATACGTAAACGTTTTTTCTCAGCTGCATAAAAATGCAGAATAATTGAAACTCATCGTTTTATGCAACATACTCAAGCTTTTTCAATGCTAACATTTCAAAATTTGAGGGAACTCAATTAAGCAAGTAGCAGCAAGCACAATGTTTTTATCTGGCAACAAAGTCACCGTTCACTCGCATAGGTGAAGCAGCCAGTCTCATGTCAAAAGAGTGAGACATTGTTATTCCAACGAATTTTTGAACGGGTTGAACGATTAAGGATTGCTTTAAAGCTATTTGGATTCACGCAAGTGTCTAGGTGTATGGGGTGTTTTTTTTTTTTTTTGTTTTGTTGTTTGTTTTTTTGTTTTTGTTTTTGTTTTTTTTTTGTTTTTTTTTTTTGTTTTTTTTTTTGTTTTTTGTTTTTTTTTTAAATTTTTTTACCTTTAACTAACGTTACTTTCTGAGAACGATGCTTTCAGTCCCGGATTGCTTTCTTTTTTATGTAAATCTTACGTTATTTGTACTAATAGAAAAGAGTAATAGGTGCAGTAAATCCTACGTAAAACGGTTTGAAAATTTTAAGTGGTCTGCAACGTGTAAAAATTACGGATGGTTGCAAGACTTTATAATTAAACTCTGGAACCCCAGTGCCGAGTCCCGTCGCGTTATTCTAAATAATGCGTTGAAAATTATCATTGCTACTAGAGGCATACTTCAATACAGTCATGCAAGGGTGGACTGGTTCTTTGAGAGGCTTCGGAAAAAGTAAAGGAACAGTGATCGTGACAGACAGGTTGGTTTTTTCAGAGACTGACCATAAATGGCCCCAAACCGGAGCGGACTTCGCCACATCCCTGCGGCAACCGCCAGTCAGCCTCTGTTCTTAATGGTGGTTGAGAATTCTGAGTAATGCATGAATCATTCTGAGGGCAGCTTGACTGTGGTAGGGGGAGTGACAGGACGTGGCCAGGGTGGGGGTTAAGGAGATATTACCAATCCCGTAACCACGTAGAAGCTGGGGGTGGGTCCCCTGTACAAAAACACATTGTCCGTCTCCTCTATTAAATAAAGTTACCATTGCCATTTGCGTTTTATAAATATTTCGCCCTAGCCCTGGAGGCCATCTCGCCTCCAGTTTAAGTACCTTGTCTGACTACAGGCCTGGATATTACACAGGCGGAAATGCCGAGGGCTAGGGGAATATCCTCCCCACCCTTTTTAGCAATGCTCCCATCGACTTTCAAGTTTTCCCTCAGTAAATTTTTTCTTATCCTCCCAGTTTTTCGCTGAAACACCCCCTACCGTGGGATAAAGGATCATTAGAGTAGCGTTACCCGTGCCTTAATTAAGCCTAGTTTTACAAAACATTTCTTTCATGTCAGTTGACTGTCTAAGCTTACCCACTACGTAATCATATATTGAAATAAATCCCAGCCTATTTTATATAATGTTTTATAGTTTTTCACTCTATTTACACTGCATGCGTTGACATTTAATGACAACTTTTGCCGCACCAAACTTAGGGACATCAACAGCCTAACAGGCCACAACGCTGGTGAGCTAGGCTGGCAACACCCACTTTGATATCACTGTAAACGGTGCTGAAAGTATGGGATATCTGGCAGCTTGTCTTCCGTCTTGTCCGGCTTGCGAGTTTTTTTTTCCGTAGGCTGGCAATGGAAGATTCATGCCAATGGACCAGGCAGCTTCTTGGAAATAGGACAAAATGGGCCACACCTCCAATTCCAAAATTAGGCCCGTCGGAACCGCTACGGTAAGTACGGTATTTACCGTACCACTTTTCAGCTAAACGAGAGAGAGAGAGAGGGGGAGAAAAAAGGGGTAGGGTAGTGGTGGGAGGGCAGTGGTGATTGTAAATACACTTACGACTAAAAAGCATTCTGAAAACGGCCTTGCTAGTCCTTCACACCTTTGCTATACTACGATCAGCTCCAAAAATATCCCAAAGATAGCACCATTTTACATCTAAGCAAGCTTAAATTAACAAAAATTTCTCAAAGGTGAGGGGAACGCTCCCTCCCCTTAGACCCCTATTTCAGGATGATACCTTTATATAGTGACAAAGGAAGGATCCCCACTGCTGTATACAAAAACGCAGGGTGCATAAAAAACGTGCAATTCACGCGCCGCCACTGCAGTTAGTAAAGACATCCAGCCAGTCGGAAAAATTAGAATTCACTAAATTATGGACATTTTCAAGCCACATACGATCAGCTCCAAAAAATCCCAAAGATAGCACCGTTTTGCACCTAAGCAACCTTAAATTAACAAAATTTTCTCAAAGGAGAGGGGGACGCTCCCTCCACTTAGACCCCTCCCCCAAGACGACACATTTATGTAGTGACAAAGGAAGGATCCCCACTTAAAATCAATATTCCACTTGTATTAACAAGTGGAAATACGCAATTTCATTTTTCAAAATCCAAAAGCTTTAAGGGGGCTTCGCTCCCTTGAACATCCACGAGGGGCTCTGCCCCTTCGAACACCGAAAAATACCCCGAAAAATACCGTACCACTTTTAAATACTTTCCGACAGGCCTGTCCAAAATAACCGCTTTTCGACCCCTTTTTTTGTAATTCTGACACCGGATTATGAACAAACAGGCCAAATATTCCTACTCTCCGTGACCCTAACCCTAAATTTAACCCTTACCATGATTTTGAAACAAGTTTTAAAATTTTTGAAAAAATTGATTTTCCGTAGGCATCCTACGAAAAATAAACTAGCGTCCGGCTTATCTGGTTACATAGGCGTACGAGACGGGGGGGGGGGGCTTGGGGACTGCAGCCCTCCCAGAGCAGGGAAAATGCTTATTTCAGGGCACTGACACTTGTATTTTCAGGGCAAGGGGGCAGTGCAGTGGGCAGTGCGGCGGGCAGCGGCGTTTACCAACAGGGCAAAATGCTTATTAGTTGCACAACACATACTTGAACATATGGAGTAGAAAATGTAAGTTTATCATAAGCGAACCCAATACAAGTATAAACCAAAACTCCCGAAATAGTATTTTTCTTTATAGTTTGTAGGGGGGGGGACTCATCCATACCCGTCCTGAGTGCTATCGTGGTAAAAAGGGGAAAATCAGGGCAAGTTGCAAAATTTTCGTAGGCATCCTACGAAAAATAAACTAGCGTCCGGCTTATCTGGTTACATAGGCGTACGAGGCGGGGGGGGGGGGCTTGGGGACTGCAGCCCTCCCAGAGCAGGGAAAATGCTTATTTCAGGGCACTGACACTTGTATTTTCAGGGCAAGGGGACAGTGCAGTGGGCAGTGCGGCGGGCAGCGGCGTTTACCAACAGGGCAAAATGCTTATTAGTTGCACAGCACGTACTTGAACTTATGGAGTAGAAAATGAAAGTTTATCATAAGCGAACCCAATACAAGTATAAACCAAAACTCCCGAAATAATATTTTTCTTTATAGTTTGTAGGGGGGGGGGGGGACTCATCCATACCCGTCCTGAGTGCTATCGTCGTAAAAAGGGGAAAATCAGAACGATTTGCAAAATTTTCAGGGCAAACACCCTCCGCCCTCCCTGTGAAATGTCTTCCCGTACGCCTATGTCTGGTTATATTAGGACGCGTAACATAAAAGGGTGATTTTACGGTTACATGAATACAGCGCAGGAAACTGACCGTACAACTTGAAGGATAGAATTAAACACTGCTTGTTATTCTAGTAGCCTACTGTTTAGTATTTAGGTCTATTTGAATCCTAAGTCGTTCAATTCAACGAACAATTGTAAATGAAAAAACACGAAGGTAAGCTAACACAAAACAGGGATTTAAAATACAACTTTTACTTAACTTTCAAGGGCCTTTGACTAAAATCGTTCTCGTAATAACAAAAGCTTGCTTTCAGAAGTAAGCAGCTTATCAACTTCCCTTAGTTTCCTGTTCGAACAAACGAGGTTAGTGTAGGGAGTAAGCTCAAGCGCTACACAGCCTGTGTTTGAAGACTTGCGGTTAGTCAGGCTTAAACTGATCAAGCTTGAATAAGCATCCAGTGAGGAAGATAAACAATTTAGCCATGTCCACAGGTTCTGTGGGCTCAACCTGTCATGCAACTGTGCTCAATATCGTGACCTACTAGACTCAACTAGGTTTCAACTAATAGGTGCATTGTAGAGTCAATACAACACACAGGGAACCTTTGAAAAGACTCACGAGAGCCCCACTTAAACTACACATATTAATAAGACCAAGTGAGCTGATAAGATGCAGTGTTAAACATTATCGCACCAGAAGTCAATTAGTAACAGTACCGAGTCAGTAAAATTGTGAGAGAGCATTAAAATTATATTGGAGATAAGCTACAATATTAGGGACTGCATTCTGAAACGTTTTCTGGCACACTTATTTATTAGGTCTACCAGCAAAATGCTTGGACTCATAAGTAAATCTTACAGTCAACTCTTTGTGGCAGGTTTAATCAACATTTACAAAACATGTTAACATTTGTTTCCCATTGTTCCACTTTACTTTTTCTTTATATAATCTATTTATGTACACACCCTTTTTTGTATTGTCTTTCCGTTTTAGTCGGTATATTACTTTAGATCAGGCTAACGTGTGTAAAACGGAAAAGCTTGGGGAGAGTGCAAGAAAACAACCTCAGAAAGAAACACGAATCCTGATTTTTAAATAAATTCCTTGATAGGCTAACCCGACATATGACACCACAAACAACTAAGAGTCTGTGCCAGTCTTCGCATTGTGTAAGTAGGTCTTCAGTTGATTTATTAAAGATCGAAAATACGGTGACACCTCCTTTGTAAGGAATTAACGAAATTGTTAAGTTTACAACATGTCCTGGTTATAAACATTAAAGAACTTACTCTAGGCAGCAGAAATTCTTATTAAAAGAAAGACAGGGTTTGAATGGGTTATTTTGTTTGTTATATAGCACTACCAATCTGTAGACTATGGACATTCGAAGACGACCTAAGGGAAGGCAAGAGCTTACACCAAGGCAACTTGATAAGGGCTTACGTATAACACACTGTGTTTAATGCTGCAGGTGAGAAAGTATGAGGAGAAAGGTATATCGTTAGACGTATACGTTGTGTCACAGGAAGCTACTTTTCGGCTTATATTTAGCCTGGCTCTGAAAACACAAATATTCAAAATGTGATGAAATAGAATATGAGCCATGGGCCACGGTTGAGCCATTAGGTGTTTACAGTCAGCATCTGATGAACTGAACTTTATCAAGTATCTTTAGGAATGTTTATAACGTGCTTCAGGCATCGCAATACCTATCAGCATAAAGAGTGCAAGGTTATATACACTTCCTCTTCAGAAAGACGTACTTCCCATTTTAACCGTTTCTTGTTAATACCAATTGTTACAAGACGACTTGTCAGGAACACCAGATTGAATCCGTCGACGAGCGAATGGCAAGCTCCAGAGAATTAGAACCGCTACAACAACAATGTCACCTTAAACGCAGCCTTTCCAGAATTCTCTAGGAGGAGAACTGTTTACGTCATGTGCCAATTATAGCAGCGGCCTGGCGACACTTTTAAGAACAGTGCCATATTTTACTACTACTGTGCATACAAGGAACGTTCTCGTAATTGCTCGACTGTGTCCGCTGGAAGTTTCTGTAAAATTCCGGAGATTTCTAAATTGAAAGCCTAGCGTATAAAAGGCAGTTCAACAACTGTTGTAAGTGAGAGATATAATACTTCATCGAGACCAGACGCTGTCATACTGCTGTGTTATCACTGAGAAGTTATTCTCTGACCGAATCACCTGAAGCCAGCCACTGACACTGCACACTTGTGACAAATTGCCTTACGCCGTTTCTACGCTGTGTATTGAGATCGTTATCGTCCATCATTGCCTAGCCTTGTCATTATTCGCTCGTGGAACCAGTTCCTACGCTACAGCACGCTGCAGGTCTACTACTGTACCATCGTCGACGTGCATGCACTACCAACCCTTGGACCAGACCAGAATAATATATACTTAATATATTATTAAGTAAAGGATTGTGAGTAAATCTAATTAATTATTGTAAATTTAAGTAAGATAAGTAGATCGTAAATAATAGTTAAATTGTTGAATTTTAATCTCGTTTTTCTGTGATCTTTCGCTGTTATTGGTTTCACTTGCGACCAAGCCGTAACAGAATTGGTGGCCTAAAATCCGGGAACGAAAAATACTAGAAAATTCGAGAAATTCCGTTGTAAATCGTAAGCAACTGTGTTTGTCCAGACTTGTTAATTGTTTGTTGAACGCTTGCTACAACTTCAAAATGCCATTCAACTTAGATGAATTCGTGGCTAGTCCCTCAGTCGAGGAATTAGATTCATGAAAGAAGTCTGAGATTGTAAAGGTCGCAAAACATTATGGCATTGAATTTCAGCCTTTAAATTAATGCGGAGAGACGAGCTTAAAAGATATGTTCTAGAATATCTCGTGGATGAAAGTATCCTGCCTAGTACAGTATTGCAAACAGCTATCACTGTGCCAACTGACAACACATTTGAATTGAAAAAGCTTAAAATGAAAACGAATAAGGAGGTTAGATTAAAAGAAATGGAAAGAGAAAGGGAAAGAGAGGAAAGAGAAATGCAAATGCAAAAGGAAAAAGAAGAAAGAGAAATGCAAATGCAAAGGGAGGAAAGAGAAGAAAGAGAAAGAAGGGAGGAAAAGGCAAGAGAACATGAATTTAGGTTAAAGCAACAAGAGTTAGGGGTCATAAAAGGCTCAGGCCCTAAAATAGGCTTGGATACTGGGGTATTCGATGTTTCTAAGCACATAAAATTTGTCCCCAAATTTCAGGAGGATAATGTGGAGAAATTCTTTAACCACTTCAAAAAGCTGGGTGAGCAACTAAAGTGGCCAAGAGATAAATGGTCCATACTCATCCAGAGTAATTTCACAGGCAAGGCTCAAGAAGTGTATTCCGCTTTGTCAATAGAGGACAGCATGGATTATGATAAGGTTAAAAAGGCCATATTACAAGCCTATGCATTGGTGCCTGAAGGTTATCGCCAAAAATTTAGAAAGTATCGTAAGGCGGATACACAAACATATGTAGAGTTTGCTTATCAAAAAGAAAGGCATATCGATAGATGGTGTGCTTCCAAAAAGGTCTCCACATTTGACGCTTTAAGACAACTGATGCTGGTCGAGAAATTCAAACGGTGTGTGAATGATGACATTAAGTCTCACCTTGAGGAAAACAGGGCTGACAAGTTGAGTGAAGTTGCAAATTTGGCTGATCAGTATGCACTTACCCATAAATTCAGTAAAGTGGGTCAGCCTCAAAACAAGGGTCAGTTTAGTAGGCCAAATAAGAAATATGGCAATAGTAGTGGCACAGCAGGTAACAATGGATCTCAGTCTGGTTCTATCTCTCCAACAAATTCTGGTAAAAAACAACCAGATTCAAGTCGTCAAAAGAACCACCAGGTCAGCTCAAACAAGCTGCCTTTAAAGACATAATTTGTGGTTTCTGTCACAAAAAGGGCCACACAATGGCAAATTGCTTCTAATTGGCAAAATTAAAGGAGACTGAAACAGCCTCCAATGCCTTAGCCAATGTAGAGAACTCTTCTGAGGTAGTCGTGACTTTGCGGCCTAATGCTAATGACCAAATTAAGGAAGAATACCTTCCATTCGTGTCTGAGGGGTTTATTTCCCTAGATGGGAATTCAGCTCATCCACCCGTCAAAATTAAAATTTTGCGTGACACAGGCGCAACTCAGTCGTTGCTTCTTGATGGAGTTTTGCCATTATCGGACTCTACTTCCACAGGGGCAAATGTACTAATTCAGGGGGTTGAGTGTGGATTTATTTCTGTCCCTCTCCACAAAATTAATTTGAAGTCAGATTTAGTTTCTGGGTCGGTCATAGTAGGGGTCAGACCTACTCTACCTCTAAAGGGGGTATCTCTGTTGCTGGACAATGACCTAGCTGGTGGAAAGGTAGTAGCCAATGCAATTCTGACAGATAAACCATGTGATTATAATAACACAGAGCAATTAGAAAAGGAATTTCCAAATTTATTCCATACCTGTGCTGTCACTAGAGCTATGTCAAAAAAGCTCGCAGTGGATGATAAACATCCACCCTCCAAAAGTAAGGATACAGTTCCCAAACGTGGAATCATGTAAGGATGATAATCTTAAACATCCACTCTCTAAAAATGAGGGTATGATTTCTGAAAATAAGGATGATAAACTTAATCATCCGCCCTCTAAAATTGAGGAATTAGTTCCTAAAAATGGAACAACACTCCCAAAGGAGGAGTCAGAGTCTGGTAAAGGTTCTAGTAAAAATATTCATGAAAGTGAAGATTCTTGGTATGATCTCAGCCAATCTTTTATGACTAATCTTAATGATAGTCAGGATTGTGAGTCTCCTGGCCCCACACATAGTAAGGGGGTAGAACAGGAAAAATCAAAAATGTCTGACACACTGCAAAGGGACCAGTTGTCAGTCCAACAACAACATGATGAAGAACTTCAGCCATTAATAGCTGGTGCACTCACTGACTCGGAGGATGAATCTAAAGACGTCCCAGTCTGCTTTTATTTTAAAAACAATATTTTGATGCGCAAATGGCGACCACCTGATGCACCATTAGATGAAGAGTGGAGAATTTACATTCAAATTGTGGTACCTAGGACTTATAGAAGGGAAATACTGAGTATGCTCATAAAATGCCGTTTGCAGGGAACCTAGAAGTCAATAAGACCATAGTTAATAGACACATCCCTGGTTAGGAAACTTTACGTACACCCTATACACACCACGTACAAGCCGAGTAGCTATGTTGAGACGTGCAGAAAAGTGCATCACGTGACATTGACCGTGCACACGATCGATCGAGTAGCGATATGGCTACATTGAGTGTTGTGTTGTTCAGTCATTCTTGGAAATAAATTGAAGTTGATTCAAGGGTTGCAAGGGTTTCAGGAAGCTTTCGAATCTGTAAGTATTTGTGAACGTTCAAATAAACGAAGAAAACCATGGCCCACAACCCCGACGTTTGTTGTTTGAGTAGAATTAAACTACCGTACTCTGCAATTTTGCATTGATGTATAGCGTTAGCTAAATACTATCACGTGTGAAAGTAAAAGACGGTTCACTATCTGACGTTACCAAGTCGGTTAACTGTTATATTTTTAGGGAAAATACCCAATCATGATATATACTTGATATAAGCACTAAATTCCACTCTTTAGGAAGAAAGTGAGTCGTTCTCAAACTGACACAGACCTGCCAACTTCTCCCAGGGTTTTACCCGGAGACTCCAGTAGTTCGCACGCCGACACCTCGCGGCAGTGAGATATGCCTACAATACGGCGTACGAGTAGCTGCAACGAACGTGGAAAAACCAGGGCAACCTTCACTGTGCATTAGCAAATAACGCGGCGTATACGACCGTACGATCGATTGAGTTGGCTATAAGGCTACATTTGGATGAAAATCTTCCAATCTCCCTAATTTCCTAATCTGGCTGTTTTTTGCCTTGAAAAATTTAGATTTCCCTATTTTGGTCTGTTGACAATTGCGGAGGTTTTATCCGATTCGGTAAAGTTGGCATTGTATGTAGGCTACTAACTATAGCTAGTACTCTAGTCGCAAATACCGTTCGGTGTTTGGAGGGTTTTAAGACTGAAAAGTAACAAAACCAAACTTTTACAAAAAAAAATTCATAATTATCGTTTGATAAAGGTTCACAAGTAGTGCTACAGGAGTACTACTTTGGAGGTAGGTAGGTAGTACTTCCATATTGGTGTATGTATAACGCCTTGTGCTACGAGTATGCACGTGTAGTAGAGCTAATCAAGCGGCCTTGTGCACGGTTTGCGTCACGTGACTACTGAAAATCAGGATCTCAACATAGACAGTGCAGTTCGCCGAGTTTCCCAACCAGGGATGTGTCTATTAACTATGATAAGACTTACCACAGAATTCTAAATCACTTTTATTGGCCAAAACTTAAAAGTGATGTGGCCAAATTTTGTAAGACCTGTCACCCATGTCAAATGGTTGGGAAGCCGAATCAGAATATTCCGGCTGCACCCTTAAAGCCAATTCCTGCTTTTGAAGAGCCGTTTAGTAGAGTCATCATTGATTGTGTAGGTCCCCTACCTAAGAGTAGGGCAGGGCATCAGTATATATTAACCATCATGTGTGCTTCTACAAGGTTTCCAGAGGCAATGCCTCTGAGAAATATTAAGGCTCGGACAGTCTTACAAGCTTTACTTAAATTTTTCACATTGTTTGGGTTGCCGAAAGAGATCCAATCAGATCAAGGGTCTAATTTTATGTCAACTGTATTCCAACAGATGTTGAATGAGTTAGGCATAGACCAAATTAAGTCTTCGGCTTATTATTCTGAAAGCCATGGGGCTTTAGAAAGCTTTCACCAAACATTGAAGAATATGTTAAAGACATATTGTCATGATAATGAGAGAGACTGGGATGAAGGCATTCCATTTGTAATGTTTGCTGCCAGGGAGTCTATACAAGAGTCACTGGGGTTCAGTCCATTTGAACTTGTCTTTGGACACACAGTTCGTGGACCATTGAAATTGTTAAAGGAGAAGTGGTTATCAGATCCGGGTGAAAACAAACATCTACTTGATTATGTATCCCGCTTTAAAGATCGTCTTCATGGAGCATGTGAACTTGCTCAGGAAAATCTGAGACACTCTCAGAAGAAAATGAAAGCGTGGTATGACAAGACCACTGTGAAACGAGAGTTTAAACCTGGTGATAAGGTGCTAGTGTTTTTGCCTGTTTCTGGTCAGCCACTTCAAGCTCGCTTTCAAGGACCTTATATATGTCATTAAGAGAAAGGTCAGTGACACAGACTACCTCATTTGACACCTGACAAGCATAAATCTAAAAGAGTATATCATATTAATATGATAAAGAAATATTATGAAAGAGAAGATTGTGACATTTTTAAGGATGAAAGTGTACATGATGTAAATAGTAACACTAATGATACAGGTGATCAAGTGTGTATTATCAATGCTGATCATGAACTCAGTAATGATGAGATCAAGGCTAATAATGTTTCTGACATTTGTGTTAAATTACAAAATTCTGATGTGTTGAAAAATCTCGACCAGAAAAATGAGTCAGCTGGATCACAAAGAAAAGTCAGAAATGAAATCATTAATCAATGAGTATGCATGCTTATCCTCAGATGATCCTACTAGGACAAATTTGATTGAACATGATGTTGATGTGGGCGATGCTACACCAATCAAGCAGCAGCCTTACCGAGTTAACCCTCGAAAACGACAAGATCTCAGGGATGAGGTTCGGTACATGTTAGACCATGACATTATAGAACCTAGTAATAGTGAATGGTCTTCCCCTTGTATATTGGTCCCCAAGCCAGACGGTGGGTACAGATTTTGTACTGATTACCGAAAGGTGAATGCGGTCACAAGAACGGATTCCTATCCGATACCCCGTATCGATGATTGTATTGATAGGATTGGGAAAGCTACTTATGTATCAAAGTTTGACTTACTAAAGGGATACTGGGAGATACCACTCACTGAGAGGGCTCGGAAAATCTCGGCATTCGTGACACCAGATGGGTTATTTCAGTATAAGGTTATGCCGTTTGGCATGAAAAATTCACCGATGACCTTTCGACGCTTAGTAAATAACCTTACGTCAGACTTAGAAAATTGTGAAGTATGTGTTGATGACCTTATTGTGTACAGCAACTCGTGGGATGAACATGTACAACATGTAAAGGCATTATTTGACAAGCTTGCCAAAGCTAATTTGACTGTCAATTTGGTCAAAAGTGAGATTGCTTGTGCCCATGTGGTGTTTTTAGGGCATGTGGTTGGTCAGGGTAAAGTTAGGCCAATTATGGCCAAAATTGAGGGCATTGACAAATTCCCTGCCCCAACTGACAAAAAGCAGCTCATGCGCTTCCTAGGCATGGCTGGTTACTACAGACGTTTTTGTCTAAATTTCTCTGACATTGCTGCACCATTGACAAAATTGTTAAAGAAAAATGAAAAGTTTGATTGGACGGAAAATTGCCAAGCAGCATTTGAATCATTGAAAAAGGCACTAATGAGTTCACCAGTGTTGATTGTTCCAGATTTTGAGAAGCAATTTAAGTTGGCAGTAGATGCCAGTGACAATGGCATAGGAGCAGTTTTGCTTCAAGCTGATGAGCATGGTGTTGATCACCCTGTTTTTTATTATTCGAAGAAATTTGACAAACACCAGAAAAATTATTCAACAATTGAAAAGGAAACATTAGCTTTGATCCTTGGTCTTCAACACTTTGATGTTTATTTGGGAACTACTAGTTTCCCTATTACTGTATACACCGATCATAACCCTTTGACATTTTTATCTAAGATGAAGAACAAGAATCAAAGATTGATGAGGTGGAGTTTATTTCTGCAATCATATAATGTAGATATTAAGCACTCTTAAGACTCTTTGTCAAGAATTTGATCTGATGCAGAATGTTGAATATCTCACTGTAAGTTTTGAAATTTTGTGTTAATTACAGCACAATGTGTATTGATGATGTTACTGTATTCATGTATCATCACCTTGCAAGACAAGTTGTATGTTATGATTATACCTTCCATTGAATATTTGACTTCATACTGTACATACTGTAGTTAGTACTGTAAAGTTATACATTGTAAATATTGTAACTTAAGTTTTGTCCGAGACGTCCAAAGCTCTTTCAAGGGGGGGGGGGGGGTGTTACAAGACGACTTGTCAGGAACACCAGATTGAATACGTCGACGAGCGAATGGAAAGCTCCAGAGAATTAGAACCGCTACAACAACAATGTCACCTTAAACGCAGCCTTTCCAGAATTCTCTAGGAGGAGAACTGTTTACGTAATGTGCCAATTATAGCAGCGGCCTGGCGACACTTCTAAGAAAGAGTGCCATATTTTACTACTACTGTGCATACAAGGAACGTTCTCGTAATTGCTCGACTGTGTGCGCTGGAAGTTTCTGTAAAATTCCGGAGATTTCTCGATTGAAAGCCTAGCGTATAAAAGGCAGTTCAACAACTGTTGTAAGTGAGAGATATAATACTTCATCGAGACCAGACGCTGTCATACTGCTGTGTTATCACTGAGAAGTTATTCTCTGACCGAATCACCTGAAGCCAGCCACTGACACTGCACACTTGTGACAAATTGCCTTACGCCGTTTCTACGCTGTGTATTGAGATCGTTATCGTCCATCATTGCCTAGCCTTGTCATTATTCGCTCGTGGAACCAGTTCCTACGCTACAGCACGCTGCAGGTCTACTACTGTACCATCGTCGACGTGCATGCACTACCAACCCTTGGACCAGACCAGAATAATATTAAGTAAAGGATTGTGAGTAAATCTAATTAATTATTGTAAATTTAAGTAAGATAAGGAGATCATAAATAATAGTTAAGTTGTTGAATTTTAATCTCGTTCTTCTGTGATCTTTCGCTGTTATTGGTTTGACTTGCGACCAAGCCGTAACAGAATATTGACCAACTATCTTTCTGCTCTTAGTACTTGTTTGTACCCCAGTCTAGTGCATTATAATGAAAGTGGGTTTCTTAGGTTGGTGTCAAATTTCTTTGCTGTCCTCTTTTAAACCAATTGCATGAGCCACAACAGGGAGGTGTTAGGAGCTAGACTTTCGTTTCCGAAGACCTATTTCAACAGGTTAAATGACTTTGAAAATAATGTAGCGGTAGATAATGCTAAGCTTGAATGGATCAGCGACTGTTCCGTAGCCAGGCGTTGAAGTGAAGGGTCCCGGGATACTTACTCGAGGCAAGATACACTAAAATACCTTAAGAATATAGAAATTGTGAGTTCTCTTGGGGGCGAAAAGTTACTTAATTTGCCCTGGGCTATACGGGCTTGATCAGCAAGAATAGATGATGAAAGCAGTGGTGATCAAATAAATATCATTCGATAAAATAAATATCATGTAAATATCATATCAATAGATTAGGTACCTTGCCAGGGTGGGTTAGTAAAGGAAGTGGTATGTGTCATCTGTTTTGTGTTTTTATTGGCTAGGTTTTTGTGACATGCTGTTTACATTACTAAGCCTCGAGTACGCTGATAACCTATGCATGACAGGTATCTTCCATTACCTACTCTAACCCTATCTGCCAGTAGCAAGTCGGGGAAGTAATATTAGACCTCCTTATTGATTTGTTTGCTTTGTGGTTTCCTCCTCACAACTGTTGGGGAGGCTCTCCCATTCAAGCTCAACACAGCTATTCAGTGTGTCATGCATGAGTGACTTTCAACAATACAAGTTCTCAGGAGTCAAGATGAGGTTCATGCCTGCCAGGAAATTGAGCTGCACAGTTTATTTGCTAAGAGGATAAGTTGTGGTTAGAGTTTTTCTCAATCCTGGCTAATGGACATTCCCCCTAATGTGTAAAGAGAGTTATGTACTTTACATGTTGGACGTTTGTAATTACGTATACCTTATATGGTGAGATTAACAGACCTGCTGTGGATTACTGAGGAAACAAATAATAAAGCACGAGATATGCTGGAACATGCTCAGCACAAGGTCACCTTCACAACTGGCATATGTTTCACATGTGATGACGAATACCACTTCTTTTTAAAACAGCATTAGCCAATCAGGAAACACCTTTGAATTGTACAACGCAATAAATGCCACAGTATATTTTCATCGTTGGAAGTTTTCCTCGAAGTCTCCTTTTTATTTCCTGGTTTACCAAACTTTCATTAATCTTGTTTGCTAAGGTTTATCAAATTTTCTGTAGCAAGAACTGCAACAATTGTAAGGTCAAGAGGGTGGCAATGCCGTATCACCTTAAAGGAAAAGCTTTTAGGTGGTGAAATATAAATCTTTGGTATCAATCTTGAAGCCGGAAAATTAAAAACAGTGAGCAGATACAAAACCCAGTTGTTGAAAGATTACACTCTTTAATTGATGTTTAAAATTTGGGAATACAACACAACTAAATTTTTAAATATCAGAAACAGTACTTACACATTTTTCTTTAGTCAATGGCCCTTACCTCCTTGCACTTTTATAGTTCCAATGTGCACTGACCTTTTTTGTAAAATTTGTTAAATTTTGTATTGCATAGATTTGGCATGTGAACATTGCTCGGACAGTGTTTGCCTGAACTGAGGCAATACTTATTTCCCAAGCTACTGTCTATTTTACATCTATATATGAAGGGAAATTTGAACTTCAGAGGACTTGACAAGGAAATCAAATCAGCACTGTCGTAGATTTCTTTATTTTGCAGGGTAAAGTTTTGCAAATTTCCAGACGCGTTCAGATTTAAACTAAGATGTTATTGAAACAATAACAATTCATACTTGACACTCTTTGGAAGATTATTTGTAGAGGACTCACACTGTTAGATGTTTTAGCCTACTGCTAAATGATTGTAACGGTCATTTTTAGCATCTGTTAATAAAGTTGTCACTTGCTTTTATTAGTCATATTAGGGGGGAAACGCTTCTTTGCACTAATATAGTCTAGGCTGTACCCAGTCAGAGGTTAACTATCCAAAATGATTTACGGGAGAGGCTTCTTTGTATGGTGCGTGTATAAGCTCAGCTTTTAACGGACTATTTGTGTTTTGCTTTATCCATTTTATGAACTCTCTCTACCTGATAAGTTTAGACAAAGAGAGGGGAATTGTCCCTCGTGGTGTAAGTAAAATTCACTCGTTTTTAGATTATTTTGCTAATTTGTTGAAACTTTGAAAAAAAAAACAAGAATAATACCTTTTCTTATGGACACTATCAGCCATCACTTAACTTTAGTGTCTTCAAATACTTTGATAAATTTCTTCAAACATCTTCTTTATGGTTCGTATTCTCTGTCGTACTTACGAAACAAAATACCAACAGATGGTGTCTAAACGAAGGAACAGTACACTGTCCACTTTGTGAAGAGAAAGACTCTTAATTCGTTTTGTCAAGGTTTGTATATAAATGACACTTTTCATTTTTAACATCTCCGTATGGCAAGCAATATCTACCGTATTGAAAAAAGCTTCGTCACCGGTGTTATCTAGACATTGTTCAAAAATAACTCTCTTTCTTGAAGGGTTTTTTTTAGAAAAATGTCGTTCTGAATATTTGTCTATTGTTGGTATGATCGATTTTATTAAGAAGGTAACTTTTCACCTATGGATTGTGTATTACAAGAGAGTATGCTGTATAGAGAAGTACGGCTCAATTTCGAAAAGTCTGATAGAATACTTTAATAAATTTGCATAATATTCTTTTTACAGTTTCTATGATTTAAAATTTGTACGGGGATACATTTTTGAAATATTCCTTTTCACTGACGGCGTAATTAGACGACAGGAAATTACATTGTTTACGCTTTGAATGGAAATACTCTCCGTTTTAAAGAGACACTGTAACGTTACAATTTTCGTTTTTATACCTATTTCTCTACATGGTTTACAATCATGGTAATATTAACAACAGCGAACTCTTTAATTGATCCTACTTTATATTAATAAATCCACTACTTGCCATTCGGAGCGGCAGTCAACGACATACTTTTGTGCATGAAGACAAAATTTATTTAAAAACACGTATCTTCGGGTGGCTTGGAAAAGTAGGGATGTTGCTAATGGTGATCAATGGTAGGACATCATAAACTTTGGAGATAGGGGAACGTTTAGTGGTTATAATTCTGGATCCAGTACTCTCTTAAGAAGAGACTTTTTAAAATTACTTGTCGAGAACCTTAATTTTACGTGATGTTCATGACTTTTTCTTAGTACATGATGTCACAAAGTGAGAAGTAGAAAATAAATTTCTTTTTTTTTCATTGACAATGCCTGCATCCCATTGAGACGCTGGGCAGTTTAATTCTGTGACATTGTGATGAATAGAAATGGCTTGAACGAGGTATGTGGGCATTATTCCTCGTCCAGGGTAACAATAGGCCCTGGAATGATTTAAAAGCAACTGACAATGCGTTTCATTACTACACTATAACATCGTTGGTGAGGGAGGTGGCAGTATCGGGACAGCCAGTCCAAAATTGTGGCGTTTAGGCGTGGCCGTCGCCTTGAGTTTCTGTACATACACATCATGCGAGCATTGTGGCGTCGTAATTGTTAAGTGTATTTGTTCAACTCAGAGAAGGGACGTTTCCTTCCACGACCTGTATACGAGGAGGCTGTCGATACACCGCCGAGGGTGAAACTCCGTTGCCGCCTCTCGAACTAAGCTGTTTTTAGCCATTGTATATGGCTGTCGGTAACTGACTGAAGGCTAGCGGTAACCAACCAACTGTAGCGATAACCGACTGTAAGCTAGCGGTAACCGACTGAAGGCTAGCGGTAACCGACTGAGGGCTACTGTAAACTGAGTAACTGTACCAGCAATAACGAACTGGTGAACGAGGGCAGATAAGATCTCGATGTTTGCCAATGCCAAGCCCTTTAACCAAGGAGCTGTCATTTTGTATACCTTTTTGTTGACACTACTCTGAGTGTATTCATAGTACGGTAATATCAACTTAACTGCAGGTAGCCGTGACTAACTGACCCTGGCTTTAAAAGGAACTTTATGTTGAAGTATATTGTTGGTCATTCTGGGAATATTGAGATGTCGTATATGTGACTCCGATCAAGAAAGAAGAGAGCAAGCGCTTAATTATTATTATTTTTGTTGTAAATACATTCTTTTCAAGAATATATTTTTGTGGACTTTGAGTAATATTTTGTCGGTTTATCATATAGCACAGTAAGAGTTTCGAACACGTGCATGCCACCCCCTAAACGGTGACATAAATGGGGGCTTAGACGGGAAACTCTTTAATATTATTTAAGTAAGTAAAGAAGTTGTAAAACTTGCTAATTTTGCAGAGAATTTAATTTCGAATCCAAAATCTGATATTTCGTCGAGAAAGACAGTTCATGCAAAATTAGACTCATGTTGTATTGTGTAAAAGCATGTTATGAAATTGTTTGTTGCTTGTTCATGCATATTGTAGAAAGATATGTGCGTGAGGGTAAACTGACGACTAATAACCAAATTATCGTCTTAAACTCGAACAAAATTTGAATATAATTTTTTTACCTTGCTACAGGCGGAAAGATCGAGCTTCTCCCGTGGTTGGTGTTGTGACGCTTCAAGGTACAGGTCGTTCGGTGAGTCAAAGGGCTAGACCCAATCAATTTTACGTTGCTTCTTTGCTCGTTGTGTTGTGTAGTCTCATAGCTATAACTATGGCCACACTCAATCTTGAGATAGAAAAACTTCTCAAAGTAGGCAAGGAACTTGGTTTTAAGGGCGAAGAACTACATCAATTTATAGAAAAAGAACGGCAAAGGCTGAGAGAGGACGAAGAGAGGGTACGTCAAAAGTTCGAAACGGAATTAAAATTGCAATTTGAGGCAGACGAAAAGAAGGCCCTCCTTGAATTCGAAATTGAGGAAAAGAAAATGAAAATGCAAATTCAGTTAGAGCAGTTAAAGAAGGATAATGCGTCTTTAGCGAATAATGCTAATAGTGAGCCAAATGCTAAACCATCAAAACTGCCAACATTTGTAGAGGGAAAAGATGACTTAGATGGCTATTTACAACGTTTCGAACGCTTTGCTTCATCACAAAAATGGAAGAAAGAAAACTGGGCAATAAATTTATCCCCTTTGCTCACAGGAAAGGCACTCTTAGTCTATAGCTCCCTCCCTGCAGCAGACGCAAACGATTACGACAAATTGAAAAACGCTATTTTAAAAAAATATAACTTGACAGAGAATGGTTTTAGAAACAAATTCAAGACTTCCAAACCCGACAGGAACGAAAGTGCGAAACAATACGTTGCTAGACTAGACAGGTATTTGCAACGGTGGACTGATCTGGCAAAGGTAGAAAAAAACTACGAGGGGTTACGTGAATTCTTAATTAAAGATCAATTCATTGAAAGTGTTCCAAAGGACTTGGCAATGTTTATCAAGGAAAGGCGACCCAAAGACCTTGAAAATGTTTCTTCTCTTGCCGAACAATACTTAGAAGCCCATAATGGCTGGGGACGTAATGATAGGGGAAACAAAACTGCAGACGACCAAAATAAAGAAACTGTTGTTACCCCTGGGACAAACCAACAGGGGAAGAATCCTAGAGGAGATCGGAACAAGCAATCGACATGTCATTTTTGTCATAAACCGGGTCACTTCTGGAGAAATTGTCCAGATGCGCCCAAGTCATTTATATCAACAATGGCTATGATGATGGACTTTATGCGCCAACAGTCATTGGAAAATGAATTTGATAAGGACAACATAAGTAATCAACCACAAGAGACAACAGAAAATGCTAAAGGACCAGAAAATTCTAAGTCCGATGAATCCGAAGTGATTTCCTTTTTAAAAACTCAGGGAGACATAGAATTTCAAAAGGCAGCTAAGGAAGGTAAACTTGAGTTGAAAAATGGGTATTGCATTCCATTCATGAGTGCTGCATGCACAATCCGCAACTGTAATATGCCAGTGACGACAGGACTTGTAGGACTAACTAAAGTAAACGTCCTTCGTGATACAGGTTGTAGTGGAGTTGTTGTAAAGAAATCACTTGTACCAGCAGAATCTTTTACCGGTGAAGTAAAGACCTGTGTACTTATAGACGGAACAATACGCAGAGTCCCTGTAGCTAAAATTTATGTAGATACCCCATTCTTTACTGGTAACGTTTCAGCAATGTGTATGGATAGTCCAGTGTATGAACTAATACTTGGAAGTTTAGATGGCGTTAGACTACCATCACAACCAAACCTTCAGTGGGTACCCCTTAATGAAAGAATTAGTTCAAGCCAAATGCAGCAAAAGTCTGTGGCAGCTGCAGTAGAGACTAGAAGTCAAAAACGGAAAAATAAATTCTTTCGGCCGCTAAAAGTGACGGCATTATCGCCAGAAATAGTGACAGTTGAAATCTTACGAGCAGAGCAAGAACAGGATGCAAGTTTAGAGAAAATCAGGCAATGTAAAAGTAAAGGGGATTCCAAAATGTCAAAATTAGGGGCGGTGTCCAGATTCGTTAAAAAAAATGGCGTCATTTATCGTGAGTATACCAAACCTTCAGTCGAATATGGCAATGTTTTACGCCAGGTGGTTGTACCAGCTAAATTCAGGCACATAGTAATGCAACTTGCTCATGAGTCAATTCTTGGAGGCCACCAAGGTACTAAGAGAACTGCAGAAAAAGTTCTATCTAATTTTTACTGGCCTGGAGTTCAGGCAGATATTAGAAGGTTTTGTCAATCGTGCGACGTTTGTCAACGTACCACACCAAAAGGAAGGGTCACAAAAGTAAAGCAACACCCCTAACGGACAAACCCTTTGAGAGAGTAGCTATCGATCTTGTAGGCCCCATCAAGCCAACTTCAGATAGGGGGCATAGGTACATACTTGTAGTTGTTAATAGTCAAATTATGCGATGGGCCCTGGCTCTACAGCCCTATAGGAATAGGATTGATGTAATCAAAGGAAAGGAAAACTTTGGTGCTGATTTCCTGAGTAGAGCAGTGTAAATATGCATTAATATATGTGAAAGAAAGTTTGTTTTGGGTTGAAAAAAAAAGGATTTTTTTTCTTTTAGGGGGGAGTTTTGTCACAAAGTGAGAAGAAGAAAATAAATTTCTTCTTTTTTTCATTGACAATGCCTGCATCCCATTGAGACGCTGGGCAGCTAAATTCTGTGACATTGTGATGAATAGAAATGGCTTGAACGAGGTATGTGGGCATTATTCCTCGTCCAGGGTAACAATAGGCCCTGGAATGATTTAAAAGCAACTGACAATGCGTTTCATTACGACACTATAACATCGTTGGTGAGGGAGGTGGCAGTATCGGGACAGCCAGTCCAAAATTGTGGCGTTTAGGCGTGGCCGTCGCCTTGAGTTTCTGTACATACACATCATGCGGGCATTGTGGCGTCGTAATTGGTAAGTGTATTTGTTCAACTCAGAGAAGGGACGTTTCCTTCCACGACCTGTATACGAGGAGGCTGTCGATACACCGCCGAGGGTGAAACTCCGTTGCCGCCTCTCGAACTAAGCTGTTTTTAGCCATTGTATATGGCTGTCGGTAACTGACTGAAGGCTAGCGGTAACCAACCAACTGTAGCGATAACCGACTGTAAGCTAGCGGGAACCGACTGAAGACTAGCGGTAACCGACTGAGGGCTACTGTAAACTGAGTAACTGTACTGGCAATAACGAACTGGTGAACGAGGGCAGATAAGATCTCGATGTTTGCCAATGCCAAGCCCTTTAACCAAGGAGCTGTCATTTTGTATACCTTTTTGTTGACACTACTCTGAGTGTATTCATAGTACGGTAATATCAACTTAACTGCAGGTAGCCGTGACTAACTGACCCTGGCTTTAAAAGGAACTTTATGTTGAAGTATATTGTTGGTCATTCTGGGAATATTGAGATGTCGTATATGTGACTCCGATCAAGAAAGAAGAGAGCAAGCGCTTAATTATTATTATTTTTGTTGTAAATACATTCTTTTCAAGAATATATTTTTGTGGACTTTGAGTAATATTTTGTCGGTTTATCATATAGCACAGTAAGAGTTTCGAACACGTGCATGCCACCCCCTAAAAGGTGACACATGACTAATGAAGAAACAAGGTCACGAAATTTTACCTTTGCCCCAAATTTGAACCATGTATGTAAGGTATGTAGTCTTGTACAAAGAACTGGTTACTCTGTTCTCTTTATACCTGCTAATAAATTCATTACAAATATTAAAAAAGAATTAAACCACTACATTGCCAGATGGGAGTAATAATTTGTTTCAAGTCACTGTGGTAAAATATATAAAAATTAGACTGGTAAGAGCAGTATCATCAAAGGTGAAAATAAATGTAGGCAACTTAACCCTGTTTTAAGAGTTACTGGAAAATTCCTTCTTACTATAAATCAAATTAATTTCATCATTTCAAATATGTCAATATACCTGCATGCTAAAATAAGTAAATGGTCTGGAGCTAAAGCCTAAGAGACACTTCTTCTTTGAGGGTTATACCTAGAAAAAGCCTTTATTACCCAACAAATGTTCCCGATTTGTTTTTTCGAAAATCTGCTCGAGAAATGGGGTTCAGCAAACTCTCAGGAAGAATCTGGTAAAGACTATGAGACACGGACGAAGAGAGGCCATAAACGGCTGTATCATTTGTGGAACCCTTGCTAGGGGTAATCTGTATGAGAGTACTTAGGGGCATTTGAGATAGCCCGATATTGTATATGATGGTACCTAAAATGATCTGAGAGGGCCTACATCTACACGGGCAGGGTTCGCTACATTGGAGGTTCACCAGGTCGAATAAGGTTCATTAGACCGACAATCCTTACTCCAACTTGATCCTTACCCTAGCCATTATCCTAAACCAAGCCTTACCGAGCTAATTCTTAGTCTAATCCTTAACCTTCTCCTGTATTAATCTCGAACCCTAATTCTAACGTTAATTCAAGGTAAATTTTTGGTTAAGCTGATCTTCGGTCTAGAAAATCTTCCATCTAGTAAACCTTCGGTCTAGTGAGCATCCCTCACATCTACACATCCACAATGCATTCAAGCTTTAGATGACTAATCAATTTCGTGTGTAACTGTCGCCCGAAAAAGGACCGATGGTGCCTGTGCTGCCTTCTTTCGTTCAAGCGATACCCTTCTGTTACGACAATTATATCCCATTGGGCCTTTTGCTTGTGTCCTAAGGGCTTTCTCGTGCATTGTTTTAGAAACAATTTGAACGCTAAGCTTTCACTGGACGGTAACCGTGTCAATGGATACCTGTCAGTGTAGTGTATGAGTCTTCCAAGACCTCCATGGCACTAATACCCATGAGCTTCCGTGACTTCGCCCAATGCGCCTCAACCGGAGCGTTGCCCCTGCATCCCAGCAGGGATTTAGGGCGGTCTTTTGGACAAAATCCTGGCTACGCGCTTTTGTTTGATGCTTTCAGTTAAACATACTGAATATGTATACTGTAGTGCGGCAAATATTATATACAGGATTGAGTAAGGCTTACTCTGGTCTCATAGACCTACCTTACCCACGTCTCTTCGAAATTTCTCATGTCCATGAGGCGTTGCCCCGACCCAACTATCATTTTCATTGGCCTCGTATCCCCACCAGATCTTCTGCTGGCTTGTACAAACATGACCTTATGATACAAGAATCACTGACAAGTCATGTAATGGCCGTAGGTAAGTTTGAGTGCAACGCTAGGGGATGCGGCAGCTGCCCAAAATACAGTGGGGGATTGTGTAGCCTTCTCCGGTCTTTTAAGTGCCTCATATATTCCTGCTTAACACTTGTGTATAGTTATCTGCCATCTTGGCCTTGGCAATAACCAGGACTACTTTAGGCTTATGAAACCCCAAGGGGTACTGTCTGTGACCTGCTGGGTTATCGCAGGGCCTTTGCAGTAATCTGGATCACCCAGGACGAAGCTTTTTCGTGAGAAGCTTTTGTGCTTTTTAATGTGAAAATATGTGATTTGGTGCATACTTTATATGGTATTTTGTATGCATAAGGAGACATATTATTATGTATTATATGAAATATTTTGTAGGAATAACCATACAGAAATCAAATACACAGATATTGCTGGCAAATACTTTAGGCTTATGAAACCCCAAGGGGTACTGTCTGTGACCTGCTGGGTCATCGCAGGGCCTTTGCAGTAATCTGGATCACTCAGGGCGAAGCTTTTTCGTGAGAAGCTTTTGTTTTTTTTTAATGTGAAAATATTTGATTTGGTGCATACTTTATATGGTATTTTGTATGCATAAGGAGACATATTATTATGTTTTATATGAAATATTTTGTAGAAATAACCATATAGAAATCAAATACACGCATATTGCTGACAAATAATTTATCATTCTACAAGTATGCAGAATCACATAACAGCTTCCAACTATCAAGCCCTTTTTTGAAAAAGAGCGGTCTTTTTATAGTCCCTTCCCTGTGTCCCCTCTTTGTGATAACTGACGTTGTCCTATTCTAATAAGAGTTAGGATTCCAAACATTGGCGTAGCCAGGCTTCTTGTTTGGAGGGGGCAAACTGCGGGGCCTGATCGCCGGCCTGGGGGAGGGGTTTAAGGGGAGGGGTGAAACTTGAATATTTAAGTACCCTCAGATGCAATCTGGTGCAAAATTTAGCATTACATGAAGCCAATTTTTGTGTTCCATTAACAAATTTTTCAGAGTTTGATGGGGTGATGACCCCTGCCTCCCCTCTGCCTACGCCAATGATTCCAAAGTTAACATGGCCATCATAGATGATCTGCTAGTTGAAATACACGAAGTCCAGGGAATTACTTCAAATGTTACTTTAATCATGTCCAAAAATAGCTGAAACCACGCTCCGCAGCGTTGATCATTGTCAGAGATCATGGACCCCAACCACGACCGTAGCTAGGGTCATATGTTTTGGGGTGTGAAGACCCCAATACAGGTGTCGTCCTGGGGGAGGGGTCTACGGGGAGGGGTGTACCTCTCCCGTTTGAGAAATTTTGTTAAATTTAAGGTTGCTTAGGTGCAAAATGGTGCTATCTTTGGGATATTTTTGGAGCTTATCATATATGGCTGGAAAATGTCCATAATTTAGTGAATTCTAATTTGCCAGCTGCCTGGATGCTTTTACTAACTGCAGTGGAGACTCGTAAATTCACCTTTTTTATACACCCTGCGTTTGTATACAGCAGTGGCAATCCTTCCCTTGCCACCACATGAAGGTGTCGCCCTGTGGGAAGGGTCTAAGGGGAAGAGATTTCCCCATCCTCTTTGAGAAATTTTCGTAAATTTGAGGTTGCTTAGATACAAAAATGGCACTATCTTTGGTTTATTTTTGGAACTGATCGAATACATTTTCAACAACCTTGCTAAAGCCCCCCCACTACGTTTTTGGCAGTTTTTCCTCTAAAATACCTGCGTTGAGTCAACAGAAACTTTCTTGGACTATTATGAAACTATTCCTTTACTTTATTGTGCCTTATAAAAGGTTATCTAAGGCTGGCAAATGCCTGTATAGGACCTCTTGGAAGCTCTGGATCAATTGTATAAATGGAGCAATGGCGTAATGGTTATTACCTGACATCCAAATGGTAATATAGATTATGATGCTAAGCACTTTACATCTATCGTATTTTTACTAATTTTGAACGAAAATCCAGACGAACAGCTTCCAGCAATGGAGAATCAGCAGGTGGTAGAGAATAGGCACAGTGGTTGATGTTAGATCTCCCTGATAGGTGTAGCAAAAGGTGTGAAAGACTATCAAGCGCGTTTCAGCTTTTTCTTCGTAAGTGGTATTAGCAATCACCGTCCATACCGATAATGGCTTTATGCGAAGTGCTCGGTAAAAGTTTAAAAAAAAATACAACGGCAACAACGTGCTTTTTGAACCTTCCACATCATGCTTACAAATTAGATTGAAGGATCCCATATTGATGCGGGGCCCGTATACAGATGTTTGGAGATGTATCTCTGTTTTCGGAAAGTATTGTGAACAGAATAGTTCCTTGTATAATCACCTTTTTAATGGTCATGAGATGGCGTGCAAACTGTGACGCATTCGCGCGAAGCGCGCCGAAATCGTCATTAAATGAGATTTCCATGACAAAATCTGCATTCAGAGTCTGCATCAAGACACTTTCAACAAACCTACATGCCACTCAAAAAGCTAGTCAAATAGAGCCACGACACTACTCTTAAGAAGTTTGGGGGGGATTTGACATTGTGTCTCCCACCCATCGAAATGTGGGGGGGGGACATGTCCCCTGTCCCCCCAGGATTGATGCCCATGCATATTCTCATTAATGACATTCCAGGTGATGCTAACATGAGTGTCTAGCCTGGCTAAGCTTTGTTTATTAAACGACGAAAAAGTATGTTACGCAGTTAATGTTGTTCAGAGGAAAACTTCAGTATTTTACTAAATATCTTTTATTAAAGCGGTATGATTTTTCTTCATTTATGACAATGAACAGCTGATGTCATGAGAAATCGTAATGTTAAAATCAATTATTTCATCCGAGTTGACACCCGCAATTAACCCAGCAAACCCGGGGTCAGGACAGGGGTGACTGAATGATGACAGGAATTATTCGTTACCTCGAGTCACTCGGCCAATGACTGGTTTATGTTTCTACACGGCGTCGCCCTATTTTCCGAAACATGTAGGTTCCAAATGTTCCAAAGGGTTAGGATGAGTGTTTGACTTTCAGCTGTGACTGTTGATATTGTCGTCGCCGTCGTCTTTGCCGTTTTTTTGTCATTATCATCATCACCTTTTTTATAATGATCATAATTTTAAGAATGTTTTCCAGGCATTAACGGCTTTATCACGACAAAGACAGACCGAATTTTTGGCTGATATCTTTTACAATACGTATGGCACTTCTATGGTAGGGGGCATCACTTGCCTTAAAACTTAGTATGAATTTGGCTGTGTTTTTAGCGAGTGTTATATTACAAAATAAAACAGTAAGCAGAGGGATCATTTGACTTTCTTTTGTTAGCTGATAATCCCTTCATTAAGTTGTTGTCCTTCATCAAATTTGTAAAAATAATCAAAATAGTAGAATGAAAACGCTCTCAAATGTAACTTCGATAATTGCAATATTTTAACTAACCAACAAAAAACAACAGCAAAAAACAACAAAGCAAAAAGCCAAAAACAACTGAAATCATGCTATTAATCAACTAACTTATTCCCTTGTAAATACAGAACAAGGAATGTGTCAAATTTTATATTTGTCACTAGTTAAAATCTGATTTAGTAAGCTTGCACCTTCTTTGACTCATAGGTTAAATGACTCGAGAGCATGGTAAGGTAAATAAAGTCTGTTATCCCCAAGTTATACAGAAACTGGACTAATTTTCATCTCGGCAGCATTGAGGTTACAGTTATAGTTAAAGTAATACCAGAAGATGTTCTCTCCGTTACCTCCGTTGTAGACACCGTTTAGATTTGTCTTACTTCCAATGTTATTGCATCCACTTCTTGTTTCAAAATGGTGGCAATATCGATAACTATAATGGCACGATGTGCAAACTCTAGGGCAAGCTGCCGTGTTGTACCACCAGCCTCCCCTGTGGCCATCTGCAAAATCATGAACGCTGCATCCATCGTTGTCCTGGTCACGTGTGCTAAACCGTCCACCATTGTTGCAACTATTCAAACCATCACCTGAATAGAATGTCAAAAATAATGCTATTTTTTGTAACAATGTACCTATACATAGTGTACTCATGCCAAGAAGGCTGCTGTTTATTTTCACAGAGTAAAGTTAAGTATTAAGGGGATTTATTTTTATTTTTCACTGCATTTATAAAGAAGTTAAACATTTATTCTAAGGATAGGGCATTTTGTAAATGGTTTTACGAAATTTTATTTCGTTGCTTAGGTTTTTGACATCTCGTGCCTCAGCATCTAATTAATTAGTAAAAGACATGCCAAGAATAAAGTTTACGTGGTTACTGAATACACAGTAGTTTTATAAAGGCGTAAAAAAATATCACGGCTCATTATATCTCAAAATTTTCTCAAACGCTATTAATCATATCCATAATACTTTAGGTGATTGTTCTAACTATCCTGTTCAGGGGTCGGAAGGCATATTAAATATAAAGTAACATACACCAAGCAAATCCAATTTGAAATTTCTCTCTTGTTAAATTAGATATACTCCCTTTCTTTGCAAAGAAATTGTGTTTCTTAATATAAATTACCAGAGCGATACAGATAATATGAAGACTCAGATACTCCCTTTAGTAAAATATTTTATGGTATAAAAAGGAAAACACAAGTGTTCCTTGTGGGTGACAAGATTAAGGTTGCTGACAGGTGTAAAATGTAAAATTTACATATTAAACTTAGCATATAAAATACAGTCCACTTGCAGTTCAGTAAATGGGTGTAAATACATTTACAACAATATATCAAAAACCGTCACTGAAATTTATGCCATATAAAAAATAATTTCATGTGCACTTGAATGTTTTTAAAATAGAAAAATTCATTCCATATCAATGAAACTTTTAAAAAATTGTGGATAGTCGGATAAAACTCACGTGGATTGTTATTGAGATATCTAAGTGCTTTGGAGCGACGGCGGTTATCTATAATTTGGTATCTGATCGTCGGAAAATCTTAGACGATAAACTCTTTAAAGGAAAACATTCAAAAGCCTCATGCACAAGCCTATTCCTTTTATAAATGACACTGTGTTCTGTAAGGTTTTCTTATATGTTAATTGGTTTTGATAGTATATTCAATGCATATTAGATTAATCCAATACGTTATGTCTCATTAAGGTGTTTGACACGAGTATAAGCATCGTCAGATTATGTAAAGAAGAATACAATGACTCGCAAAAGGTATTAACTTATCACAGTGGGGGTACTGCTTGTGTCTTTACTTAAAAAGTTGTTTTTAATTTCGAGATTAATAATTTCGTATTTAGTTAGAATAGTGTTTTTCGAAACTTATTTTTATTTGGCCTAATTATCTTACCCATCGTTGTACACTTTAAAACGTCCCGATGAGAGCGGCACCTCCCTCAAATCCAGATCATGTATTTTTTCAGATGTGGATAAAAATGATCCGGATTGGATCATTTCTATCGAAATCGTATTACTGCTAATCACAGGGATTTGGATCGGTTCAAATTTTAGCCAAACGTTTTCGGAGTGTACGAATTGTTGTTCAGCAGTCAAATAAACAGGCCAAATAAGGCTTTTCAAATGAAATGCTCTAAAGCAGTAATGCCAACACCTCAGTTCAGCCCTTCTGATTTAACAGATATATAACGTTGAATAACTAGTTCGTAGTGCCTGCCGTGATTCATTACATGGAATGTGTTTTTAGGGAAAAAACTTATCATCACAAGTAATTTTTTGGTTAGGTACAAAAAACTCTCAATTGGTGACAGCTCTTTGATTGACATCATATTCAGAAAATTCAAAAGATGCAGAGTAGCTCACATTTCACAGCATGCAGAACGTGTTCTGATTACACAAGAAGGCTTTGTATTCTCACCAGGATATGCCTTCAGCAATGAACTAGGTTTTGTGTTTGCACATACGGAGCTTGAGAGAGTTTTCGAAGGTGCTAAAAGTATTTTTAAAGAATATTGGAGCTGTCTAGAATGAAAAAATCTGACCTATAATTTTTCGGCTAGTGCCATCTAGTTTAAATTTGTTACATTAAATTTAGTATATTAATTGAAGATGAATATGGTTCAAAAAATTAACCCACCTACGGTTCCAGAGGAAGTGCCAAAACTCAGTCGATATTTAGTACTTTCATCATCAATTCGAAATGAGGCGTATTCTTGATACTTTGAGGAACCACCAGAGGTTACTATATCGACACGTAATTTGTAGTCTTTCTGATTTGTGATGTAGTAGATTTTTTCATTTCCAAGCCAAAAGTCATTTCCAGCCTCTAGGGAACCAAATCCTTCTCTGTACTGATTCCAGCCTCTGTAGAAATCGGTCGCACCATCAATACGCCGTTGGAAGACCTAGTTAAAATAAACTTATTAGTGTACTGGTATAAAGTTTTTGCACGAAAAAATTCCTAGTGGAAATGGTAGCATTTTTATAGTTACTCTTCTGTGACCCATTAGGAGGTTGAAACAGGCTCATCTTTGTTAGATGGTCAAATATTAGTACCATGACATGTTGGCATCTCTTTATTACAATTATACGTTTTTTGTTTCTTACTTTGTTCCTTTCTTTGCCAAGATCTCCTTCACACTCTCTTTTAAAAACTCCTTTTATATTATTTACGGAATATCCCAGTTCTAAATGTTCCTCACATATCTGACATCGTCATTACCTCCCATGGTATTGTGAAGCTTCTGAAATTAACAAAGCAGCAGACAATATTTCTGAAAAATAGTCTCTTGTTATTGCAATACTCTTGAAGAAGATCTTCCAGAGTCTATTCCCACTGGTATCATTCCCCAGGAATAGAATGTAGCAAAAGTGTCACCTTTTTTCAAAAAAAAAAAACGGTAGAACCCCACACTCAAATTACCGTCCTGTATCTTTGACTAGCATCATCTAAAAGCAGCTTGAAGTTGATAATATTATTGCAAGTACCATCCCATGGCTCATTTTGAAAAATACTCCATATTAAGCCACAAGCAGCATGAATTCAGACGTGAAATATCTTGTGAACCCAGTTATCCGGCGTTAAAGATGACATTGCTCAAATTTTAGTTCTTCATGGACGAGCTGATTTGTGCATTATGGAGGTCGACGTAGTCCCACATCTTCGCTTATTGCTGACGCTTGATCACATAGAAATTTATGACGCTAGAAAAGAATACCACGTTTTAGCAATCCCTAGTTGACCACTTTTAATTCACAATCTATCAGAGAACTTCCTATGCATCTATCTTGATATCAATAAAGTTAAAGGGGTTTGTTGTTGTATTGCAATGAGAAATAGATGTAAGTGATAAATTTCATCACTGTGTAACAGCTCTTAACAAAGGCATGCCTTGGACCCTTTAAAGACATTTTGATCAACAGAGTAAGTTTGTTTACAAAAGGGATTAACTGCTGCAAGTCATGATATAAGGATCACCTGGGAAAAGGCCCTTTTGTAGGGTGATTTTGGCTAAAATCTCCTATTTTATTCTAGCGGCAAGTAGGGCGAATAATAAGAAAAAAATTGAAAGGTTTTTGACTAACAGATCACAGAGGGTCATAAATGATGTGATGTCCGGGGTCCCCAAGGTACTGGTCTTGGCTCCCTTCTGTTCCTAGTATATATTAATAACCTTCAGGACTGTGTTTTTTTTTCAAATGTGTGCCTGCTTATCGCTTATCGCCAGATCGATTCTGTTGATGGATGCACTAGCCTCCATTACCATATTACGGCACTTGCTAATTGGAGCGCTTTCAGGGCATCCAAATGTTTCATTATGTGGATGAACCATAAGGAAGGGCCAATTCAATAAAACTACTTTATGGGTGATTCTGCTCTTCAAGAACTTAAACACAACCCCTACTTTAATGTTGAATTTTCAAATGATATCTCTTGGTCTAAACATATATCTCAAACCGTCGAGAGTGGTAGCGAAGTTCTTTGCCTTTCAAAAAAGAATTTGTGGAATTATTCTCCATCCACAAAGGAAATGGCAAACAAATCTCTTTTCAGATCAAAACGACAGTATGCCAGTGTTATTTCGGTATCCTCATTTCATTACCTCTACTGATTTTATTGAAAAAGTACGACACCGTGCGGCAAAATTTCTAAAGCATGACCATTGAGGCACTAGCAGTGTTAAAAACAAACTGACGGATCTAAATTAGGATAATTTAGATTTGCGCCAGACCAAAGCGCGATATTTTGCTCTGTTTAAGAAAAGTCATGAACTCATATCGAGTAATATCTCTCATTTGTTAACTGGGAGCAAAATATGGAAGACTAGATCCACTCACGCTCTGAACTATATTATTCCTTAGGCTAACAAAACTATTACACGTTACACCATTATACTATTACAAAGAAAAAAGAAATAAAGTAAAAATGTGTATCAACCGATTCCCGTAAACACGCAGGATCACGAGTGAAAGACAAAAGAAATGACACATGATATCGGGTGTCAAACCTGTGTATTTGGAACCCTCTAAAAACAGGTTTTACACCGTTTGACGCACCTTCTCTTGCCGTCAGTTTCAAGCCACGGGTTTTGTCTTAGCTATTTTTGTAATAGTAATTATAACTGCCACACTTTTTGCATGGAAAACCTGTGAAAACATGTAACAAACCTGTGGCAAAGTGTGGTAACTGGCCGACCTGCGTCAATGTCAAGGAAAAACACGGTTCCTGCACAAAGTACCTGTGTTTACCTATGGGGGACACATTTGAAAACCTGAGGATTTGGAACTAATTGACACACGTTTTTTTTTCTGTTACAGGTAATAGCTTTTTCAGGCACCATCCGCCACTAGTGTGCCTTCCTTCAAGCAGCTCCTGGACAATCAAATGTAATCCGGACGAAAAAGGAGCACACTTCAACAGACCTCTGGGTGATTTGTATGGATTGCCATTAGGACCAAGGTCATCAACTTATCTCAATACAGACAGCCAATTTCAATACGTAAAGCACTATGTACAAGGCAATATGTTGGAAGTATCTAACTTACAGTCCATCCTCCTCCAGCAGTAGTCATGTCACAGAAGACAGTGAAGCTGGGCCCTGTCCAACCTGTTGGTAGTAATGTATAGACTCCATCCGTTGTATGACCAGCTTGGTATGCTTCATAGCAATCTGTAAAACTATTTCTGATACAGATCTCACCATTTCCTTCAAAGCCTTCATTGCAGTAACATTTTCGAATTTCGTCTTTTACTGTACATGTTGCATCAGTGCTGCATTCGTAGTCTGCATTACAACTGAGTTTGTTTTCGATACAAGTACAATTTTGTGTGCAGCCAGCGTTTATAAAAGAATCACCATTCTGAAATGAACAAGTTTTAAACTATAAGAACAATTAGTTGTACATTTGGTGGATAATCAAGAACACCAACTACAATATGCAATGAATTTGCGAGCTTTTAGCACTTAATGCGATGTAAAGCAGAATATTAGTGAACATTCAGTACAACTTAAGACGCAAACTGACAAGCTGGGCGGGTTCTCACCGAAATGTATGAGTTCGCTTCAGTCACAAGACACCCCTCAGGCACACAGGTTTCTACACAATCAGTCAAACAATCTCTCTGTCCGATAGGATCTGTACACAAGCTCTGACAAGTACAACTTCCATGAATCATGTCAAGGGGACACAAAGAAACAATGCAACCTGGAATTTAAGCAATAAAACCACAATTTTAAGACAAGTCTTACCATCTCACTCCCCCGAATAATGATTACCGCAACGTTAAAGTGAACTTACTATATCTAACAAACACAGAACTCAGGCTGATTTCAAGATACGATTTAATGGTTTTATTCCGATAAAAGAAAATGTTTTAACAAGTCCAAATATCTGAAAAATTCCATTGACAAGTCACAAGTTCCTAAAAACACTTTAGGCTGTGGTTATTAAGCTGACAATCGTCCGTTTATTGACATACTCACTCCAATTACTACGAAACAAGTCAGCAGACACTAGTGCGTAATCTCTCCATTCATCGCTGATTCGAAATGATTTGTACTTTATGTAGAAAGACGACCCATTGGACACCATTATGTCAATACGAAGCTCGTAAACTGCTTGATTTGTTAAATAAGATACCTTCTCGTTGCCGATCCAAAATTCACTCGACAAGAATCCAAATCCACTTCTATAATCTTCCCACTCCCGTTTAAATGTCAGGGAGCCATCAGTTCGACGTTGAATAACCTAAGAAGTGTAGACAGAAGTCTTGGTTGAAATGATTTATTTTTGGTATAGAAAGTTGTTGTCACCTGAAATGACTTTTGCTATGTTGTACGATAGATCAACGTGTTTGTCAACATAAGGTGATGTCCTTTCAATTCCGTTGGTTTATATATCACTTTGATGTGCTAGAAATACTGAGACAGTTCCTTTACTGACATTCACAGTTAGTGCTATGCTCTTCCACAATTGAAACATATACACCAGCTACAAGATGGACGATTTATATTACTAAACTTGCTAGTGGTTAACATGGTTTAAATGCTTCCTCGAATACAAATAAGTGTAATGCAAAGAGAGATCTGCAGTTTCTGCGGTTTTCTGCTCAGTTCAAATTCATATGCAGCATTACAAAGTCACCGTAAATTGAGGAAATATTCACCAGAATCAGTTTTAGTCACATTCATTGGTTAAGCCAATAGGATATATGCTAGATCTGTAACATATACACTTATCAACGTGTGCTGCAACTGTACTACTTCCCTTTAACTTTCCAAAGAATGCTTAAACTTTTCATGTTATACTGACACTTGTACCTACCGATACTTAGTGGATATAAACTTTTTAGAAATGAACATATGAGTATTTAGTACAATATAGTTCCCGAGAGACTGGACTTGGTATTGATTGTTTTTAATGCGTTCTCTAGGTAACGTAAATTAATTTGACCTACCGTCCATCCACCAGATGGAATATCATTGCTACAATAAACTTCGAAGGGTTGTGGATATCCATCTGGCTTGATGGTAAAAACACCGCTTAAATCATCCGACGAACACTGGTCACGAACTTCTTTACAATCTCTTGGATATTCCAGTTGTTGGTGAAAGAAGTAAGCTGCATCTTCAAATAAGAAATATGAAACAAGTTAATTTAGGAATTATACAGAGTAATCGATTAGAATTTTATTCGGTAGAGAACAAAATTCTCGTGTGCTGTAGTTAAATTAAGAACCATATAATTATCAATCTTTATGGTATATTAAGAATTGTTGTATTGTCTTATTTGTTAAAGCGGGATGTTTCGTATGCAATGTAGTTAACCTCCAAATGACATTCGTGCCCTATTGGTAAAATGTGGATGGTTATATAACCGAGAATGTTTGACAAAACTTCTGGTGTAAAACATTACGAAAATTCAGATTAGCTAGGCATCAAAATATTATCGCCAAGACAGAGTAATTTGTAGAACCTAGACTGAGTCAAAGTAGAAGTTTATTTAGGATGAGAATATCATAGTCATACAGAGCCGTCAGTATATACAGTGAATCATCTGGTCGAGTAATATGAAATTCAGATGGAAATTGCTCCAACCAACGTTTTACGTAACATGACTTAAACACGAAACACTGTCATTTAACGACGACATAATTGGCAGCATCATACATATCACGTTAAAGGTGGAACCCTCAGCCAATATCTCAGAAAGAAATGTGAAAATAATTCAAGATATAAACTGAAGTTTAAAAACAAACATAGTCCCTTGTTAGATAGCATGTAATAATTGTTAATGTCATGAAGCGCTAACAAGGGGAATGTTCAAAACAGCTAAATATCTAAGCTATTCTAATGCAATACAGTGTGCGCGCCGAGTAATATGCTGCGTCGTGGAAAGTCTTTGACCCCAAATAATAAAATATAAGCAGCATGTTGATTATTGTTAGCACTCAAAGTACGCTTCTGTGAAACTGGTTTACCATACTTAGGAATCAATTAAAATATTTTAAATATTTTCTGAGTCTTTTTTTACCCACTTTGTACGCTTGTACTCATCTGAGATATCTTCTAATATTTTATATTTCAGCTCGGTTTGAAATAAATATTCTAGAAAAGAATATATATATATATATATATATATATATATAATATATATATATAATAAGCTAGAGATAACGTTACATTTATACATACTTATTTTTAACTCAGTAGTTTTTATTCAACATTATTCACAGTCTAGCCAGTCTTCAGTTCGACACGCTACATTATTTTGAGATAAAGATAGCTCCCAGAGCATTAAGTACGCTTGTCCCGCAACGTACTATTCACAGAAATGTCATTATTTGTTTTCAAGCATATGCTTAACAGCTAAATACAGACAAAACAACTTTATAAAATTTAAAGGGACTTTAAAAAGAGATTTTTCAATTACTTTGCGTTGTTTAATTGAAGTTAATTGACTTTGAAATCATAATTTGAGTCCATTATTGTATTCAATCTGAGAATAAAGCAATTTTTTAATTGCATAACGTATTACGGTGGAAGCACACAGGTTCAAGTTTGTGAACCCGTGTCTTACACTGTTCTGTGAATTAAAGAGGCAAATGTTTTAACTCTCCGTAAGTTTGTAATATCATATGGAAGCCTTGGAAATCGACGCCAGTAACTTGCTTGCTATTATGTCTCACTTAGCGAGATATACTAGAAGGTAGATCCCTTAAATTTATAATAGTGTACATCTCTTTCTCAAAAAGCATTCTAAAGCCTATTTTTACACGAAGTTGCAGTCGTAGAAAGACATAACTTAGCTAACTTAAGGTACAATCATATTTAATGAAAACACTCTACTATGTCTCTTTACGAGCTAACTCTCTTTTAATTTTTTTAGTGAGTTACTCCATCCAAAACATGCCCGCTAATAAGAAGAGATCCGCATTAACAAGTATAAACCGTGTAGAAGTACCCCTTCATGGCTCCACTTGGTATGACTTATAGCAGTAGGAAGCTGAGGGGAGGAGGACGTTGTTTCGAACCGCCGTCTTGGGGGAGAGGTCTAGGAAGTCGAGGCGATTTGAAAAATTGGGAATATTCGAAGACACAATTTGGCGATATATATTGGACTAATTTTAAGGAAATACACTGTAATTTTTTGAAATTTTTACAGCCCCCTCCGCTTCTTACGTCAATGGTATGACTGTACCCACTTAACACCGACGAAAAGCGAGTGAATATTTTGTTCTGACTTTCGCCAATTATTACAGTGTCTATTTCTGACGCTTTTAAATTATTTCAGTATTAGTAGCAGTCATATAAATTGAAGTAATTTTGAATTGAATTTTGTGGAGTAGAATAACTGTCTGCGCTGTGAGTCTGCAACTTAGTCAATATCTTCTGTGTCTTTAAAGCTGAAACATTCGTTCTTCAGACTTAAACTTTTTCGTCTTCTCTTTGCTTCTTTGGGTTCTATTAAATCAAATTTTACTGTTCCTCTCGTGTACTCAGACCAATCAAATAATATTTTTGGCATAAAATCATAGATTCTATTCAACACGGCAAAATAGTTAAGAGGTTTTTTAGCCCTTGAACATTGATATCTTTGTAAAAGTTTACTTCTCTTCTGGAGAAAAATGTTTTTTGTGGGTATTAAGAGACAATCATTGGTGAGATATCTTAGATTTCTTTGCAATTTGTTCTCCTTACAATTGTTTGTAAATGGTTATTAGCATCTAAATGTTACTAATTCTTCTAACCTTTAACAGAGAGACACATTGTCACTCATATTGTAAATTAAATGCAAACACTGGGAAAACTAAGTACCAATTACTTGTTTAGTTTAAAACAACTTTGCTGTTTACTCAATTTTTGGCGTTATTTAAATAGGGCAATCTTTGGAATTTTATCCTTTGTTTTGTGAGGATTTGTAAGTTTAAAAAAACTGAAAACGTATGGGTAATGAACCTGGAGTTTCAGCAAACCTACCATACGTCTTTTATAGTTCAAAATAAGGAGTAATATTCGGAAGTACGTAATCCGCAAAATTTATATTTCCGTCGTTTGTTGAACCAAAACTAGTATAACTAAGCATAATCAACATAGTCGCTAGTATGGTATGGCTAACTCTGGGAAAGCGTTTAGGCTCCCCTCTGCGAAAATTGTTTAGTGTAAAGTACTTGTTTTTTACCAAACCGTCTGAAGAAATCTTTGAGATTTTGCCCACGAAGATTTCTTGCACCGAAAGTCCTTTTTGGCTTCAATAATTCTAATCCCTTATAAAAAAAACCATTGAAAAACCTATACAGGCATGATAGCCTACCAACGTTTTTCACGAAATAAATACTCCGGTGTAAAAATATCCCAAGCTGCTATTATCATTATTACTACTGCTCAACCATTTTAAGTCAAGAAATGTTAAATACTCGCACAACGCTTTGCTTCGAAAACATTTTTTGAAATTTCTCTCCGAAGTTTCTTTTTAAATCGAAAACTATTTGCCATACTCACCCTCTTGTCTTGATAAAACTTCGACGCTAAGAAGACAAGTCGAAAAAAGAAGCAGAGCAATCTTGTATCTGTGGAGAAAGTAATTCATGTTGACAGTGAAATGAGAGGTTTATAGCTGTACCCTAAGAACAGATCCAGAAAAAAGACTTAATCACACCAACCGACCAGTCAATCCTACGGTGTGGTGAAAGATTCGAATGAGATGTGGGAACGAATTCTTATATGACTAACACAATGTAACATTAGACGTGTTAACTTAATACTGACAAAAAAAGTGAAGAAAGAGTATGTTCAAGTGATAAACTAAGAGACTCCGTCATGAGGATTTTGCAAAATGTTGTCCATCAAAAACCATCGAAGGGCGATTGAAGATGATCAAGTGTCTAACGCATCGAAGCGAAATGTATGAACATACAATAAGTGAGCATGACATTCTTGTATTGTTTTGGATGAGTCTTATCTTCTGTTGGTTTTGTCTCAGACTGTATCATTGAGGCAGTGCGTAAGTAGGCCTACATATCATGTAAGAGTTCCCGAGGATGGAAAAGGCAGTATGTATCAATGTTTTTTCACCTTTTACAAAGGCAAGAATTACTAAGTTCCGGCTGCATGCAACCTTCCCACAGTGTTGCAAAATGCAAGAACACCTTAAACCCTGAATAGTAACTAAACTTTTAAAGCTTCGACTTCTTATGTACGATATACGAAGCGAATGATACGATACGTGAAAGCCTCACCATAGACACAATTTTGTGGGCTTTTGTGTAACGAGCCCCTTTCTTCTCCAAACTCTTTATTCCAGGTGTCGCGTCAAGAAGTGTCAAATAAAAGTACTGTTTTCATGTAAGCACTTTTAAATACGAGAAAAATTCACGAAGGATCGGGGTGAGGGGTCTGCAGCAAAGAACATATGTTATTTTGGGGCAAAAATATGTTATTTTTGGGCAAATATACACTACATTTTGGGGCAAAAGTGGTGCAGCACCCCAATAGGAGGTTGCACCGTACGCTGATGGGCTTTGGTACTGGAACTATCTATTTCCCATGTGAATTTAAGCAAGAAATTTCTCTTTCTATGAAAACGTACATAATATGCAGTGTGACCAATCTGCATTATCGGTATTGGCTTTCCAGAAGGATAGTGGCGTCTTCAAGTGGGGGTGGGGATGGAGGCAGTAGAGCTCTCTCTTGACATTAAATAACTTTAATTAAACACATTTTTCTTTATGTTGTCCATGTTTATATTCGGATTATACTATTCTAATGTGTGTTTAAACCGAAAGGCTCGGAGAGAATGAAAAAAGATGGCTAGAAAATGAAAACTGAAACGTGAAAATGAAATACATGCTGTGGAGTAACTCAACCAACGACATCTCTACAAACAATGAAAGACTGCCAGCCATCGCACGTGGTGAATAGACATTTAGTTGGTGGGTTCAGGATCAGTTATTTGGTAAAATCTACTTTTCAATTCGAAGAAAGTAATCAAAATATTAATAAGTGCACATAAACTGTACAGTTGTCTATAGTGTGAAAGAAACAATACCTAAAACGATAACAGTGATTCAATCGGTAGTACTCATTTTGTTTTAGCACCACCGGTATAACTAAGAAATACTCGAACACGATAGCCTGCAGTCCTGCAGGAGTGCAGGTTTTTCACCAGGTCAATGTGGTAAAGGCTTGCATTTAACCCACAGCCTTCGTCTTTGAAGGGGTAGGGATGAAGATGGCCGTTATTGTAAGACGAAAACGTTGTATTGTAGGAAGCCATTTCTTGATTTGTAGCGCTGTTAACAAAATAGCCGTTGCGCGTGTGTCGAATTAGGCTATGTTCTCATAAGACCATGGTGGGCCCTACGGGTTTTCACAGTCAACATCTACTAATCTGAACTTCATCAAGGCATACTAGAGAATGGCGAGCAATGTTATTGCAATGGATCTTAGTATAAAGAATACAAGGTAGAGGCAACTAATTTCCTCAACACGCCCTTCCCTAAAAACTTAACTCTCCTTTTCACCGTTTCAATTTAATACGAAAATTTGGTAATCTATAATTCTCCCGTCAGTGCTGTTGTAATGAAAACAAGTTGGGTTGAAGTCATAAATGTTTGCTGCCCTCTCCTTGACCAATTGTTGGATAAAGACAACTATAGCAGTCGTCAAAGACACAATGATTCAGGTATCCTAAATAATACATAAAAACTTGCACGAAGCAGCAAGACAAGATGGTGATACCAGTGGTGTAAAATAAATTCATGATAATATCATTCGATAGATTAGGTACCTAGTAACAGTGGGGTGGTAAAGGAGGTCCTGGTATGCGTTACATCTTCTATCTTTAAATGTCTTCGTTTTGTGACCTATCACAAACTTTTTTTACGTAACTACAGCCTCAAGTAAGCTCATTAGCTATCATATGAAAAATCATGGAATTTATTTGTTAGACTTTAGTAATGTTGTTTGCCTGAAATGGTGAGATCAGGGAGGTGTTATAGCTGGAAATCAATCGAAAACTTTAATTTATGCTAATCCAATTAGATTGCCCTCAGAGTGGAGACTAAATCCTTTAATTGGGGATTATTTAACTAAAGGGCATTGAATTCCTTTGTCTAATAGCTACCCAACCTCATTCATACCTACATCGACTCCAATATAAGGATTATTTGGAACAATGCTTTAATGTCTAACTAGTTGCCGACAGTCGAGTACGAAGTACTGTTCTGACATTTACAACGACTGTTTATTGCTAAGGAAACTAATGATACTGACTATAAACCAATGCTCATGATTTATGCAAATGAGCAAAAGAAGTATAAGACTAAACTTTGCTATCCAATTTTGACCAATTTCTGCATTCCCTTGCATGACTTAAAAGGCACACTGTCACGGTTGAGCCAACTTATTTGGAAGAGCGCCACCACTCGGGGAAAGTTCAAGAATGATTGACAAGAGCTTACACGTGCAGCGGAACTGTACCGGAAGGGTTCCTGGAAAAGTTTAAAAATAGTTGCCGACAAAGGGACGAACGGAAACAGACTTGGGGCATAGCAGATGGACTGGTGAGAAAATAAGGGATTCGAGAGAATCATTCTGACAATCAATGGAAGCAGATCGACTCTGACATAATTGGATATATTAATTAATTGATTTTCGAAAGGAGGAGATGGTGAGGGATTGTATGATAAAGTGAATTGGAAGATCCGTATTTTGGACTGAGATACGTAGTCACGGGCGCCGAATTTAATTTTATTAAAGGAGGACCAGTTTGCTTCGTCATCTGGGTGACAAAGGCACGAGTACCATACTCTGCTGGTGGCGGACCGAGCTGCATGGTGACAACGACGGGACTAGCGAAAGCGAACTCCAGGAGTCGGTTATCACGCGTATCAGGAGAATTAAAAAAGAACCAGAAGGAAACCGAAAAGGGCCCTCGCGTCGCGTAAGTGATCACAATTAAGATAATTTAGTGGGGTAGATAATTCACCGGTGTACTAGGCCGATAGGATTAAGGTAAATATATGTTGTAAATTGAAATGCATTGATCATCATTTAATAATTTGAGGAGAGACAAAATAATCAAAAATCATTGTTGAAATCTAGAGAATCTTCTCAGTCAAATCTTTCTGATCTTCATTGTGTGTGAAAATTATTTTGCCAAATTTCGCTGGCAGGGAGGAAACAACCTGGGGTCGCAACAGAAGGGCGGCATTCTGCTTAGTTGTGACACACACCCATATTGAGAAAGTTATAGGAAACTAGAAAAGTATGATGTAAATAGCGTCCAAACGCGTACAAACCCTCAAATTAATTTACATCTTAAGCGACTGGCAATGTTAAGGCAAGGGGCTAATTTCCGGATCTACTCTTCGAGATGTAGCAGACGACGTACTTCACTTGTACTTAGTTCGTAACAGCTCTTAAGCCTATTGAACCATCAAAAACAACACACAAAAGAGATTATTGTCGGCAACTAGTAGGGTTCAAAGAAAGAGTTTTCGATCGATCTCCGTCTAATATCACCGCCCTGGTAAGATCTATGCATAATTATGCTGATTTCACCGTCACCAGTATGTAGCCTACAAACGGTAAAGAATACCTTCTCAGATCTTGTAAATGCATTAGCCAATCAGGACACACCGTTTGAAGGATAAAAACAGTAAATATTGCAGCATATTTCTCTCATTAGAAGTTTTCTCGAAGTCATGCTTTTATATCCTGGTTAACCAAACTTTCATAATTCTTGATTAATAAGGTTCTTTTGCATGTCTGACAAGGACTGCAACGATTACAACGTCATGGATCATTGCTGGATTAAATTTAGTTAAAAAGTAAGTAACAATTTTTAACTGATAAAATATACATAGTGGTACAAGAACTAATGACCTACGCCAAGCTCCCAACAACAACCGGTTTAACGTTCATCAGCATTTTACCTGTACTTCAGCCAATGTTGTTTACGTTCTCGTATGTAAACGCTGTAATATACTGTACGTGGGAGAAACAAAACGTCGTCTTGCTGACCGAGTCACCGAGCACCTGAGATCAATCAAACAGAACCTCCCAGGGTTCCCGGTAGCCACCCACTTCAATCCCCCGTCAACATGCTCGATCCGTGACTTGATGGTTTCGGCGGCCATCTCGTGTCGAGGTTCCGATCATGACCGCCTAGCTGCCGAAAACCGCCTAATCATGAAACTTGGAACCCTGTCCCCACATGGTCTGAACGTTAGACTTGAACTGTTATAACGCAGCAATTCCTGCATTATTTTGACTTGTGGTAACCACTTAACACTGTCTGTTTTCCTAGCCGAGGTTTACCGTGCCCAATTTTATTGTGTATTTTTTTTTTGCTTTCGATGAGCCGTGTCAACGATCAGTTGCATTTTTGCCACCTGAAGCCATCGTTTACACTTCTTCGTGGAATATATATATATATATATATATATATATATATATATATATATATATATATATATATATATATATATATATATATATATATATATATATATATATATATATATAATATATATATATTATATATATATATATATATATGAGTGGCGGGGTTTGACTTTGTTTACATTACAAGAGCTGCGTAATCAATCTGTGATCGAAGCATCCATCAATGACTTCTTCGTTTTATATATTCATATGTGTTGTCCATTTCACACCCTTTGAATTTTTTGATATCTAGAGGGATATTGAGATGTTATCAAATATCAATATCAGAAGGGGCAATGTGCACTTTGATGTCTAGTTTATTTTCACACTTCCCGGCTATGCTGCTATGTGATAACACTAAACCGATTATAAACTGCCGAAGTCTTCCTTTATATCAAAATCAGCTGGCTTTAAACTACTTTTACTATTTTTGCGACAAAGACGTAGTACTCCGGTATTAATTGTCTTCCCTAAAAATGGTCATTTTAATGTATATATTGGCATGTGTAGTGCTGTTTTCTGTTTTCCCTTTCCCCTCTCTCTTCTTCTTTCTTTCTTTCTTCTTTCTTCTCTTTTCCTTCTTTTTCTTTCTCTTTTCCTCTCTTCTTCTCTCTTCTTCGTCTCCCCCTTCTTCTCCCCCCTAGCGAAGGTCTTGCATGTAACATATACTTATTGTAGACATTAAAAGAATTGACTCTACAGGTAGCCAAAGAACAAAAGCTATATAGCGCCATCGTTAAGGATATTCGATGTTAATTCCCGCACTACGGCAAGAGTTTACACCAAGTCAACTTGATAAGGACTTGCAGTAAATAGTGTTTGTAGTTTAAGGGGAGAAAGGATGAAGATGGGCTATCGGAAGACACATATCTTGAACCATGGTTAATAGACACATCCCTGGTTGGGAAACTCGGCGAACTGACTGTCTATGTTGAGATCCTGATTTTCAGTAGTCACGTGACGCTAACCGTGCACAAGGCTGGTTGATTAGCTCTACTACACGTGCGTACTCGTAGCACAAGGCGTTACATACAGCACTATGGAAGTACTACCTACCTCCAAAGTAGTACTTCTGTAACACAACTTGTGAACCTTTATCAAACGGTAATTATGAATTTTTTTTTGTGAAAGTTTGGTTTTGTTACTTTTCAGTCTTAAAACCCACCAAACACCGAACGGTATTTGCGGCTGGAGTTACTAGCTAAAGTTAGTAGCCTACATACACTGCCAACTTTACCGATAAAACCTCCGCAATTGTCAACAGACCAAAATAGGCAAATCTAAATTTTTCAGGGCAAACAATAGCCAGATTAGTGGGAAATTAAGGAGATTGGAAGATTTTCATCTAAATTTTGCGTTATAGCCAACTCAATCGATCGTACGGTCGTTATTACGCCGCGTTATTCGCTAATGCACAGTGAAAGTTGCCCTTGTATTTCCACGTTCGTTGCAGCTACTCGTACGCCTTATTGTAGGCATATCTCACTGCCGCGAGGTGTCGGCGTGCGAACTACCGGAGTCTCCCGGTACAACTGGGGCAGAAGTTGGCAGGTCTGTGTCAATTTGAGAACCGACTCACTTTCTTCCTAAAGAGTGGAATTTAGTGCTTATATCAAGTATATATCATGACTGGATATTTTCCCTAAGAATATAACAGATAACCGACTTCGTAACGTCAGATAGTGAACCGTCTGTTACTTTCACACGAGATAGTATTTAGCTAACGCTATACATCAATGCAAAATTGGAGAGTACGGTAGTTTAATTCTACTCAAACAAGAAACGTGGGGGTTGTGGGCCATGGTTTTCTTCGTTTATTTTATACTTACTGATTCGAAAGCATCCTGAAACCCTTGCAACCCTTCAATCAACTTCAATTTATTTCCATGAATGACTGAACAACACAACACTCAATGTAGCCATACCGCTACTCGATCGACGTGTGCACGGTCAATGTCACGTGACGCACTTTTCTGCACGTCTCAACAAAGCTACTCGGCTTGTACGTGGTGTGTAAAGGGTGTACGTAAAGTTTCCTAACCAGGGATGTGTCTATTAACTATGCTTGAACTTTAGGAAGGTAACTGTTGGCTTAGGATCAGCCTGAGAATGAAGAAAAAGCATGTCGTTGCACGGGCCTGAAAGTAGACCATTACCGGACCAGGAGGGAGGCTACATTCAGTATCCGTTGATTTAAACTTTATCGAGACTCACTTGGAAATTGCTAAAACATGCGATGGACATTGCTACGCAAGTAACGTTTAAGAAAACAAGCTTAAGGGTTAAATTCATAAAAAAAAATTCCTTTATTAAGACATTGTTTTCATTTTACGTAAATGTTAGTAGAAATTCGACAAACCGTCTTTCTTTTTAAAGTGCTTGTTACTATCCTAGTCTAGAGCATTTTTACAAAAGAAATTTGTTAGCTTGTTGTCATTTATCTTTACTTCCCCTTTGTTACCAGTTCCTGGATTCGGAGGAAGATTATAGTTCCCAAGGACAATGAAATCTCTACCGATGGAAAGACTAAGAAAGAAACGTGTCGATAGATGGAAACTTTAATGAAAAAGACAAGATGGTGATACCAGAGCTTTAAAAATTAATTCATAATAGCACATTTCAACACCGTACGATAGATTGGAAAAGCACCCGATCTTCATGGCCTGTACAGCAGTACTGATCCGTGCTATAATTTCTTAACATGTGCTACAGACAAAAATAATGGTAAGATACATTTGAGTGATTTACTGGAAATGGTCTTCCACCATACAGGGAGTTGTCAGGGAAGGAGATCCAACATTTGTATGTCCTTTGAGAGTAGGTAGTTGCCGACATTGAAACGCCTATTGTCTTGCTCTTGAAACTTTCCCAAGTTTCGATCCACAGAAGTTTTGTTCATTTCTAAGAAGGCTTGCACAAAATTTTCAAAATTAAAAATACCAGGACACTATCTAGCCTTAATCAATGATCCCTTACACTTTCTAGTGCATCGACGAAGGACCTACAAAATTTCATCAATTTTGTATCTGCACTGGGTTTTGGTGATTTGAACTTTCTCAATTAAACTTAATTGAATCTAGACATACCCCATTGTTTTTGGGTGACTATGAATGAAGGAATATTTGTATCCAATACAAGTTTGACAAGGAAAGAAATCAACACTGCCTTTAATTCCATTATTTGCAGCGCAATCTTGGGCACCTTTCCAGAAATGATTCATCACTGGATGAAATATTCATTGCAACACTATTGTGAAGATTGGCAGTGTGCAATATTTAAAACTGTTAGCTGTTTATTTACTAAAAGATCGAGGATTCGGTAGATTGCAAAGTTAAAATGCTTCTGTTAACCGTTGGTGCCCAGCCAATAGGAAAGTAAACTGTTCATTACGAACCACAGATGACTCATCTTTCTTTTAATCAGTTTACAGGCTTATCTTTGAACAGATTTCCTAGGTTTCGTGTTACAACAAAGGAGCTGTCTATCTGTCAAGTTTTAAAAAAAATTGTTTGTATATTATCCCACTTGGCTGAGAGAAATAATAACTCCAGCTTTTAGGACATTTGATACGGATAAAATTTCAAAGAGTAATGCTCTTTCCTTTGGATTGAATAAGCCATCACATCAAAAGGTAACACAATATTTCACTGATAGTCTCTAGACGACGGAAGAGTATAATGTCCATATTGTTCATGACAAAAAAAAACGTTCTTTTGTACAGCGTTCTTTATTTCTCAGTATTACCTAATGATTTTCACCTTCGATCATATAAAGATAGTAATTCTTTGTCACAAATGGTGTCTAGACGACGGGAGTGTTTCCTGACCAAAATGTCCAGCAAAATTAGCTCCTTTCCTTTTTGACCTGTCTCTTCAAAAACTTTCTCTTCTCTGACGCATTTCGTAAAGCACTGTCCATTGTATTAGGTGGAACATCCTGTTTTTTGTGAAAGATTGGTTAAAAATGACAGTTTTGCTTAAAGAAAAGTTTTTTTTTGTCATTGGTAGTTTCTGGACGACAGTAGAGTAAGCTCTACATACTATTGAAAAAGATATGCTCCCGTTTTGAACCGAAAATATGAAACAATGAGTTTAAATATTTTCCTGTAGCCTGTTGGTATTGCCTATTTGGATGCAAAAACACTATGTGGCTGGTACTGGTTAGGCGACGTGACACCAAACTGCCCAGTGCACGTTCTTTAGACAATTACACTCCTTTTTGATGGTTTGTTAGAAAATGTCAAAACTGTTTCCAGACAGTTTGTATTATCCTAAAACGAAACACGTTTTATTGATGTTGCCTTTATGAAGGGAAAATATGCTGTCCATGGTGTCAACAGAAATACGCTCCCATCTTATATTAAGTTATCCGTTGAGTCATTTGAGATTTCTTTCTGTAACAATCTTTTTGTGGTTTAGTTTATCTGTCATACGTACGAAGTTATAATCATTGTCACCGATGGTACCAAACGGTGCGAGTGTTCATGTTTTCACAAAACAGAGATATGCACCATTTAAAGCGTCTGTTACAATAGACTCCAGGGCCGTAGCCTGAGGGGGAGGGGAGCAGGAGGCAACTACCACCCAAAGGTTTCCAAATCATGAAAGAGAGTTGGCTAATTTAAGAAAAAAATACTGAAATGCTGAAAATTTTACTGTCCAAATTGTGATTTCAAGGCCCCTAAAACCTAGGAAATCTCATTAAAGGGTTTCTGCTCTTCCCATATTTACACGGGGAGATCCACGGACCCCCACTGTGAATGCATTTTTATGCGGGTTTCTCTTCTTGATGAACCATCTTTCCTCTACAAGGTACATCGCTAGACTTTACAGTAAATACGCTGGTAACAGATAAAATAGCCGACGATTACTTTTCATTATTAGCGAAACCACATCAGCCGATAAACAAACTTTTAATAAAAAAGGCAAAAACAGTCGTAGCAAACTTATTTTAAAACAACAACTTAATCTCACAAATGTCCTCTTATTTAATTTCAAGCACCTTTCATGATATGTCAAAACATAAGTATTACATATTCAAGGTAAACTCTATTCTTGAATTTTACAACTCAATGAGAAATATATTGTAAAATGATCCTCAAGAGTCATTCATGAAATAGGATATCTAGTACACTCATTCAAATTGGGTTGACTGCATTTTCCCTTTAAATCAAATCTAACTTTACTTCTTGAAATCTACACTTGTTTCAAAAGCATAGAATCTAAGAGTAAAGAATGCTTCGATGCAACTTATATGAGGTCTAAAATGTGTCATTTCCCGCATCTGGGAGACATTTTGTCCTAATATTATCGCGCAGGTGTTCCGCTACGGCTACGCGTTAACCGATGGTGATTACCCCAGTGGTGTACTAAGAGCTCTACGGGGAAATCAGCATCGGGTACCAGCCATGTACGGGTGCAATGCCACAACAGAAAAATTCAATAAATAATTAAAATTTTATATCAGATTGTAAACACTGTGTGATGAATTCCCTTCAATGCATCACAAATCCTCTTCTAGCTAAATTGTAGATGCTATGCAGTGTGACTATTTGGTGATTTCGGAATTGGTTTGCCTGTAGGCCAACCATCACGTATTCTTCTAATGGCCTACAGATTATAGTAAGTGGCTGTATATTACGACATCTGATATTGTGTCTCTCATTTAAACAGTCCTCCCTTGCTACGCTGGAAGGCGGTTTTGCTCTATTTTGCGCCTTGTAATTAGGTGCGTACACTTTCCACAGGCAGGCCTTTTATTCCATTCAGCTATCGAAAACTTTTACCCACAGAAAAAAATGTAGTTGCCCTTCGGACTGGAGCCCTTGCGACTCCTTAAGTAAACAGACTCTGCCACGGTGCTACTCTTTTCTTATCATCTTTCTCCCACAGGATTTCGCCAATTGAACATACCATGTCATTCTATTTTATATAGTCCAAGTTATATGTCCTATTAGCTTACGATAGTATACCTCTGTTACCGTAAGGTACCTTTGGAGCACCTGTGACGTCATCAAATATTATAAACACAAGAGAAATCAGAGAATTTTTCTTCGCACCCTGACGAAGAATGTTATTGCAACAAAAAAGTAAACAAAGTGCCAAATCTGTGTACCGTTGTTTTCACTGTAGAGGTTCTAGTATAATTTTGCAACAAAGAATTGATCATTCTATCAAACGTAGCAAGATTCTCTAAACTTCAAGTAATTTTCGGTGCCACATTATACCTTATCATTCATTACTCCGTTAAAGATCTGCCGTTGAGCGCGGGTCCTTCGCTAGGCTGTATGTAAATCTGCTACACACTTAATTTGTCAATTCTCACAAAGTTGTGTCACATGACCTATAGATTAAGTTATGGTTTGTTCCAAGGACTAGGCAAATTGCAAATGAAATGTAGGCATAAAACTCCATTAAAATTTTTAAGTTATCCAAGCAAAATTCTCACAACGTTATACATGGGATGTTCAACAAGGTCTAAAAAAGTAATATTCTGATGAAAATATCAGCAACTGAACTTTACCGTGAATTGTATGGGATGTTTTTTGTGTCGAACAATGAGGTTTGTAGTGGAAATGATTAGTGTACTTGCTATAACTGAGTATATCGTGTGCAATGCAGGATTGTGAACTGACCTCACACATATTGTGTGCTACAATGCCGAAAGGTTTTAAGCAGACGATTTCTCTGTTTTCGAGCTACGTATCATGAATTACTTTAAGAAAGTGGAAATACAAAGACTAATCATTTCAAACTTTTACAGTTTGTTTCTGCTAGATTAATCACTAAATACTGGTCATGAGCAAAACCTTATATAAATGTATTCAGGCCCGGATCCAGACATTTTGAAAAGGGGGGGGGGAGGCTGAAAGCCCCCTTGAATATTCTCCTAGATTAACATTATGCTAACTTTCGCGTATTTGTTATTGTTGGTGTGGCGAAAGGGGGGCTGAGGCCGGGAACCCCCCCCCCCTTGGATCCCCGCCAGGTATTTATTTGTCAAAATCTTATTTCAGAATCTGGGGGAGTTTTCAATTACATTTACTGTCATCTTTTCAACTTATTCAACCTATTTTATTTTTAACATTATTAAATCGTACTAACACTAGATAGATTCAGTGGAAAGAAACGTATATACACGCAGTCTTGAACAGCTTAAAAATGGTAGCTGTGCAACCTAATGAGTAATTCCTGTTAAACAATCAGTGAACTGGGAAAAATATGTTTCAATATTCTCTTATCATTCCACTCTTTTTAAGCATTTGTTTAATATTTGATGGCCCCTGGATGCAACTTTAAGCTACAAGTTTTTTGCAATAGTTTGCTATTTATAGGAATGGTTGATAAATAGAACGCAGTGGACATATAAAGGGCTTTAGTTGTTTGTTTTAAGTGTGGAAATAAGTGTGCTTCAACGCCCAAATTTTTGGACGGGGAGGGGGAGAGTTAGTCTCCATGATGAGGGTTATTGAGGGCAGCCATGTTTCTGCAAGGACTGTGTACCCTGACACACAATGACTCTATCTCAATGTGGTTAGACTATTGTAAGCGTGAAAACCATTGACGTTGATTTCTATTTGTTATGAATAGTTCTAATGCATTACAAGCAATGGTCATTTGCATAGTTCAACTCCGTAGCTCCTTAGATTTAGGTGTCAAGACGCAATCTATGTAGTCACTCACAGCTTCCTATATGATGCTTGAATTATCATTTTTCTACCTCTGTAGACACAACCTTTCTGTGTTCATCGACAACGCTCGGAAATTTCTCGATCCTCCGAATCACTCGTTAAGTGCCCCGTTTCTGTTTCAACAATCCTGCGTGTCGACATACCTTATGTTCCCGAACCTCTAACGATATGTTCCGAATGCCTCGGTGTGATAATCTTTTGGATTTCACTGTTGTGGTTATTTTACTGTTGTGGTAGTTGTTATCTTTGCCGTCACGGTCATTGTTACCGTCTTTTTTATCAAGATTGATATCAAGGTTCCATCCTTTTTTATAATGCGTCAAATGCATTATGACGAAGCATGGAACGCCGATACGAAGCATTCTTTTGTAAAGTTTTAGCAACTTTCTTTTAACTGTCTGTTTGTTTCTAGAGATATCTTAAAACATAAAACAGAAAACAACGAGAAATTATTTCCTTCTCCTTTCTTAGCTGATAATGTTTTTTATGGATCTAGATCAAAGTTGCTGCAATAATCCAAGCAATGGATTGGAAATGTCGTAAATATGATTTAACACTACTGATAAATCAAATTAGACCCCAAAACACCTGGTATTATCTTATCAATCAAATAAATTATTCCCTTGTATATACAATAAAGAATATAAGTCAGTGTCCGTATTTGAAAGCAGTGAATCACTGATTGTTTCAGTTTTCATCTTCTTTGCCACATATTTCCATGGTTTAAGGTCAAGAAATTGAATGTAATATAACACCTGTTATTTTGGAGTTATACAGAAGATGGACGAATTTTCATCTCGGCATAGCTGAGGTTACAGTAAAGATAATTGCCATACCAGAAGATGTTCTCTCCGTTCCCTCCGTTGTAGTCACCGTTTAAATTTGAATCAGTCGCAACGTTATTGCATCTGCTTCTCGTTTCAAAATAATTACAATATCTATAGCTATAATAGCACGCAGTGCAAAGATGAGAGCAAGCTGCCGTGTTGTACCACCAGGCTCCTCTGTGTCCTTCTGCAAAATCATGGACGCTGCATCCGTCGTTGTCTTGGTCATGTGTGCTGAACTGTCCACCGTTGTTGCAACGATTCAAACCATTACCTGCATGCAATATAAAAACACTTCAAAACAGTTATACAGGCACATAGCATATAAGTACTAAAATCTTTAAGTTCAGTGTTTATTTCATAGAGAAGAATTAGTGTAAAAGGGTGACTGAATTTTCACTGCAATTATGAAGAATATAAACTTTAATTCCAAGGTAAGGCCATCTTGAAAATAGTTTAAATAAATTTGACGAAGATGGTTAAATGTCAACATTCATTTGACAAATAGGTACCATGCAATGATTGAAATTTACATAGGTATTAAATACACAACGCTTGTGCAGCAGGATATATATCTTTGGTATAATGATTATGTTATATATCAGTCAATCAAGGGGACTTTTCAAACATTGTAATTAGTACCAGTATCAGCAATATTTAACGTGGTGTGTCTCAATGCATTGTTCTGAGGTCAGAATTGAATATATACGAAATACAAAGTTCCACGTACTAAGGAAATGCATACTGTAATTTACATCGTGTTAAGAAATCTCTTTTTTCAGTGATGTCTCATTAACTAATGTGGAATGAAAAAAGCTATACAAAATGTCTACGGAATCAGGTAAGTCCTTTTCTAACACTATTTCAGATGTGACATAGAAAGTCTAAAACTCCTAAAACATTAAGATTGCTCTCGAAGTAATCGCCTAGAAACTCGACCTGCTTAGCAAGTAGCACGAACTTAGGAATCGTGTTAATAGCTGCTCTGTGCTGTTGGAGCCTAGGTCTTTGGAGCTTTGAGTTTTTTGAAGAAAGTTCTTTGCAGGGCAATAATTATGTCAATACTCAACTCCCTTTGCAGAAACCTCGTTGCGTTTTAGCAACTGAAGTTATTTTTTAAAAATTGTTACCATAACATTCGTAATGATTAATGACATGAATGATGTATCCAGGTGTAAGCAAAGATGTTATGTCTAATTTACGTGTTCAACATGAATAAAGATGAAGGAAGAAAGTATCCACGAACTGGCAAAGGGTACTGTGTAATTTTAATTTGGGTTATCGTGGGGTATTTTGTTCTTTTGTTGAATTTCGAGATCAAAAAGGAGACATAAACTAACCCTGCTTTAAATAGTTTTGTGTATTTTATAACGTATGGTCTTATCACAATCACCTTACCCATCATTGTATGAAATGTTGCCTAGGAACAGATAAGCAGTCTAAAGTCGGCAGGCCGAATGAACTTTTTACAAGCACATAAACCTGCAGTGTCTAATATCCAAAGTAGCGGCCTTGATTCATTAAATGAACCACATTTTAAATAGTTTTTCGTCGGAAGCAGCCGGTTGAGTTTGTTAAATAACACATAGTATATTAATTGTCCTAGGCGTACAAGCCGAGGATACAGGGGGCTGCAAATTACCCTAGAGTTTGGCATAAATCCATTTTTCGTAAAAATAAATGCGAGAAATCCGGCAATTTACTATATCCCGCCCCATTCACCCAGATTTTTCTCGGGCAAAGTAGGCTCAACCCCATATAAAGTGACAGCCCGTATACATCTATGCCAACTATAGTTAAAAAGGGACAAAACAATAACCTACCAGCGGTTCCAGTATTACTTCCAAAACTCAAACGATATTTAGTGCTTTCGTCATCTATTCGAAATGAGTCGTACTCTTCATACTTCGAGGAGCCACCAGAGGTTACTATATCGACACGTAACTTGTAGCTTTTCTGATTCGTTAGGTAATAGATTTTTTCATTTCCAAGCCAGAAGTCATTATTGGCGTTTTGAGAACCAAACCCTTCTCTGTATTCATTCCAGCCTCTGTAAAAATCGGTTACCCCGTCAACACGCCGTTGGAAGACCTAATTAAAACAAAACTAATACCGTATTGTTTCGAAGTTTTGGTCACTAGAAAACAATGGCTAGCAGAATGATGGTGACGTATAAGAAGTTCGTAAAAGGCTTATTTGTGTAAGATGTTAATTATTAATATCATGTTCGCATCTCTTCATGAATACAACAGCGTTGGTTGTCATGCATTGCCAAGAACACCTTTTCATCAACTTATTTGAATGCAGATAACCAATATGCATACATAAAACACAATGTTCTCGGAAATTCATTGGAAGTTTCTAACTTACTGTCCATCCTCCGCCAGCAGTAGTCATATCACAGAAGACAGTAAAGCTAGGCCCTGTCCAACCTGTTGGTAGCAATGTATAGACTCCATCCGTTCTATGTCCAGCTTGATATGCATCGTAGCAATCTGTAAAGGTATTTCTAGTACAGATCTCACCATTTCCTTCAAAGCCGTCATTACAGTAACACTTTCGAATTTCGTCTTTTACTGTACATGATGCGTCAGTGCTGCATTCGTAGTCTGTATTACAACTAAGTTGGTTGTCCATACAAGTACAATTTTGTGAGCAGTCAGCGTTTACGAATGTCTCACCATTCTAGAATGAATAAGCAAGAAGCTAAGAACAATAAAATATTAGAGACGATCAAGAACTCCGTAGTATCTATGTCTTGTAATATGCCATGAGTTTCCGAGCGTTGAGTACTAAATGTGAGAGCGTGAACCAGCAAGATGTTATCTGAATGGGGATCGCTCGCTTAAACTTCCTTTGAAGAGGGGTTTTGCATTTAATGTCACCTAATAACCATTCACATGTGCTCTTTAAATATCTGTTGGAATTAAGCTGGATTAGATAGCAAACACAAAGAGATTTGTCGTCTGCTATATCATGAGTAGAACTTTGGCGATTTTCCCATTGCTATGACATTGCCAGTCGCCTGAAAACTAAATATATTTCTCTCTGGTGTCGCTTGGGGGCAACAACCTGCACATGAAAACATTTTTAAATTTACGCCCTTTGTTAAAGTATTAGTAGAGATTAATGATGTCGCGAGGAAAGAGTTCATCCAGTTGAAAGCATTAAATAAAGGGCCTAAGTCCTTGTAAGCCATATCAACTGCAAATAGCTGGTAATAGTTTTACACTTAAATGGGTCTTAAAGTATAAACATAAATGAAACTCCTTATGCTATCTGTATTCAGATAACAACTCCCTGCTTAAACTGCTAAGTGAAAAACAAACTCGGTTTCTTACCGAAATGAATGAGTTCGTTTCAGTCACAAGACATCCCTCAGGCACACAGGTTTCCACACAGTCAGTATAGCAATCCGTCTGTCCAATAGGATCTGTACACAAGCTCTGGCAAGTACAACCCCCATGGGTCATGTTAAGGGGGCACGAAGAAACAATGCAACCTGGAATTGAAGCAATACATGACAATTTGAGAAAAACCTTGAATAACTGTACTCCTCACATATCATCCTCCACAATAATAGTCATCGCAACTTTTTGGGAAGCTAATGATAACAACTATGGAAAAGAGAATGACTAATTTCGATACGTATTGATGATTTGTCAAATAAATGACAAACGATCATTAAGAAAAACCTAAAAATGTTTTTTCACCGGAATGAAACTTACTTTCCCCACTTAATTAACATACTCACTCCAATTACTGCGAAACAAGTCAGCAGACACCAGAGCATAATCACTCCATTCATCGCTGATACGAAAAGAGTTGTATTTTACGTAGAAAGATGACCCGTTGGACAACACTATGTCAATTCGTAGTTCGTAAACTGCTTGATTTGTTAAATACGATAATTTCTCGTTGCCAATCCAAAATTCACTCGATAAGAATCCAAATCCACTTTTATAATCCTTCCAATCTCGTTTGAATATCACGGAGCCATCAGTTCGGCGTTGAATAACCTACGTTTAAGAAGTTGAAATAAATTTTGGATTTTGTTGTCACCCGAATAAAATTTTGCTACTGTATGAGATAAACCAACGTGTTTCCAGCATAAACTGATGTCCTTTTCAATCTGATCTTTTATTTAGTACTTTCGAACTTTTCAAAATACTGAAGGCAATCTTTGATTATACAGTCAAAGTTACTGCTCTGCTCTTTCACAATTGTGAAATATAAACAGCCTATAAAATTGATGGTTTCCTTTACTATACAAATAAACTTGATAGACATAACCATGATTTAAACGCTTCTTGTAATACAAAGTAGTGTAATGCCTAGATATGTTTATTGTGGTGTCCTGCGAATTACAAAAATCGTGAAAATGTGCAATCGAAAAGTTATCGTCAAGTTAGAAAATGTTTACCAGATTCAGGGATTACTACCATCCATTGGTTAAACAGCGGATGCTTGGACTGTATAACCTCGCATGCTTATCGAAGTGCGCTCCACCTGTGCTGTTTAGTTCAACTGCCCCCTCCCACCGTAAATAAAAAATAGCAGTCGCTCGTACCTACTGACCCTGAAGGAAAATCAACACTTTGCAAAATGACACTTGAGCGTTCAATGCAATATTACTTCAAAGTGTACCGAACTTCGTATTGACTGATACTGAATGCCTGTTCTAGGTTTTATACATAAAATTGACCTACCGTCCATCCACCAGATCCAATCTCATTGTTACAGTAAACTTCAAAGGGTTGTGGATATCCATCTGGCTTAATGGTGTAAACACCACTTAAATTATCAGACGAACACTGGTCACGAGCTTCTTTACAATCTCTTGGATATTCCGGTTGTTGGTAAAAGAAATAAAATGAACCTTCAAATAGGAAAATTAAAACAAGCTAAATTAGATATTGCACAGGTTATCCCTTAGAATCTTATTCGGTAGCGCGGAAAGTTTTTAATGGGTAGTAGTTAATCTAAAAATCGTATTCTTGCCAAATTGGTAACCTGTGAATGGTTAAATAAGGGAGAATTTTTGACCGACCTACTGTAAAACATTACAAAAAATCGGGTCAGCTAGGCATCACAATATTGTCGCCAAGACAGAGTTACGTGTAGAACGTCGACTCAGTCCAACATAAAATTAAATATTTTGTTTTTATCTGTCTGAAGAGTAAATCATCATTGATTTTTACAATGTAGGAGAATTTTAACCAATGTTTCACGTAGCATGATTTTAGCAGCGAACTCTGTCGTAACTACAGCATTATTGTCAGCATTACATATATAAATATATATATATATAAACGCATAAAAGAAACAAACAAACACAGGACACATAGCATGCTGTATAAACGATCTAAAGTAAATGTCACTTCAGAAATGACGAGAAGCAGATAGTGTCGATCTTCAAGGCAATAAAGATGTGAAAAGTTGGTAACACCGTAAAAGTGTAAAGACTTTCAAAACTTTAAAAGTTCAAAGGCAATAAAAATAAAAATACACCAAGGATACGCCTTCCTTGTTCACGTGCCACAGTTTAACTAGAAAAATGTAAAACATCACAAAAACTATGACAGGTACTCCCTACTAAGTCTTACGTCTTTGATATTTATGCCCACTTGGGGCGAGGGTGTTGAACTTAATAATCCAGTGCAGCCCCCTTTCTTCCCGAATTTACTTGTTGTTGTTCCGAAGCTTTTCAATTGCTATAAGTTCAAGTTGTTTACAGGTTTGAAAATGTTTACCAATAGGAGTGTGGCCTCTTTTAAATTCTTGTCTTTGACCCCTATGTCTAATCTTGAGTTCACAGCCCGTCTCTCCTACATATTGCTTTTCACTGTCAAGACAGTTTAAAAGATAAATAACACCTGTAGTAAAACGCGTTAAGTCCCCCTTATTATAAACCTTTTGCCCAGTCTTAAAGCTATGAAAATTTTTGGTATCTTTAAGAGTCGCACAGGTTACGCAACATTTTTCATGGGAATTAACGCAGCCCTTACTTACGGTCTAGTGTTGCACCTTAGCTTTAGCAAGAAGGGATTTTAAGTTGTGAGGCTCCCTGTAAATAACAACCGGGGGGTTTAGGAAACTTCTTTCTGAAAGTTAAAGATAAATTAAGAATGGGAATATGTGTTTTGATGATACTACTTAGAGGAGGGAGGCGAGGATTACCGGTCACTACCATAGGAACTAGAATCTGTTTCTTGACTTTAGACGGCCCTTGTACATTTAAAGATCTCTCCTAGGGATTTCCAAGGCCTTGTTGACATTTTTGTTATCAATTTGGGCTGAGTATCTACTGTCAAGCAGATTAATTTGAAGAATATTTAAATTTTGTGGGCTGAATATCCCCTGTCAAGCAGATTATTTTAGAGAATATTTAAATTTTGGGGCTGGGTATCCCCTGTCAAGCAGATTACTTTGAAAAATTATTATTTTGAAGAATATACATACATACATACATATATATATATAAATATATATATATATACGGAAGTGTAGATGTGACGTTGCGACTTCTAAATATAGAAACTGAAGAATGAAGGGAAGCGGACACAGTCGCATAATTTTTAAACCTGTGGAATATGCGTCTAACATTGGCAACCTTTGCCTTAGTAAGAAAGACGATACCACCAAATGATGAAAAACTGAGGTCCGAGCTGGGTTTGAACCAACGACCTACTGCTCAACGTGCAGTACGCTCTACCAACTGAGCTATCGGAACTCTGCTGGAAGAACTGGTCAATTTAATTCATATACCAGACGGGACAGTTTTCCATCATTACGTCACTTGTAAGCTCCGCCAAGCTTGTGTAAATACGGAAGTGTAGATGTGACGTTGCGACTTATATATATATATATATATATATATATATATATATATATATATATATATATATATATATATATATATATATATATATATATATATATATATATATATATATATATATATATATATATATATATGGCAATTACGGTAAGTCATCAGCCCTCAGAGAATCTCCCAGGAAGAAAAGTAAAAATAATCCAAGATATGAACAATTAAGTGTAGAAAAAAAGATAACTTCTACCGTAGTTACATACCATTATAATACACAGTGTCATAATTGTTACCACCAGCTACTAGCAATAACTGGCAAATCTTAATTAGAGCTGAATAGGTTAGGCATTCTAATGTATCATAAAATATTCGTAGCACTTTAGGACTATGGTGTATCGTGGAAGGTCATTGATGTCAAAAACAGAATGCAAACAGAATATCGGTTATCGTAATTACTCAATGTAAGTACCTGAGAGGCTCGGTTTACATACGTAGGGAAATATTAAAACATTTCTTTATCAGCGATGTTTTCATTCAAAAAAGTTACTCTCAATTTTTTCACCCACGTTGTACGATTGTACAGCGTTTTCATAATACATCTGAGAAAACGCTTCAAGTTTTTGGTACAACTTTAAAGAACTTCTTAACAAAGAGATATTTGACTTAATAAGCAGTGAAACTAAATTTCTCAATCAGGGCACTGAGCTACAGACAACAAGACGGTCTACATTTACTTCTTTTAATCTGTAAGATATATTTTTACCCAGCATTTTGTTCACTCTAGCGAGTCTGCAGTACAATACTTTAAGGTATTTTCAGATGAAACTTCCAGATGGCAGTTTGGTTTTCTTGTTTCAGCACGTTTGCAACGGCATCTTTTTTCTACCTTTTATGTTGAATAATTAAATAGATTTTTGAAAAGCTCAAGCGTAGACATAAAATAAAACTGACTTTCATCTAACTGGACGTTTTTAGTTAAAAGTCATGGTCTTTGTAGTCAGATTTTTTGTCCTTCATTGCATTCAAGTTGAGAACAGAGCAATTTTGTCCTTGAATGAAGAAAGGATGTGGACATACGCAAGTTTAACTTGCTAAGCCCATGTCTAAAACTTTTAAGTGGATAGCCTAAGAGAGGTATTTATGTGTAGACTCTCAAAACGCTCATGAAATTGTAACTTATGCCTTTAAAAACGGGTATTGGTCGATTCGTGCAGAGTGCTATTTTTCCTGATTCGATTTATAACTAGAGAAAGCATCGCTAAAGATTTTAATGCCATACATCAGCTCCTCAGAAAGCACATTAAAGCCTATTTTGAAATATATTTGCGGTCCTATAAAGATTTTACTTTGCCTACATACGACACCATCATGTTCTATATCTACATTAAAGTTTTGGAAATCTTCTTTTCGGATATTTTCTACAACTCCACCCTCTGTTATGTCTTTTTTCCAGTTACCTCTCTTTTAATTTTTAAAGAGAAGTGCTCAATCAAAACATACAGGTAAGAAGTATAGATCCATAGGAACAAGTACAAAATGTGCAAGAGACCTCTTTTTATTCTACGTGTTGAAGATCTTAAAAATACTTTTAAACTCAGTAAGCGCCGTATAAATAGAAACAACTTTGAACTGAAGTTATAGAAGTTGTCAAAATAACAGTTTTTACTGTTTTTTCGCAACTTAGTCGATATTTTCTGTATCTTGGAAAGTGCAACAATCATTTTAAGATAAAAAAGTTCTTCGCCTCTTCGCTAATCTTGATTCATTAAATGCAATTAACTCATATCTTTCTTGTACTAAGATCGGTAACCAATATTTTGGGGGATAAAATCATAACTTCTTTTAAATCTCGCCGTATAGACATATAGTCTTTACACTGAACTTTGACATCTTTATGAAATTTCACTTGATCTATGAAGATTCAAAAATATATTTGTAACGCGGCAGAAAATAACTGGCGGGATTAATTGAACATGCATTTTCTTCTATAAGAACGAAGGAAATTTTTCAACTGTTTTCAAGCATTTATTTTTAAGTTTTTAAACCAGTATCATTTGGTGCTTTTTCTGTCATCAAAATGTAAGATAGTTTATTTTATGATTTGTATTGCGATTTACATAACCTTTTATTACAGGAATTTCTTATCTTATTTAAAAGTTACCAATCTGGTTGGATACTTTCTACTAAGAAGAACAGTTTTGTGCGAAAGCGCAATTATTGCACCACATTGAGTCGAGATACGGCAATTTTCCAAAACAGAAGGCCAGACTTTACCATTTGTTTCTAAGTAAGAAGTCTCGCTCATACCCTTATCGTTTCAGTTGTTTTCAGATGGGTAGGAACATTTTCTTATTTCGCATAAAACTTGTTATCCTTACAACTGTCTGAAAATGGCTGTTATCGTCTATATGTGACTAATTCTTCTTTGCTTAAAAAGACACGTAATTACTTATTTTGTAATGTAAACATTGGGAAAATAATTCATCAGTCAGTTGTTCTGGTTGTAGACTAGTTTTTTGTCGGTTACTCAATTATCGCGGTGTTATGTGAGCACTCCTAGGAAAATTTTCTATTTCGATTTTGAAGTGTTTTTAACTTTACTTGAAAACTGGCAAGCGTGTGCGTAATTAACGTTGAGCTTTCAGAAAACCTATATCTTTCATAGTGTAAAGGAGAGGTATCCGGGAAAAACAAATCTACAAAAGTTATATTTTGGCCGTTTTTGAACCAAAAACCGTATTATTGACACGTTCTTATGTGTGATTAGGCTATTAACGTGAAAAGTGTTTAGGCTCACACTGGCAAAATTGTTTACTGTAAAAGTTCTTGTATTTTACCGAACCATCTGACTGTTTACTAAACATTTGGCCAATATCAGAAGGAAGAAAACTCTGTATGATTTTCCACAAGAAGAATTTTGCACCAAAACTCCTTTTTGAAGTGTTTCAATAATTCTTATCCCTCATAAAAGCCATCGAATAACTTATGCACACACGTTAGCCTACCCAATTTGTTAATCAAAAAATACTGGAAAATACCCGAAAATAATGTTATTATTTCTACTTAAACATTTTAACCTGAGAGATGTTAAAGATTCGTCAAGCACTTTATCTCGAAGAAAAGTTTCAAAAGGTTCTGTCCGAAATTTTATGCTATTTTAAAAGGAAAATATTTACACCACTCACCTTCTTGTGTAGATGAAACTTCAATGCTTAAGAAACACGTTGAAAAAAGCAGCAGGACAATCTTGTATATATGAAGAAAATAATTCATGTTGACAGTGAAACGAAACGTTTATGAATGTCAGCTATGAACAGATCTTGAATTTGTCTTGAATTTTACAAACCGATACGTCTATTCTACGGTATAGTCAAAGATCTGAAATAGAAGAGCTCGAGTTGATTGAAAACAAGCACAATGTAACATTAGAAGTGTTGATTTCGTATTAATTAAAATAAAATGGAGGCAGAATACGTACAAATGATACATTAAGAGATTCCGTCAAGAGGATTTTGTTCCTAGTCCATAGAAATTTATCAAAGGGCGATTGAAGATGATCAAGCGTCTTAAGCTTCAACATTAAAAGCAGGAAAAAATAACAATGAGACTGAGAGTTATTGTTTTATTTAAGATAAGTGCATTCATCTGTTTGTTTCTTCTCAGACTGTTTAATTGAGGCAGTGAGTGAGTATACAAATAGGAGTGAGCAGAAATATGATAGGGATAGTCTATATGTTTTTTAAACAACAAAACATTAGACAAAAAAGGATAATTGAGTGCCTGCTGAATGCAGGCTTTCCACATTGTTGTTAAATGCAAGGACACCTTAATTATTCAGTCGGGTAAATATTTCACACAAACACCCCCCGATTAGTTACTGAAGTGGAACAACTACCACGATTTAATGCATTATACTTAAAATTTCTGCTTGAAGGAGTATTTGGTATAATGCTATGTCCAGCCCCAATGAAGTCTTGTTGGTTTGCAACAAGCAAGTGAAGTTTTAAAATGCTTACTTATTTTCACATTATGGAATTATTGTTTAGATAGTGTAACTATCCATCTACTACTTGAATAAAAGCTGCTTGTAAAGACGACGGTCACTATAATATTACATTGTATACAGCTCACGATCATTGTTTTGTCTTTCAAATGAGAAACACTTGATGACGAACTGGGTAGCAACCCATTAGAAGCTTAAAGACTGTGTTAACTATCCTCAGAAATAAAATTCTCCCTACTAAGTGTATTTCCCCCTACAAAGTGTACTAGCCCCTCCCCATGGACGCCAATCCCGTCCCCCCACATATTCGAAATACACCCATTGACAAGATTTCTTCACTGTAAATTTTTTAAACAAGTGGCCATGTCCCCCCTCCCCCACATTTGAGTAAAGATTGACGCCTATGCCCCTCCCCAATCAAAACAAAACACATCATTAGGTTACTTCCATGAAAGAGCTACATGAGCCACAGTATAGTTTCTCAACTCGGACTGACGGCATGTCAAGTTGTTGATGTAAGGAATTGTGATGGAAGGGGCCGATGAATGTAGGGGGTGTTTGTGATGTTTGTAACAGTGTGGTTTTGTAACAACTTAAGTTGTTATACGAGAATTACGCCTTATTATACCAAGTAGCAGTGCTGGATGCGGGAGGGCCCCCCGAAAATTTTTCACATTTTCAAGACAGTTCAGAAGTACAAAGAAAAAGGGGGAAGGGAATGAAGGGAAAATACCCACCCAGAGCCTAAACTGTTTGCAGACCACTTTGAAAAGCAACTGGTTGAAATCATATTAGCAGTGGTGGATGTAGGAATTTTCATTGGAAAGGTCAACACAACGGTTAAGGACTTGGGTCAGATTAGTTACTATAGTTATCATTGGCAAATATTTGGCATCCCAAACGTTGTCGTTTTTCATACATAGTTAATTTAATTACATCGGCTGTAAGGGTCTTTGGTCCAAATTGATTTTAACGTACTTATCACAAAGATCCCTCCTGTCTGAAGATGACCAAACTTGCCGTTGCCGCTTACCCTACTATACGATAAATAAAAAACAACAACCCCGCTGTTGGCTGGGCCGTCGATACAGTTGCGTATGGAGATACAACAACCGCCAATTTGGGGGTTTAATTCTGGATCTTTTTAGAAAGATGTGTAAACTTTCCATATGATATTCTGTAGAGGTAGCTGTGCAACAACGACACCCAAAATTGCGAAAAGAGCGCCAAAATTTTTGGGGGGCGTTATAGCAGAATCTGCCCTCCTTGAGGGCAAAAACAGGTTAATCGTCTGTCGGGCATACTATACTTAATTGCATGGTTAAAGACCCTTTGAAAAACCTAGAAATTTCTTCCTTAACGGAGACATAAGCCCCATGTCCAGTCGCGGAGCCAGCGTTTGATGGCTAGGGGAAGATAGTGTCGTTATCCCATCTCAGGTAAACCCTGAAAGTTGCTGTTAAGTATATTCGCATCTGCTATAATTTGCACCTGGGGTGGACCCTTCTTTTACCTAGTGGGAATGTGCCATCCTAGTGGATGGGTCTGTTGGGAGGAAAGGATATTGCCATCCACTCCGCATTCAGAAAATATATTAGTTTCAGGTGGCTAAGATGCAAAATGAAGCTATCTATGACGAAATTGCCATTATTTGCCATTATTTAGCTAGAGTTTTGCTACAGTATGGCGCACCTCTAATGGTGGTACCACGAGACCCGCAGAGGGCCTCCGGGAAGCTTTGGGGTAATTACAAAATGGGAAAGTTGTATGCTGCTTTCAACTGACATCCAAATGACTCTTCAGGAAAGCACACCATACATCGTCCTTTTACATATTTGCACGAGAATGTAAGTGTGCAACTTCCCAATGAGGAATGACCGAGGAGGTGAAAAGACTAAACAAAGTGGTAGAGAGAAATAATATGTTGCAGGTTTCATATTGCTTATTCTCCAGGGCCATGACCTGCGGGTAGGGCAAGGAGGGCAGTCACTCCCCCTCAGACTTCCAAACCATAAATAAGATTTAGGTAGGCTACTTGAGGATAAATACTGATTTGCTGAGATTTTCACTATCCTAATGATGATTATAAGACCTTTAGAACCTGAGAAGTCGCATATAAGGGTTCTTTCCCCCCACATTTTCCAAGGGAGATCCCCTGACCCCGCCGTAGGAGCTTTCTTACGTGGCTTAGTTCTCCTGAAGAATGTACGAGCCCTCTTCCTTCTACTAAATGCACAGTTTGAACACACAGGCACAATTCACAGGCTAAAGAGTTTTAGTTTTACTTACCATACCGTATCACAGCATGCTTTTATAAATAGCCATACGATTGCCTTTAGTTTTTTGCTGAATTCAACTTCTAATTTAAATCAAATGTACCCTTTCGTTTTGAAATCTAAATCTGTTTCTAAAGTTAAAATGTAAAAATGGAGAGTATTTAGATGCAATTTATAGATGTACAACTTATAAAATGTGCCATTAGTAGCCCAATCTGGGAGGTATTTTCAACCAAACATTTTCTTAGAAAGCCTTCGCTGCAGCTACGCCCTTACCGATGGTGGATCCGCAGTGGCGTACAAAGATGGGGCAGCAGTGGCGGATCCAGGGGGGTCGCCGACGTCTGGACCCCCCTCAAATTTCCCAGTTTGCCCTTTTTCAAAATTCGGTTTTTCCACACTAGCCTTAAAAAAAAACGAGACAGTTTCACAGGTAATGACAGTTGTCCAATTCCGAGGAGATTTTGGTTACCCCCCCCCCCCCATCCAGTATCGATCAATCCATCTGTAAAAGTCTAGCAGAAACTTTCGGCAAAATTTGACTTTGGTAGCCTATATTGCCGGCCCGAAACACGAACAGTGCAATCGTTTTACAGAGAACGTGACTACAGAATGTCTTACTGCCTGCGTGACAGAGACTTACCTGGCGCAGCAGTATCCGTGATCACGACGGCGGAGCTCCCAGGTGCGACCTGTTCTATTCAGCCAGTTTAGAACGGGACCACTGTCGTTTGGTGTCAGTTAAGTCAAGGTTTGTCCCTTGGGGATGTTGTTACTCCTTCGGGGAGCAGAACTCCTTCGGGAGTTATTGTTTGACTTTTGGAAAAAAGACTGCCTGCGTGACAGTCAGGCATTCTAATCACTTTTCGCTTGGAACCACGTGTGGCGTGCTTGGGCATTCAAAGTAATACAAAACACGCAGATATTACGTCATACTAGCTAGCGCTTTATTCAACGTATTACTTTTGGGTTTTAATATTGATTCCAAAAAGGTCACTGCTAGTTTTTTGGTCTTACAACATAATGACACTCCCAAACGCTACATCTACGAAACCTTCCCAACAACCGCTAGTATCCCTCCTCTCATGAACAAGAGAGAGTAGGTAAATACGTTTCGCTATTCAGGGTCTGGAATTAATCTCTTCTTTTATTGTGTTGCCCTAATGATGGGAATAAAAAGTCAATCTTAGGTTAAAGTCCACAGTCGAGAGTTGACCAGAAACCACAAAAGACGAATCGGTGTTTGTTTTATTTTAAAGTTACTATATAAAATCACCACCAGGTCAAATAAAACAATGTCAGTCGGTTCAATTTTTTGGACCGATGACCGGTCTGCTGTCGCAAATAAAAAGCAAACATTCGACTTCAGTCATCTGCTTTGACAGAGTATTTTTGCCAGTCACGCCACAGTTATATAGGAAACACAAGATACAGCCTTTTAACCCCCCTCCCCTAGTCTAAATAGCCGTGGCGCCAGGTGGGGGAAGGGTTCATACCCCCGTCGGGAAGGCTGACCCCCTATCGGGGAAGTTTTACAGTTTCGTCGGGGAGTCTTAGTCGAAAGTATGCAGTCCCCGACGACAACTAGTCGCCCCGACGGTTTACCTGTTTTTTACTCTCAATCGGATAATGTCTCTACTAAGAACCCAAAATTTTCATCGCGCTCCGAGCGCTGTAGAGTCACTCTGTTTTCTTCAATAAGTCCATTCCACATAGCAGGATAGCACAAGCAGGGAGCTGTTATCGGATAACAGCTCCCTGGCACAAGTCCTGTTCACCTTACCAAGTAACATATAGGCAGAGTACATAGTTTATGCAGGGAGCTGTTATCCGAATACAGCTCCTTGGTTTATGTCAAGGTAGTAACTTTCATCCAATATCGCAAAGCCTAGTTGGTGTTGTCTTGTGTGTGTCATGCGGTAGCAGCGGTACAGTCAGTTGGTGAGCGACTTACGGAGCAAAGTTTGGCTATTTCATCGTGTAGTCCAGGTGGTTTCGATACAATACATGTTACACCCGATATGGTCTACAGAACTTACCATTTTTTTTTCTTTTTCGTCATATGTTTTATGTGTAAGCCTACCAAATATTTTCGCCCGCTTCACGCACTGTTCAACTTCACGATCCAGATTCAAAGAGCACTATCAGTGCGCAACTCGGATCTTGAAGTATTAAGCAATATAATGCAACTATGCCTGCAATGGCATGGGATAATGAGGCTCCTCCATTTGCCCTTCTCATCATCCCTTCGAAATAGGGGATGTCGGAACTTGGGGCAGCTGACATGGCTGTCGTAAGGTTAATTTCTGGGATAAAGACCAAAATTTTCGGTAGGCTTTGTCCACTCTTCCTCAGTTCCGTTATACATATAGATAAATAATACAAACCCTTTCCACCTTTTCAAGTTAATAAGTAGAATACATGGATTTATGTAAATGTCGGGAACTGAATCGCATTTCGCTAAACCTGGTTAAAGTTCACTCGTGTCTGTCGTATGGTACGGCTAGTGACTCGAGGAGGGAAGTACAATAAAGTTACGCCCGATAGGGCCCAACTGCCCAATTGTTCTATTTAAGCTTTAAACTGGTACAAATTCTTATAAGTGTAGGCTGACCCCAAAATTTTCGCGCTCTTCGCGCGCTTTGCAAATTCCCCGTTTAGATTCCAGGTTTTGATTCCAGTTTTTGCATGTTTCTTAGTTTATCCTTTCTTTGTCAATATGCGGTAAATTGTATAATCGCTGACGTTTATGGGAACCAAAATTAAAAAAGGGAAAACGAATGTGCCCTTTTTAAGTTGGACCCCACCTCTGAAAAGACCCTGGATCCGCCCCTGGGGCAGCACTCACCGTGTAACTAGCCTTGTAGGGTGTCATTCCGCTGCCGCAAAATACACTAAACAAGTAACTTTCGAAAAGAAAAGCAGTTCAAAGTTTTACCAAAGATAGCGACATTTTAGACCTACGAAACTGTAAAACAAGAATAATTTCTCAAAGAGTAAAGGTAAGCCGCCCCCCCCCCATTAGGCAATATCCCCTTCAATTAAACCTGTTCGAAACTAGAAAACGTAACTGAATAATGAGGATTCCTAAACATATAATCAGTTCAACGCTTAGAAAGCTTTACCAAAGATAGAACCCTCTCAGCAATTTCATATAGACAAAAATTTCTTAAAGAGTAGATAGGTCATTCCCTCCTTTAGCTTTACACCCAGCCAAAGAGTAGAAAAATCACTAAAAATGAGATTTCCAAAAAATATAATTTGTTCAAAGCTTTGTCAAAAATAGCACCCTTTTACACCTCATCCACCTTACATAATGATAATGCTTCCCTTTAGTACCTTTCTCTAAGATGGTGACTATATATGTAAGGGTGACATAGAAAAGGTCCTCCGGGATATCAACTATCTATAGGCACACCACTGGGTGTTCCGCTTGGATAGTGTCATCAACTGTCCCCTCGAAATTTCACCCTGGCTGTTCTTTGAATATGCACCTAATGACCTTTGATTAAGTTTGTCAAATGGGTAATGAACTCTAAATCATGAACACTCCGATACAAATGTTGCCCATTACAAAAGATTGTCACATAATCGCCTCTTGTTGAAAGAATGAGGTTGGTCGTCAACTTTTCAGAAAATGGTTCTCGCCAGAAAAATTGCATGCATTATCATCCTAATTTAATATCCATCAGGCATGGTGGTGAAACCCGTGGTAATTGCGAGCGAAGCGCGCCGAATTTTGCATTGGAATTGTTATGCAACCCGTACATGTACATACCTTTGAACAAATACGCTTGGAATGGTATTAAAAACAATAAAATAAGATGAGAGCACATGGAGTCCCCGACGTTTTTGATAGATTGGGAAGGATTTGAGATACGCAATGATTATTAAATCACTCGGTCGAAGACACCCCATCATACTGAGTAAAGAAATCTATAGCTTAAACGTCTTTTAGGTTCATTTAAAACTTCGAAAATGTTCGTAATCGCTTGAGAACATTAACCCCGCCGGCGTTACTACCCCTGTTCCTCACATGGTGCCATCCCTAGCCCCAAATGTTGTATATTGCATTCAGCGTCAACCAGCAGGCATGGAAACCAGCGAGAATTAGCAAGTCATGACTCCAGTTCATATATATTCCACGATTCAGTTGACTTATGACGGCATAGGGATGCAATGACTTTGACTTGGGCTCAAATGGGGAGTCCGAACAAATCTAGAAGCCAGTATGGTCAAAGAGGTGCATAACCTTCCCCTCAAACCATGCTCAGCTACCACCCTATTCGTTTTGCCTCCCTTGTTTCTGTCCCGTTCATCTCTTCTTCCCCATCTTTCCTTCATTTAACCAAGGTGTAATATTTTGTCGTCTTACCGTGATGCGGTGTCACGCTTCCATAAACATCTGCTATGAACAACATCTGATAATCTAAAAAGGTTATATTCAGTTCGTCCGAACGAATATGTTCACGTTTCATGTGACTTTAAAGGGTTTTCTTAAGTATTACTACATGAGTTGTCTAATCCTACAGACATTCCAATTTCTCCTCCGTGAGCCCCCTCCTTGTACACACAAACGCGTCAAGTTTTCTTCTTTAGCCTTTCCTCCTGTTTTCTTTATCCTCTCTGACCTCTTTTTTCTTTCTTCTCTCTTTCCTTTCCCTTCTTTCTCTTTTCTATTTTCCTCTCTCCTTCGGTCTCTCCTTCCTCCCCGCCTACCCGTCAGGCCCTGCATGTTACATGCCCTGGTTCTAGATATTAAAGGAAACTACTCTGCAGATATTTAAAGAATGATAGGTAGGTTTTGTTTGTTATATAGCGCCACCGTTGGGGAGCCCAAAGACATTCGGAAGGCATGAGTTTGCACCAGGTCAACCTGATAAGGACTTGCATTAAACACACCGTCTTTGTAATTTTAGCTGAGAAAGGATGAGGAGTGGCTATCGTATCGTAAGACGTATACGTTGAATTTTAGGAACTACTTATTGTGTTGGGATCAATCTGTTTCTGAAGAAACAAATGTCGTTGCACGGACCTTGAAGAAGACCATTCCCGCTTAAGGACCGGGAAGGGGGAGGAGTGGTTACATTCAACATCCGTTGATTTGAACTTTATCAAGACTCACAAGGAAATGGTTTAACCTTGCATGTAAGAATGAAGAATACAAGTTCAAGGCTTAAATTCATAAACACAGAAATGTGACAAAAATGTCTTTCGTTTGAAAGTACTTGTTACTATCCCAGTCCAGAGCATTCTTATAAAAAAAGTTTGTTAGGTTGTAGTCACTTTTCTTTTCTTCCCTCTTTGTAACCAATTCTTGGATTCGGAAGAAGGTGATAGTGTCCAAAGACAATGATATTTCTACAAGTGGAACTACTAAGAAAGAAACGTGTCGATAGATTGAAAGTTTAATAAGAAGACAAGATGGTGATACCAGTGGTTCAAAAATTAATTAATAATATCATGTTTTAACAACATTGGATTGTTTTTTTAAATGCATAAGGGTGGGATGGTGAAGGACCTGTTATGTGTCATATACTATTATTTTATTGTTTTGGTTTTGTAGCTATCATATACTATTTTTGAAAACTTATGCCACCCTGACACTGGCAGCAGTTTTGACCAGCAATGCCGTGCAATACGCCGTGGCATGGCGTACCATTCCAGTGCTACACAGCGGAGAGTGTAGCCGTGCTTGCGGCCTGTTCTAGCACTGTAGACGCATAAGACAAACACTGTGCTTCCAAAAATGGGCCGCATTGGCACACATTGGCACTCAATGGTACTACTTGTTTACCCATAGGTTAGGTATTGTTCCTGCATTGTTCAAGATACCCTACCGCATTTTGCCGCAATGGCCCGCAGTGTCACGCACGACACGCATAGTTCCCGCTGTCTTCCCGCATCACTGAGCATTTTCCCGAAGACTTCGAGCAAGGGTGAAGTCGTCGGAGCAATTTTTGGTCATATCTTGTCCCGCCTGGCGGCACGTCATATATATATATATATATATATATATATATATATATATATATATATATATATATATATATATAAATTAAAGAACGATCCAAAACGGAAGATGGACAAAATGAAGTACTAATGTTTTAAAAAGCTTTAAATAAGCTTCTTTTAATTTTATGCTGATTATTAAAACATTAGTACTTCATTTTGTCCATCTTCCGTTTTGGATCGTTCTTAATTTTTACATTTTACCAAGTACACGTGGAAATTCTACTCATTATCATGTTATTTATACATATGTATATAAATATATAACGATAAGAAAAATAAAATTCCACTTATGCTCATTTTTAGGTATTATAAAAACTCCAGAAGATGAATATCTGACAAAGTTTCAGAGAATGGAGATAAAAAATGGACACAAATAGAGCACAAAGTTTTGACATAAAGTCATATATTTAGGCCTCACCTGGGACCTTCCTCAGTGACTGATTTCAACAGTTTGAAATCAGTTTCAAACTGTTGAAACTTCGTGAGCAGTTCGTGCCATGCGAGAATAGTTCGTGACTTGGGCAAACTATTCGCGAATATGCGCGAATTGGATCACGTGAGCAACTCGCAACCACCCCCTAACAATGACTGCAAACATCTTCTAAATTTAAAATACCAGGACACTACCTCGCCTTAATTAATAACCCCGTGCTCCATTTACACTTTCTAGTGCATCGACCAAAGTTCTGCGAAATGTTATTAATTTTCTAGGTTTGATTGGTAAAACTGTCTCAATCAAACTGAATTTAATCTATATATTTCCGATATATTTGTTTGGCACCCATCCAGGAAGTAAGATTTGTATTCCAATACAAGTTTCGCAAGGAAAGAATCAACGTCGTCTTTGAATCCATTATTTGCAGCGAAACTTTGGTAACTTGCCAGAAATAATTCAACACTGGCTGAGATGTTCATGCGACTGACACTTTTGCACACTATTGTGAAGATTGGTAGTAACTTCCAAGTTTATTTCTACCATTTTCATATACAACGAAAATTGATTATTTTTTTACATAATTAAGTGTAAATCAAGAGTACATTGCGCAGAAGTATAAACAGATCCTTACGAAAGTAATAATGAAGTACGGTACTTTGTAGCTGTAATAATCAGGTAATAGAGATTGCTGAAATGTGAAAGGGTAGAGGAACTAGAATAAGCAGAGCTTTTCAAGTCTCGACCCTTTCTAGACAAAAAAAGACAATTGGTATAACAAAACAGCAAAACAACAGCAACAAAAGGGCATAGAATAGGTACAGAGAGAAAAAGGTGAAATTGCGGAACAAATTATTCACAAATATATGCTCAATTCTGTCATATATACATACTTCACAGAACTCATGTTGACACGCAGTACATGTACCGTATATAACTTCGAAAATATTTCCTTAAGAAAAATACGAACATTTGGCCAATATATATTTAAGACACTACCTAGATTTTATAAAGGAAATTTGGATATAAAGCCGGAGTGATGTTTAAAATGATGCAAGCATTTTGAACCGTTTATAATACTTGGAATAGAGTTCCAGAGGAACTGCGAATTTGCGATTGGTTGTTTTTTCCTGGAATAATCTACATGTGTATAGTCTTTTGAGCGAGTATAGTTATGGAAGTCGCAGTTGTATGCAAAAAGCGAATTAAAGCTCTCTGGTAAAAGACCGTGATGAAATTTATACATGAAGATCCCAACTTGATAGGTGTAAAGATGGAAAATATTTAAAATGTTGGAGTCCGTGAACAAAGGAGTACAATCAGTATTGTATGGGACACTATGGATACTTCTAATAATTTTCTTTTCCAAAATATATGTTTTTTTTATAAAGTCTTGTGAGCATTTCCCCAGAGTAATTAGCTATAGTTAAGATAAGGAAGGATGAGAGCATTATTAATCAATATGAGTACACTTTTGGGAAGAAAATTATTGGTTTTATACATAATACGGTACCATTTACAGGGTTATTGTTTTTGTAATATGATAAATGTGTTCTTTCCAATTCAATTTATTGTCAATTAAGATTCCTAAAAATGCATAGCTAAAATTGTTAGCTGTTTTGTTTACCTTCAGATTGCAGATTTGGTAGACTTTAAAGTGGGGTTACCTTTTTCTTTTTCCCAAATATAATCATGCACCATAACTTATCCTTAAGAATAATAATATTGTCGAGACGACGGATACGTATTCTGTATGTGATATCTGATGTGAAAACGTTGACATTGAGTTTATCTTAGACTTCCTGTGTAATTCTTATTACCAGTCAAGTGAAAATAGAAAATCTTCTGTAAACCACTTGCATCTAGCCAACGGGAACGTTAACTGTATATTGCGATCCTCGGATGACTCATGCTTTTAATCATCTGATGACAAGCTTAAATTGAATAGATATCTTGTTTCCTATTACAACAAAGGAACTGTCTAACTTAAAAGTTAAAACAATAGGTTTGTGTACTATCCCACCTGGCTAAGAGAAATACCCTAGTTTTTAGGACTTTGCACAAGGAAAAATTTTGAAAGAGGGATGCTCTTCCCTTGGATTGAATAAGCCATCACACCGAAAAAGTAACACAATAATTCACTGCTAGTCTCAAGAAGAGTATAATTTCCATATTGTTCAAAGAAATACGTTTCTCGTAGAGCGTTTGTTGGTCCTCAGAATTACGTTATGATTTTTACCTTCAGTCATGAAAAGGATAGAGATTCTTTGTCACTAATGGTGTCTAGACGACGGGAGTGCTTACTGGGCCCACTGGCTAAAATATCCAGGAAGTAAGATCCTTTTTTGAACGTCTCTTCAAAAGCTTTCTTGACGCATTTCCAAAAACACCTGTTACAGTTAGTATTATCTACCGTACTATAAAACACAAAAATACCCAGTGATGTTGTCTAGACTAAGGACAAGTACACTGTCCATTGTGTGAGGAGAAATACGTTTTGCTTTTGTAAAATATTGGTTAAAAATGACAGTTTCACTTAGAAATGAGCTTTCTGTCATTGGTGGTTTCTAAACAAAAGAAGTGTAAATTGTACATATTATAGAGAAAGATATTCTCCCGTTTTGAACAAAAATATGAAACAATGATTTTTTAATGTTTCTTATAGTTTGTTGGCATCGACCATTTGGATAAAACCACTCTGCAGCTGGTAGTGTCCAGTGAGAGGGCGTGACATCAATCTAACCACGTTCTTCAGACAATTACGCTCTTTTTGATGGGCTTGTTACAAAATGTCCGAACGTTTAATATTTCCAGATAGTTTGCATTATCATAAAACAAAACACATTATTTTGATGTTGTCTTTATGCTGCTTATGGTGTCCGCAGAAATAGGCTGCTATTATAAATTAAGTTATCCCTTAAGTCATTTGATATTGGTTTCTGTAGTAATAATTTTCTAGGGTTAAGTTTATTTGTCATACGTACGAAGTAATAACCATTCACACCGATGGTATCCGAGCGTTGCGAGTGTTCATGTTTCCAAAAAGCATGCAAAGATGTGAACCATTTAAAACAAGGGTATGAGCTCGAATCAAGTTTTAATATAATAGAGGGGTACTTATTTTAAGCATTCTGATGAAATTTGCATTGAAATCCGATGTGTTGTCCTCAAGATAATAACAATTAAAGTGGTCACATTTTCAACACACAGTGAACTTGGAACAAGCACATATGACGTATCGAGTTTCCCACTTATTTTGCTTGTCATTTTGTCATGTAACCCATTTGCATACTACTCCATGTGGTGAATTACAAAAAAGTCTGGTCCATATTCATTTCCACGAAATCTATTCAACGTTCCAAGCACAGCCAAATAAGCTTCTAAACAACGAACACCAATTTGTTTTACATGGAAGAAGTCATGGAATTTTCAGGTACACATTCTTCTCCCACGAGGTCTTAATATTGACTCCATGTGACTTTTGGGACCTCTGTGTAGTACAAAATGCGATAAAGGAGCAGTAACTCATGTGAAAAAAGTAATGGACTGCCTGCTACCATAACATCGGAACACCTCTCAAAACGATGTAAATTCGTCTGCTGAGAGAACCCAAAGTCACACACTGCCTCCAAAGATGCTTTGTAGTCTAGGTTAACCAGCCTTTATAACCCCTACAGAGCTTGTGATCTCATCCTCCTATAAGTAATGTATAGGGAGCTGAGATACTGTACATTACCTGACATAAGAAATGTTACCCCATAAGTGCATATTGTGTGTGTGTGTGTGTGTGTGGGCAACAAAGTGTATTGCAAACTTCTACATTGATCGTCTGGTTAATTTTAAACGTATTGGGTAGGTACCTGGCCATGGAAACTTGTGCAGAAAGCCATAGGTCACAGGTCAGAGATCAAAGGTTAAGCTGGATAAAAAAAGTTCTTGCCATTATTTCCCATCAGCATGTTAGAAAAGAATAAAATCCACATGATATTTTAGGACTGACAGAAAAAAAAACCTTAGAAATAGTGCTTTTAATTGTTAACAGTGGTGGTCAAATGTCAAAATGCAAGTCCAAGGTCACATTTACCTACATTTTGCGAAAACGTGTGTCGCAAAATCCTGCTAAACCGCAGGTCCAGTCCAGTTAACTTTTGGTGGGAAGTTAGTTGAACATAAAAACTTGTGTATGTGTAATTGATGACGTCATAAGTCTAATTTCATAAGTCAAAATTTAAATCAGCTAAAGTTAACTTTTGTCGTTAGTTAAATTAGCTAAAATTAGTTTGTTGTCATTTTTGCCTATCATGTGTTAGATGAAGTCTTCAACCACATCATATGTTCGGCATGGGACAAATTTAAAAAAGTGCGTTTTTCCTGGTTGCTAAGGTGTCAGGAAAAACAAAAACTGTAAAAATTTTGTTAAATGTGTGTTGCTAAGTCCTGTGAAACCATATTCGATCAATTTCCAAGTTGACGGGTAGCAACGGGCTGTAAAACGTACGCAATTGATGATTTCATAGATCCAAATCAAAAGGCCAAGGGCTAAATGTGCGTAAATTACTTTTACCTATTATTTTCCGTATCAGTGTGTAAGGAGGGGCATAAGATAACATATTATGCAAAGAATAATGAGACACATTTGTTATAGTACACTCTAGATGCAAAATAGCAAAAGAGATCCAAGTTTAAATGACCTTAATCTGTTTTTTTGTCATTATTTGCTTGTTATTCGTTTGGGAAATGTCATTACAACAATATATGTAGAGAGTATAGGGGAGATGAGATGTGCAACTCCATTGATGGTCTTCTTGCTTTACTTGCACTTATTGATCATATTTTCCGTACAATTTTCCGTTCCTATTCATCTGAATTCCGCAAAACCAGATCCCTGTACATGAACGAAAATTCGTGGATAGTTGGAAAGCGATGACATTCTTTAAAGATTAAACAACTTTGTGAACAATGGGCGGTCGTCTTTATTAAATCTTTTTTTCTTCTACAAATAGTACTCATTGAATTCCAACGTGGTCTCTCTGATGGTGGAAAAACGAACTGCCGGTAACCGGCAAGGCAAACACGGAAACTCTATATTGATATCCTGCATCAGGTGATTGTTTTAGATCACTCTACTTACTCATTGAACTACTTACATTACACCATTAAGAAAAGCTTCAATGGAATTCCAGATCCTGTATGTTCTGCTTTTCAAAAACATATCAAGCAGATTTATGTGTATTTAGTTTACAATAAACCATTGTTCCCATCTTCCCTTGATGGTCTGATTTAGTCTCGTGTTTAAAAGCAAAAGAGTTTAATCAAAGCCGGCTCTAAGCAAGGAATGATGTGAAATTAAAAAAGAGCCTGGACGAAAATAAACAAAACATCCTTAAAGATGTTAGAACATCAACAATTTAGATGTCAAAAATAAAGACATTTCAGTTGGCTTTCTTTTGTATTCCCTAATACTTACTTGTGAGCTACTCTCAACGCGATAGAAAGCTTTTAATGAGAACCTTTCACTTGTATGTAGGATCGAAAATATGAAAACTGTAAAAACGTGTTGTAAGCAAAACGTTTTAAGTAACACGTATGCTTGGGCAAGTTAGCATGCATTTATGAGAAAACTATATGAAATATCTATTACTTTAGTTTTCGATAAACTTTTCAGCTAGGAGTGTGAGCTCTACACAGCTCGTTGTTAACCTCTTCAGTCTAGCTTTCTTTTAACCAGATGGAATTTATTGAGCCCGATACATTTTGCTATCTGCACCATGTTCCTTATATGAAAATCAGGGGGGTCCATAAATAGTGCGACATGACTAAGACATTTTACCAAAGAATTGTAACAGGAATCAAGTTTACCAGTGTGTAAGTTGCTTATGTCAATAACTCTATCGAAAGGTTTCAGACAACTTGAAAAAACTTGAAAACACGAGAGCGAGCTTGCGTTGACTGCCAAATTACGTCTGCTTTCAGTTTGAGCCTAGATATACAGACTGCGGGGAACTGTTCAGTAGTGCGTATCTGACGACTACCAACTAGTTTCTAATAGATACAAAAGTAGAATTTTACAAGTATGCACACTGGACATAAACCTGTAACGTAAGGGAGGTTCATAAGAGATGTAATCGTTTTCCCACAGTAATATCACTTTCACGATACCCCTAATTTCCCTTCAAGACCATACATAGAGAGGTATTGGCAGAAAGATTAAAATATCAGAATGCGTAGCTTATAAGGAGAATCACTTCCGGATTAAAGTATGGATTCACACAGACTTTCCCAAGGGAAGTTTCTTTTCACATTATTTTTTGATTCAGATAAAAAACGTTCTCTAACTCAGGTAAAGACCCAAAGACTACAAGAAGCGAAGTTCTATCGTTTGGTTCATACTGCCATTAACACAATGAATATATTACTGTCTTTGTTGTATCTGATTGAAAAACCATCACATCGCGGTCACTCATACGCTTGCGCTGATAAAAACTTTTATAAATTGGGTTCGTGTGAAACTTGTTGTACTCTTGATATCCGTGATTAAATCGGATCAGATACAAAAACGCACACTTCAAAAGAGGAATAAGTTATTCAAAATAAAATCAATAACACAAATGGCCCTTCTTTGACCTAAATTTGTAAAAATATAATGTCCGTTTTACCTACTATCAATGATTCTACGAACACAATTCTGCGTTCAGTGTTACATGCATGTCCTGTTCTTTGTAATTAGTGTTTTCATCGACCGGTTGAGTCAAATATAAAGGAAATCGTACTAACTAGTTTAGTAGCTTAGCAAGAAAATAATTTAATACAACTGGGTCACATTTTAAAGCATTTGGTAGGACGCTTGTTATTTTTAAGCGCATGTCGTCCAAACCGCTACCAAAGCTCTATTCCTAACTCAAGAAATCCCTTTCTGAATATTAATTGCTATTTAAAGAAGTACCTCTTGGTTTAATCAAAGTCTCAGAATGTAATGGCAAGTGGGCAACTTGCCTAAGATTCCTTTCGTTATTCTTTGTACCAGGATACCTTGTTTGGCCGTGACATGTGATACTGGTGGAATGTTTGGATTTTTCTGTTCAAATTTACTAAAAATTGTTCCAAACATTGTATAGCAAGCAGTGCTAGAGGACTCGAGTCCGGACTGAAGTCCTTCTTTTGGACTTGGACACTTGCTCTCTGGACTCGGGCTTTGGCTTGGACTCGAAGTCGAGTCCATCAAGTCCAGCCTTTTTCTTCATCACATATTTTGTTTTAATTTCATAATTTTCCCGAAAACAACAGCACTCACCATGTACTAGGGCCTATTTTTCTTTGATATACAGTAGACCTACTGTAATTATGACAGCAGGCCAACTGTACTGTAGGTATAAGAGTAGGAGGAGCCTGAAACCTGTGCCATGAAATGATCTTAGTTTTAGGAAGATTTCTCAGTTCCTTATCATCATCTTCACAACCAATTTTAATTGGTCTGTGATGTAGCATTGAAGGGCATCAGAAGGAATTGCAAGCACGTACATACAACACTATGATAACGTTTTGTTACTCAGTCAAATGGATTTATGTTGACTCATTTATGTATGTGTGTCTGCCTGTCTGTGTGTGAACATGAGGTGGGAGAGGTGAGGTTGCTGGTTACTGTAAAAATTTGTGTGATTTTTTTGGGAACCAACATGTTAGATTAGATGGATTGGCAAAGGCATGATTGAACCTAGTAGCAGGGCCTACTACAGTAACCTCTTCTAGAACAGGCTGCATTTAAATTGTGTTGCCTGGGTTACGCCTGTAATGGATATCTGGCGTGTACATGTATTTCAATCCCCTTTATCACCAGCACTGTGGAGTAGGCTATATATTTCTGGCCAAACTGGAAATGGAAATCGAAACCAGGGGTGAATTTTCTGCTTTTATATAAGTTGTTATCTTGGCTACTATACCCAATTGTTCACTTATATTCATATGGTAGGGATGGGCTAAAGCAAGTGGCCACAGTAGTTCTTTCATATTGTATTACTATATTGCAGGGGGTCGTTATGCTGCATGCTAACGCTGCATAACAATGTACGACTACCCTATAGTTATACTGATTTTTCACCTTGCCTACTGTACCCTTTACCTACAGGTTGTCCTATTTACTACTGTGTTTAACTTGTTTTTACAATTTTGGACTCGGACTTGGACTCGAAAACACTGGATCCCGACTTGGACTCGGATTTGGACTCGGAATTTGAATCGAGCTTGGTGGACTCGACTATAGCCCTGATGGCAAGAAATTTCTAAATATTCCATGTGGTGGTATCAATCTTATAAAGAAGTAAAAAAGCTTTGTCTGGTCAATTTGCTGAGATTAAATCATAAATTTTCCACCATGCATTGCTGGAGCTGAAAAATAGCAGTTCTTTAGCACTGCCTGATACAAAAAGTTCACTTTTTTTCGAAAACATCAAATTTACCCAAAATAACTTTGGAGACTTTTGGTAAATATTGTAGAAATGGCAGGGGGAAAGCGGGGCTACTTGTGACACGGGCACGTTTTTACAGTTTAGAGGAGCTAAGATGTAGTACTTCGATAGAAAACAAGAGAATGGAATATGACATAGTGTATACAATAGCGGACTGACAACAGACTGAACCCAGGGGATTAGTTTTTCAGGAATCCCCCACTTGCAACCTCCATATCCTGACGATAGAAGATCGAACTGTTCCCCAGTCGTGGTCTTTCTGTATGGCTCTTTGTTCACCTTACTAACACGGTTTACGCGTCACTTCGGTATTACACATCCCAAATTTGGTGTTTGTGAAGATAAAACGCCAAAGTAACTGCAACACTGGTCAAGGGTTTGAAGATTCAAACCGAATGGATTCAGTGTGGTCAATATTACTATTTTATTCCTTTTGATATGTCTTTATAAACAGACTTTTATTTCCAATCAAAATGTCAGGAAAAGGTGAAACTTAAAATTAAAAGAAGACAAACACAGTTTTCTTTTTCCGACTCGATCTGTTTTATAACCCTACTGCCACATCACTTTGACATTTTCTAATTGTTTCTTCTGTTATTGAGAATCTTGTAGAGCTACTTTTCAAAATACATAAACGCCTGTTCCTTTTTTACTCTTATAAGCAGACTTTTGTGATTTCCAAGGAAAATATAATGAAAGGAAAAGCCTTTTCATCCAAGCAAGGCATACAAGGCTCATTTTTTAGTCCTGTATATCTATAGGCCTAAAACCTGGCCAAAGTATTTGTCAAAATCGTAAACTTTGGCAATTTTAAAAAATTGATTATAAAACTCTTATTAAAAAGCACGCTACCTTTAATGATTCCTTACTCTTATGTTCTTTTTATTATAGGCCTATCTCTATTTTCAACCTGTTGAGATCTTTAAAAATGAAGGCGTTTAAGTAAAAAGACGTATATAGTTCTTTCCTGTCTAGACCTCTTTAGTTACGCGACTACTGCCATATTACTTTGATTGTTCTACCTTATTTGCTGTCATTGAGAACATGACCGGGCAACTTGCCAGATGGATAAATGTCACCAATTTTAATAAAGTCATTGTAATGATTTCCATCCGGAGAGCTAAAAGATGATAGAATTAATTATCCTTTACTACTGTATGCCTTATAACTTTCCTGTAGAGGCCGACTACTTACTGTCATTTCTAAACCTTGTCACGTGAAGAAAAGACTTTGAACTAAAAGAAGACATGCGGAGTTCAAATAAGTATCTTTTTAGTCATGATGTAAAACGGATTTTCTCAAGCCAAGCCACTTGTTAAATACATAAATGTTAGTTTCATAATAAAAAGCGATTATAATTGTTTCTGAAGTTTATTCGTATCTTTTCTCACTGTCGCCATGGAAACATTGAATTGTTTGCTTAGAGCATCTCGACAGCAGACGTACTAAAGACGAGTATCGTCAGTATTGCTACATTTTAAATTTCTGCAACAAAGACTTTAAAAAAACGTGCTAATGGGTGTCTGAAATCAGAATCACGTCTAGAAACTGTGGACGGATAACAACGTACTTTATCATTGAAATAAATCCGACTCAATTGGTCTTGAAACAAGTCTTTTTTGTGATAGGTTATAATTACTTTTTAGAACCTCTTGAAAATCCATTTGTTAATGTACTATTTATTCAGAATTGCTTACGTTATGAAAGTTATTCTGACTAGGTTAAGTATCTAGACTTTTCTTAATATTTACGTCGTTGGTATCTCCAGCAATGGGAAAAGCAGGAAGTAAATTCTTGCGTGCTTTACATATATTGTACCAATTAAGAGGAATACGTCATTCAAATTTAACACCGACAACATCACCATTTTCAGATTAATGTTTCCGATTGCTCATTTTGTATACTGAAATATCAAATTTCGCACCGACATAGGAGAAAATATCCTACCAAAACGACGCCAAAAAGAATGCAGGAATAAGTTAAGGTTTCTTCCATGAAAACTTCCTGTTAAAGTAGAAAATTTATAGAAACAACATCGTGCCCTTCCGAAGTTTAAGGTGCAAAGTTCCTCAATCACTGAATTTCTGCTAACGGTCATAAATGCGTGCTGTATTTGAGACTAATGCCGCAGTATCACTATATTTGTTGTAAGAGTGACTTATAAAATTGATTTTGTGCGGCATTTCTTCCATTTAGCCACTCTGGAAGAGGTCCATGTAAGACAGCCCTGTCATAAAAGGGTCTAATGGCTGAGATGTAGTCACCTTATACCTTACCGTCCTATCGGAGGACGTAGCTCCTTCGGGGAGCAAAACCCTTAAGGGGGTACGGTAACGTTTGTTTTGAGCCCCACGGCATCCAGCCAAAGGAACGCTCCGGAGAAGACTTACAAACTATATCCGTCTTACCCAGCGTCTCCATTTAACGTTCATGTTGGGCTCCAAGAGCAACGCTTTCGGGGGGCGGAAACCAGAGGGTCAGAGGTGTTTCAAATAATTAGCAATACAACCATTAGAATGATGCATTTAACTATTGTAAAACGACATTAAATGTGCACAAAACAAATCACTAAAGTCGACATTTCTCGTTGTAGTTAGCTGACTCAAGCTAGGGACCTGCTCTCACTTCCCTAAGCCACTACTTTGTTCAAGAAACACAAAGTGTATGACTTGGTCTTGTAGATCCTTTTCACAGGACATCATCATGTTCTTTAAATATTTGTGTTCTCGATTAGTGTGTTCAGTTGCGTTCTTTCACAAACTTTAATTTTAAACAATTTCGTTTCAAATGCCGTCAGTGCGACTGATGACATCGCAAACAGTCTATAAGCTGCAAATGGAAGGGACGGATCTGGTATTTCGAAAGGATAAAGCCTATTGTCGGTCCCCAAATGTAAGCAACAAAGGAGTGTGTACGCAAGTAATAAAGACGAGTGCTTCTTGAGAAACCTTTCTTTAAAATCCACATCATAAACTACATGGTAACCCAAAGGCAGGTTATCGTCAACTGGTTTTATAACGTCTTGTTATGGTAAAATCAGGGAGAGCGCGGTTCTGCTAGTATGGGAAGAAAATTTAAAATCCATCTCTGGTTTTCTTAGTCCAGATGGTTTTCTTTCCTGTATCCTTACTCATAATGTGCTTCTAAAACAGAAAGATTACATTTATGATACCTCTAAAATGTTTTTTTTTTTTATAAGACAAGGTTTAAGCAGAATTCTTTTACTAACAAGGTAGGACACCAACCCGGATTATGGATATTTTTCTTTTATGTTTACTGAAAAATAAATTCCCACCATATCTACCTAGGACCATCATGTTATTTATGCAACATTGACGATATATTTTTTTCTTACTAGTTTTCTTAACACGTTATCTAGTACAATCAATTCATCCATCCAGACTTTGCATTCTTTTTAACAAGTCATTTATGGAACCTTTTGATTATAACGTGCAGGTATTCTTCGTTTTTTAGTACACAGCGGCTTCATAATTTTACTTTAGACACCACTTTTTAGAAAATAATCTGAAAGCAACTGTGTAAAATGAAAATATTAAAAGAGAAGCAAGATTCATACAGTGATTGAAACAACCCTTCTCTAAAGTTGTACTTTGGCCAGCCGACTGGGAAATAATGAATATTTATGCATCATTAAAATTAATGAACCCACAAATTTGCATTACGTCCGCAAATGACAAGCGTCATCGTGGATGATTTCACGAAAGATTCGTTCTGTATAAAGTGTGTCATTTCTCGTAATCATTTTCTGTGCTTTACTTCCATTGATTTGATAATTACAGTCTGAAGAACGCTTCGAAGTCTTTAAATAATCCTTCAGCATCTGTCGTTACCATGGGTTTATGGAATAAACTTGCGTTAATTACTTTATTTCTGTTATCCTTTGGAGAGCTGATTGAGACCACAGGTAGGCCCTAACACATTTTGAATCCAACCAGTTTTGTTAGCAAATAACACTTGCCAGTAGATAATGAGTTGTCTAACTTTTGGATTTCACTCAAAATATCAGATCTCTGTTTAGTTCGAGGTGACATTATGTCCTAACCACATTTTGACACGAAGCAAGGCTGAACATTTTTATCCTTCTCCATCTAGTTTTACAAGTTAAATATGGTAGATGGGCTGTGCTAGGAGTGCATATTTTACTGATTAAGAAAATACCTGATATTTAATTAGCATTGTGTACTTTCAAAATATGTTAAACGCTATTACCAGGCTCTTCCTCTTTTTAGTCTTGGCGAAAACGGATTTCAAAAATTACACAGATATTGTTAAACGTTTTAAACTGTTTCCTGATAGTAAGCGACATTTGCGTTTAAAACAGCTACTTTGTAGCCACCTGCATGGTTGCTATCATCTATATGTGCATATAAGTAATACATAGCGTCTGATGATGTCAGCCACAATTTCCTTGGGATTGTGAATAAGTGAATAAGTGAGTGCTGGTTCTACAGAGTAATCGGAGTAAGATTCTATATTTGTCCACGTTAATATCACATTTATACTCTTAATTGCAACAACAGAAGAACTTTAAGATCTTTGCTGTTTGCTGATTTAATAGTATTATCCTTCTGCTATCTTTACTCAGAAGACAGGTACATTTCATATATTCAAGTCTAATCCCGGTGTCTGTACTCCTTATGAATTTGCCAATTCAGTCCCCAAAATTTGTAGTTTTGAATACTTTTCCTCTTTTATTATTCATAAGAAACAACTTTGAGCTACACTATTTTCAATTTGCTCTTGAGGTTTATGCAAGTTTGAAAGAATGTTTCCATCGGAAGGAAGAGGAAAAACTTGTCACGATAGAAAATTGGACGAGAGCAAAGGTACTTTATTTTATTTTTTACAATTGAGTGGAAACGATTTGTGAGGATTTTACAGCACATATTTCTTTGTGTGCCTCGTGAATGTACCCAAGTATGCAAATTTTGTCAGTGCGCAAATTAGTATGGATGTGTAATTGCAAAAGTGGAAGATAAAAAAGCTTCACCTCTACGAACAAATGCAAAAACACAAAGGCACCATATGGTTTTGATTGACCTATGAGTGTTGCTTTTTTATCTAAATTTGATTCATTGAGAACGTAATTATGGCAAGAATAACATTTTTTATAGAGAATCTCTGGAAAACATTTGGTCATAGTTTTTGAGTTTCTGTTGTAGACAGAAATCTTTTTAGGCTGGCGGCGATCCTCCAATAACTTGCTTAAGAGGCCGAAAGACCTTTCACGCCCTCCCCATTATTTAAGCATAAATGTTTTGGCACATAAATAAATAGGCTTGTCTGAAATTTATAAGCGTTTTCAGTTTTGATTTTGTAGTATTACTAACAAATTTAACCCATTCTAAACAGTTGCAAGGTATAAACAGGCCAAAACGTTTGGGGGTAATTTCTCGTTAGAAAACTGCATTTAAAAGATGTAACTCTATGAATATATAGGACCATTGCTCCGAAAAGCTTTGCAGGTCATGGTATTTGTGTCACGTCTGCGAATGTATTTCAGTAAATAAAAGCCCTGGACACTTTACTCATACAGATTGATGTGCAATTAGCTACGGCGTAGGATTTGTGATCCAAGGACTAGTAACAGATGTCTGCTTACTTCATTATGTTGTGTATTTGTACACTTTGCCTTATCACATTTACCTGTATCCGCACAGGGGTTAAGTAGGTACATTTGAGGTATCTTGTTATTACACGGTCGGTGAAGTTGTCAGTGGAACAGGCTATAGTAGACCAGAAGTATTGTAAACTTTGTAAAACGTTTTTACACCTACCTTTGATGTAAAGTCGATCATATGAATGTAACATTATTGACAATTTACGCTTTGCGAGGTTTTTAAATGCTATGGAGACTTTCAAGACATTGTAATGCACATATAGTTATTGACATGGAACCAGTATATAATGTGCATTTTATGAAACTATACTTAACTACTTGTCCATTTTGAAAGATATGAAGTCATATGAGATAAACAAGAATGTCTTAAGGATCTAAACAATGTTATTTAATGGTCCTTGGTCTTTGAGCAATCCATACTTTAAACCAATATGAGATAGCTCTTAATACTTGAAAAGAAAGCAAGCATTTATTGATTTGATCACTGTTATTTTGGGGGCAATACAAACATTTTTGTAGTTAAATGCAAGACTATCTTCGATTTTCTAATAAAATCAATCGGAACGAAGTGATCTCTCTTATATTCCACCTATTTTTTCAGTCACTCTTAAGGCTTTAGGGGTCCCTTCCTGTCTATCTAACATGGTTTTGGGCAAATGTGCCTGCGTGGCGACTTGTGAAGACCCTACTGGTAAGCACGATTACCATAATAACTGCACTGAGGAAAAAAGCTGCATCTGTCCAGAGGGTCTACTACTGAAGGATGATCACTGTGTTCACCCGAGTGAATGTGGTTGCTTTCTCCCAGAGTCAGGAAAAGTGCTTGGGGTAGGTTAATAAGCAAAGAATTAGTTACAATACATGTTCGCTTGTATGTGAAGTAAGCTTGTAGTTATCTTCATAAGTGAATTTCTTACATCATCTGAAAAGGGTGCTTGCAAATGGTGAACATTTTTTTGTAATGAAGCAGATGGTACAGAGAAATTTATTGACATCATGCAGGCTAGAACAGATACCTCTTTAGAAGAAATAGGAAGAATCGGGGAATCTGTGGAGAAAATAAGGCAGCCATCTGCAGCCAGGCAACTTGATGAAGTTCATGTAAAGGGAGATATTGAAAAACAAACATTCAAGGTGAGGGAGTTAATGGAACAAGAGAAAAGGAGATATAGGGTCGCCATTGGTCATTTCATTAAGTTTGATGAACCTGATGACCTAGGCTTGTGAAATTGAAAGTTGAGGGTTTACTAAAGGAGTATGAACTACCTCCAGATTCTTTGGGGGTATGTTCATGTTGAAGAATCATCGATTCATAAGCATGGAGGAGAAAAACTTTAGTTACAGGAGGTTCCTACTTGACAGGGTTCGCAATTTGCAAGATAGTTCTACTTATAGTAAAGTCTTCACCAAACCTGATGTGACATTCAAGCAGAGTAAGGAAAGTAAAGTCGTTAGAAATGAATCAAAGCGATGGTTGATTAGTGTTGAATAAACTTACTTTTTAAGAACAGCAAAATAGTCCAAGTCTTGGAACCTCAGGAAAAGCCACACTGTCCTAACAAGTAATAGAATATTTGAAACCTTGTACGTGGTTTGTATAGTTTTCATGCACATAGTTCTCATAATTCTTCTAGTTTTCATTTGCACAAGCGCAAGGTAGTATCCACCGTTGTTCAAAAGTTGGATTTGTTGGAAAGTTGTATTTTTGAACATCAAGCTGATATTAAAGGAGTAACAGATTCATGCTCACAGAGTGGTATCAGGCGATAGCTTTTTTTAACTTTCTTGTTTTGGTAAAACATATCAAAGGGGTCTTGGGAAAAGCTATCGAAGGGGTCTTGGGGGACGAATACGGGGAGGAGTATTACTTTACGTCCACACAAGGTTTCGATCCAGGATGATGGCCATGTTTGACCCAGAAAGGGAAACAGACTCTATTTGATTTGAAATTATTACAGAAAGTAGAAATAACCTTATAGTGGGAGTATGTTTATGAATGTTATGTTTATGAAATAATTCAAGAGAACAGATTTTCATTTTGCAGAGCTGTGAGTAAATCAATCGAATAATTATTGATTTCAATAGGGGGATATTGACAGGAGTTCGCTCCCTTTCTTCGAACTAAAGGAAATTGGAAGGTGTCTATATGGCAAATGATGCCATATTTGGGCTCAATTTTGCTTTTAAAATGAAGTGTTAATTCGTAATCTATGTTATATTATTTACACCTTTTACGTAAAAAGTTGGGACCCTGTCATCATTTTTATCATTTTTGAAAAAGTGAGGGGGACTTATTGGAGATGTATCCCCTTCCAAAAGTGAGGGGACGGGTCCCCCAACCCGTCCTCCCATGATCCACGCCCATGCACTCATAAAGCAGATTTACTCAGCATGTTCTCAATCCAATCAGAACTGATGCTATATTAGACCTTGTATTTTTTCTGGAACACAAATGGTGGGCAATCTTTGTGTCTCTGAACGGTTTGGCACTTGTGAACATTATATTATTACCTTTGATCTCACTTGCAATTTTAAAGGTTATCAACTTCAAAACTTCTGCAGGTAATTTCAACAAGGCAGGCTACTCAGATGTTAACTCGTTCTTACAGGATATTACTTGGGGAGATGATTTAGAAAAACTCTCACCTCACGATGCATGTGATCTATTTAAGAGCAGGGTTAACTTGTCCATTGAACTATTTGTGCCTCTTAAGAATGTGGGGTACAAGCTTCAGAACGGTTTAAAGGAAGGACCGAAAATCTCTTAGTGCAAGGTAACAAAAATAAGAAATAGAGAGTGTACCAGAGAGACAAATTTGATCGTAACTTTGACATTTATAAGTGAGCCCTTAAAGGAGCAACCAGAGGGTGTAGATTGAACTTTGAAGGAACGCTTGCTAGAAACATCGAATCAAAAGTCATTTTATCCATATGTCAGGTCAAAATGTATTTTTAAAGAGTGTGTAGGGCCTTTAATAGACCTTTCGAACAATATTGTGTCTGAAGGGCTCTAACAGGCCCATTTACTGCACAACTTCTTCTCATCTGTGTTTAGTTTGGAAAACATGAACTTCGTTCCGAATCCACTACATATTTTTTGGTAGATCTGAGAGTGAAAAGTTTGTTACTTGAGTCTTTTAAGAACACGAGTTGTTGCATATTCTTGAGAAACTCAAACCTGAAAAGACTGCTGGGGTCGATAATATTCATCCAAAGTATCTTCATGAAGTCAGACTTGCAATACCAGACCCTCTGTTTAGAATCTGTGAGCAGTTCGTGGATGAGAAAAGAAGCTAAAGTGACGTCAATCTTTAAGAAACGACTTAAATCAGCCTGCAGGAATTACCGTCCTGTTAGTTTGACCTCTCAGATTTGTGTGTTTGAACTGATAATTAGGTCTGTAGTGGTAAACTATTTACAAAAATTCAACTTAATCGAAGACTCACAACATGGCAATCTTAGTAATCGTTCCTGCACAATAAACTTGTTGCCGTTCCTCGAAGGTGTCACTCCCTCAGAGGGCAATGGTATTCATGTTGATCTTATTTATTTAGATTCTGTAAAAGCTTTCGACAAGGATCCCCATGAAAGAGATGAAAGACAAAGTTACAGGCACATGGCTTATCTGGCTTAGCATCTAACTGGATTTACTCTTAACTGAAAAATAGAAAACAGCGAGTTGTTCTAAATCAAAGTTTTTTCAACTGGAGGGAAAATGAGAGTAGTGCGCCGAAGGGCTCTGTACTTGGCCTAACATTATTTTAAATTTACATTAATGACTTAGATGGGAAGTTGTTTATTAATGTTTTAAACTTTGCTGATGACACAAAGTTGGTGCAACAGATAAACTCACCTCAAGACATAAGTAATCTACAAACTGATCTAGGTACTTAAATGGGCTGGGCTAATGATTGGCAGGTGTGTTTTAATGTTGATAAGTGCGAAGTTTCGCACTTTGGAAGCACCAGTCCAAAATACACTTATTCCAATAACCAGTCTGTGCTCTAAGTAACTGAGAGTGAAAAGAGCCTCGTGTTGAAATTCATAGCTCCCTCAGAGAGATAACACAAATCTGACAAAGTAAAAGAGGCCAGTCAGATGCTGGTCACAGGAAATCTTATTGCCACAGTACAAATCTCTTACTAGACCTCATTCAGAATATGCTTCTCCAGTCTTGTCTTCCTACCACAAGGATGATATTATTTTATTCAAGAAAGGTCAGCGTCATTTCACACGGATGAGCTCTGGTCTCGCTAGTAAGCCACACGAGGAATTTTTGTTGATATTTAAGTTGACTACTCTTAAGACACGTAGGATAAGGGCCGATCTTCTCGAGCTCTTCAAAATGTTCCTAACTATTTCCCAAAATAAACTTATAGTCTTTTTCATGATGATTTAATCGGATGGAGGTGGCTATAAATTCAAAATTTTTAAACTTCAGTTCAGACTGGATGTAAACATTTTTAGTCAGAGGGTCGTAAATACCTGGAACAATCTTCCTGACAGCGCAGTTCCTGCTCCATTTATCAAACCTTCCTGGCAGAGAAAAGGGAGGCTTTGTAGAGCCTTTTGGCTTCCTACTCAATGAAAGTTCAGAAAGTTTAGTATGTTCAGAGGAAGAAGTAAATTTGGTGGATTGATTTACGGCTAAAAATACGGGTTAACTGGTATATTATTGGCATATCATATCGTTGATCTCGGTAGCATCTCATTTAAATATTGTAATTTAAAAATTTCCTGCATCTTCAAGAAATGTAACAATAGTTTCAAGCAAAATGGCATTCATTGTATACAAGTCTACATAATGAAAACTTGCATGTGCCATGAGAAAATAGTTCAAAGTTTGTAAGGAGGAGGGTCCAAAACTGTGGCTACCTGGTGGGAATTAATCTCGAAAACCATCGAATTTAACGACAGAAAATAGCAATGAGCCCAATTAATTTTCTTTGTACATTGTGTATTAATGGCAACGAGAATTATTGTCCAGTTTGTATATACGCTCTTTCGGTAGAACAACGAATTTTTCATGTTCCCTGGTTGCTCAAGACGTTGTGTTTGTAAAAACAAGGAGTTAATTTGTGATAATGACTACCAGTGTAGTCTTGATACTACTTGTGAAGAAAGAAACCACTCGCATCAGTGTTATTGTAAAGACGGAGTTGGTGGAGATCCTCACAATCTTACCTTGCCTACTGATTGCCTTGACATCTTTAACACCGGTTCAAATGAGAGCGGAATTTACACAATCAAGCCAACGACTTGGCTAGGTCAACCATTTGAAGTTTACTGTAACATGGATAATGGCGGAGGATGGGCGGTGAGTTAATTAAGAAGTTTCAGTGAAACGCCTTATATGTGGTAATTTATGAATGAACACTGTAAAACTGTTGGTTGACTTTATGTTGGGTAAGTAAGCAAGTGAACAAGAAAGCCAGCAAGTACGTGTACCTCCAAAGGTAGGTCCGTATGTATACAAGCACTTAGGCATTCATGCATAGCTCAAACAGAGGCCAGAGAAACATATATGGAAACCTCACAGAAACGATACTTCCATCTATGTTAAGTAAACGAAAGCTATTGTCTTTGGCGGAGGTAGTAGGCCATTTGAGAACTGAAAGTTGTTAGGGTACGACAAACCCCCTTCCAGTACGACAAAAACCCATGATTATTATCGAAATCGATACTCCCCAAAGCAATCAGGAAAATAAACACTCAGCTACGCTTACTTAATCGTAAATCGGGTCCACTAATGATAGAAGAAAAAAGCATCAACAGTTGCGCATTTGTCATATGGTTGATGAAAAATGCGTTGGAACTGCTAGTTTACCTAACGTCGGGCAAATAGGGCCTATTGCAAGTTCAAACACCTCTTCACAAGCCCTACAGCGCTCACAAACTTACGACGTGTTCATTGGTAAAAAACAAATCACATTATACGCTAACAGAGCTAGCACGAATTTTTTTTCAGATCAGGAATTTTACATCGTCCTGGTTTTATCAAGGAGCTGTCACTCTATCCTGATGGGATAGCCTAAGAAAAGCTGTCCGTAGTAACTAGAAGATCAAAAAGTATTATATTCAATTAATATGATATAGTACAAATATCATTAGGTACGAAGAAAGATCTCTAAAGTTCTTCACAGATTACAGCTCTGCAATCGGACTTGAGTGCATCCTCTTACCAGGGAGCTGGAAGACACCGGCTCCCTGCTCTTACTCAAAATAAAAATTTCGCCAACCTGACGTAAATTCACTAATTCCATGAAGTCCCAGTGGAGGAAGTAACAGATGATGGTCAATGGTGTGGAAGGTCACAACCAATGAATACCCCAAATTATGCTTATTTAACGCCTCATGTTGTTTGGATATTATCCTTCTAAATGGAATAGTGCCATAGATGTAGACCTGGGAGATGTAAAACCAAACTGACTCTCAAACAAAAATGTATTACACAATGAACTCTCAAGTCTTCTATGGAACGCTTTTTCACTAATTTGAAAAGATCATGCAGAAAAATGTGAAAAGGTATATAATCATATTTAATATTACATAAAAACTTTTATCATACGATTTATGCAGCCTTCTCTTTCTCGGACAAGTAGCATTAGAAAATGTCTTTTTGTTATAAAAAAAAATGGTTGTATAATACATGTTGCAGTGTCCTCGACTAAAGCATGCTGATATCATTTCAATCGTCAAAAATTTTGCCGCCAAAAATTTCTAAGAATGTTTATTAGTTTTTTTTTATCAGCACAGTATTTGATACAAAAGTAGAATGAAAGTTCCTTAACTCTAGGTAAACATAGATATTGCTTGGCTGGTCGTGTATTTTCGCCTAACAAAAACCCATTGCATTCAACAACATGGCACAAATAAGTTTTTAACGTTCCCCCTAACAGGTATTTCAAAGGCGTGTTAATGGCTCTGTTGAATTTTACACTAAATGGGAAGATTACAAGCAAGGCTTTGGCTTTCTTGATCATGAATTTTGGCTTGGAAATGAAAAGCTTTTTCGCGTGACGAACCAAGCAGATTACGAGCTTCGCATTGATGTTGCAAATTTCCTTGGTGATGCTAACTACGCCACTTATGGTCTGTTCCGTATCGCAGACAAAGATCATAAGTACAGACTGACCGAGCTTGGCACTTTCGGTGGCACTGCAGGTATAAAAGAAAGTTCTTTTCCATTTTACAATTATCTTTAATGCTCACAGGCACGAAAATTCGAGTTCTGTCCAATTGGTACTTATTCAGGCATTGAAACACTACTTTCAAGTTTAGGCTTTTCTTCAGCTTCATTTTGAAGTTATTTAGGTATGCTTTGGATTTAGTAGAATATAAGTCTCCGATTGCGTATGATAACTGTTGGCAGAAAAAGTTTGTCTTAAAATGATCGTCTTTATTGATAACAGCTTGTATTGCATTGGTCTTTCTTCAGAGACTGAGGTCATGAAATCTTACAGAGCATTCTACTTTACTACTCGTGATAGCGAAAATGATGATTACAATTCTGGCAACTGTGCACATTTATGGCGAGGTGGATGGTGGTTTAGCAGATGCTTTAATGCTAACTTAAACGGTGACTACTCGATAGGATTTCCTAGACGTTTCGCATGGCAATTTACCAGTGATGAAAAGTACAAGACTAAGTACACAGAGATGAAAATACGTCCGATAGAAGGCTCGACATGTAAGAAAACAAAGTGATTGAATGAATTAGCACCCTCGGATAAAAATTGAAATATGTGAATCTCTGAAGTTTGTGTGTCTGCAATAACACCCTTTAGTAATGTTGAGTAGCTACAAGAAAAAAAGAATGTGCTTTTTTAATTGGATTATATCTTAGTGTATTGCAAGTATGAACAATTTTGGATCTTATCATAACAGTAATGTTTCATCAACGTGGTTTTCATATTGTGATGTACATCTCAGATGTAAAATCATAGTTTGGGTGCAAAGTTGAAAAAAAAAGTGTTTTGGGGACTCACTGTTAGCTTATCATGGACTGTTGATATTTTGTGTCGCTTTAATAACTAAATATGATTAGATTTCGAACTGTGGTTCAAAATTTCATCGTAATATCATTGCTGATTTTCTGTAAAGATTAATGAACATAGGTAATTATAACGCAACCAAACTTATTCATCAACATACAAATGAGAAACTCCAGAATAAACTTTTTCGCGACCACGACAAAGATGTTTTTCATGGTACCTGCCAATTTGGTCTTTTCCCCTCAAACTGTCAAACTGTTAAACAATTAAACCATTTAAACCAATGTGTTACATTTACCCACGTCTACATTGGCTTGCTTTTGGTAAAGCAATCTTTGTAACTTGTAAAGAAGAAAGGAATTTTCTGGCGCCTTATAATATTTTGGAGAAGACAAGGTATTTAAAAATAGACTAAAATGGTCAGAAATACCTCGGATTACACCACAAATTACCAAGAATACAAAATATAGAGCCTCGGACCTTAGCCGCTAGGCACTGGTGCTGGTATTGGTTCTGGTAAAGGTTATGCCCCTCCAGCTTTGGAAGATTGTTGACGCCCGTAGTAGAAGCAGTGCTGTTGCAACTAAATCGTGTTTCTCAATTTATTTTTTTGTAATTTAGGATTTTTGGAGAGCTAAACTTTCTGTTTTCAGGCCCATTCATGATCCAGATGAAGTGATCTTTGGTCCTCTTCAACCAATTTTTTTAAAGAACATCTCTAATAGTAATATCCTGGATGGACCATTGTAAGGAATAGGTCTGAGAGTGATCGGTCCATTCTTCCTTAAAAATGCACACAAAAATGAGCTTCTGTACTGGATGACCCACGCTATGTGGTGCTTCAAGATCAGTGTGAAGGATACCGTCTTCGCCATTTCCAAAGTATTCCGCTGCCTTGGAACCCACCATTAACCGAAACATAACCAAGAGCTTGCCATGTGTACTTTATTAATGTATTCCGAAATGGCCTGCCTGCCAGGGAATGTGTTAGACTGAACAGGAAGAGGGTGCAAATGAACTACCCTTCCCCAATTCACACCTATAACGAGAGAGCTAGCTTTTCAATCTGGCAAATTGAAGTATGAACTAAAGGTGTTCACATCATGGAATAGTTCTTCAAAAGCCACTCTCTAGATTGCACTAACTGTACTCTGTCCTTAACCAGAGAGTTGCTTAAATACCAAATCCCTGCTGTAACATCGCATTTCATTATATATGAAATGAAGTCAAATCTCCTTGACAGTTTAACTGGACAAGATTTTTGAGTGGTGCACATCTTTGCAGAAATTCTTGGAACCCTGCTTGGGTTCTTTCTTGCTGCACTTCATGCCATTTTTAGCACTTCTTAATGATAGTTCTAGCAATTTCAAATGTGCAATAAGAAGTCAAGAAGTCTGCGTGAGCCATTGCTCCAATTCCAACCTAGCGGTGGCTACTTCGGGACTACAAAAGCCTGTATTTATCATTACAACTTTGCTGCTTGTCAGAAAACGTTCAGCACACATAAATGAAGATAGGCCAGATAGGAAATTGGGCAACAATGCAAGGAGTTGATATGATTTTAAAATTTCAGGAATGAGAGGAGTTGCCAGCATTGTTCCGTATTAATAACTTCGAAATTACAAATCACCTGTTATGTAAAAAACTTTATGGTGATTGTAATTATTTAATTCCCGTTATTGGCAACTAAAGAGCAACTACAGTGGTGTTATAAAGCATTTCCAAAAATATTGTTACATAGAAATGAGTTTTTCATTGCAATAAGAGGTATTTATTCTACTAAGTTTCCATTACAGTGCCGATAGACTCTTTAAAAGGAAAAATTAAATCTTTCCAAATCTTGGAGGGGAGGGGAGAACGACTCCTCCCAGAGTTCCGCTCTAGCCAAGTTTTAAGACAAAAGGCCTATAAAATTTGTTAAATTTTGTACATGTAAACATCTAAACACCCTTCACTATTCACGAAATCTCAGTGTAATGCTCTAGGAGATCCCTCACCCCCTCCTCCCTACTTTGGTTTTTAGGCTATCATAATCCTAACCGCATTCGCCGATAGAGGTCAACTTGCAGCTTAGGCGTCATAAAACGGTTGATAACTCTCTTGACTTCCACTAAAGGCAACAAGCACAGGCGTAAGAGGCAGGGGGCTGGGGGGCTGCAGTCCCCCCAACCAAATATTTTTGTGAAAATTCGGGCAATATTCTGAGAATTTTTCCTACTGAAAGAAAAATAGTGCAATAATGTAACTTAACGGAATCAATACTTTAAAAAACTTCCTAGGTACTAATGATTAAACTTATATTATGATTATCGGTGCTTTATTTGAGAAGTCATTAGGCCATGCCCCCGTCACTGACACCGATTTTTTTTAGTTCCTAAAATAAAACACAAAATTTTACTTCAAAGGTAGCATATGTTGCATCAGATTGCATGTAAGGACACCTAATTTATCAAAAATTTTCTAAGGGGAGGGGGTGATGCCTTTTTTTTTCTTTTATTACCAAAAATACGTACGGTAAATTTTTTAACACAAATTCTACTTCAAAGGTAGCTTATGTGGCACCAGATTGTATGTATAGACACCTAATTTTTAAAACAATTTTCAAAGGGGAGGGGGAGCTTAGACCCCTCCCCAGGCCTGCGATCACACAACATAGTGTCTGCCCCACCCCATGAGAGAAATCTGGACTACACCACTGATTATTATCATCATTATTGTAACGACTTCCCCCAGAATTATAACCAATATGGAATAGGTAGTAACATGGCAAATTATCGTAGGCATATGTAACTGGCATGTGGTGTGATAACGGATGCATGCCTATATGATATGTACATTAACCGATTTTGAACGCGCGCGCGGAGCGCGCGGAAATTTTTGTTTCTATTTTTCTGGCAAGTCGTTACAGCCTCCCCCCCCCCCCCCCAATCAACTTTCGCTCCTACGCCTATGGCAACTAGTACTTTTCAAACGAAGCGTGTAAAAGGGCAGTGGCAACCCTACAGTCCTTTAACTCATTTGTCCCATACGGTACGTAGGTCCTTTAGTTCAGGAGTCTCACAGCATTCACATTTAAATCGTATTGAATTTAGTACCAATGGGTAGTAACAGCAATAAGCTGTACATAGCTGTCGGAGGGTTTTTACGACTGAGGGTTGAAACACTTTTGATTCTGAATTTTGGGAAGGTAAATTTTTACCTTTCTCAGGCGCAGCTAATAATATTTTGAATAAAACCCTTAAGATAACTGCTAGTAGTGTGTGTATATATATATATATATATATATATATATATAGATAGATATATATATATATAGATATATATATATAGATATATATATATATATATATATATATATATAGATATATATATATATATATATTAGGGAGTTTTGTTAGGCCGGAACAATAACGTCAAGAAAAATCAGAACCTCTTGCATCAACGGAGTGTTCCTGCTTATATTAGGCCTATGTTATAAGGATGTATTTCGGTCCGATCGTAAAGCTGATAGTTCAACCTGTGTTGCACATAATACCGTGAAGATCTTTCACCTTCACATAGGCCACCAAAGCAAACGACATTCAGCTATTGGTTTATGCGGCAAAAGGTAAAAAAAGAAATATTGACAGGAGGAAATAGATTAGATTAAAAACAATAATTTTAAAATCAGAATTGTGGTAAAAGTTCACCTACCTATAAAATAGTGAAACTTAAAACAGAAAAGGAACTACGAGGTTACTTGAAACAATGTAAGACAACATAAGCTATTATCCTACAACATTAGCTATTATATAACAAGGAAGCAATTAAATGACAAATACATGTAGTATATAATTACGTTACATGAGAAGATTTACTTCTGTACCACAATTTTCGCCTTAAGGATGATTTTAGTTAAGGCATTTATTGTCCGGAAGAGCTCCGCGAAATGAGAACAGGCACTAACAGTTTGTCAGTCAGTCTGTTTGTCTGTCTCCTAGGGCTTTTAACCTACTAACTCAATGTCTTCGGACCAGTACCCGACTATTCTCATCACCCAACACTTTCATGTGTGAAACCATTTTTATAACACAAATGTAACCGACCTTTCGCCGGGAATCATTTGTTGGTAAAATTAGCACATGTTATCCCACAGCCTATCTGCAAAAACATTCCCGCCTTGAGTTGTCCTCAGTCGTCATCCATTGTGAGTTAGTACTTCCAGATTTAAAAATCGAATGTTGTGAAATGAGTTTCAAAATATCCTTAAATTGTTTCGGATTCCCTTTAGTCTCGATTACACAACTTTCGTTTCTGTGAGATAGATATACCACTCTGCTACTCACAGAGCATCTCCAAGGTTGAAATTTTTGCATCCACGTTGCAGAAATTATCGCCTCTGAATTCTTATAATATTCACGTCTCGAAAACTACAACCCTTTTGCCTCTCCAATATGCCACAAAGGCCAATGTCCAAAATACAGTTTAAATTTGATCGTATTCCCTTCGAATTTTTCACTGAGTTTTCTTTAAATTTGGGATTTTTCTTGCATTTCATAACATTTCTTTAATTTTCCTCAATTTCGAAGTTTCCTTAGAAAATCCTTAAAGTCTCTAGAATTTCTAAAATAAAATCAGGAAATTCCCTTGAAGGTGAATTTTCAGACATTTTTGGCTAAAAGTCTGGTCCCCTGAAGTTAATCGTAGTGAGACAATCTTCGGTATAGTAATGTCCTATCGGGCGAGAAAAAAGGAAACTTATGCCCGCGGAAAAAAAATCGATAGAGCAAAATGTCCTTGCGGATATCCGGCGCTCGTCTTTAGTTCGTGGGACATTCTACATTACTTTATTGTCTGTTGGGACGGGGGGCCAATCTGCTCTTTTACAACGGCATCTATGAAAGCTTTGAGCAAATAGAAGGGAGACAGAAGAAATAATTGGATGGTATTGATGAGAAGACAGACCAAACGGCGGCTTGGGACCAAGAGGCTCTCTTCCTAATGGTGTTCTTTGTGGCCAAAAGGAGCTGGTGGGGTTACAGAGAAATGCTTCAACGGGAAACCACGAGCCGAGGCCCGGAATCTCTGGGGTAACTTAGAATGTGGACATTGGAAGAAGAATTTTACTGTCTTCAACTGGTATTTGATGCAAGCTAAACAAACCACTGAAATCGTAATTTTATGACGCAGAGAGATTGTGAACGGGCTGAATCATGTTCCCCGAAACATTGGAAGAGTAACAGCTCTAAAGCTGCTCAGTAGAAAGTTGCCGTTATCATTGTGCTATACAATCAATTAACTTTATATCCTTGACAAAAGTATTGGGATATTTAAAGGCGTGTAAGATATTTTTTAATATTACCCTCTCTGACGTTTCACTTTGTTGCAAAGCGGAAGCGGGCATCATATTCAATCGTCTGGTTTGTCTCAAATGCCTCCAAACCATCACTGAAAAGGGGTGATGGGATCCTGAGTCTCAGGTAAGTTTTCGCTGCATTATCTGAGTCGCTATATAGGGTGTAGGAGAAGATCTCATGATGAATAATTGAGAGTTTGATAACAGTGGATGCAAAGTTTTGGCACTGGGTTACTTTATATAGTCAAGAGTGGAAGGAGGGTGGTTTTATTGTTGCAGGATTAAATCAGACAGCACACTAGTAAAAACCACGATGGCGTCAAAGTACTAACAATTCGGGAACTCCTGCAGACTGGCGGAGGAAAATGTAAAGCCACTTGCAGGGTAGTTCGGAACTCTTTCTCCCCCAAAATATATATCGATAAAATCGTATATATTAAAGTTACTGAAACAAATAGAAATTAATTAGGATTTAAATGCTTGCATGTGAAAAGACACGTTCACAAGTTGACTGTAGTGTGCTTAAAAAGATGACAATGATCTCTAGCTTTGAAATAGTTTTGGGATTTCCACTTTTTTGTCTAAATTCATATTAAAAACAAAATTAAAATTTCCACAGAGAATTATCAAGTCACTCGTAAAATGTCGGAGTTCAATTGCAATACGATCAAAGAATGAGAGAATGTCCGCTAACATTATAGCTACATATACAAATATCGGCCATTGCTACCGTGTGTCAGACAAAGAATTGAAATGTATCCTCACGCTGAAAGCGACGATCATTTAAACTGTACAAGAAGTAATCGTAAAACTTATAAGGCCATCGTTGATAATGAACAGGGCTTATATTTGCAAGGAGAAGTAGGTCAGGAATAAAATTCATCCGGAATGTTCGTTAAAGGCTTAAATCACAAAGAAATATTACACATTTACAAGTGAGAAAAATGAAAAATTCATTACTTATGTAAAGCTTTAAGCAAAAGGTTAAGAAGTAAAGTAAATGACACAATGGAATGATTTCGAAATAAAGACGGAAGGAAAAAGGAAAAACGAAATAAAGAAAATCAATCCAGTTTAGAAGGGCCGTGATCCTGGCCCTGGAAGCTGGGGACGGAACCAATCGGCCCATGGGAAAATGCCCATGGGAAAGGGCAAAAGAACAGAACCTGAGACACTGATGGAGTCAAAGGCAATTATGGCAGTACATAGGGTGCACTGACCCTAGAATGAAGCCACTGAGCAGAAGCACTGTGCACATTAGGCAATCGTTGGAGACTGACAGGATTATTTTTCCTTAGAGGTAAATAAATATCATACAGAATACAGGTTGATGTAAAAAGTAAGATGCACTAATTAAAGTGACATCTTGCCTGTTGTCTAATAAGAATATCCTTGACGGTTGTTGAATTAAAAGTCGTATGGCTTCCCAAAAGCGTCGCCATTTACGGCTAGAGAACCTTAGTTTGATGCCTCCCTGGTACAGTTCCGTGACTTGGAGGGACCACTTTTTCTTTTCCTGTAGGTCTAACTTCTTGAGGTCATCCACAATGAAGAAACTCTGCCCCTCTAAGGCGGCTCGACGATTACGCATAAAAAAGTTTTCGATCTGTAAGACAAACACCTCACCAAAATATGTGGTGGACGGTTCCCTGAACCCACGACCATCCCTGTGGCATCTTTCAATAACAAAATTGGGTTCCTCTTTAAAATGGAAAAAACTTTTGTACGTAACAGCTCTTTGCAATCTTCATTAGGAGATATGGGTATTCCGACTATGTGCAAATTCTTTCTCCTCGACATTCTCTCCAGTTTATTTATGTCGGCATCTTTGGCTGCTAAATCTTTTTCCAAAGCAGAAATTTTGTCCCGAAATTAAGCACACTCGGTCTCGATGGCCGCCATTTTGTCCTCCACGTCATCAATTCTTTGTGACTGGAACTCGATTGCCTGCCCTATATCAACATTCAATTTTTTAATACTAGCTTCAGGCCCGTAGTCAAGGGGGACAGGGGGCTAAGCCCCCTGAAATTTTTTTCGCCCCCCTAGAGAGTTTGAATCTTACCATTGACTTAATACATTTGCACACGTTTAGCCCCCCCGAATAAATTTCCCCCCTGGAAAAATTTTGCCCCCCCCCCTTCAGTACCTTGTCTGGCTACGGGCCTGACTAGCTTGCAACTCTTTACGAGTACTATTTGTAACGACACTTTGGAAGCTCTCAATTGCAGTTTTCCAAGGAGGAGAATCAGAACTTTCTGAATCTGCGTTGGCTCTACTTGCAGTATGTTGGCCTAACCTAGGGATGACAGGACTAGTGCCTCCATAAGTAGCACTACTTCTTGTAGTTGATTGTCTTTGAGACGGGAGGGGGGTATTCCCCTCGGACGAGTGGGATTTTACATTTTAGATGGTAAGCTTAGATTAATTTACCAAAACACCACGAAAATTATACCTCGAAAGCTCCGATACAAAAGAAACTTAACTAAGATTAGCGAAATGAGATGAAATTCCTGACATCTACATAAATACATGTAATTTACTTATTAACTGTTACTTGAAAAGATGGTAAGGGTTTGTAATTTATTGGCTATAAGTAACGGAACTGAGGAAGGGTGGGCAAAGTTTACCGAAAAATTTGGGTTTTATCGCAGAAATGACTCTTTTGAAGCCAAAGTAAGTAAACCGACCATGGAAAGAGACAGAATTTTTCCAGACGGAGGGGGGGGGAGGGGAAGGGGGTGGGTCATGCCAGAGGATATGAAGGAACCTAAATATCCCATGCCATTGCAGGGTTTATTTTGCACAATATTACTTAATGCTTCGAAAGTCGAGTTGCGCACTGATATTGTTCTTTCAAGTCTGAATCCTGAAATTGCAAAGTGAGTGAAAATTTTTGGTAGGCTTACACAAAAACGTGTGTAATCATTAAAAACATAATGAAAAATGTTGGAAATGAAGGGGTTGTAGACCGTATCGGTGATAACATACATTATGCCAAACCACCTGGACTATCCGATGAAATAGCCAAACTTTGCTCAGTGAGTCGCTCACCAACTGACCTGCCGCATGACACACACAAGATAGCAATTAGGCTCTGTGATATGGGATGAGATTTACGACCTCTACATAACCTGTGTACTGTGCCTACCTGTTACTTTGTAAGGTTGACAGGACTTACGCTATTTATCCACGTGGAATGACATTATTGAAAAACTGGAGTGACTCTTTAGCGCGCGTAGTACGCCGAAAATGTTGGGTTCTTATTAGAGAAATTGTTCTCTTGAGAGTACAAACAGGTGCCGTACCTGGCACTTTTCATTGAACTTGTCATATACGATGATATGAATACAGAATGCTGAGACATGTAGGCCCTAATCAAATAGAGCCACGACACTTCTCTTTTACGAAATGTGCGAGGACATTTGATATTGTACCCCCACCCATCGAAATGTTGGGGGACGTGTCTCCCATCCCCCCAGGACTCACGCCCATGAACGTGGCACAGACATAGAATATCTTCTATCATAATAGCATTATATAAAAATGAACAACTCCTATGAGTAATCATAATTGCATTATTTAGAAATGAACAATTCCAGTGAGTAAACTTTTCAAGAGCTGTAAAGCAATAAATTTATTTCTAGTCACCCCCAATTTTTGGAAACAGTTTACACAGGTACATGACTTTGATCTGATGATTCTTGTTATTCGACACATTAATCATAGCTTTTAAAGGTATAAAAAATGTATCACGCGTGTAAGATTTCTCATTTCTCAGGATATTTGCCAAGTCTAAGTTTACTATAAAGTATATAATACTTAAGGTGGCAAAGCAGAGGTCATTTTATCTTTTTGATTTTTCAACGTTAAGTATTAGGAATAAGCGACATCCGCTATAGTAGCCGGATACTAGGCGGATGAGTAACCACAATAGGGTGTGGCGTAGAGTCAGTTTAGCACCTTTTTCGAAGCCCCAAAGGAAATCACACTTATTTAGAGACAGAATGCAAGCTATAATCTTGGACAAAACTCGTTGAGACAACGCTCCCCTTCACAATGTTGACCACGGTTATCCTGTTCACGGTATACAGTTATCCTGTTCACAGCATACAGTCACTCTTTCTGCGCAACACTCGGAAGGGGAGCGGGGATTTCATTTTTATGATGGCCCACTTTTGCAATGTGTTTGAATATAATCAGCAGTTAATGTTAGCACACAAAGCCACACAATTAGACACCTACTACTACCCCTTGCAACCCCAAATACCCTCTAAACTGTTACCCTTGGGCGTTAGAAAGTGACATATAATCCTACCCCACGAAAGTCCAATTTTGGGGGGTCGGATTTCTGACAATTTTAACCGGTTCAATACGGCATGATAATATCTAGGCAAGCTGTAAAATAACGTTGGCTACCGGAATTCTAGCAGCCAGTATTTTTACTGTAAAATTACACCTTTTTAACAGTGAATGAACATAACCATAGCTCTGGACCATGTAACGATTGAACAGCAATGCGTCCTTTGTAGCATACAATGGCGTGGACGTCCTAGTAACAATATTTGGCTGCTTGATAGAATGTTTAAAAAACAAAACAGGATTGTTTGTGTAAATCAACATTTTTGGTCTCTTTTTGGAGACTAAGTGCAAGTATTCTTAGAATGAAGGGTCCTAAACATATAAATGACTCTTAGGTGTCAATTACCTAGGAGTATATGTGAATTTGAGAAAGAACTAGACCAGTCAAATTTTTTTTAAGGTGCGGTAGCCCAGCTTTTGCAAATGCCGATATTGCTAACCTAGTATGGGGTAACCTAGTATGGGGTAACCTAGTATGGGAAGCCGCAAAGCGACCCAAATACCAGGCCAGCAGACTGCGCTCTAGTTTACATGCAGCTAGCTTGCAAATTTTACGTCACAGAAACACGTACTTATGGACGAGGTAAATTACCATGGCAACCCCTGTACCGTCCTGTTTCTAGACCGAACGTTAAATCAGAGGACAGCCGTTCTGAATATCAACACGAAGTAGTGATGTTTGCCTCTCCAATCGAAAAACTCCCTATTGTAGTCACGCGAAGAACCTCTGTAGACTGTATCACTCAGCTATATAACTGGAGAACGCACGTCAATTTGGAATATGCCTCCGTCAAAACTAAAGCTGATTTGGGAGTCTCGTGATATAGGTTAGCTTACTCAAGCCCCGATCCGCTGCCCGAATGCGTATCCAGAAGTGGATATAATGTAAAGCTGAGCCTATAATGTGCATGCTACCCCGCCTAATTTCCTCTTCGGCCTCTTAGGCGCTGATTGTTGCTCTATCACACGTTAGCATGCACATCATTGCGCTGTGGAAAGTTGCCTTAACAACTTAATGGAAATATCACAATACCCGTCACTAATAAATTTAGCATAAATAAAAAAAAACAACAAAGTACTTATCATTACCCTTATGTATTCTGGATAAAAGTAACGCCTATGTGTACAGTTTTTGTAATGTGGCTTTGCAGGGCTATTGTGATGTCTTTCAATATTCGATATAGATATTCAGTCAAGGGTTGACCTAGATGTAGGTGGCGTTTACGTGTGGGTCCGACACAGGGTAGCAAAACACGTAATTACAGTTACGATGGCGTCTCTTTTCCTATGAAGGTTGGTCATTGTTACAACTTAGCGATGAGTGTGGAATAACAAAGCATTGCAACTAAGTAAATAAGTGAGCGCGTCATTGTTTTTATGTCATTCAACGGCACCGTCGTCTACAAAATCGAATCGCCTCACATGTCAGGACGGAACGCCGTGTGCGCGTGCGTTTAAGTTTGTCCTGACATCGAATGTGCTCCCTCGTTTGGAGGAAAAGCGCGTATCACTGCAAGTTACACCAACAAATGCAGACAGCTGATTTGTCGACCAATCGTATACGCGCGTAAGTCTACTACTGCACGCGGGTGAGATATCTACGCCGTTAGTGCACGTGTGCTTCATTATTTTCCTCCAAAAAGACGTCAGTGTGTGATTTCAATGCATAAGGTCTATTGCCTAGCTGGTCCTTATGATGTGTATGTTAACAAGCGCTAAAGCGCGTTAGCATGCTCATCATAGACGAGTTGGGAAACTTCGATATACAATTCAGGATGGAAAGGAAAGTGTACCATAACAGAGACTGCATGTGCAAGACAGATATTTTTGCGTGAGTCAAACACAATTTTTGAGTTTAAAATTATGGTTCTTTAGACATCAGTCACGTGGTCAAAGGAAATTTCCTTTGGAGGATATAGTTCTTTTTTAAGTTATTCTCCTTAAATTGGACTGAAAAGGTTGGGCAGTATGACGGCAAATTGTGGATGACAAGAAAATAGTCGCTCGAAAACTTCGTATCCGTACGGGAATATCCGTGGACTTGATTTGTGGTACTACATGGTACAGCAAACTCCAACTTCCCAACTCGTCTATTGGCTGGACCTAAATAGACCTTACGCACTGACGTCACCTGACGCCAGTTTGGAGGCAAAACAACGAAGCACACTGCACGCATGACGTAGGCTTTATACGCGCTCGTAGTAGACCTAAGAGCGTGTCAGACCCGTTCACATATCAGCAGTCCGCATTTGATGGTGTATGTTACCATTGTAACCAAAGATATAAGCATAGATTCCAAACTCCTATAGAGGGATTTCAGTCACGTGACTTTAACCAACTAGACGCAATTTTGAAGGGCAAGATCGCGCGTCTCTTTGGTTTTGACGGGCACGCGTCTATTGTGTCACAGTAGTATCTATGGTTATGCCGTGCGCGTGAGCTGTAAGTTCGCTTACTGCGTGTTTTGCAGTGCCTAGGAATCCATTGCGCGTGACGTCACATGAAATCCCTCTATACCTACACTGTTACGCTCAGTGACTCCTCATGGAGACGCATATATCGGGGCGGAAGTGTAAATTTGACATGCGCGCCGTTCTGTTCCGTGATCTGCGTGCAACAATAAGAAAGCGTCACAGAAAACTTCATTGTTAACAGAGGTTGGCGTGCTTGCACTTTTGTAACGCTTTTTATACGCGCAGAATACATTTCTCTGTGTATTATCCGGAATACTTGACAGACAGTTCTGCGCGCTCTGGAAACAAACGCGCTAGTTGCTTTCCCGTTGTGAGCGCGTAAGTAATTGAACGCGCATATAAAAGTGCGTCACTTGAAGATACCATAGAAACTGACCAATGAATGTCGATGAACTTGCAAAACCAGTCATTGTGCGTTCATGTTTAAGTGTAAATACGTGGAATGCCGCGTTGAAGAAATAAGTTATTCTTGTTCAAGTGGAATTTATTGAGGCGTACTACTTCTTCAGCCAACAACATTCCGAAATAACAAGTATTAATACTTTTGTAAGACATTCATTTGCCTGTTTCTTTTCAAAACGACTGAGCAGTGGTCAGCACTTCCGCCCCGATATTTTGGCCTCCATGAGGAGTCAACTCGCCATTTTAAGTTTGGAATCTATTCTTGTAATATCTTTGATTGTAACGCGCTTGCCTCGAACTTTACGTCTATGCTTAATGTATAAAGAGGTTCTTCATGTGACGTCATAATGGCCTCAGTCACTGAGCTTTATAGTTCAGTGGTCCCAGTGTTACTGTACCACCATTTTGGACGTCACACTTACCGCATGCGCAAAGACTACACGTTTTTCGTATCTTTCTTTCTTTTTTTTTCTTTTTTTTTTAAAGTTTTGATGGCCAGCTAGGCGGTTGTTGTATCACAACTGTATCTAGCCTAGGGTCCGTTTGTGCGGGCGTATAGATACGACACCCTCTGTGTATAGTGACGGCTAGCCAGAGAAATCCTAATAGCAGAGTTTAATGATTATGATGCATACAAAGGATCGTGGAAACTGAAAGAAAAACTTTCTACCAGTAAATAGTACCATACTTTTAGCGCTAGTGCTTATGTTATCTAGCTCTAGCAAGCACGTGCATCTTGGCATGTCGCCGGTGTAAACTAGCCCTTGAACAGTGCTGATTGTTTCCGTTACACTCCTCCAACATAGCACTGTTCAAAAGCTAGTGTAAACCGAACCAGGCCTCCAGTCCTTGCTGCCTGTCAGTGTTTTCAGAATAATGGAATCTACATGTTTTCCATCAATCTTTGCCCCAGGAATATCACTCGTATTCAGGGAGCTCGTCTGCCATCTCCATTGAACGTCTGTTGTGTATGCGTCGTCAGGGTGGCTAAAGGCTTTGTGACGATCAGCTGGGCCGGTTGTTTATACTCCCAGTTCCCGTAATGCATTGTAATCATTAAACTCTGCTATCGTAAGCTAAGGCTTAAGATTTCTCGGCGGCCAGCATACCAAACTGAAACGAGCCGACGTCACGTGAAAAACCTCTATATACATCAGCCTAGACCTGGGCCCTGTTTATAGCGAGTTAAGGTTGATTTATCATGCAATTTGAAGCATATCAAACAGTTTGTCTCATTTTCGGATGTTTACAACTCCCGCTCTGAGCCACGTCAGAGTCAACGACAAATCACAGTCTTGGCGATGTAGTGCCGTAGGACAGCCTCCAAAGCTGAAACTCGACACTCACGTTTGGCAAGTTATCACTTAAAATTCTATACTACTCCATTATCTACATTTCAAGGTTAACTGTGCCCCTGCTGTGAACAGTAATCAACGACGAATTGTTTCTGAAAGTTCTCTAACTGGTATTTATTTAGAAAAGGTAAAAAGTAGCTGCACAATCAGAACTGGTTTCAGTAACCTTAATGAGAAACGAGTTTAATTGAAACTATTTTGTTGAGGTAGGCCTATAGTGAAGATGTCAAGTACTGTTCAGTTATAGGTAAACAGGAGATCGTCAGGTTAAAATCATTTATTTATAGTACAGGATTATAAACGTTATGAGCGCTTGTAGTTATAGCCTACTACCACTACTTGGGCTGCAATTCGTACACAGGTTATATCCTGTAGCCTATGCATGTCGCGCACATGGCGATATCATGCACATTTCGTTACGGCAAGGCTTAAAGGCCTAGTCCGACTTTCCACGCACTAAGTTCTTCAGCCTCAGCCTAGGCTAAACGTTAAAATTTAGTCCCAGAAGCTCAAAATTTCCTTTCGGAGAAAATCAGTAAATTTAGAAGTTCAAAAGGAGTCCTTTTTCTTTCAGTTATATTTTTCCGAGTGTATGCCGAATGACAACCCTAATAGAGGGGCCCAAGTGCTTGTGAATAATACATTAGCAGTGTATTCAAAGGAAAACAATAGAAATGGATGTTTAAGCAAGGCCGTACGGTGGGCAAAAGTGGGTGCGTTCTGCTTTCCACCAATGAAAATTGATTTTCAAACATTGACAAGGACACCCCTTTACAAAGTGAATATATTGTGACGTTCTTAACGCAGGGACCCGTGAAGTTCGTGTACCTTTCGTGTGTAGTGTGGACCCTAAGCTGCTGTTCACCTGGCTTGGTACTCTGGGATATGAGTGTAGTCTATATATACAAGTAGGGTTATTATGAGCCGTAAAGTAATGAACAATGGATTAACCACTTCACAAGCGCCGTGTGGAGGACCGTGGTACAAAGATAGCCGTTTGGAGGTACAAAGATAGCCGTTTGGAAGATCCTTATATAGACTTGACTGTGTTAGATACAACGGAAATAGAGGGCGCTTTCAAAATGCAAGAAAACTGTTTGATATGTCAAACTTATGATCAAGCGTAACTCGTTTTGAAAGAAGGCCCAGGTTTATTTTCATCGGGTACATGTTCTTTGAGCCAAATGCACCTACGCATGACCGGCGCCCAAGCTATTAGTATGAAACCTGAGAATATCATTCTGCTAGATTGATACTTTACAGCGTCATTGTCACTACTGGCACAATAATCTGATTATAGGGTAGCACACCACTAATTATTCCTAAATTGACTTACACACTAAGTCTGGTTCATTTCATGGCCCCTGGACCCTTGTAGACGTTTTCAACGGGCACAAACTACCCCTCATATGAAAGCTCACGGGCTTTTACAATGATTTCAAATTTTGTACTACGACCGTTGATATTTTAACGTAGGAGAATAGGGTGGAGGTTTCTGCTTTTTTTACTTCATTCAAAAATGCAGTTTTGCATCCAGGAAGAACATATTGCAAAAAAGTGTCTGAAATACCTCCAATTTTCTTTATGTTTGCAGCAGTACTTTAAAGACAGACTGTCATCACCCCAAAGTATATTTTTAGTGTATGTATATCAAAATTCTCAGTTGGTGACTGCTCTTTGATTGACATCAAAGTTTGAAAATTTGAAAGATGCAGAGTATCTCACATTCCACACAAGGCAGAGAGAGTACTTTTATTACATTTTATAGCCTTGTGTGCTCACCAGGACATTGCCTCAAGCAATAAAACAGGTTTATTCTTGCACAAGGAAGAGCCTCATACAGTTATGGGAGGAGCTAGAAGATGCATAGTTGGGAGAATTGGAACTGTCTGGGATCATGAAAATTCCCCTTTAATTTCTTCCCTACCACAAACACATTACAAATTGAACACATCACTTCAGCAACATGGTCTAAACTGTCCCCTTAAAGGTTTCTCTAGGGTGTTTAATTCGTAGGGTAATATCGTCCGCTGGGATTCCCCTTAAATTAGTGGTGTGCTTTCATAAGCGTCTGTTAGGACTGAAGCGGATACATCAAAGATGACGAGTTAAATTGAGCACCCAAAGCAAGATTCGTCTTCTCTTTAAATTATTCAGACCATCAAATAGGGTAGATCTTGGATCTTGAATTAATGCTCTTCGTCAGATTTGTGGCCTGATGTCACCAAGCCACTGTTTACAATGAAATTACAGATATTTCCTACACTAGGAACTGAGAAGGGGAATGACGTCTTGGGATGAGATCAGCAACTCCCTGGATTGCCCTCTTGTTTGAAAAAAGTAATCCGTCAATTTTAGTCTTCGCCTCTGCTCAACAAATGGCTTATACGCCACCGATTTTGCGGCTTCTCGAGATTCTGCGATATATGTGTGTTGGAAGATGGAGTAAAAGCCATGTGTTTTCTAAATGAATTAGAACTTTCGTCTCGGTAGGGACACACCCTTCAACCATATTTATCACAGATATTCCCTTTTCTCTTCCCCTTCACCATGTATCTAGCAGGGTGTTACTACAAAATGTAAGAAAATTTATTTCAAAAAATTGGCAGCTGCATTTCCTCTAAGTTATGATGGACCCCATAAACATTATCACTTTGGTGTGGGTAGATTTTTTTAAAAAAAAATCATCAGTGAAATAGTAAGATTTTTATCCAGCGTTTCCTGTTTGCTCTTCCTATAAAAAGAGCCAAAACATGGTTGAACTGTATAACAAGTTATAACACGCACGCTTTATTCTCATCATCTACTCATTTTTTATTAGAACAATAAACCTTGCAAGTGTTACGTAATTAATTTGATGCAGTAAAAGAAGTATAATCCACACGATGCAGTGTGTTTTGGTAGATCGCAACAACAAGTGCCTATGTACTCAATTTAACATATTTCTTGAGTGTTGTTTTAAAAAACAGTGTCAGCGATATCACTTTTTGCAAGTGTGATGATGACGATGATGACGACAACGACGATGGTGATAATTATTACTATACATTTAATACAGGGCGTTATCAGCCATAAGTTGTCTAATGCGCTGTACAATCATATGAAAGAAGGAAATAGATGTGACTAAAAGGGACAAAACAAAAAAGAACCATGCTTTGAGACATAAACCAACAAAAAGCAACATCAAAACTAGTTCTATTTGGAAAATAGCCACCTTTTAAATTTTGTTTGGAAAACTTGAAGAGTTGGTGCAAATTTAATAGCACTTGGAAGATCATTCCGAAGAGAGAGGCCGGTAAATGCAAAAGAGGGGTCGTCAAAAGATTTGCAGTGAGTGCTGGGTATACAGAAGGGGACTATCCAGGCACTAGACAGAAGAACACGTTTGGTATTACGTAATTTAACCAGGGCTGTAGTCGATTCCATGCATCTCGAGTCCGAGGCGAGTCCGAGTCCAGACCACCTCTAGTCCGAGCCGAGTCCCAGTCCACAGGCTCCGAGTCCGAGCCGAGTCCGAGTCAAACTGCACTATGAAACCTCTTTTTCAGTGGGGTTCAAAGGTTGGCGAGGGGTGCGAGTGCACAACCTCTAGATGACTCGCTGAAACCTGTACTCCTAAAGTTGTTCCACACAATAGCACAGTCTACTGAGAATGAAACTATAGACTGTCTCTGTTGTTACATGCAGAACTTACATGAGGGGATGGTAAGGTCTCCAATGGGGAGAGACAGGAACTTCGGTGACAGGGGGAGGGGGGTTTGGTGCTATAGTCCTTGCACTTTTTCTGCCATGGTCATTTAGGGCCACCTTTAAACTGCTTTTATTTTTTTAAACATTGGGCTGCTTTGATGATAATCCCCCACCCTACCCCCTACCGGTACTTCAAAATTGGCTCTGCAGCCTCTGAGAGGGGCAGTTGATGTAAATTTTATATATAGAAGTGAGTGCTGGGTATATAGGACACTACCCAGGCATTTGACCTAAAAACGCGTTTGGTATTTTACCATGTCAGTCAAGTGATCGGGATTTTTTGGTTGGTGAGCTGATTTACCATTTTTTTGGTCAACAACAAAAACAATAGTTGTACGTAGTTTTAAACCATAAGTCTATCTGACTCTCTCAAATACATGACGCCCCTACCGTAAACAAACAATCGTGCCTACTTAATATGGATATATTGCGGATGTCAATGTTGACAGAATTTCGGCACACAACAGAAAGAGGTAGGGACTTAATAGGCAACCTGGCGAACCCATCCCCCTCTTCAAACCTACATGAGCCTGTGGTGAAGCCATAATTCGGAACACAATCAGAACAATTTGCATAAAATGTCTTTATCCATCGGATAATGTTATCCCCGATATTAAATACATGAGTATAATACGCAAGATTTAAACGTTTTGCTCAAGACGAATCAACATCAGATATAAAGCAAGAGAACTACAATATTGGACAAAACTGTTGGGACGCTTTGTCACAATATTCTTGAATCTCCGTTCCCAGGTTTACATGAAACCCACCGCTCCCCCTTCCAAAGTTGCGCAGAGAGAATGACTGTATGCCGTGAACAGGATAACTATGGTCAACTTTGTGAAGGGGAGCGGGGGTGTCCCAACGAGTTTTGTCCAAGATTGTAGATGTTAACGTGCTGAAGTGAGGGAAACACATTTGAACAAGAATGAAAAGAATTCGATTGATGGCTATGATTGAAAGCGTGGAACCGCCTGGTTCCAGTACGCAGTACAGATACTTTGTATTAAAAACGAACATTAATCTTCTCCTTGCAAGACATGAAGAGCTCAAGCCAAATTTTGAGATAAAGGTTTGACTATGTAACCGTTTTTGACAATGCATTTTTTTGCTTAAATAAACCATAAAAAGCTGCGTTCACTTTATACATGGCTTATTTTTACTTTGAAGAGAAACAAATCGTAGAGTTTTGATCTGCCTCTATAGGCTCTTCCTAACAGCAATAGGCATGTCGCTTGGCATTCTGTTCAGTAGCCGCTAACTTGCTCATGGAAACATTTTTACGTAAAAAATTTAAAGAAACATAAGTCAGTAGTATTTGATGCACCTTAATTATGTCTTCAGAGCTTTTGCAGCAAGTTAAATACTTTGACATGTTAACTATTTAAAAGAGTATCATTTATTTGAGACCGTGAAAAATTTCCCCCCTCATAATTGTTCATTCATTACTCATTTTCACTTTAAACGTTTTAATGTTTGGTTGTTAATAAAATAACAAGCGATTAGCTAGACTCAAATTTCAGAAAAGATACAATGAAAAATTTGGTCACAAAGATTTGTTGATATTAATGTTAATTCATGTTAACTCCAGCTGTGCTTTAAATAGAATGCACTGTTTGCGTTCTGATCCAACTGCTAGTTGTGCTTAAAATTTAAACATTATTTCTTAAAGTGAAACACGGGCTTCGGTACTAAAAGTCTGTTTTCATGTATAGAATTTCTTTAAGCCATTAGCAAATTTATTTACAGATCCACTAGATTCGTGGTAGAGTCTAGCCTTCCCATCTGGTTTGTCAAGCCTGTTTATAATTTGGGGGGAAAACTCCATCGAAAATTGTACGAAAAACACTTTTAACATATGTGTCAAAGTTTGGGTAGAGACAACATAATTGGCAATACATAACGAAGGTTTATCTTTAGCAACATATCCTTACCGTCATGTGCATATCTTAGGAGTATGACCAGTGTATTATTAAAGTGAACAATTATGCCGCATCACACATCTCTCTCCAGGTAATGATGAAAAACTATTTCTTCAATAAACGAATTTGATAACTCGACTTCACATGCGCACTTCCTCAAAATATTTGAGATAAACGTTGCACCACAGGTACCTAGGGCACGCCTTTCGACAATATGAGTTAATTTTTTTCTTAAAAAAAAAGTCGAATCACTTTTGTTTTAGTCCATCGCAAATATAAGGAGGGTTCTTACACCCTGTTGGGTCCATTACTGCATATTAACCGTTTGGTTTAATCATTTGTATTTTAATCTGCCTTTAAGTAGGATATATTTTCGTGAAGTAAGACTGGCCACACGTAGATCTAATGGCATATGACTGTAATGTTCAAACCTTGGGACCCACGAAAAAAGGGAAAAGTAGTAGACTATGTGCTGATCTTGGTTTATTTATCACACACTTCCATGCAGCAAACGAATTACCAAACTCATTTTCTGATACTTTAAATAATGCAGATTTAACCAGAAATTTTACTTGAAAGATAACAAATACACAGCCAGATAACACTTTGAACATTATTGTTCACAATTTTCTTAAGAAGAACAAGGATATTATTCCTCCCTTACACCTCTCTACCTATCATAGCTATCACAAACATTAGCTAACATTTTCCTGTCCGAGCAGTTCCTGCTTGCGCCGACTGATTGCGATATGTCTACTGAACAGAATAATGTTTAAGGTTTCTACAGCTTCGTTCTCATTAAGGCGTAATAAATCATGTTTCATTTAAGCGCTATAAAATTTGGTGTTTCAATAAGATGCACCGGGGACCAATAATACAAGAAATCAAATGACTATCCATGGAAATTGTACTAAAGGTAGAGAAAGATATTATTGCTTCTGAGGTTGCCAATAGTTCCAACTCTCTCTGCTCATATATAAGGTTTCGGAGTATATCAATCAGTTTTAATAATTAAAGTGAAGGATAAAGTACACCACTTTTATTAAGGCACTTTAAGATTTTTCATTTGTACTGTGCATCACTACTTCCTTTCACCAAGGGCTTCCTTTGTTTGGAGTCTTTTGTTACTACAGAGAGGGAAGACGCTTTATTCACTTCATCGATCTCTCGCGTATCTACTACCAATATTTGTTCCCATGGACTGCTGAACAGACAACATTGTACATTTACAATAGGTATATTAAAAGGTATTTCACTTGTGGGCAATGAAACAACATAGAGTGAATTATGAATATAAAGTATTAAAACAGTTACATTTTGTACATGGTACACTATGTGACATTTAAGGAAATTAAATTTTAAATTATCTGTATGATAAATTGAAAAAATAATTTCCTCTAAAGACAGTAGAGGTGAACAAAAGCCCAGATTCAAAAATTAGAAAAAAACATCGATTGTAAACGTTGTAGCATGCTGAATCGACTGGGCTAAAATTTCAGCCTTGGCTTGTTTTAGAGTATTATCATGCTGCAACTTCTTCCCCTGAGGTTATGTTATCGACAACCTAGAACCCTTCCCACTCAGGTTACAAACCTCAACACTCCAGTGGCTTACCAGTTGTTGCAATAGGGAAGTTAAGTAGAAAGACGGGTCTGGTTTTTGCAGGAACGGGACTTCGTGATAAATTCGTAAAGGAATGGGTCATAGGTGAATACCAAGTGTCCTAGGGACCAGACTTCCCCCTTAATAACCCGTCAGAGTAAACGTGATACTCGGTTAAAATGAACAAAGCAGTAGTTGGTCCAGCACAAGGCAACAAAGACGAAACATCATAAAAAAAAACAGTGCAGACAAACAACTTTATTTAAAGCGGACACACTAAAAAAGACACCAGATAGGTTATTTTGAAAAACGATCGTTATTTGAAATTTTAGTTCCTTCATTCCACACACTTCTTGACATTTCTATTCGAAAGATTACTAAACATTTGATAATTTTGGATAAAAGGAGAGGGGCTATTCAAAACAAATTATAGTATTTTCATACATTGGCTAAGGAGGCTGTTCGTATCTGAGAGGATTCACCTTTTAGACAGCCCTTCCAGGACAGGGTCTGAGGGAAAGGTCAACGGGGAAGGAATGTCCCCTTCCCATTAGAAAACCTTTGCAATTTTCGATCTTTGTAAGATGCCATTCGATGTCTCCATTTGCGCGATTTTTGTAGCACGTTGATTGAGAAAGATTGATACATTTTACAGAGTAGATGGAAAAGCTGTTTTTCTCATGAAAGTGTGGATTGGAAGCAAAGATCAGCTTTTTACATTTCTGATTCTGGGTTCTAGCTCTCCCAAAACTTCTCTTAACCTTTGTGCACAATTGACTTTCATTTTCCGAAGCAATGTCTCTATGAAAGAAAACACGTTGCTCTTTGGTTGTATCTATCGTAATAGTACCAACCTTTTGCAAAATGCCTAGTGCATTGTGTAGTACAATTGCAAGTACACTTGACATAAGTGGCCAATTAGAGCATTAGCCTTTAAATACAATTGTAAAATTTTAGTCAAATGTGCTTACGATTTTGTGACATTGAGCCCTGTCCTTCAAAACAGTGTAAACACACGTAGCTTTCAGAGTAATGCACTGTTGCATAAATGGGTTAGAAATGGATAATATCAAAAGATGTCATGAAGATTTTAAAAGACTGGTCGGCATCACTTGAACGTCTAAAATTATTCTGCTTTTTTATTCACTCCTTCAAGTCGGTGGTATTATGGTTGACTCTTACATTATGCCACATAGTTGAGGTTTAGTGCTTGGTATGGGCTTCTGATAATTTCCAATAATTAACCGATTTGCTTGTCAGCTTATAGAAAATATAACAATTAGAAGGAGACATAAATTTCTCCCGCCCTGGACCTTTGAAAAAAATATGAAATTGAAACTTCTGTCTCAAAAGGAAAGTAAAGTAAGGAAGATCACGACGAATTCAGTTCGTTAAGTGTTGGGTAAATTTGATCCTACACAGGGTTGCAAACAATTGAAAATAATCAGGTATTCCTCAGATAATGTAAGGATGAAAGGTTTTCTCTTGTGGCCGATTAGGTATCGCAAGTACCATCCTTTTAATTCATTCCGTAATCTGTCATGGACGTTGCATACGTATAATTGATAAAAATTTGCATCAAAGAAAGACTGCAAGAAATAAGGAAGTCACCATGATATTAGGCTTCCCTACCTCTACAATTAAGCAATTAAGTAAGACCGATAAACCCAAACAGTTGCTTGGTAACTTCTTAGCAGAATCTTTGGTTCCAGTTTTATCTTGGGAATAAACCCTTCCAGAAACGTAAAGGGAACTTCATCAGTGCTTTTATTGTTTAAAGACCCATTAAATCTGCAACACGCTTCATTCCTTAAATTTAATAACCAACTCAATTGGACTACCCGTCTAATTTTCAGCCGCAATGTTTCTTTATTCACTCTATTAAGGACGGCGCTTGTACATTTGTTGTACACAAAACATCGTTTTCCAACACTTAGTTATTTTAACAATTATGACATTGGTCAAAACAATATCACTAGTAACACAAGAATAAGGTGTCCGTAAAGACCCCTCAAGACTGTTCCGTTTCAAGTACCCGAAGTTCCCTGAATGGAATTAGAATAGACCTTATTCATTGACGTTACGTGACGTCATTTTAGAGGGTACACAATGAATAACACAGCACACACGACGTAGACTTCGCACCCGCGCGTAATAAACACATGTGCGTTTCCCACCGGAAACACAAATCAGCGGTCTGCATTTCTTAGTGTAGGTTGCAAACTTAGAAAGTGCGCCCTCTAATGGTGGCAAGCGCGTTTAATGTTCTGTGACGTCATTTACATAAGTTTCATTCCTCTACCTCTTTTAAAAAGCACATTTCCGTGTTTGGTAATGTGAGGGATTACTATGAATAGTGTGATCTGTTACACACGAGATCAAAGAAGTGCCTGAAAAAATAGATCATGCTAAAACTGCTTTAAAATAACTTTTTGAAATGTGTAAAAAAGATTTCTTGCTTCATGAGAGGCAAATGGCATTTTCTTACCTCAAAATATTAGTAGTCCGAATTTTGCACTGTCTGGTTTTCAAGCAGCGTTTCCATGCTTTATTCTACAAACGGCGTGGGTTCCTTTTCTTTGGGAGACAATCTTATAAAGCTGTGTAACTTTCTCAATTTGGGAACAGTCAGAGCGACATATAGTAACGTTCCCTTTTTATTATGTCATACTATTCTTGAAGACACTAAATAATTCTGTAAAAGTCTATGATGACTTCAACTTTTTCTCTTCGCAAGTTATGATGGAAGTTTCGGAACTTACCAAGATCGTTTAAAGTGCACTCATTTCCCCAAAAGGAAAAAATAGTAATGTCTTTTCATGCTATGGTATGACCAGGGTATCTTTTGATATTACATAGAAGTAAACTTATTCTAAAAATATGCAATCAGTCCACGTAAAAAGTTACTGTCTTTCAAATGTATATTAAAATTTTAGCAAATAGCTATTTATGTGAATTTTATTAAATTTCATTTCTCTGTATTACATCCCTTTTTATAGCATCGCAATGTGTCGAGATGTATTTTGCTGCATTGAACAGATTGATATACACATGCCTAATACGAACGCAGGAGGCCAATTGGATAGCCACGCCACGATAGGCGGGAGGGGGGGCAAAGGGGCACTTCCCTCTCACTTACTTCAAAGCTTACAAAATGACACAAATAATAAAAAATCATAAGCGAAAGGAAGAGAGACCAGAGACATTATATGAGAATTCTCAATAGCCTATTATGTTTACATTTTTCAATGTTAAAGGGAGGAAAACATTAATGTCAAATACCATAAATATGCTAAGAGTTTTCCCCCGCTCTTCGTGCGCATCCCCATAGAAAACTGACTGATACTATAGAAAACTTTATCTGGCTCCGTAATATTCTTTCAGAGCATGGGCGTCTCCCACGCCCCACATTATTGTGACTTGAAACTCTGACATAATTGTCACTGAAAGTATTAATATACGTCATTAAATGCACCGTGGACCTTGCAAACAAAGTCCCAAACCCTACCCATGTCTAAGGAGTCGCAGGTCTCGATAGTTTTGTCGCATGCGCTAATATATATTGATATCTTATAATTACTGCTGTACTACTGTGCCTATTAAACTTTGCTGGAATAGATTCGTTATTACTTCCTGTAGGACAGCTTGAGTAAATTACTATTTCTAAAACCCTTGCTACACCCTTCCCACCAACTACCACCATCCTAAGCAAAATGACTGACGGTTACTATCTTAAATTTGCGATCATCATAAAAAAATATTTTATTAGCATTTCAAACTACACCTGGGGGAAGCAGGATTTTCTCACGAAATGGTCCAGAATGACTACAAATTTACGAAAAGTTACACGGGGAGAACCCTCAGTCCCGTAACTCCGGTTATGGCCTCGCGGTTAAAGGATTCACGGGGCACAACATCATGAGAAGCAGCTTTCAATGAAAATTACTTCCCTGGCGCTTTAAATACAGATGCCTTAGACATGTAAATGTAACAACTACCCATGAAACTGTTCATTGATTTTTTTTAAAGTATCACATAGTCTATAACTTTCAAAAGCGACGCTACCTTATTTTTCACACCAATAAAAAAGTTGAGGCGGACTTGTCCCAGACCATCGACAGAAATAAAATATGAAAATAAAAACCATAGAGCAGGATGAAGGTTCCTATATCCTACTTTATGGAAAGAACGGGCACCTGGGTAAAGTAGGCAACTGTTTTAAGTAATGAAAAACACTATACATTTAAAGCTTAAGAAAATAATAGGCGACATTTAAATGTCTCAAACGCTGTTCCAACGCTGTTTTCTTCGGCGCGCTTCCCGCGCACCAGTTTTGAATGTTGTTTCGGGGTTACTTCCTGTAGAGCATCTCGCTTTTCATAGCTCCGTCAAACTATTCCATTATCACTGAGACCACCTATGCCACATGGCCGTACGCAGAGAAGGGGAAAGTTCCACCTTCCCCCAGAAATTTTCCAAGCTATTTTTTATCACCATCGAGCTGTGTAAGTTTAGCTACTTTTGAAAGATTATTTATAGGCAAATCGTAAAGAACGGGAAGTGCCTTTTTGGTAGCGTAATATGGGAGAGGGGCATAGCGAAGATGGGAGACAAGAGCCCTCTCCTTGAGGATACTTTTATTAGCTTTTGTTATACTCATATCGCTAAAAAGTCTACAAAATTGGAGACTGTATCTTTGTAACGCGTGGCCGGCCAAGCCTTTAACAGCAAGCTCCGAAGGCATGAGGTAAAAGGCTGGGGACCGCTGGTCTTCCCCGAGATTTATTTTAAATTTGATGGCTCTTGCAACCTTTCTGGACCACTTCTTGAGAAAATCCTGTGTTGCCAGGATATAATTCAAATGCTACTGAAATGTTTTGCTTATGATAATTGCAAATTTAGGATAGTGACTGTCAATTTCATGAGGATGGTGTTGGATGGGGTTTAGCAGGAGGGGTTGCAAGGGATTTGTAAATAGTAATTAAGTCAAGCTATACTACAGGATGTAATAGCCTTGCAGTTTCACTGATGTTTTCCTAGGGAAAGCGGTGCTAACGTGACACATATTTATATTGTATTCACGCGAAGCACGCCGAAAACTTTATTGAGTATTGCGATTTCGTATACACGGGTATGTTTCTCAATTGTGTACGCAACGATCATGGTCCGTGCAATAACGTACATTTAGTTCTGTCGGTGACCCTTATTTCAGGCTTCAATTCGCAAAAGTGTTGCGGGGAGCTGACTCCCATGACTTGAAAGAAACTTTTGTGAGGTAATAAGCATGACCCCTTGTCTCCTGTCTTTGAGGTCCCATTGTATTAATTATTTTTTCATTGCGGATGCCCGAGAAGGGAGCAAAAAAATTCTGTCATCTTTATGATATAAGATATTGTTTTTATATGTTTAACATTGGAAACATAACTAAAATATTAAGTTTAAATAACGTAAGTTTGTCTCTTCTTTCAGGGTTTAGCCCACTTTATTTCATTTTTACATAAATTACAAACAAGCATTAACTTACATACAATAAACAGTTAGAGTTAGATGTGGTTTTACGGCTCAGTTTCTAACCAATTGGTTTAAGTCGGGCCGGCCACGGACCTTTTTTCAGTTGTGGCTCACTTGGCTTGTTTTCCCTACTCCATTGCTTATGCTAAGTCTTTGGTATGACACGGCCAGGAGTCGAACCCCAGACCTTCCGGCTGCAAGTCGGATGCTCTAACCACTTGACCATGCAGTCGGCCATACAATAAACCAATACGCAATGGTATAAAGGAGATATATAAATAGGACGCTGGAAAAACATTGTTTATCGCAGCTGGCGACCTTGAAACAAAAAGAAAAAGGTCAACAGAAACACAAAACACATTAGCGAGAAGGAAACTAGTAGCAAAAAGGAATAGGATCGAAATTGGCATAGAGTTCAAACGAAGTAATTATCTATGAAATGAAAGTTGCATAAGATACAGTTAGTTAGATAAGATTTAACGACACACCAACACGAGAGTGTGGTATAGTGTCAACTAGATAAATACGGTTGAAGTTTGGTTTCAAATATTGTTCAAATACAGTGCAAGTCGTCCCCTTTAGTCGCCTCTTACGACAGGCGGGAATGTCGTGGGTCGTATTTTACAACCTCCAGCCCACAGGGGACCGCACAAGATACAGAGAGCTTAATATCATATGCAATATTAGTCCAAACCTTTAAGCAGTAATTGGTCAATAGTAGATTTCCATGTAAAGAATTGTGTCTGGTAACTGAAAGAAATCATTGCTTTTTGTTGGTTAAGGCATTAGTGGACCTTCTAAGATTAATAATATTACAAAATATCTAAAGCAGTATACCGTGTACATAACTGTATACAAAGGTACACATCCTGAGTGTGGATATCACTGACTATAAGAACCCTCGACTTGTGTCTTACAAACAAACTTGGTGGATCATCGTCTTTAACAAAAACATGGGTGTCACCAGTTGACAGTCTCGAAGACTCACTGGTGCTATGTTATGAATATTGAATACATACATCCAGAAAGTATAAGGGTCCAACAACAGATCCTGGGAATATCTGCATAAAAACATCATAACGGATAACACAATAGCAAAACTTTTCAAACTTTTTTCTATGGTCGACTGAGTCAAACTCCTTCTTTAAATCTAAGTACAGACCAAAAAAATTTCCCCATTGCTAAGATACTTGCGTATACTATTAATAGTTTCTAAGAGTACACGGTTAGTATCATGACAGTCTAAGAGGTTATCACCATTTTCCCCAGGATATTCTAAGTCGTTTTTCAATAGTCTTTTTGAGTGGTTTATCAGTACATGATAACATACTGATTGGGCAATAAATCTCTGGATAGGTACAAACCCCTATTTTGATTGAGACAACTACAACTTCAGCTTTCACTAAAGTAAAGAATATTTGGTACTAAGACCTCAAAAGACCTCACAATCGTAGCACCATCATATTCAATATCTCTAATCTTTCCAGAGTCACATTAATAATTAGCTGAAAGAACTCCAGACCAGTTTCCCTCTTTGTCTGATACCTACATTGCTGGGGGATGATCGTTCCTAACACTAACGACTTAACGTTTGTTCATCGTGTAAATTGCATTTAATATATTTTTATGATATTGCTATCAATTAACATAGTCTAAAGATATTTCAGGTCAACTTGATGAAAATGCATGCAGTAATCAGTAAAAACTTCAAAATGTGCTGACGTTTAAAAGAGACATAAAACAATTAGTCAGTTTTAAAGTGGTTTTGTCAAAAAGTGCTTATTTCCCAGCCTTTGACGCTATTGTTCAGAACTGAAGTAAGTCTTTCACCAAGAAGTCTTTGTAAGTTATTGTTTTTATAATTGTCTGGTTCGTTTAGACTCTTGAAGGTTCATTGAGGGTAGCATTAAGTCTCTAGTAACAAGGCTCGAATGAAACATAAAATCATATCAAACTTGTTTACAAATATACCACGGAACAGGGACCATGCTCCAAACTTTGTTGACCATTAAGCCCATCCAGTCTTTTGTTGTTTAAAGCAATTTGTTTTGTTTAACAACCTCTCATTCAGGGCACAGGTCACCAGCGAATAGATGGATGAATGGAGAGCTTCAACTTTATTAATAAATGCTGTTAAAATTCTTGAAAACGTTTGAAAGTCATTTGTCATTTGGGGTAGTGCCTAACCGGGATGACATCTTTTAATTAATACCCCAATATTGTGTCCAACAAGACATCTTTAAATAACGACTATGGTTAAGCAATTTGTTGTCAGACTGCTAATTGCTCCTTTTTGGATAATAATGATTAAAAGTATTTCGGAGATTTGGGTACGTAAATTCCTTATTTCCTTTTGTATTTTGCAGATATAATGTGGTTAATACTCCTCCAGCTTACAATCAGTGTCAAACAGTTTATTTAAATTTCTGTTATCTCTTTAGTCGTTATAAAATTGCTCAAAATGTTAGGTGTGGAATAAAAACCCGATCCTTTTAGAAAATAAATGACGATGAATTATGTCCAATTGTATAAAAATATAGTAAATGAAGCGATAAAGATTATCAAGTGGATGGCCAAGAGTTGGTTGTGGGTTTCTGTCGTCAAAATCAGGTGAGCTTCATCCAATCAGTAGTTTACGATTGCACAAAATACTCGAAAGTTCAAAATTCTGCGTTGATAACCAATTGATGTGATTTTTAAGTCTAAACGACAAAATATTTTTCTCCACATTATTAGTTGCATACAATTTCATATCATGCGCCCCAGTATGGCCTGACTTATTTTGTCCACGAGAGACTTTTTACTATAAAAGTCGGGCACTACAAGTAGGAACCTTGTTATTGTCTTAAGAAATTCGATATTCCAACACACCAGCATCATATTCATAATTTGATCTGAAGTTTGACGACTCTCCTCATCAATAGTGTTACTTCCCATTCCCTTGGTACCTTTTCTTGACGGACAACTCCGTAATAGTATGCCCGAAAATCTTCATTTTAAAACATTTCTTAAAACCCATTTTATTCAAAGCTTATGAAATGCTCAAACCTTACACTAGATGTAATTTTAGAAAGACAATAATCTATTTCAGGACTGCCAATTCGATAGCAGCATGTACAATCCGAATAACAATTTGCATATCTAAGAAACTTGGTATCAAGTTCAGCAGTTCACTGGAAAAAGTATGAGCAATTAATGATTCTCTAAACCCATTTTTTTTCGATTTGACTCATATAAAGCTTAATAGTTGCATATATATATATATATATTTATATATAGAAACTGATTGGCGATGGTCAAAATGGCTGTTAACGTTAACTTCTTTCAACTTTTGTTTTGGTGTACTGCGAGAAAGTAATTCATTAACTTTACCAGAGTATTAAAAACACTTGCCTTTATCTGTTTCATTTTTGTCTTTCTTCAAGGACGTATTTTCATTTCCGTGAACTTGATGTTATATTCATTGCCAGGGAGATCATTCCACCGAATACTGCTATATCCACTACCGAAGTACCCACCATTTAGGTTGGCACGTCCACAACTCCTGTACCACCAGGCGCCATGTTGCTCTGATGCACAATGCTTGATGTTGCTAGCGTCATTGTCTCTGTCCCGGGTGCTAAAGTTATGACCTTTGTGTCTTTCCATAACACCAGGCCCTGTAGGAGGAGCAACATCAGCTCACACGTTAATGGATGGCAACATGAAAAGTTAATTCAAGGAAAGTGTAATTTAGGAGCATAGCAGGAAGAGGAGGATGGGAGGGTGATTGTTCCTGTACAAAGCATCAAAAATCTCTGTGGAAAATTTTAAGCTACTTAAGTAAAATGTCCTTTACTACATAAGTCTAAATCTTTAAATTTTCTCATGAGAATATCATAATTCCATGAAAAAGGAAAATTGTTATTTTGAACATATTAATTCATCTGAATATTTTTGGCTTTGCCCTTGCACAAACAATATCTGATGCTCCACCAATACTGACAAGACTATTTGGTATTCCAAGATTCTGCCATGTATGCATTGTGTGTGGTATTGGGCGAAAGCATGTTTTTCATGAGTAAAGAAGAACTGTCTGGCTACGGACATACACTAGAACTACATTTATTCCAGCTAGCCACCTCTCTTCCCCTCTAAATTAGCAATTATCGTCACAGCATGACTAGAAAACGTAAAAACATGTATAGTTGAACAAACAGGCAACTGCAACCCCATAGTATGTACGCAATAAACATAATTAGTTTACGGCACAATTTTGTTTCAAAAATAGCAAAACCTGAGTGTTGTATTTAAATGCAATGTAAAGGCTATCACGTTTTGAAAATTTTGATGATAGTTAATGGGGTGGGTTACCTAATTTGTAGTCAACAACAACAACAATAGTAATTGCACGCAGTCTTGCACGATAAATCTCGCTAACCCTTTGAAATGCATAACCCCCCAACCATAAGCAGCGAGAGATCGAACCTGTTTATTTTGAATGTATAAAAAGTCAAGATGTCAATGTTTACAACATTTGCTTTCGACTGGTTTGTAAGGAGACATAGCCGACTGTTGAAAGAAGCGATATGTGCTTAGTTTAAAACCTATAATTCTACATTGAGCTACATTCTTACCTGCAGTGCCACTGTACATATCTATCGCCTTCAGATTATACATTTCATTTTCGCTTGCGATTTGGAAAAGACCGTACAAAGCATAAAAAGGTGAATCAAGTTTGTTTACAAGATCAATACGGAGTGCGTAATTTCTTTGATACGTCAAGCTGTAAAGCTTGTCATTTCCAAGCCAGAATTCATGAGTAAGGACACCAAAACCTTGCTTGTAATCTTCCCAGTCACGGTAAAAGTTAACAGAGCCATTAACTCGTCTCTGAAAAACCTGTACAAAGGAAATAAAGACAGACTGATTTAGTGTGTTTACGAGAATTTTACTAAAGAGCTTCCACTTACAGTGACAGCTCCCTAGGTACATCACGGTGACCTGAGCTTTAAATCGTTTTTGGCTTCTTTGTTTGCAATTTTTGTTTGTTTTAGTTTTTATATTTTGTTCCGCACGCTATTAAAACTGAAAGTATCAGAGATAATTAGAACTCAATTCAGAAAAAAAGGGTAACTTACATGGAATCTGATCAGGAGAAAATTCTTGTGAGAAGAGACCAAATGAGACAAACTTTACATAGAAAATTTTTGATTGGGGTTTCACGAACTACAATTTTGCAAAATGGTGTGAATTTTGTAGAAAAAAGTGAAGGTATTAACTTGCAAGTAATTTATGGGGCAAAATCACACGAAATACATCTTTTCATCAAGTAATAATCAGCTTAAAATTTCTTTGACAAAAGCAGAACGCACATACTAACCTGACACGACATTCCCAACAGTCCCCGCCTCCCACCATTAGCCCACTTCTTATCAAATCATGAGGGGTAGATATTCGACAAAGGACCTGGAACTGCATTCACAATGGATGGAAAAATTTCTAACACAAGGGCCAAGTCGTTATGCAATTGCCAGTGTAAGCGTTCGGTGATTATCAAGCAACCTACCGTGGACTCAATCTCTTCGTAAATTTCCTGGCGGAAACATGACCCAAACGTGGCAACAGGCTAAACGTTCTGTAAATTATGCCACCGCATCACCCTCAGTTTGTATATGGATACTATTACTGACAGGGGTAAATGAGGCAAATTAATACCGACGTCTTAATTATACTATCAGAATAGCTAAAGAAGCATTTGGTGATGACTTAAAGTAGTGCATATAACAACAATAAATTGGTAATACAATTGTTCATTTATTACAGACTTTTGAACGTGGAATTATATGAAGCACCATGGGTAATACTAATGCTGAAAGGAATGGATTAAGCATATTGATGCGGACTTCTTAAATATATTATCAGAATAGCTAAAGAAGTATTTGGGGATGACTTAAAGTGGTGTATATAACAGTAGCAGATTGGAACTACAATTTTTAATTTATTACAGACTTCTGAAAGTGGAATCACATTAAACACAATGGGTACGCAGGGTAGTATATCGTTCAATGATAAGATTTTCCACCGCTTAGCATCAACTTCATCAACTCACCGTCCAGCCTCCACCATCATTCATATTACAGAAAACTTCAAATGCTGATCCAGACCACGTGTTCGGTTTTATGATGTAGATACCACTTTCATTAAAACCGGCTTTGAATAATTCATAGCAATCTGTTGCCAGAGTACAATTTTGACCATTACCAATGAAACCGTCTTCACAGAAACATTTATATGTATCATTTTTTTCTTCACAGACTGAATTTGGTCCACATCCGAAGGGTTTACAAACCAACTCATTAGCTATACAACTACAACGCGTCGAACAGTCAGGAGCAACGTAGGACTCCATTTTCTATCGAAGAAAACAAATGCGGTTGATACACCACGCTGGCAACCATTATGTTTTATACAATGTTGTGAAATAAATTTATAAAATGCAGGAGTAGCAATATAGGATACATTCTCTACCTTTTGTAAGCCATCACCTAAGTCTTGTTTATATAGAAAATAGCAACTATGCTTACTTGCCCCCTAGCTGAGGATTTCTCTTGGAATTTCAAACATATTCATTTTCACCAAAATCTTTATGGAGTTTGCTAACGTAATTCAAACATTAAGCGGCTTGGACCTCTTCCTGTTATTTTTGTGGACATTTATTGATCAATTACGGTTGGTAAAGGTGCTTGAAGTTAAATTTTCCTTATCGTTATTCAGGTTTCATCAGAACAGTGGAGTGGCGCTTTCTTTGACGTGGTCATAAATTTGTAAATTTGACGCGCTAGCCTCTCCACTAGAGATTTCCTTACACAATAAGAACGCATTTAGCCTACAGCAAATGACGTTATTATAGTAACTTGGCCTGCGATTGCTGGGCTTAAGCCAGAAATAAGTTTCCGGTTCATTTATCCCGAGTACTTACAATATAATTCTGCGCACTCCGAAAACAAACACACTAGCTGCTTTACTGTTATATGTGAGTAATACTGCGTGATGTGAAGATACCACGATTATCGAAGTATAAACTGTGTATATCCTTCAAATCATTATATTGCATCCATGTCAATTTATGTGTTGAACGCTAGGGGTAAGAATTAAACTGTTCCTTAAATGAGCATACTGAAAACGATGATGCCTTCTTAGATTTTGCAATGCTCGAAGCAACAAACAGCAAAAGTTGTGGAACGTATTGGTTTGCCCTTTTGTTTTCAAAACGACTGAAGAAAGATCAGCACTTCTGCCCGATACTTTTGATCCCATGTAGTGACAATCCATAATTTAAACTTCGGAAGTTTCTAGGCTTTAAATGCTTTGACAAAATTATATTTTTGCACCCTATGCAGGCACAAGTGGTATGTTGTTGTGGTATATTCACTCACTTCCTTGCAAAGTGATCTAAAAGTAATTATTGTAGGTGGCACGATAGTAAATAGAAACGACTTGCTGTGAAAGTTTCAAAATAATGTTTATATGTAAAGGTTCCCCCTTTCGGGAAGCCTTTTGGGCTTCCAAGACACCCCTCTATTAAAAACATTACTGTTCGCACCACTGGATATCATAATTTAGTACCGAGCGTATTCAGAACAATGGTGGAGTCTTATAAATCATCTGAAATTAAGCTGCATAACATTTTGAAGGGAAGAGAAAAGATGGATGGAATTTTAAAGAAGATTTCGAAATATCATCTTCTGTTAACCCCCTGTAACTAGCTACTTCAAATAAAATCCTGTGTAAAATAATGATTCTTCTTACAGCTCTATTGTATTTTCAAATGGTGTCTTTTTGAAAAAAACATGGTAAAATTATGATTGGTGTTTACTTTATTAACACTTGGTTTAGTAAAGTGTAGAACTGCAAGTATCAACAGCTTTCGTTCTCGAAAAGAATTTACAACGGTCTTGTTTTTCCTCACTGTTCACCTCACCATTACTGTTTATAGTACCTTAGGTTTCTCTGTTTATATTACGTTAGGTTGTTTCTGCATCCTTCCGCTTCATTTACATATGTTAGCTTGTACTTTCTTAATGCAGCTCAAATAGCACAAACAATAGTTGATTGTTAATGTAAGCTAAAAGATAAAACCGCTAACAAATTTCGAACAACTGTTAACGTAACCACCTACCGTGACAACCTTTTCTACTTCTGAGAGGTAACAGTCACATTTATTTTGTGGAACGCACAGATCATTTTTCATCAAGAAACCATCGGGACAGACGCAACTAACTTCACTCATGCAGGTATTGTAACAACCAGTGTTACCTGTAGGATCCTCACAAGTGGCCACGCAGGAGCAGTTTCCATGAATCATGTTAGGTGGACATAGAGCAGGCGTTGATTGTTGTCTTCTTTCTAGACATGGAAAGTGGAATTCAAATATTTTACTTGTGACAAGGATTTAACTCATCTGGAAAAAAATATGACTATATGCTCTCCAAACCCAAACTCAAGACACCCCATTTAAAAAATTGGTTACCTATGAAAAGGACTACCTAGATTTCTCCTCATTGTTAAAGTTATAATGTCAAGTGCACATTGCCTTGACTCCTTTCACTGCTATTTGTAATAAAACGAAATTTTTCATCTCGATTTGGAAGCTTTTGAATGTTTGAAATGCTTAAATATCCATTCCACTAGATCTATCATAAAACTTTGACAGTTGTAGGGTAAAACTAAAACTGTGTATCTCGGCTTCGACAGCATGAAAATATAAAAGCTTTTCTTACTGAATGTGCCACGGTGACAAAAAAGTTTTGCCAGTATGCACTGAGTTCCAGAAATAATAGCATTCGTTGCAAAGTAAGTGTTTTGGGAGATGGGGTTGCCATCTCTCCAAACATGCAAAATTTACATTTAATGTAAATTAAATGACAGTAAGATAATGAAAACATAAAATCTTCATAAAATCTACTTCAAATTCATTTTTGTAATCAATCTGAAACACGAAAGGAAGAAGTTTACGAAGAATAGCCTACAGAATAAGGTTTATATTGGAAATGCTGGAAACTTCATTGGAGTTCCATGATCTTTGCATAGTGCTTCCAAGACAAAGAGTCAAAATATATGATTTAACTGACCCTTAAGGGAGGCAGCTTTCCCAAAACTAGCCCCAACAGTTATATCTGCAGGCATTGTCGTCGTTTTCAAAAATAGTCTGACTACGTACTTAAAATGAGTTAGATAACTTACTTTTATAGAACTTGTGCAATGTTTTTCGCACTCTCCAACCTAAGAAACGTACTGTGTTTCATCTAAAAGGACCACTAAAATAGTTTGCAATAAAATAAACAGATACAATTCGTGTTAAGACTGAAACACTGTTATTCCCCTACAAAAGGTTTCTATAGATTTTTTTAAGTCCAGTGTTCCAGTGTGTTATCAACCCCTTAGTATGTGATCTTAAGGCAATGAACCTTACTGACTCCAGGAGAGGGCATCGGTCAGACACAATTTGTTAAAACTTTGCAGAACAATAAGGACTCAACAGCTGGCAAACTGACATTAGAAGTTTAACAGGGGTGGCCAATAGATGATGAAAGGGTTCTTCACTTTTTTGCGATGAGAAATTTTATTCTTTCTTCAAAAAGTTCGTTAAATTAGCAATTAACCTAGCCGGTACATTTTATAGCTGAAAAGATGTTTCAATCACAGATAAATCTTTGCTAAGTCACCACCTCCTAGATTGCTACTACATTACAACCGCAATTGTTATAGAAGATTTATTAAAGTTGCCTCTGGCAAGGATTTAATTGAAAGAAAACATAATTGCCTAAGGGTTTCTACTTTTATGCCTGATTACATGAAAGTGTCTTGCTAGCTATTACCAGGCAGAAAAGGATACAGAGATTGCAGTAAAGAACCCTCTTCTATTTGAAGATCCCTATAGACTAGTTACTAGACCTGGATGTAGTTTTCGTTGAAAGCAACATAAATATCACCTCCATTTCATAGACAAGAACAAATACGTACCTTTTCCTTGGACACTTGCTCCACCATTGCAATATTTGGCTTTCCCTGCAGTTGGAAACATTTTTTCGAATTCACATAAACCTGACAAGGATCAGAAGAAGAAACTTCACATGTCCCGCAGCATCTCCAAATTTTATTGAAGAAAGAAAATTGAATCAAGTTGACTTTCTGAACAATGCTATACTATAAAAAATGATGCATGTAGTGTCCAATTATGTTAACTTTTTATCAGACATACCATCCTCTTTACTAAGGAGTCTACAAATGTTTGGACCAACATTACATGGTAGATTAAATATGGACACAAAAAACTCCTTCAAAATATTTTCTAAAACCTTACTCTCTTTACTGTTAGGTACCTCACTTTCAGCTAATAGATTCCTAATCCGTTACCTCGAAGGGTACGGAAGAATAACTTGTAAACCGGTTAGGGGCCTAACCGAATTTTCTAAATGAAATTTACATATATGTTTTATACTCTCCAAAAATAGCTTCAGATGCTTTAAACAATGGGTCCTCTTCAGGCTTATTTCTGTAACTGAAAACTGACATCAACTTACAATACATACTCTACCTTTACAAATTTCATTTGTAATACAATCAAATCCACTGCCCATATTTTAGCTAGAATCAATGACATGCGATAGAGAATAGATGATATATATATATATCATATATTAATATATATATATATATATATATATCTATATATATATATATAATATATAATATATATATATAATATATATCTTAAGTGACTTCCCTTTGTAATTAATAACCCTTCCCAAGCTACCAAGGTTAACTAAACCTGCTGGTCTATCATTCGTTTTGGTTTGTACTTGTTTTACCGTTAAGTTTGAATAATGCTGTAATTTTTCACTTTCCATTTTGCGCTGAGGAAGGACACAGGAGTGTCCGGAATATACGCTGTTTTTATCGTATCTGTGCTCTTATTATGTCATCTTTGGAATGTGTTTATTATTTGTTATTTTACATGGAGCATACGTGGATTTTTCTCATAATGTATATATATATATATACATATATATGTATATATGTACATATATATATATATATATATATATATATATATATATATAATAGGTCGACTATGGAAGATCGACTTGAAAACATTAGGTCGACGGTTTAAACAGTATAAGTTTCGCTCCAAATTTAAACAACAGGGCTGGAGGACTCGAGACCGGTCTCGGTCTGGAGCCCCAATTGTCGTGACTCGGACTCGAGCTCGGCGCTCAGGATTCGGACTCGGACTCGACGGACATGACTCGGGGACTCGGCCGAGATCGGATACGAGACTGACTATTTTTCCCACGACCGTAAAAATCAGGTCGGAACTGCACGAAAAAAATCTTTGCTGAAAATATCATTACGTCCTTTACGTACAATATCATTGCTATATGTTGCGTACAGTGCATAAGTCAGTCTGCAGTGTGATTAGTGTACACTCGGAATATCGACTCAATCTCAGGCCTCCAAGACTAGATTCAAGATAGCATGGGCTCAGCACGAAATGTTAAACACATCGTCCATGGGATTGCACTTGTGAACCTGTATAGTAAGTATTCAGTGGTCAAATGTTTGGAGAATTTATCTTCAGGTCTGAGCATAGTTTTATGTTATTTGTATCCGAAAACATGTATCAGACGGGGTCGTAATAAGATATTGGCGTCCAGCCTTTCCAGGCCCTAGTACTCCAGCTTTTGTTTCAGACCTGGGGCAATTTCTGGAGCCTACAGGTTGATTAACTTGTTATAGTGACAAATCATGTATGTAATATCGTATCAGAATATCATTTAAACATTCAACATTCACTATGTGCGCCTCTTGCATAGCTCGTTCTTGGTACCAGAAATACTACTTGGGGCAACTCGGTCTAATGCCCATTGCTCACCAACTGCGAAGCCTGCGTTATCTTGCGGTTTTTAGCGCCAATTTTTTCCGTAAGTAATTGCGCTATAAAATTTGCAGCGCATGCCATTGCCCACCGGCGCAAATATTCGCGAAACAGCTCAAAGTTGAATTCAATTACGGACACAGAAGATTCGAGACTGGCCTCTGCACAAGACTACTGTACTCCATCATCGACTTATCATGAAACTCAGGGTGCTGCTGATACTATTCAGCTACAGACAGTTCTTTTTCCTGATAAAGCTTAAGTCTTGGCTGCCTGGACTTCTTGGGAGCCATTTTGTTGTGAGGAGAATGCTGCAGCCCCACGTGTGCACTGTACTAATAGGATGGTCAAAAGGCAAATGATCACTGCCTATAATTGAGAATATCAGACGGAGACGGGCATCAGACGGAGACGGGACCGACCATGCCTAGCATACCCGCTGTACTTTCCTAGGCCGGAACGATTGTGCCGACTTGCGCTCTATAGCTCTCCTTGCGTATGCTTGCGATGGGCCTGCTCACTGGTTGCGATGCATTGCGAAAGACTTTTAGCGCAGCCTGCCTTGCGCTTTTTTTGGGGGGCAGGTTCAAAAATAGCGCAACAGCTTGCGAAGCAATTTCGCAAGGAAAAACTTTCGCAAGAACACTTGCCCACCGCTGCGCTACTTGCGCTATTTTGGCTTCGCAAGCTGGCGCAAGCAGTTTCGCAAGTTAACGCAGTTGGTGGGCAATGGGCATGAGTTTGAAGAAATCAAACCCATTGGTTATTTTCAGGAAAAAGTATCTCCTAGTCCATGAGATTTTGGTAATAAACAAGTAATATTTTGGGATTTTGGTGGGAAATAGCAGCAAAGAACAAATTTTGTGAACTGTCCTGGGCTCCAACTAATGTGGGGGCCCCTTGACCCTAATTCTCCTCAAGACTACAGTGGCGCAAGTCACGAAAGGAGGGGTCACTTTCACCCCACCCCCACTAAAAATGTACTCCATAGACTTCCTTCTTACGAACATGTATGCCTACAAAACGAAAATTAGCACAGATGATCTCCACAAACTACCCAAAAAATACAATAACGTAATTTCGTGGGGGTTCCTGGGCATGTACCAAGCTGGCCCATGCTAAATCCGGCCCTGATCGGGGGATCGGGTGGGGAGTGTTCAGGTAAACACTGCCGTCTTTTATATACCAGGCACGGATCCAGGTGGAGCTCAGGGGAATTTAGCCCCTTCTCTTCACAGCCATTAACCTTAAAGTGTCAAGTTTTGGTATTGGAACTGTCAGTAGTAATAATTCAGTTTCATATACGGTAGTAAAGACCTCTGAAAAGCTAGAAAAACTGGTTTTTCTCTTTTTGCACTGTGCGTTCGGTGATGCATTGCTGCGCTCTTCTATTATTTGGTCGGCCCCCTTTTTTGAAATTTTATATCCGTGTCTTGTCCGTCTATGTTCATAAGAGGAAATTCAGTGGTCTTTGTTTTGTTACGTTTACTTGTTGTTTGGATCTATGGCCATCTTTAATATTAGGGAGAAGGAATAAAGGTTAGAATAAGATTATATCATGGTAGTTCTCGTCCTCCTGCACTCAACACAAATCAAGTCCAATTTACACTGGGACTCGGAGACTCATAGTCGGGCCTTAGGACTCGGACTAGGACATCAGGACTTAAATTTGGACTCGGATACTAGGGACTCGACTCCATCCCTGGTAAACAAATCCTAAGATATGACTTAGCCCTTATCAAAGAAGGAAAGGTTGAAAGAACATACAAGAGAAAAACTGAGCCGCACAGAGGGTTTGAACCAGCCTTCAGCTGCTCTCCGGGCAGCGCCTTTAACCACTAAGCTATCACGGCTCGTGATTTTCAGACGAGAAAACAGGCTACAAATACCTCGCTTGACTCAATTTTTCTCCCCTTGTCCGCTTCGGGACTATTTTTCTCTCTGGTATTTTTTTCAACCTTTCCTTCTTTAATAAGGGCTATACCATATCTTAGGATTGGTTTAAATTTGGATCGAAACTAATACTATTTAAACCTTCCACCTATATGTATTTTCTACAATTTTTGATTCAGGCGAAATATCGTATGAGAAAAACGCGACTGTTGGGCGAAACCGACCACTGGGCGAAAAAACCGTTTTCGTTTTTACGCAAATGAGATACAGGGGCATAAATCTAATATTTTTACTGCATTTTGAAAACCTTGCACTAGCCTATATGTTTTTGAAATAACCCGACAAATATACGTGTTCAGATTTTCACATACAATCAAGCTGGTGTGATGTGATAGGCCTACTTGAAACCAGACTTCACCGGAGAGAATTAATAGATATCGTTTGGACGACTACCATATTCATGGTAATGGAAAAAATCTCCCCAATTCTACACAAGTTGGAGTCAAAGACAAACTCTTTGGGTTTTACATTGTAATACACTTTAGTTCATACAGAAACTTTAGGAGCAAGATAATCAAGAAACTACTCTTTGGCCTTGACTGTACAAACCTCATTTAAAACCACGTTTTGACGAGCTATCTGGTTTCCTATTAAAATCCCTTGAGCTTCGCATAAAGTAGATGAAACGAGAGGTCATATTAGAATTATAAGGTAGGTTCACATATATTCAGTCCTTTCTACCTTTGCAAATAAATGGGTTTACCTTTTACCAAAAGAGACTGTGCAACGAAAAAATTTATTTACCTGAAGTTTCAATGGGCCTGCAAAAGGACAGAAGAGATAAAACCTGTATAATATGTTTGTGCCATAACCCCATGACACATTGTTTCTGCAGACTCTTTATCAAATTCCAAAGACTTTTGTTCCACTGGAAAAACCAGGTTGGTAAAATCTATATATTACAAGCATAGTACATTGTATCCACACCTTGAGAGTGTTCTTGTTTCGTGGTGAGGTCAAGAACAACCAATGCAGTCACAAATGTTCCAACTTGCAATGTCCATAACTAAACCTGACATTTTCCACAATCTCCTGATTAATTTTCCAAAATCCACCGATTGCTTTCACAGCCTAGCTTTCCTATAAGTCGCTTTTAGTTCAAATATGAGTTGCTGTTTCTGTGAGTCCAGCACTAAGGTTTATCAAAATTTAAGCAAATATTCACAACTTTTTAATTTGAAGTCTCAATGATCTAAATCAATAAGTTGCTCACGTGAAGCGACACCAGGAAAGAAGCAAGAGTGCTAGATATTAAAATGTGGAAACACGTTCGAACACGAGAGTACAAATCGATGTCCATGGCTGGCAACACACAACCTCCCTATTTTCAGCACTGAGTAAAGCAAATAGGTGTAGGAAAGGGCAGGGGGCGACCTTCCCGCGCACTTTGATCGGTGGGGTAAGAGGCCTCCTTTCGCGCCACCACCCCACTTTGGTTTCTATCCTCCAAAAATATGCTTCTTTTAATATGGCAATGTACTTCCAACTCCATCATTATTTTATGTGCTGTTTTTGCACATCGTATCTTGAATGGCCCAGCTAGTCAGAACTACTGTCACGATGATTGCCAGGCACCAACACCCTGCTTGCCTTACCGGGGAGGTAGTCCAGCATTATTGTGCCCTGAGCTTCAGTCTCGTAAACAGTGTGTAGTCTTTACTGTGAGCAGGGAGTTGCTATTTACAACTCCCTGCTGTGAGGATCTAAATGCTTCATAAAATGTAAGTAACCTATTGTGATAAGCGTTGGATCGCATGGGAGTTGCAAATTAATGTTGAAGGAGAGCAACTGACAATGCTCTAGCATTTAGACAATTTTGGACATTCCTTATCAACGCAGCAGATGAAATACTGACAGTAATTTTAAGCACATTATACCTTCAAGTGCTAGACAAAGCAAGTGACCTTGGCGGCAACTAGGTGGTACAAAGAAGAGAGCCGCAGTTTTATCTCCTTCCAAATAACAATTTCCTGTTTTAATGTTGGTAGTGAAATAACAAGGAATGGGCTAAAACGGAATTTCAGAAAGGTAGAACAAAATTTGTGGTTATCAAGTTTGCTTGCTACCCATATAATCCTATGTTGACTCCAGTTGTCAATTAGGCAGATTTCAATGTTTGTTTCATAGTTCCACGAGATTTGTGGTAGAGTCTAGCCGTCCCAGGTGGTTTTTCAAGTCATTACATAATTTCAAGGGTACAAGGCCTCCTGGTAGTGTACGAAATGCCTTTCACACATGTGCCAAAGTTTGCGTAACATGAAATATTTGGCAGTACCTGTGGAGAGCTACCTTTGGTGATATCTCCTTACCGTCATGTGGGTATCATAGCAGTATGACCAGTGGAATATTAAAAAACAAATTATTCCATGTCACACATCACATTCCAGGTAACGACAAAAACTATTTCTTCAATTAATCTGGTACCTTATGTAATGAAAATTCTACCGCACATGTTACCTGTAAAATAACAAACATAGAGTGAGATCGTATTTTGAAGGTCTCTTGTTGTTCAGAATGTTCTCAAGAAGAACGAGGATGCCCCCTCCCTTCCACCTCTCCACCTACAATAACTGTCACAAACACTAGCTCTCATTGCCCTGCCAAGCAAATCCTGCTTGCTCAAGCTGATTGCGATATGTCTGCTTAAACTGAATACTCTGTTAGGTTCATACAGCTTCGTTTTCATTAAGACGTAAGTAAGCTACGCAGTCTTAATTTAAGAGCCAGATAATTTGGTGTTGGCAATAACATACACATGTAAACAATAATACAAAAAATTAATTACCGTGCCATGGAAATTTTACAGAAGGTTGAGACAGATATTATTGCTCATTATGCCACCAAAAGAACTCACGCTCTCGTTTTATAAGATTTGGGGTAGATTTCTCATTGGCACTGGTTATGACTACTTCCTTTCGCCAAGGGGTCCCTTTGTTTGCGTCTCTTTCGTGTCTACTACCAATTATTGTTTCCAGGCACTGCTAAGCAGAAAAGATTGTGCAAGTACAATAACTATAGTATGCACTGCCATGTGTGCACTGTAAAATACATACAGGGGTTCAAGAATGTAAACGTTTTCAAAAAATATATAAAATGTAGTATTTTGCGCATTATACATTGCATGACATTGAGTAAATCTAATTTCCCACTATCTGTAAGGTATATTAAAAGCATGATAAATATCTTTTAAGAAAATGAAAGTTAACAAAATAACTGTCACGGGTTGTAACAAATATTAAGCGCAATTGACAGTGAACGTTATTCAATACTTTCTGATGTCAAGTTCAACTTCTAAAGTCAATTAAACAAATTAACTTTCAAGAACAATGATAATAGGACCTTCAAGGAGAATTATCTCAGTTTATGTTCTGGTTTGGGTCTTGGTTAACATGAGATGGAGTACTTTTTCTTTCACCAAATAAGCCGGTAAAATGTCAAATAATGTAGGATTACAGTAATTCTCAATTATTTTTTATCCTGTTAAGATGTTTTACGCCAGCCCACCTTTGAAAGTTTAATACTTTTTAAAGCGGACGACTTCCCGTTATGAGAAATTATGAATTATATAGTCGTCATCAGGACCTTATATCGGGAGGGTAATATGAAGAGAAAATAAGCTTCAAAAACTTAGAAAAAGGACATTAGATCACCAAAAGGACTTCGATTGCACCCGATTACCCCATTTGGTGAACTCAATTCCAGATTTAACTAGGTCTTGTTATTTATTAGAGAGCCCTGCTTAGATATTAGTTTGTTCCGTCATTCAGTCCACAAATTACAAACACGTAATGTGCAAAAAAAAGTAGCAGTAGTCTCAAATAATGGATTGAATGAGCGGTCACTTATTAGCAGTTTCAACGCTTAACTTTTACAAAGTTTGCAGTGTAACTGGTATCTATTTAAATAGAAAGTAAAGTAGTGCACAGTATGAGTACCCTGCATGTACGAGGGAGATGTTTCGTAACAGGTCCCTTCTAATAAATGGTATAAATACTTAAAACTTGGGAATACTTTATTCTTTGCGTCTATAGAGCAATGCAACCTATGTTAAAGGAAATTGTACGAGACATTGCATCTATGAGGTGAGTATCGATGCAGTCCAAACGGAGAGTCTGAAGTTGAGAACAGTATCGGCCAGTGCTATTGTAAAGAGGGATTTGTTGGCGACGGATGGTCAGACTTGCACTGTATTCTCCGATTGCTTTGACATATTCAGAGCTGATATCTATACTTTAGTACCCAGCACTTGGCCCTAGGTGAAACCGTTTGAAGTATATTGTATTATGGATAACGGAGGTGGATGGACGGTAAGTGAAATGTTCAGCGGACATTATTGCTTGTAAGATGGAGGAAAACCCTCATTTTGAAAGCTTTCATTTTGAGAGAAAATGCAACTTTGGATGTTCATAGGATAACAGTACTCACTTTTTAACTTGTTTTACGAGTGTGGAGTACATTACTAGCCTAGCTGTTCGTGTACTATTACGCCAAAAGCATTATGAAAATAAGGATGACTTAGGCAGATGTCAGTTTCTCTTGTTTCATTTTTTAGTAAAACAAGAATGGCCTATACTTTTCATCCCACTTGCTTTCATGTCCTCTCATGTAGTGGTGTACTGTTTCTTGCAACATTCTGTTCTTTATGACTTTGTTCATTGTCACACCATACGTTTCTCAATTCAATAAATTTGAAAGCAAATACAACCACAAAGCCCAAAGGCTGAGTGATTCCTTGCCCAAAGGGGGTGCTTTTTTCACTGAGGTTTACCCCTCAAACTGTACCCCTCACTTTGTCATTTTACGATGTTTTCTTCTGACTTCTGTTGACCTCACATGACCCTGAAACCCCACCAAAAATTGAATAACAAAGAATGAAAAAAAGAACGTGTCTTAGAAGTGATGCGAACCAGAGCCGCCTGCGAGAGACACCGAGCACTAATCCACAACGCCATCATGTAACTCGTTGAGCGTATGGTACTTGTAATCACGCTATAGTCACAACATCCTTTACATGTGTTCATAGTTAGGTAATTCAAATTAGAATTACTACTGTAACAGTTATGCATGTGAAAATTTAAATTCTTTTCTCTATAACTTTATCTTTTTAATGGTAGAAAATTCAACCCTAACCTGGTCCCGAAACGCCAGATACAATATGGAGGTACCGCCTACTGTCTATTGTATTTACTACGTTTTCGTAGCTTCACCTCGGATGACCTCATATGACCTTCGACTTCTAACAAACCCATAGGGTTTCCCCTCTCTTAAATTAACCCATCTATTTACCAAGTATGGAAAGTATCCATCATCCCTGTCTTGAAATTTTGTATTTTCACCTGCACGTCGACCCCAGATAACCTTTGACATCTACCAAAACCGGGGTTTATCTTCTTATCATATCACATCCATATGTCATGTATGAAGAGCACCCATGCTTCCTACCTAGAGATAACGTGATTACAAGCTTTTCCGTTTTGACCTCTGTTGACCTTACATGACCTTTTACCTCCACCATACACAACAGATATCTCTTCTTAATATGATAGTTCTACTTTCCAAGCATGAAAATCATCACTCATTGCTATCTGGAGATATCTTGTTGACAAGCCAAGCGTCACAAACACACATACATACACACACATGCTCGCCTTAGACAAGGAAACAAAAAGTAATTTATTACAAATACAACCAGAAAGCCAAAAGGCTTAATGATTCATTGCCAAATGGGGATGCTTTGTTTCATTGAGGTTTTTCCCTCAAATTTCTCTTTTTTGACCATATCATTTTGCGATGTTTAACCAATTCTGGTGACCCCTGATGATGATCTTGAGAATTTTTGGGAAGTTTTGCTTTTTGACCTTTAGTGACCCCAGATGACAATCTAAGGAATTCTTGGGAAACTTTGCATTTTACCTCTGGTGACCCTAGATGACCTTTGACCTCCACCAAAAACAAAAGGGTTCTCCCTCGGACCAAAAGGCATCCACGTACCAAGTATGAAACCTATTCAAGCTTCCTACCTTGAGAAATTGTGTTAGCAAGGTTCTCACAGTTTAAACCTGGTGACCCCAGGAGGCCTTTGACCCCAACTTAAGACAATATGGTTTTTTCACGTATGAAATCTATCCAAGCTTCTTACCTTGGGATATCGTGTTAACAAGGTTTTCGGTGTTTGACCTCTGGTGACCGCAGATGACGTTTGACGCCTACCAAAAACAAAAGAATCCTTCTTCGGATCATAAGGAATCTACGTAAAAGGTATGATATCTATCCAAGCTTCCTATCTGGAGATATTGCGTTAGCAAGGTTTGCAATATTGACCCCTGGTGATCCCAGATGACCTTAGATTTCCACCAAAAACAATAGGCTTCTTCTTACCATAACGCATCTACATACTAAGTATGAAATCTATCCAAGTTTTCTACCTTGAGATATTGTATTAACAAAGTTTTCATTTTTGACCCCCGGTGACCCCAGATAACCTTTGACCTCCACCAAAAACAATGGGTTCTTTCTCTTAACATTACAAAGCTACATACCAAATATAAAAAGTGTCTGTCATTGCTATCTTGAGATATCGTGTTTCCATTTACAAGGTTTTCGCCGTTTAACCTTCGGTGACCTAAGATGACCATTGACCACCACCAAAGACGATAGGGTTCTTCCTTTCATCATGAAAAATCAATACACTACATATGAAAAGTGTCCATCATTGCTATCTTCATATATCATGTTTACAAGCTTTTCGGTTTTTACCTCTGGTGACCTCAAATGACCTTTGACCTCCAACACTCCACCAAAAACAATAACGTTTTTCTCTTAACATTACAAATCTATGTACGGAACATGAAAAGTGTCAGTTTTAGCTACCTTAAGATATCGTGTTTAAAATGCTTTCAGTTTTTGACCTCTGGTGACCTCAAATGACCTTTAACCTCCGCCAAAAACAATAGGCTTCTTTCTCTTAGTATGACAAATCTCTATAATAAATATGAAAAATCTCGGTCATTGCTATCTTGGCTTGAAAATGATAAGATCGCCAGCTTGACAAATCAAAGACCTTATGAACTTCGTATCGACCTCGTAGATGCCGAAGGAGATCCCTACTATGAGATGTACTCCCTGTTTTATATAAGCACCGATAATGATAACTACATATTAAAAAGTCTCGGCACCTTCCCAGGCACTGCAGGTTTGTGCACAATAAATGTGTACTACTATTTTTCTTGTTAATCCTAACGTTGACATCAACATGAGGCAGTTTTCGTCAATAAGTTCCATCGTTGGATTACAATTAAATAACTACATAACTAAATAACTACACTGGTCTTTCATGGAGGCCAAAAGATGATCAATCATTGGACCATTGTGCTCCATTGAACATTGCGTTAGTTCAATACCACTGTTACCATGCAGGTTGCCTAATAGAATGTAAATTGAAAGAAGACGGTTTCAGATAATCAGTGAAAGTACGGCTCTCATTGCACACTGATGTATACCTTAGGGGAAAAGTGTTTGAGTTAATGTCGATTGGCGTGGGAGGTGAATCCTTTTTACTAGGTTTTTCATACAGATGTAACAAGCTACTAGTACCCACTGTCGCAAACTGATTGAAACTGCTAAATCAACCCTGTACTCATTGGCGAATCGCCATAGGGGACCCCCCACCCCCCGCGAAAGGGTTTGCAAAGCACGGTCGTCAGTCTCAACAAAAATTATAACGTGTTTCTGGTTTAAATACAAAAACGTCACCATACTCCTACTGTACAATACGGAACAGAACATTGATATTGCCGGAGGGAGGCGTCCCAGACTCCTTGAATACTGATCTGGTTTTGCCCCCCCCCCCAACAAAAATACTTAGAGCCGCTATTGCCTGTACTGATGTGACTCTTTGCCATGTGACACGATTCGATGGACTATCACAAAGGTCAACCCTTCAGCACCAAACACAGAGACAATGACCCTGGAATACCAATTGCACTAAGAACAATCATGGTGCCTGGTGGTGCTTAATGCCAGTACTCGAATCTCAACGGCAATTTTGTGGGTGAATCCGACAGCAATCGATGATTAAAACTGCCCGGCGATGACTACAATATTCCATACACAGAAATGAGGATACGCCTAACAGACGTGTAGGTGTACCGTGAGGAAAAATTGTAGAATTTCATTTCTCTGGAATGGATAACTGAAAGTAAGTGTTTGAATGTGCCTCATTTTCAGTGGCGTCGCCATGAGCGGAGGGAAAGGAGGACACCGATCCCTCCCAAAAGTTTGCCGTACCTTCCGTTTGCCACCCCCATGAGATTTTGGGAATTGCAAAAATTTGCACAACCACGTTTCAAATCAAACGTAAATAGGATGACCCACTGTCACTTTTTCGGTAAACTAGGAGACTAAAATTGCTAAAAATGTCCTCCAAACATTTAAGGTTACACTTTTAAAATTGATCTGTATCTTCAGTACTTTTTCTCCATATTAAGGGCCCTCGCAAAATCATGTGAGTTCAAAAAGAATTTATTCAGATATTTAAGAGCTTCAGAATTTAGCAGTAACGGCGAAGGGTGGATAAGGGGGCCATGGCTCCCGGCGGGGAAGGTTAGAAAACCCGTCGGGGCCGATTGCCCAACTTTTTTAGGGAGCGTCAGTGGGTACGATATTATCCCGACCGCGGCGACTGGTCATTCGACGGTTTAGTTGAGTTAGCTATTACAGAAGGCAACTTCTTTAACAATAACCTGATAGCCACACTTTAACATTTTCTTCAACAAAAACCGAATATTTTCTTTAAAAGGAACCCCAAATTCCAAATTTTCTACAAATAGAAATCCAACATTTACAACGGGCAGAGAGCGCCAAAAATTTGGCCTTCACCATCTTCCCGATAATCCTTCACGTCTGTGATTGGGATGAAATGGAAATATTTAAGTTGAAATGTACCTTCGTAGCTGTATCAGAGAAATATGTACGTTTGTTTCGGTTGTGGTCTTAATACAATAACTGCGGGCTAATAGCCATTGTTGTTTTGTAATTCAAGTCATGCTTGTTATATGCTACATTTCGTTGACACAGTCTGTCTGTAAGATCTTGTATGTCAGTAAGTCTGTGTGGTTTCGCATTACCCTGGGAGTTGGCAGGTTTCGTGTTAAAATTGTTGCCAAGGGGAGTAGGTCATTTTCGTACAATGCGCTGTTCTGCGGTATCTTTCAATCATGGTCACTTCTATTCATGTGACATGTTTTGCCCAAGGACTTAGTGTAAGCCTCAGATTTGTGTCCCTTAGACACAGAGCTTCAGTACTCATACTAACTCAGTGCATTGTGTCCTGTTTGTGTGTTTCGGACCCATCCGTTTAATCGGTTCTGTTTAGATTTAGTTTTAAACGTAAGGTAGTAAACCACTCGGGAACAACAAGTAGCCGGCGTAAGAAATAGACGTGTTTCCACTAAAGAAGTTTAGTTAAAGCAACCTTTACAGACATGTTTGATGTACTTCAAAGAAAAATATTTAAGAGACTAACAATTCGTATGAAGTCAAAGATCACAAGAACAGGAGGTCACATGGCATTTTCAATAGCTAGTAACTGCTAGATTTTGTGCCGTAAACTCCTCCAACCCTAAAATCAAGGTTGAGCACAAACTTGATGGCTGGGTACGAAGTCCTTGGAATTTGTACCCCACACACCTCCGACATGATAGGTTAACGGTCGAGGTCAAAGGACAAGTTAGATCAAGATAAGCGTTAGTTTGCTAATTTGCCTATAGAACTGAACTAATAAAACGGTCCTGATTTGTTGACAACAGCTTTCTGATAGATTCCTACTTGACACAACTTTACATTTGATCTCCTGTGTTCAAAGGTTACAAGGTCAAAAGATAAAATGACAATTTCGACAGCAGAAAGTATGTTGCGTGCTCGTTCAAAACTGAAATATATAATATTGAACCGAAACTTGGTGAGTGGGTGAATAGTCGTTAAAATATGTGCCTCTAATACCTTCAGCATGACAGGTCAAACTTGGTCAGCGGTTAAAGGTCAAGTTAGGTCAAAATAAGCAATATTTCAAATCTGGCTACAAAATTGAAAGAAACAATAATAGTCTTGATTTCTTGACACAGCTTTTTGATTAAACCCTTTGCACAACTTGATATTTTACCTCCTGAAGTCAAAGGTCACAGGGTCAGAATGTCACAAGACAATGACAGGGCAAAGCCTGAAAATAATACTGCTCCCAGTATTTGATATGTAGGTGGACATTTAGAAGAACTTGTGCCTCCGATGACATTCACAGTGCTAGGTCAAAGGTCATAGATCAAAGGTCAAAGATCAAAGGTAACATAAAGAAATGTTTTATTTTCTTCTATTTTTGCTTTAAATCAGTGTAGGAAAATAGCCAGTACGGAACACAGCAGTTGTTTTCCTCCGTAACATTAACCAGCGTCTTTTACACATCATTGAATACTTTTCTTTTTCACCCAAGGTTCAACCAACCCGAAACTACAAATCCTTAAAATGACCTGTCAGACAGTAGCGTGTTCAAAGGGGGGGCCAGGGGGGCACTGGCCCCCCCACCTCTGAAGCCAGTCGGGGGAAAATCTCTTAGTCGGGGGATTTAAGGGTTAGGGGAAGAGAAAAAGATTGAAGAGACACTGAGCACTCAACAGGGATGGCGCCAGGTGGGGGCGGGGAGCCCTATCGGGGAGTCTTAATCATACGATAGAGTATGCAGGCAGTCCCCGACGGCGACTGAGGGAGGCCAATTTCTCAAATAAGAACCCAAATTTTTCGGCGCGCTACGCGCGCTGTATAGTTACTCCAGGATCTTCAGCAATTCCATTCCACATTGCTAGAAAGCACATGTCCTGCCAACCTTACCACAAAACATGTAGACAGAGAACACTGTTCATGTGGAGGTCGAAAATTTCATCGCATGTCGCTAAGCCTAGTTACTGTTCTCTAATGTGTGTCATGCGGTACGGTCAGTTTGTGAGCGACTCACGGACCAAAGTTTGGCTGTTTCATAGGGTAGTCCAAGTGTTTCGATAATATGTATGTTATCCCCGATATGGTCTAGAACCCCTACAGTTTTTCTTTTTTGTTTTCTTTATGTTCTTGATCACATTTTCTTCAGATCCATCTTCACCATCCCCTTGTCGGCATCGGGGCTGTCGGGGCTTCAGGTCGCTGCCTCCGCCCGTCTGGCCACCTGTCGGGCAAATCCTGGCGCCATCCCTGGTACTCAAAACTTAGAAGTAGCCTACAGAATGATATTAGAAGAGATTTTTTTTCATTTTTTTGGTCGTTTACCAAAGGATAGAGCTCTTCCAATTGTCCTACAGTGAATAATCAGACAGGATGCTATCAATATCAATATCTGTCTCATATGGTGCAGGTAGGCCTACTATCATTAAGTTCCCTTCGCCCTTCGCGCTAGTCACTTTAACCATCTGTAATGGTAAACTATATAGGTTTAAGGATGAAACAGTGCTGTTAACTTTTGCAATTATCTCAAGCAGCCTTCTTGACTGGCCTCGTGATCTTTAACGTAGTACCTGTCAGTGTATGTGACACATACTGTAGCACACTGCAGCTTTCAACGCATAGAGGATAACCTGAACTCTCCGTCACTGACATCGAATTTTACAAAATCTGAAACAAACGAAACCTGATCAATAAGGCCTCTTGAACCAATTTAGGGCGGTCTTATTACCTTATGTTGCAGGAGCTTCCGGGGGCTTCGCCCCCTGGACCCCCACCGGGGCTCTGCCCCTGGACCCCGCCAGGGGCCCTGGCACGGGCCCCTGGACCCCACACGTGCAAACTCGCGCTTCGCGCTCGTGGTGCACTTTCGGTGCACTTGTCACATCCCTCCATGTCAGTCGGGGGAATCACAGGTTGTGCCCCCCCCCCCCCCACCTTTGAAATCCTGCACACGCCACTGCTGTCAGAGGCAGGCTAACCCAGGCTACCCTTGTCCAACTTTCGACAGCCCACACCTCCGAGTACTGTGATCATGTGGGTAAAGCATGACTACTTGTTGGTGCCATCTCTATTAAGTAAAAGTATACACCAGTATTCACGTCAGCGAGTCTTACCTTCAGCCTGAAAGTTTTAACTGTTTGATTCATTAACTAAGCTTCGAGCGCCGAGCTAGGACTAGGTGTTTGCAGTGTAAATATAGGCCTAGCCTAGGCTTACGCTAAATAAACAGTGGCAATACACACCAAGTTGGGTATAACTTTAAGCAAAACCTGTGGGCCTTACAGCGCATTTTGGGCTTCGGTTTTTTTTTTTTTTTTTTTTTTTTTTTTTTACTTTAACTATGGTTCACGGAAAGAGTTTACTTTCCTTTCGAATATTGCACAGGTGTGAACATAGCCTTTGTCAAGGCTTCTCTGCCGTTTGTTATCCCTCACTTTATTTAGGCCTACTTCGATTTGAAAGTAGCCTGCGCGCTCCAACCATTGAAGCTAGGCCCTCGTAACACTGACTGCTGAGCAAACGGATCTCGCGTCGGCATCAACGCCTTTGGACAAAGTGTTAATATATGCAGCTATGATATTCACGTTGCTACTACTTACTATTAATTGTTATTATGCTGCTATGTCGTCGAAAGGAAATTGACCAATGGAATTGCTCGATCCTGTATTATTGTTGCTTGAACGCTCGCAGAACCAGTCCCTGTTGTTGACCTTGCGTTATTACGTCAACCCAACGTTATCGCTCGAAGAACGGCGGACACTGGTAAATCAAACTCTTACCAAATCCATACGGCAGGTTCACAAATGTGTCCTTCCCTTTTGAAACAGAGCTTCGAGCTGCCGATTTATTAATGAATTCGCGTCTAGACTAAGTAGAGCTGCTGAATGTTGTGCGCTTGAATCATCCCATTGATCCCAGTTGTTGTTCGCCATGGAACGAACAGGCAAGGTACAGTCATGCATATTCATGAATCCCTGAAACCGAAGACTCTCTGATTGGTTCCCACTAATTACTACCGATTTGGTAGTAGATTTTAAAGGTTATAGTTAAGCAGTTTGTGCATGAAATTAACTTTGTCCAGAGGCTTTCCTGCGTAGCGATTTCCAGGGGGAGTACAAAACCCAGAAGGTAACATCCAATGTTTCCTGCTAATGTTTCCTGCTAATGTTTCCTGCTAATGTTTCCTGCTAATGTTTCCTGCTAATGTTTCCAGAGGGAGGAGGAAACCTGTCGCAGGAAAGACTCGACAGAGGCTAGAGTGAACATGGAGACGATAATAAGTTTGAACTTGCAAAACGGTTATACCACAGTGTTTTGTGTACCTAGCAGTTAGCTACTACACTGTTCTTGTGTATCAGCTCCCTGTACTCCGTACATTAGTCGTATTAAAGCCAGCTTCATACAGCGGTTTCCGAGCAAATGACGTCACAAATAGACTGAAAAACCTTACATTCGTTTTGCTCCAGCTGCGGACGTTTATTACCTACCTTCGCATCACCCTAAAAACAAATACAAATTTTGAGCTATCCCTCGTTGACCACTTTTAATCCACAATCTATCAGAAAACTTCCTGTGCAGCTAACTTGAGACCAATAAAGTTAAAGGGGTTTGTTGTTGTATTGCAGTGAGATACAGATGTAAGTGATAAATTTCATCACTGAGTAGCAACTTTTAACCAAAGCATGACTTGAACCCTTTAAAGACTTTTTGACCAACAGAGCTATCTTGTTTACAAAAGGGATAAACTGTTGCAAGTTAATAGAGATAAGGTTTACCAGGGAAAAGGCCTTTTTGTAGGGTGATTTTGGCTAAAATCTCCTATTGAATTCTAGCAGTATGGTATGAGTCTGTACTGAAAAAAGAGTTCAATATATCCGACAACTGCTACGAAGGTAAACAAAACATATAAATCCTCCTGCAGGCATGTACATGGCTCGATGTACATGGGGAAATCTATCTTCAGGCGGGCTTTGGTTATCGCATTAACCAGAAGCGAAAATTTGTGTAACATTTTGTCTGCGAAAGAGGAAAGAGAAAGAAGCCTATTCACCCCCCCCCCCTTCGGCTTTTTTGTCAAAGCTGTACTTTAAAGTAAGTGTATACTAGTTTTGATTGCTAAATGATAGGAAAAAACATTGAACAGTGTCTAAGGGATACTCGCGTATGGGAAAGGTCGTGTGACGAAACTATATAAAATATGGATCATGAATGAGGGGGAGCCTCGGGCATTAATGGTTACGTGTTTATACAGTTTGTACTGTCACTCACGTCTCTGGAATTTACTCGGTCAGCTCTTTCATACCTTTTGAGTGGAAAATGAGTTTCAATACATAGACTCGACTGAAAAATGGGAAAGGGCATTGCTCATTGTGGACATTGTTAGATCGGTAAAAAACACCAGATTTCGAGTTACAGGAGCAATAGTGGAAGAAGAGTGAAGAGAACGAATGACCCAAGATCTCGGGTGATTTACGCACAATCAATGATGTAAGATGCAAACGTAGCAAAGGTCAGCTAGTTTCGGGAATGCGTGTCCCCATTTTGTGCACAAAATTTCGAGCCCGTCAGGAATCGAAACTACGGTACACTGGCGTAATATCCGTCGCAAAACTGAAGCCGTTCTGACTGCGCCACAGAAAAAAGGCAAAAGTAGGAGGTTGTCTTGTGCTAAAAGAAGCGCCAAATTAGTGTTGCAAAAGATCGTGCAATTGTGTACCGCCTGTTTTAACAACATTCACATGCAAGAAATGCACATGCAACCGATTTCCGCGAACTGTATGCCCGCCTTAGGAAGTCAAACTTGAAGGACACAAGCTAGGTGCTATCGATACAGCATTGACGTAATCGGCTTGTAAAATTTGAAGTACCTTTAGCAACACGGCTCAGTCACAGACGCATGCAGCTTCTAACACACTGAATACGCCTCGGTTCCATCAGCAACACTTTCTAATGTTCGTAGTGTAGGTTCTGTGTGTATGCATGTAAACCGTTAGTTTCGGAGGTCACGTGATGAAGGTAAGCCTTACTCAAGTCGATCCACTGCCCTAAAAGTTCGTATCCAGGAAGTGGATATAATGTAAAGCTGAGACAATAATGTGCTTGCTAACTTGACTTAGCGCCTCTTTAGCTTCTTAGGCGCTAACTGGCGCGTTTTCACGCGTTAGCGTGCACGTCACGATTTCGCTGGGGATAGTTGCGTTAACAACTTAATGAAAAGACCTAAATCACAGTGTTGGTCTCAAATATAGTAACATACAAGTAAAGCAACAATGGAACCTCTTATTATTTCCTTTGTGTGTTTTGATTAGTATACAAATAATAAATGTTTATGAGTGCGATAGTATGAATTATTTCATGAGTTGAAAGATAGAACGTTCTATTCAACAAGGCTAAACCGAGTTGGATAGAACGTTAAATCTTTCAGCGTATGAAATTATTCATACTATCGCACGAATGAAAGGCATTCGTTGTTTTATAAAACACAAATGTAACTATCTAACGCTACTTTTATCAAGTTGTTGGTTGAAGTTGTGTTTTGGCTGTCACTATGGTTCGCGTTTGTCCGTGTGGTAGCTCCATGGTCTACTGTTTGCTAGCTACGCGTCTATGTGCCTATTACGTACGATATCCAATGCGCGATCCCCAAAGATGCGTTGATTTATTGAGTTGCGGCATAGTTTGTACGAAGTGATAGTGACGTCACAGCCGTGTGTTATACTAGACTATTGCACGATCGTGTGCTATACTAAACTATTGCACGATGGATAACACACAACCGTGATGATAGTTCCGAACCACCCTTGGCAGTGACCACCAATCCTCCAATCAAATGTAGAGAAATAAAAAAGGTGTTACATAAAAGCAACTACTACCTGTGTGAGCAGATGTTTGTAATGTGACTTGGTAGGGCCATTGGGATGTCTTTCAATAATCACAAATTCTGTAGGCTATTCAGTTCTAGGTAGAAAATTAACATAAACTAATATAGTAATAACCAATCGGTGAAAATTTTCTTACAATCGTACATACATCACGATTCATTTGAGAAATTTTTACTTCAAAAAAACAGGGGATTTTAGTCCCAAAATTTCAGATAAAATCTCACGAGAGAGCTGCACTTTTGCACAAATTAACATCGTAGGCCAAATGTATGGCAAAGGAAGCCCCTACTCCGAGATGAAATGTCGATTGTTTACAGGCCCCAACTTTACTCAATCAGCAAGTCTAGAACATAAAATGTAACTGTAATACAATAGCAGAAATTCCCTATTACAGATCGCAACATTCATGCTAGCTTTACTATGAAGATTAGTCTCTCCTAGGATGTTGTTTTTCAAGAACGAACCACCTTTAGTTTCGAGACACATCCCTTATAAGGGCGTCCTCCAGTCCCCCACTTGCCTCACTGGTCCCAATGAAGTACATGCTAACCCGTGTAAGTATATACATCACCGGCTGGTCAAATAGAGGTTCTTCATGTAATTTCATCATCACATCAAACCGCATGACATCGGGACATAACATCAGATTCGATGTGATTGGCACATAGAGCTTCAACGTAACGTCATGGTTAAAGGGTATTTCATCGCTCACGAAACACCAACTGCAGTCTCTGTATTTGAATAGTCCATGCTTTTTGAGCCAGTCAGAGTCAAACCTTGCCTTAAAACAATTTATAGTAGGGGACTCAATAATTGCTTGAGGTAGATTATTTCAGTTCTCAATAGTACGAAATGGACAAAAAAGGGGCCTGAGTTTAGAGTTTACCCTCAATTTAACCAACTCGTGAGAGTGACCTCTGGTGATGGAATTAGCACATCTGATAACCAGAGAGCCCAAAGACTTTTTGTGATTCCTTGCCGAAAAGGAGGTGCTTTGTTACACTGAGGGTCATCCCTCAAAATGTACACTGTCATTTTTTACGATGTATTCACAATCTGAACTCTGCTTACCTCACATGACCTTTTAACCCTACCAAAAATTGACTAATAAAAATGGAAAAAAACTTGTTTAAGAAAGGAATTGAACCTTCACAGTCTGTGTTAGAAAACGAGCACTTATCCACTAAGTCATCAAAGAACTCGTTAAACTTAAGCTATTTCTAATCATCCTATAGTCACAGGACCGTTTACACGTGTTCATAGAAGTATTACTGTAACAGTTATGTCCTTGAAAAATAGATGTTATTCTCTATAATTTTATCTTTGGAATGGGACAAAAATTCAGCCCTAACCTTTCGTTGGTAACGAAAAGCGGAGCACAACTTGGTGGTGTCACCTCTGATAACCTCGATCACATTCGACTTCAGGCAATCCCAAGGGTTTTCGTATCTCTTAAAGTAACACATCTATATACCCTGTAAGAAAAGTATCCATCATCCCTGCCCTGAAATATCGTGTTTTATCAAGACTTTCGATTTTGACCTCTGATGACCTCGAATGACCTCTCTCCTCCACTAAAACAATAGGGTTCTGCCTCTCAGTATGATAATGTTATATACCAAGTATGACATTGCTCATCATTGCTATCTTGAGGTATCATGTTTACAGACAGATTTTAATGATTTTGTATTTATCTCCGGTGACCTCACATAACATTTGTCCTTTACCAAAGCCAGAAGGGTTCGTTTTCTGACTATTTTTCATCGACAGGCAGAGTATAAAAAGCATTTATGCCTCCTACCTAGAGATATCGTGTTAACAAGCTTTTCGGTTTATACCTCTGTTGAGCTCACATGACCTTTGACCTTCACTAAAATAATAGCGATCTTTTTCGAAATGTGATAATTTTATACTCCCAAAATGAGAAGTAGCCATCATTGCCATCTTGAGATATCGTTTTTACCAACCAAGTGTCACAAACAGACTCTTATAAATTTACATACACACGCCATCGTGACTGCATTGATTCCTTTTGCCTTCAGCAAAGAATCAAAAACAGCTTTCTTAGCCGGTTCCACACAGCATGGTACCAGCTTAATGATAGATTTTGCTACTTTATTTTCAGAAATGTGAACCTGGATGTTTCACCACTTCCATTTTCTTAAAAAAAAGTAAATCATTCTTTTAACATATTATACAGATAATGGGAAATGAAATTTTCTTTAAAGTTACCATGCACAAAATACTACATTACTTTTGCAAAACGTTTTATTCTCAAACCACTGTATGTCTTTTTTATTACACCGGAGGGAAGCACATAATAAAATTTATAGCACAGGTAAGACCTTTTCTGTTTAGCATTCCCTGGAAAAAAGAACTTATTGTAGATACGGAAGAGATTGATGAAACAGAAGGAACACCTTTCCCTCTCTTTAATATGAATATACTTCAATCAAAAGGATCCCTTAGTGAAAGGAAGAAGTGATGCACAGCACAAATGAGAAATCTGAAAATGTCATGATAAAAAGAGGTCAAACTTATCGCTCGTTTTTCAAAACTGGTTGTTATATCCAGACATTTTATAAACAGAGAGCATGACTACTACATGTAAGCTTAGAAGTAATATCTATTTCAAATTTCCATAGAAAGGTAATAAATTTTTGTACATTTTGTCAGCTGGGTATCTTATTGCAAGCACCATATTATCCTGCTCTTTCATTTATTCAGCATGGCCTAGTTACGCCTTAATGAGAACGAAACTGTCGCATGTCGCAATCAGAAACCGTGAGGAGGATTCTCTTGAGAAGAGAATGTTGGCTACTGTTAGCTAGTGTTTTTGTGATCGACATTGTAAGTGGATTTCGCTGCAAAGTATAGAGAAGACATACGTAGTGTTAACGCAGCCTTTTATAGTTCATTTTATACAATACAACAGAAGTACATTGTGGATAATGAACCGTTCTAAAAGGTTACATGCTCAAATTTTCATCCAAAAATATAGCCTGGCCCCTTTATGTCTTGGCAAAAATTCGATGGTTCCTGTTTTGATAACAAAGTATCTTTACTACCTACTGAAACTGCGGAGGTTGTATGTTGTCAACCATTGACGTCGATCTGATTGTACTTTCTTGTTCGAACGTGTTCCGTCTTTTCAATAGTTTAACATCTAGTATTCTTGCATCATACCTGGAGTCGCTTCAGCTTGAGAATAACGGCACTTTAAATGTACTTTACATTGAGCTGACTCATCGTGACTTCAAGTAAGGAAGTTGTTGTCACTTGCTTTAATTTTGATGCACCTTAGTGAGAGACTAATTAAAGCACCATCATCTAATAATTGAACTTAAAACTACGTATAGCAAGAAACTCGGACTTGGATAAGAAACGGCGGATTTTGGAAAATTAATCAGAAGCCTGTGGAAAAACTCAGGAGTAATTATTGGCATTGCAAGTCAAAACATTTGCGCTTGCATAGATTGACCCTGAACTCATAACGAAACAGACGTCTTTCAATGTGTAGTCATGATGCTCTACGTTTGAAATATATATATGTATATATATATATATAGAGAGAGAGAGAGAGAGAGAGAGAGATAGATAGATAGATAGATAGATAGATAGATAGATAGATAGATAGATAGATAGATAGATAGATAGATAGATAGATAGATAGATAGATAGATAGATAGATAGATAGATAGATAGATAGATAGATAGATAGATAGATAGATAGATAGATAGATAGATAGATAGATAGATAGATAGATAGATAGATAGATAGATAGATAGATAGATAGATAGATAGATAGATAGATAGATAGATAGATAGATAGATAGATAGATAGATAGATAGATAGATAGATAGATAGATAGATAGATAGATAGATAGATAGATAGATAGATAGATAGATAGATAGATAGATAGATAGATAGATAGATAGATAGATTAGATAGATAGATAGATAGATAGATAGATAGATAGATAGATAGATAGATAGATAGATAGATAGATAGATAGATAGATAGATAGATAGATAGATAGATAGATAGATAGATAGATAGATAGATAGATAGATAGATAGATAGATAGATAGATAGATAGATAGATAGATAGATAGATAGATAGATAGATAGATAGATAGATAGATAGATAGATAGATAGATAGATAGATAGATAGATAGATAGATAGATAGATAGATAGATAGATAGATAGATAGATAGATAGATAGATAGATAGATAGATAGATAGATAGATAGATAGATAGATAGATAGATAGATAGATAGATAGATAGATAGATAGATAGATAGATAGATAGATAGATAGATAGATAGATAGATAGATAGATAGATAGATAGATAGATAGATAGATAGATAGATAGATAGATAGATAGATAGATAGATAGATAGATAGATAGATAGATAGATAGATAGATAGATAGATAGATAGATAGATAGATAGATAGATAGATAGATAGATAGATAGATAGATAGATAGAGATACAACCTTGTCTTTTCAGTGTAACAGAAGTCTTTGGAATTAGATAACAATTCTACAGAAACAATTTATCATATGGTTATGGAACAAGAGTATTATACCGGCCCTATTTCTACCATTCATTTGCAGGCCCATTGAAACCACAGGTAAATATATCTTTAGCTGCAATAAAACAGGGCCTAATATGTAAGAACCCACATCGTAATTATTATTTGGCATTTCCTTTCACCTACTTGATGCTTATATCAGAGAAATTTCATCTCAACAGATATGGCCCACCAAACTGTAATTTGAAGTGAGGCTTGTTCAGCTAGGCAATTTTCGATTATCTTGCTCTTAAAGTTTCTGTAAGAACTAGTCTGTGTTTTTAAGTTTACATTAGTGGATTCATCGTCTCCTTCAAATTGCAAAGCGGTACGCCATGGCATTGGCAGTCGTCTAATTGATATCTTGTAGGTCTTGATGGTGTGGCGTGGTGTCGCGTAATACAGCACATCAGTTTAATTTTATATGAAATTATGAACACCGATTCTGTTAGATGGTTTTTGAAAAAACTTATAGTGAAGGTTGTCAAAATGCAGAAAAATGTTGGATTTTTTCTTTTTTCTCCTTTGCGTATGAGATGGATAACGGTATTCGTATCGATCTCTATCTATAAAGCAGTCGTTTAGAGTTATAAAAACCCTGTCATTGTGGGGTGGCAGGCAAAAAACTTCACATGTAAGTATAACTTAAGTTAAAAAAACTTGCTAAAGTATGAATAGAAAGGAATTACGTCATTAGGGTATGGAGATGGAAAACATGAAGGTAAGTCCCTGTAAGTCTTGTCACCAATAAAGGTCATAAAATATCAGCATGAGTCAACTTCCCTTGCTATATAAATTCCTGCTGAGCTGATTAAATCGTTCTAATGTTCATCAGAGGAAACGGTTCTTAATAGAAACGTCCTATTTTACTGTTAGAGTATTTGCTATGTTAAGGATCATTCATGCAACGCGTAAAAAATAAGCAATAATTGCACTATATGTATGTGTACTGTATATATACATATAATGTGAGGCAAAGCACCTCGACAGTAACAACACAAGAGAAAACGAAAACACTGGTGAGACATGGAAAATTCTTTTAGCTCCTGTTCCTGTTCTTTCTTCAGAAGCAAATTGAAAAAACTTAACAGATAATACAACAGAACAGAAACATAAAGCAATCAAAAGGTCAAAAGTAAAAACTTAAACATAAAGCTATAAACAAGACCAATAAAAGGAAGTACAAAAGTAACAAAGGTAAGACTAAAACCTATGCAAAAGAGTAAAAGAGTGGGCGAGGCACCAACAAAGGCAAATAAAAAAATAAAAGCAGTGTGGAATAAAATAAAAAGACGTGGTTTTTTACACTCCTGCTTGCCCGGTTTACTGGAGAAACAGCTATTAACTCAATGGGTCTCTCTGAAAGACGTTAGGCTCAAGCTAAAGGGCTCCTCTTCTACTCTTCATTAGTTGTCCTATCTCTTGCCATTGATACAGCTGGCATATGAACAGGGGATTTGATTTTGTTACGAATGTCATTCGTAAAGGTAGGTCAGAACTACATTTTGTATGTAGATGTCAGTTAGGAATTAACAGAAAAAGTCTGAAAGAGCATGTAAGGTTTGGAGCATATTAAACTTATCTGCTGAAGATATTAAAGCATACATTTGAATTTCTTCAAGTGTAGTGTCCGATCTGGCTTCATAAGTTATTCTTCCGTACCCTACTTGAAAACGGACTAGGGATTAATTAGGTAAAGAATAGGTGGCAGTTGAGACAGTATGGCTTTAGAAAATCTTATGAATTGGTTCCAGCCTATGCCAGGCACTGGCAAATAATTTTGTTTATATGAGGGTTCATAGTTAATTTATCATTTCGATTGCTTCAGAAAATTGTTGCCCCCTTAGTAAAAAGGATGGTGCGATCAAAATGTCTGATCGATGGGTTAATTGAGACTTTTGGGTGGAGGTCAATATAGAAAGATTACATAATTGGACTGCTTTACACATTTTTGTTTAATGGGATATCATCACTGATCAGAAAGTCAATTTAATGCATATTTATTTCATCTTTTAAGTTTTGAGCAGTAACAGTGAATGCAAATTTTCTCCTTCTGATCCCGGTTAGGTTTATGTAAATTCAAAAAAAATGTTTCTAACTGAAGGAAAAGCCGAATATTGCAACGGTGGAACAGTTGACCAAAGCAATGGTACGTTCTGCATTTGGTCTTTTCAATGCAATCGATATTTTGCTTTCTTTAAGACAAAGTAGGCAAAGGTTTTACATATTTATTCTGTCGCCGAAGTACAGAGTTTCAATTTAATCCTACCATAGTTAAACTTTTAAGATACATCTACATGGGTAGATATTCAAACATTAAACAGATTCGAACGGTTTTCCATTTGGAGGTCAATGAGTGCAGTTAATGAAAAAGAACACTAAGCCGAACATGGGTAAGGTTCATGCATGACTTTGTATTCTTTAACCCTGAGGAAAAAACGGAGGTATTCTTTGACAAAAGTAACCTATTTTCACAGTGGGATATCTTGAGTGTGGGATTGGAGAGCATATACTCACATTTTGTCGAAATGTGACTCTTATAACATGCCACTGATAATGCCTTTAAATCCTTCTTCAAAGTAAAATAGAAGCTAAACGGCTGCACATTTTACTATCTACACCCGCAGTTACATAAGAGTCAACGATTACTCACTGTCCACCTAACATGCTTCATGGAAACTGCACCTGCGTGGCCACTTGTGAGAATCCCTCAGGTAACACTGGTTGTTACAATAGCTGCATGGGTGAAGTTAGTTGCGTCTGTCCAGATGGTTTCTTGATGAAAAACGATCTGTGCGTTCCACAAAATGAATGTAGCTGATGTCTCTCAGAAGCAGAGAAGGTTATCCCGGTACGTAATTACATGAAAATTTGTTCGAATTTTGTCAGCAATTTCGTCTTGTAGCCTGTATCAACAATCAAATATTGATTTGGACCCTTTGAGCTGCATTAACAAAGTAGAAACGTGGATAAGCATATGAAGTGGAAGGATGTGGATGAAAATTGAGTAGTAAAAGCCAGCAGTAGTGGAAGTAACCAATCAGAAACCCACATGGGGATGATGTGATCATGAACGAAATGCCCTAAAGAGTAGCCAGCATGAATCAATACTAATCATCTCGTAGTTGGCACATTTCCTTCAAATTCCATAAATCACAGCTTTCTCAGATAACACCCGTCTGATTATCTTTTTCGTTTGATGTTTGGGTGGTTGGTGGTTGGTGGTTGGTGATTATGGTGGAAAATATCGAGGTAGTTAAAAATGCATTACTGCTGGGTGTGTGTAATATGTTTTAAGAATTGGTCTGAATATGCACACTGAGAGTCAGAGACAAAGAAAGTAAAACATACACGGGCTTTCTTGAAGCTGACGCTTTTCCAGCAGGCTATGGGTTAATGTTACCATAACATCAACATGACCTCATATGACATATAATCTTGACCTTGGCAGTTGTTCAGCAACCCTGACATCATTTCCGGCAATGATGACGTCCTCCTTTGCTGACTCCTAAGTGGTTACTTCCCTTAAAGCTGACTATGACTACTAACTTAAGGCAAAGTGAACAGTAACGGTAACAGTGGACATAAAGAAATACAATTTCTTTTCGAGAATGATAGCAGTTGTTACATACAATGCTACGCTATGCTGAAGTAAGTGTTAAAAAATTAAAATAAATCATAAGTCCACCATACTTTTTCCAAAAGTATTCATTCGAAAATTCAATAGAGCTGTAAGGTAGATCGTTTCGAAAACCTAGTTACAGGAGTTTATAAGAAGTTGAAAATCTTACTTAAAAGTTTCATCGAACTTGTTTCTTCCCTTCAAAATGTAATGAAGCTTTCTTTTGGGTAAATACGACTGGTATTTCAATATAACATCTAGTGGTGCGAACAGTACTCCATGGAAGGGTGGTGGAGCTCAAGCAATTTCCCGAAAAGAACAACTTTACATATAAACAACAAATGAAGTGAACTAACTTTGAGTGATTTGAAGGCCATAGACCATGCATAGTTGAATTACCATGGTATATTCCCATAACGCAGTATTATATGCTGCAGCGTATTGATACATTTCTCACGTATAAGAGGGAAGCAGCCAGCGCGTTTGTTTCCTGAGTGGAAAGGCGAGCGCGTTAAATTTATAAATGTATGGCCACTTCAGAGGAAGTACCATTTCCACTGTTCTGATGGACCCTGAGTAGTAATAACAAACATCGTTATTTCAGCACCTTTATTGACCATAACTGAGAAAACATGTCCACAAAAGAAACAAGAAAGGGTTCCGGTCGCTTGATCTTGAACCCCTTTCCCCTCCGAATTGGCACTGCATTAAATTGAGGTTCCAATTCACGTAATATTGAGAGGAGAAAAAAATCTATAAAGATTCGTCTGCGCAAGGCCCAGACCAAGTATACGTTGTCAGTTTAGGTAAAAATAAATGATTAATCACTATGGAAACCTACAAAAAGGGAGCAAGACAGCAGATTTATATTTTCTACGTTAATGAGGTTCAGGCGACAGCACATAAAATGTAGAGAATATGGTCTTAAAATTATTCTCATACTTATCCTAATGCATATCATAAATGTACATTTACAACGATGTATAAAATATAATATTTTCCTGTGTGGTGCATTAATCGAATTTGTTTTGTTCCATAGAACATGGAGTCCTACGTTTTGCCTGACTGTTCGACGCGTTGTAGTTGCATAAACAATGCAATGGTTTGTAAAACATTCGGATGTGGACCACATTCAGTCTGTAGAGAACAAAATAATGCATTTGCATGTTACTGTGAAAACGGTTTCATTGGTGATGGTCAAAATTGTACTTCGGCGACAGATTGCTATGACGTATTTAACGCCGGTTTTAATGAAAGTGGTACATACATCATTAAACCAAACACCTGGTCTGGATCAGCATTTGAAGTTTTCTGTAATATGGATGAAGGTGGAGGCTGGACGGTGAGTTGATGCATTCGATGCTTAGCAATGGAAAATGGTATTTTCTGTTAATGAATGATATACTCAATGGCCTACACATTGTATGATTTCTCTAACGGCAGTCTGGAATGAACAGATTCCACTTGGATAACCGACTTCGCACTTGCTTTAGAACTTCGTATATCAATTTATATAAAAGTACTTCCAGATCCTTGCAATGTCTACCACTCATGGATCATACCACCCGTGGCTCAGTAACAGATGGGGCACATTAATTGGAATGGCTCTGTTGAGAATGCCGTGCCAGGTTGGTGTGTGTATTCTGCAGTTGTCAGAAAGGCTGCAAGCTGACTATTGCATGACCAAAAAATGTATTTCCTGTAATTTTGTTTCATTAATTACTTCCAGGATTTCACATCTTTAGCCATAAAAGACTCACCATTCTGTAGAAAATTTATATCGTGATACATTATTTTAATGTTTTGTATGTAGATCATGTTCCCTTGGGTCACATTTTACAAGAATTTGCATCAGAGTTCATGGAAAACAGCATTTTCTACCAATTTTGGCCTTTGATGCTTTTTGAAGTTTTGATTATCGCTAATACTTTATTTGAATCCCATGAGGAAGAAAAACATTGAAGCTCATGCCACCTTGATGAAACTTGGTAGTTGTCATAGCTTCCTAATAAAAGCATTGTAAACATACTGTACAGATCTTTCTTTGTTTCCTTGAACAGGTTTTTCAGAGACGAGTGAATGGCTCTGTTGACTTTTACCGTGACTAGGAAGAATACAAGCAAGGTTTTGGTATCCTATATCATGAATTCTGGCTTGGAAATGACAAGATTTACAACGTAACGGGCCAAAGAAATTACACACTCCGTCTCGATCTCGTAAACAGTCTTGGTTCACCTTTCTATGCTTTATACTGTCTTTTCAAAATCGCGAGCGAAAATAACATGTACAATCTGAAGAACGTAGATATGTACAGTGGCACTGCAGGTAAGAATGTAGCTCAATGGAAAAGCACTTATCAAGTCTTTCAATAATCGTCTATTTGTCTTCCTTACACACCGATCGAGAGTAAATGTTGTAAATATTTACATCCTACTCATCATACCTCCAAAATAAATAGGTAAGATACCTTGTTGTTTACTGTTAGTGCTTTATGGATATCAGAGGGCCAGCTAGAATTATGGTGTAATTGGTGTAATTAAGTATAATTGTTGCTGACTGTGAAATAGGTGAATCACCCCAATAACCATCATCATAATTTTTAAGAAATGATATTCCTTACACTGCATTTTAAAACAACATTAAGTCATTGTTGATTTTTATACAAAGTTGTGCTGTAAATTGTGTTGATTGCGTACATCATATGAGCTTTCAGTTGCCAGTTTGTTTCAAAGTATATGCTTTTTCGTTGTTTAGTCATGATTTCTTAGATAGTTCTTAAAGGGGAAGAGAAAAGGGGCTAGCTGTAAGTAATGTGGTTCTAGGGTACGTCCCGTACTAGAGAATAGGTCTAGTTTACTCATGAAAAGCGTGGCTGTGTTCCCCAACACACATGCAGAATCCCGGGATACCAAATCGTCTTGTCAGTATCGGTGGCGCATCAGACATTAGTTGTTCAAAGAAAAAGACTAAAATTTTCGAATGGATTAATAAAAAGAATTTCCCCTTTTACATCGAATTTTGATATTTACATAAGAACTTTTCAAGACTGAGCCTTATATGGTGTAGGAAATGTCATTTAAGGAGCCCACAAAATGCCACAGAGATTTTGCATGGGCAGTCATCCTCCCTTGCTCCCCCTCTTGCTACGCTTCTACCCTGAATTAACTTTGCATCTTGTCATCCATTAACGTGTGAGTTAATGTTGATCTTTTCACAGGGTTTGATGCTATGGAAAGACACAAAGGGTTTAACTTTACCACCAGAGACAGAGACAATGACGATGACGACATGAAACATTGTGCTATAGAGAAACATGGTGCCTGGTGGTACAAGAAATGTGGACGATCCAACCTATATGGAGGGTACTTTGGAAGCCAACATGGCAGTATTCGGTGGAATGATCTCCCTGGCAATGAATATAACATCAAGTTCACGGAAATGAAAGTACGTCCCTGAAGAAAGGCAAACTAGAGCAGACATAGGAACATGTTTCTAATACTTACAGAAAGTATAACTTAATTGCTTCCTCACAGCAATGTAAATGGTATGTCAACAGAAATGTTGAAAGAGGTTTAAATTAACAAAAAAGTGAACATTGTCAATCGTTTTTCTAATAAAAGGCCTTTCTTCAATCCCTCCTAAATATGCAACCATTGAGCTTATATGCACCACATCTCTGAACGTCATACCACGTTTTCCCCATATGTAGGTTGTCTCTCAGATCTAGCATGCTGTTACTGAATTACTCGTAGATCAATGCCTAAATGTGATTATTTTTGTTCAAACATTACATACAGCACAAAGCTTGGGTATTTTATAAGCTGAAAATGAAATGTTTTAAGATAGCTGAAAAGGAAATGTTTTAAGATAAATTAAAGCTTTTTGCAAGATTGTCTATCAAGACTAGGTAGTAAGGGAATTGGACGTGACACTATTGAGAAAGGGAGTCGTCAAACTTTGTCTTGCTGTTTTGAGAAATGAGAATGTCATAAGACAATAACGAAGTCCCCGCTTGGAGTGTCGGAATAATATAGTGACACGTTTGCTGTGGACATTTTAAGTCAGGCCCCAAGTGGGAGTATTTTATTGCATTATATGCAACTAATAGTGTGAAAAAAACATTTATGTCGCTTGGATTAAAAATTACCTCAATCGGCTCTCAGTGCAGAATTGCGAAATTTTGGTAGTATTTTGGGCAATAGTTAACTACTTTTTGGATGAAGTCCACCTAATTTTAACAAGGACAACCAACAACCAACTCCTGATCATTCACTTGATAAACGTCATCGCTTCATTTGCTACTCTCTTTACACAGCTGGTCATACTCGTCAAATATTTCTAAAAAGATCAGGGTTTTATTCCACAACTAATGTTTTAAGCAATGTATTTAAGATTGGTAAAAGAGAAAACAGAAATGTTAGATAAACCGTTTTGTACAGATTGTAAGCTGGAGGAGTAAATACTGTCAATTATTAATATTCAACACGAAGTAATTAGCATTCTGACAACAAACTGCATAACGATAGTCGTTATTTGAAAAGAACTCGTTGGGGGCAATATCTGGATATTATTTAAAAGGCGTCATGCCGGTTTCGTACCACCTCAAAATGTTAGATGACAACAAACACAGTTCAAGAATCTTAACACTTTAATTAATAAAAATGAACCTCACTATTTACCCAACTTCTCGTCGGTTTTGTATATCCTGAAAAAGGAAACTTTCCATGATGAGTTATTAAACAAAACAAAGTGCTTAACACACTTAAGCACTGGATAGACTTACCTTAATAGTCAGGAAAGTGTCGGAGCATATAAATATAGATATGTTTTTATGTTTCACTCAAGCCTTGTTAATACAGACTTGACGGTACCCTAAATGTACCTAATCCTCAAAAGTCCTGATGGAGCAGAAAAGTATGAAAACATTCCCTTTGCTAAGATATTTTGGTTAATTAACGATTTACATCAGTCCTGGAAGGCTTTGATAATCTGAATTTCAAGGGAGACGAGTAACATGGATTTTTGGCAATACCGCTAGATAACTGACGAGTTGTTTAATGCCTCGTTTAAAACTCAACACATTCATAATACATTTACTGATCACTACACGCTGTTTTATCAAGTTGACAAGGAAACCTTCTAGAACAGTGGTTCCCAACTGGGGAGTTATCGCCCCCTGGAGTCATTTTCGCAACTCATGGGGGCTATGAGCTCTAAGGAGGCGGCAGAGGGAGTTTCGAAAAATGAGATACTAAGTTTAAACCGAGCCTTACAAGATTTAAAAAGGTTTCCCTTAGCTGAGCCCTTAAATTCGTTCCCTTAAAAAGGAGATAAATGACTTCAAAAAGTCGAAAAGTTCTAACATCCACTTCTCAGGTGCACTAAATAAAGTTTGTAAATATCTTTATTGCTAGATTTCACGCAATCGCATCTAAAAGTGGTTAATTTCAAAATTTCTTCAGAGAGGACCCTCATATTCCCGTTAGTGGCATCCTGGTGAAAGCGGTGAGCGAAGGGCCATGGCTTAAAATTGTCCCGCCACTTTTACCTTGCATGTAGGTTTCCATGCTGTCTATCAACATGACATACTGAAAGAAGTTAAAATTGCAGATAACTGTAACATAATAGATACCTTCTGCCATGTACTATGAAGTAAAACACAAGTAAAACGTTAAAATGATTTTAAAAATGCAATTTAACGGTTTTCCGATTTCGGCTAACTTACTACTTTAGCCCGTAGGACAGCTTGAGTGGCATAAGTCGTAAAGCCCCATGCAACCTCTACCATCCTTCTTCCTCCTACCCACAGGAAAAGCTCCTTGCAGCATCAAAGGGTACCTCGTTAGTAGCTTTTTGGGTGATTTCTGTTATCTCTAGTGAACAGTTAAGGTTATTAAATATTAGCTAAACGGAAGACAGTCAAAACTGACTTACAGTGCCTCATTCTTGTGTCGACAATTTCGGTAATTCCCCAGAGCCTCGGGGGCTTCGCCCCGGTCCCTCATTGAGACATTGCCCCTGAGCCCAATTAGGAGCACTGGCGGGAACTGTCCGCACTTCGGTGGGTTTTGGGCATCTGTAAAATTCAAAAAAAGTTTCTCCATCCCTAACCCCAACTTTGTGATTCACCATTACAAAAGTGGGACAGCTTTTTGAATCCCGCACTGTTGCTTTGCTTCCCTGTGTCGGACCCGTACGTAAAAACAATGTATGTGTATGCCTCCCCTTTATTTCAACATGTGTTTTCATTATAATTGCCGTTTCATTCTTGGCAACATTATGCTATAGACGGGGGCCATTTGCCCAACGCCATTCGGTGAAAGGGGGCGGTGAGCTGAAAAGAGTTGGGAACCACTGCTCTAGACTAAGTAAATTTATAGTGATAGAAATATATTAAATGCAATTTATACGTTTTACAAAAAGGTTAAATTCTTTAGTATAGGAGCAATTTTCCTCCTTATATTGATATAGGGGGAAATTGGTCTAGAGTTCTCCGTGCTATTTACTTTTTATGGTCCCGAAAAATTTTAGGAATGATTACTATAATGGTGCTAAGTTTCAAAGGTCTTTTGAGGTCTAGTAACAAAACTTGTTTACTTTCGTGAGAGCTGACGAATATGCTTGTCTCAATCAGAAAAGGGGATCGAAACTATCCTAAGAATCATGCCCAATCAGTTTGTAACCATGTATTGATAAACCACTTAAAAAGAATATTAACAAAAAACTAAGGACATGCTGGGGAAACAGCGATACCCTCTTAAACTGCCAGTTTTTCGTCATAATATGTCATCTTTACTAACCGTGCACTCTCAGCAACTATTAATAGTATATGCACTTATCTCAGCAATAGAGAAAATGTTTTAGGTGTATATTTAGACTTGAAGAACTTATCTGATACAGCTGACCATAGAATTCTTCTTGAAAAGATATACTTTTCAGGTATCCGTTGTGAAACGCATGATGTTATATCTAGCTACCGTTGTGGTAGAAAACGACTCATCTATGTGAACATTGTATGATATAATTATTTAAACATACACATCAGTGTCCCCAGGTTCTGTTCTTGGATTCTTACGTTCTTGACATATGCATACAATTTTCATATTGCAGTCACCAGTCAGTCTTTAAGACTGTTTCCTGATGATTGCACTAAGCTTGTTTGTAAGGCACACGTCTTTTAAAGTAAATTAAAAACTTGGTGTAATTCCAACAAACTTAATCTCCACCCCTACCCCCAGTCTTCGATATTTCATTCCGATGAGAGTGGTTTTCATTTTTGTTACAATCATTTTATTTTAAACGACTCCAAAATGTATAGGACTGCCTGTATTAAATATAGGATTACCACATGAAGATAAGTTCTCATTAAAAAATCACATCGATGACCTGTGTAATAATCTCGTTAAGTATAAAGTCATTTTATATCGTTTCAGAACCTCATTTTTCCTCGACGTGGCTATTCAGTTGAATTATTCTCTTGTCAACTCCAAATTATCCTATGAAATTGCCGGTGTGGCTAGTTCATCTGCTGTGATACCTTTTAAGTATTACAGAAAAGAATTGCACTACGCATTACCTTTTACGCTCTCAGGATGTGTACCTTTGTATACAGTTGAGTACACAGTAAATTCCCTCGTGTATTTTGTAACATCATTAACCTCAGAAGACCCCTACTAATACCTTATCCAACAAGAGACAATGTTCTCTTTTCAGTTACCAGACACATTTTTAAACATGGGAAACTACTCATCAACAATTTCTGTTCAGAAGTTTGGACTAATCTCCCATATGCTATCAAGCTCTTTAGATCTTATGCAACTTTCAAAAGTAAAGTAACAGATCATTTCAAAGATAATTACTCCGTCTGGAATCCATACGATTTTTGACATCACCTCTTGTTTAGTCTCCCGTTTCTTTCTCGCTAATTGAGTGCCTGTTAAGTTTTTCTCATTTCTTTCAAGGTCTCTAACTGTGATAAACATTTAAATGTTTTTTCTAGTGTCCTACTTATACAGCTTCATTGTACCATTGGGTATTGATTTATTGTTTGTATTTGAATGTATGTTTGCGACATATATATTAACGAAATGAACTGAACTGAACTGAACAGTAAAGTAAGAGACAATCACATTATTTACAATTCATCTCATTTATCCTCTATATTCTAAAATCTTAGATGATATAAACATTCAGATTTACTAATAATTTATTAGTTACCTTAAGTCTAGGGAGCTTGTCATCCACTCACAAAGACCTATCCATAGGTTTCAAATCGATTGAAGGCCCTAGTTTGCTCTATCTATAGACGGGATTACTGACGAGGTAAGGGAAGCATGTTCCCCCACTTTTTCCAGGCCTTAAAAAGTATTTTTAAAAGTGAACAAACGAAGCGAGGCCAGAAGAATGAGAAAAATTTAATATTTTACTAATGTTTGCAATGTTAAATACAGGAAAACATTAAAATCAAATATCATGCACCCCCGCAATACAAAACTTCCAAATACAGTGGGGACCTAAAAGGTAGGGGGCAAAAGGGCAATTGCTTGGTACCTTACAAAAATTTCTCTTTAATCATAGGCGATAACACCTGCAAAATTGTTGTAAATTTAAGGTCTCAAAAAAGGTTCACTCACAGTACTAAATATACATCATTGGACGCACTATTATCTGGCAAGCACAATTTAGTAACCTACCCCGTGTTTGAGTAATCACAATAATCAATAAATTTTTCAACGTGCTTCTGGTGAATTCAATATAAATAGGGTTCACGTTAGTACTGCTGTCCTTACGAACGCTTAAATCAAGCTATTACATCCAGTTGGATAGCTTACATCCTGTATAATAGCTTAAGACAAGTAGTATTTCCAAAACCCTTGCAATTCCTCCTGCTTTTCACCAACTGTCACTATCCTCATCACAATTGATAGACATTTACTCTTAAATTTGCAATCGTCATAACAAAAACAATTCATTGGCATATAATTTCTTCTTTGGCGAGGCAGGTTTTCTCTAGAAATGATTCAGAACAGCGGTAGAACTCATCAAACTTTGGAAAAATTTCGGGGACGACACCGCGGTCCCAAGACTTTTGTTGCATGCCTTCTTGCGGTTAAAAGTTTTACCTAAAAATGATGCGGTTCCTGAGAGAATTGCTTACATGGCATTTTTTATTGACGACGCCCGTATCCATGTCTTCATTTATAATTAAATTTAAATAATTAAATAATTTTTACTTACCCGTAACAAAATTTTATTATTTTTGGAAAGCTTTTTATACCCTGTAACCCTAAAACTCGTACTTTCCTTTTCCACAGCAACAGAAGACTTGAGAGGTTGTTGTCCCACACCATTAACGAGAATGATAAAGGAAAGAAAAGTTGGCTGTGGAATGTAGGAAAATCGTTTATGTATTATGGCTAATATTGCATTTAAAAACCAGAAAGCCCAAAGTACCGAAATGAAATAAAAGGTATCAATAATTGCATCTTGAACTATTGCTTTCAATAGCAAATTCAAAGGTTTTTGCTGTTTCATCTCCAGAGACCTCGTGTTAACTTTGACTTTATCAGAATCTGGCTCTTAAAAATAGGGTTCATCTTCTGACTATAACACATCCACAAGCCAAGTAAGGAAAGTATACACGCTTCTTACGTTGGGATGTTGTGGTTTAAAAGGACTCGACTTTTGACCTCTGGTGGCCTCACATGCCTTCTAATCTCCACCAAAAACTATTTGATCTTCCTCTTTATATGATAAATTTATATACCAAATACGAAAGTACCCACCATTCTTAAGTTAAGATATCGTGTCTACAAGGGTTTCAGTTTTGTCCTCTGGTAACCTTCCATGACCTTTGACCTCTACAAAAATACTAGGGGTCAACTTCTGACTATAAAATGTCCATATGCCAAGTAAGAAGAGTCCCTTGCTTCCTACTTTGAGATATACACTTAACAATGTTTGGGGTTTTTGACCTCTGGTGACCTGATTTGACCTCTGACCCCCACCAAAAATTGGGTTTTCCTCTCTTACTATGTTAAATCCATATATCAAATATGAAAAGTATCATGTTTACAAGCTATTCCCGTGGTTTTTGAAGTTTTACCTTCAGTGATCTCAGATAACTTCTGACCTCTACCAAAACGATAGGGTTCATTTTCTGGCATCAAATTCCAAGGGATCTACCGTTCAAAAGTTTTTTGGTTTTGACCTCTGGTGACCTGACATGACCTCTGACCTAGGTTCCTTTCTTCTAATGTGATAAATTCATATACCAAGTAAGAATAGTATCCATAATTCCTACCTTGAGATACAAGCAACTCCTAAAGTCTTTGAGGTTTAACCTTACCTCACCTCAGATATACTTTGACCCCTTCCAAAAACAATAGATTCATTTTCTAACAATAACACATCCACATACCAAGTATGAAAAGTATCCATGCTTTTTACCTTGACCTCTAACTGCTACCAAAAATGACAGGGTTCTTTCTCTCCTTATGTTATTTCCATATACCAAGTATGAGCAGTTCCCATCATTCCTATATTGAGATATATTTACAAGTGAAGCGTCACAAACACATTCACATACACCCACCCACACTCGCCATCGTTACTGCATTGATTCACTCAAAGGAATTGCAAAAGATCAATAGGCTACAATAAAATGTATCAAATAACGCTGCATTCTTTGAGATGCTTCGCCCACATCCTTTTTAAGTATTGCTTCGTTTTTTTTTCTTTAAATCACCTTGCGTGTTCCATATTTTTGTACAAATTCTTCCATTACTGTTGTTACTACCCATAAGCCAAACTTTTTTCATCATTAATATGACCACTTATCGAGTAAGGCTATTGTTAATTAGTAATACTGATTTTTTAAAGAAAGAGAAATGCATCACTTTAATGGTTTTAATCCATTAATACCTCAGGGATTCCTGCAAATTTACCCTCGGACCACCAATGGGCCGTTGCCCCTAGAATCCACCAGGGGCCCTACGATGAGGCCTTACAACGTGCCTTCAAGGGGGCGCTTGACGCTTCCCCCTGAGCCTTCAGTGTCTTTTGGGTTTGTCCCCTACTATAAGACACCATATCGCTCCCTGACTCTCTTCAAGCGTTTTTGAAAATTTACAGCTTGTGGGGGCTCTCATCAAACTCTATGTATGTCTGGCTAAGTTTAAGGGTCTATCGGCGTAAGTAGTATATATCTAGGGTCGACAAATCCCCCCTCGGAGCATGTTCGTCTCGGAGTTGATGTTTGAGTTAGTTCGAAGCTTGATTTGTTGGGCTAGCACATAAACATATAAGCTTGAAAGGAAGAGTGCCTGGTGGGATTAGGGCACCGTTTTTGTGGTTATGAGGTAGTTCAGTACTTTTGCTAGTTCTTTCTGAGAATCTATTTACTTTTTTGTTACTATGTGTGATATCATTTGCTGAACAGGAGTAAAGGCAAGATGTCGCAGTTAACAGCTACAGAATAATGAAGTAGTGTAGCTCCTTGTTTATATTTTTACACTATATAATTGAAATTGAGTTGAATGAGTCCGTTTTCTAAATACGAAGAAACGCTTCACCTAGTTGGAAATAAAATTGACCAAACGTACGGTCATACGGTTTGAATGATAAATTAGAATTTTGATCCTGCTTTGAACACAAGAGAAGCCGTCTGGGCTACCTTTTACGTAATGTTAGAAGACGGTGTCTGCAGTCTGGGGAGAATCTTTATGATGTATGTATTTGCAGAAAGACTAGCCAAGTATTGTCAAAATTAGAACAATAACAATGGTTCTGTCAAAACAAAAGTACCACGTATGCAGCTGACTTCTACTTATTCATATTTTTGTTTAGATTTAGGTCCTTTGCTACAACACTATTTTTGTCTAATTGGGTCTTTAAGCCATGATCAAGATACCATTGAAGAGGAGAAGTTGTTATTAAAAACTTCTTAACAAGCATAAAGCCAATCAAAGTTCGTCGAGGATGTTTTATTAAATCATTGTCTTCAGCGTACTCAGCCATATGTTCAACAATATTGTTAATGGACCCAGCATTTTTGACAATTGATAAAATTTCCGATAAAACATTTCATATCATCTGGGACAACAATGTTACTTTCCACTGTACCAAAGAAGGTGCCTTTTTGACGTGATCTACAATTTTTTTATTTTGCAATGAATAAGGAAGCAGTTCTTTTAAGGAACTGTTTAATATTTGGGTTAGGGTTGATTTAACCTCTCCACTTACATTCCCATTTTTCAACGTATTCCTATCTTGACAACTGCAGTCACTGTGAAATGTCCTTGGTTTCTTCATACAACTCAGACAGTGGTTTATCCCTGTGTGTATTATGAGTTCTATCATTATTCAACCGACAAGGGTGGCCATGCCAGTATCAACTGTGAAACTAAAAAATGGTTGGTTTTCCCGAACCGTCAGTAACACTGAATCCGTCAACAGGTAGATGTCTTCCACCTACACGTACTTCTTTTTCATTTAATACATGCCTAAGAAACACACCCATTTGCTAACCCTCCCACCCCAACCACCCTACACCTTTTTTTTATAACGCATGTGTAAAATCTGACTTAATAAAACCTGCCTCCTCCCTGCGACACAACGCGATCCCTGTTTGCATGTCTTGCATTACGGCCCATAAGACATTGGGGTCAAATTCAACATTTTTTTCGGTTTTCCACCTTTTATATGTATCGTACCCTTGTCGTGATACCAATTGAATATAACAGATGGTCCTTCTACAACATTTTCTCCAAATGTAAAAGATAGTTCAATATGGCTCTTAGGGAATAGGCAAAAATGTATCCCGTATGCTACTAAAGAGATATCTAAGTGTTAAACCTGGTATGAAAATACCCTGCTTAAACATATCAATAGTTTTCGTCTTGGTGAATCAACCACTTTCTCAATGGCTTCAGAATAAATCTCTACATCTTTCTTAATATACAAGGTTGAAAAAAATTACTAAAAGTTTGTATACGATTTAATTTCCGAACATTAACACAATAGAGGTATCCTTCATTCGAAATACATTCACCTTCTTATTGGTTGTAATATGTTTCGTGAGGTGGGATCATGGTTTCTGAAAGTTTTTGAAGATTGCCCATCGAATCATCTTCTTTACATTTCTACGCCGCCAAAACCTGTTTATATCTGCACTCTGGATCTAAGTAATATCTAGCAACTTAAACCACTTACTCAAAATTAACATATAATCACTTTTACGTTTTTAATTAAGTTGATAGCGGACCTATCTGCGTCAACGTGCATTTCTCTATACTCTGATACAATAAACCTTTCATGACATTGATAAGATATCTCCGCGAATTAAAACCAGTCACAGAGATTTGTCGACAATAGTTTGTGAGAGAACCTAGCCTTAGCTAAAATTACGCCAACAGCCTTTACCATGTCAAAAACGAAAGGTGGTAGTTCAAATACACCACCGGGAAACTGATAGGCTACATTCTGGTACAATGAGGTATATCCTTCTGTAAATTTCTGTGTTTTGTAACAATTCTATGACAGCGAGAACAACTAAATGTTTTAGAATAATAACTTAGTTTGTGATCAGTGAAAAGTGGCCTTCGTGGTAATTAAGGTACATAGTTGGCTTATAACGGCTAGGTGACCGTCGTAATAATTCACCGAACAATTTTGGTGATGAGTTATTTGATCCACTTAAATCGACTTCAACTGTTTTGGGTTGTTGAGTACCACATGATTCTCGGGTTTCAGCTCATATACATATTCGTTGCATTTAATCAGTTTTCCTGTATCCCCCAATTGTTGTAAAGAAACCCCTTTGAATTTGCTAGCAGAGACTGTACCAAATTAGACTTGGGAAGGTGTGTTAAACATCGGAAGAAGCATAACTTGTCTTTGAATACTTTGTGGATCAGCCCTCGGAGCCCCCACTGTGGGAAATATTTGTTTACATAAATCGGTAAATTTGTAATGAAGCGGATAGCCCATGAGACTCTGGTCTTAAAACATAAGAGAATGGTCTATCTCGGCGGCAAGCTGTTCTACAAAATAGTCAATATCACGACGGCTTTCTACTCTAAAAAGAGTCTATGGTTGTTAAAGGACGAGTGGAAGTATCTACATCCACCCGTTACCCGATTTCACAGCACAAATTCAAAAGAAAAATTCAACTTAAATTGATTGAGTCGGTAGATATGTACCGACCGTACAAGGCTCTTTAAAAAGAGCACGCTCAAAGACTTAATTGTAAAGTTATTAATGTCTTGAAGGTGATTAAATCTCCAATGGTAAGGCCCAATGGCTCCCATTACCGTTGTGCAATATCTTGCAATCCATGAACTTGTGCTTGTACTTCATCAGAAATTTCGAGGGGGTCTTCAGCCATAAATGGTACAACACCTGCAGTTTCGATGGAGTCTTCAACCCTACAGTACACATCGTCGTGATGCTTTAGGTGCGCGTTGTCATTTTCCTCTCCTTCACTCATTGTCATATGTTGTAGATCACCATAATTTCTCCTGGCGTTTGTTGAACTGTACTGTAAGAAAACATATTACCAGTACGAATATCTATATACAACATAATCACTACACACGACATAGACAAAAGTACACATACTGACCGTTACATACACATACTAAATTGACACTAACACACGCGCACACACAAACGTACCCGCATACCCACTCAAAGACAAAACTGTCGTATAATCACCTTATAGCGTCAGTCGGGGCTGTTTAAGGAACGTTCTCGGAAGGTTGTATTTTTCCTGAAACTGTAATCTTTTTGCAGATTTCTCTAGCAAGCTTTTTAAGTTAAATTTTGTTTTGAACGCCCTTTAGCAGGTCTGGTACTGAAAACGATATGGAGTATGAACTGTATTCATATGAACCCATATGTTGTTTCGAGTAGCGAAGGGTATCCCGCAACCTTTTCCACACACAAACTGAAAAATACCGAAAAGATACAAAAACTTAATCGTTGATTTTACATGCAGCATAATATAAATTCATTTCCCTTCAAAGTGATAATTTTGGACTGCTTACTAATGTTCCTCCTGAAATCTCGCTACATGCCAAGACTTTAACATCTTTTCTTAGAATACCTAGTACAAAATTCTTGGTAACTACTACATGTAAAATACAGGTTTATTAACTAGTTCATATCCTTCTCCCTCAAATTACTTACTTGGGATCAAGTCTTTCTCTATTGTCCTGAATTCCTTTTACCTATATTTATACCATCTTTATCAGAAATCTGGGGTCCATCAATGCTAAAAATTCTAACGAAAACTTCGTGCTACAAAGATTGTCTGGTTAAAACCAGTAGCCAGGAATTGTGACAGGGGGTTCCGGCACACTAAAGGAAGGTACCAAAGAAGATTCTTTTTGTAACCAGTGTTTGCCACCCAAAGACATGGTAGTTTGGCCTAAACGGGGGTGATATCTCAAGTCTACCACAGATACCTTAAGGGAACCATGGACGTGGATCATGGGGGATGGGAGGACGCGTCCCCCTCACTTTTTGGGAAGGGGGACATCTCCAAATAGTTTTTCAAAATAATGAAAACTAAAACTGTGATGAATTGTAATATAACATAGATTACTAATTGATGCTACATTTTAAAAGCTAAATTGAGCCCAAATATGGCACCATTTGCCATAAAGACACCTTCTAATTTCATTTTTGTTTCAAAGGGGAGGTGAGGTGAAACCACTCCCCTTAGGCTCCTCCCCAAGGACGGCGATTCGCAAGTGGTGAAAAGTCCACCCCCACACTTTTGGAGATGGATCCACGCCACTGAAGGGAACCTGTTGTAGTGCGTGTGCACATGCTCGCAAAGCAAGTGAAAATTTCCCTTCCCTGGTGGCAATGGAGAGACGTGGCATGCTCAGCCATGGGTAGTGCTAAGGAATTGCCCGCAGGAATCAACCTCTGGGACAAAGGCCAACAACCTGAAGTCCCGACAGATGCGAAGGATTGCCAGACTAGATGGCGAAACGCGCCAAAAATTTGGGGATCTTTGGAAGAAAAAGTTGGATAAGTTTGGGCTTCTTAAGAATCTGTCCTCCTTAAGAGCAAAGTAGGACATTTGTCAGGGCAACTGGTCGTCGTCAGCCTTCCCGTATGAGGGATCATTTACCCTGCCCCCTTCCCCCACTTGGTGTTACTGTTGAATAAAGCCATCCTGTTTAAAACGGCAGGTATTAAAGCAAAATAGAACTAAAATGAAAGCGCGCAAATTTTTGATTTCATAGTTAAAAAAGGTTACAGAAAACAAAATGCTTTTATATTAAATGCCTTTTGGGATCGTTCTAAATTTTGGTCAATAATCGCTTAGAGACACTCCGAAGCCAATGTAAGCAGGCGTCACATTTTATTTTGGTTCGATTTTCTAAGTAGGGGGGGGGCACAATAGCCCCCACGGGAGCCCTCGAGCCCCTGGTTACCGTTAATTAAAAACACCTTTTCCACCCCTTCTTGATTTCTTGCCGAAGGCAAAAGGAATGTATGCAATCACGCATGCGATTGTGTGTTTGTGTGTATGTATGTGTTTGTGACTTGCAAACACGATATCTCAAGAGAGCAATGATGGATGATTTTCATACTTGGAATATAGCACTTTTAAATTAAGGGAGAGATCCCTATTCTTTTTGGTGGAGGTCAAGGATCATGTGAGGTCACCAGAAGTAAAAACCGAGAACCTTGTAAACACAAGGTAGGAAGCATGGATGTTTTTCATACTTAATATGTGAATGCGTTATAGTCAAAAGATAAGCTCTTTTGATTTTGGTAAAGGTCAAAGGTTATCTGAAGTCACAGGATGTGAAAACACGAAATTCTTAAAAACTGCTAATAACACGATATCTCAAGATAGCAATGATAGACAGCCTTCATACTTGGTATAAAACTTTATCGTCTTGAGAAGAAGAACCTATTGTTTTTAGTACAGGTCAAGGTCATTTGAGGTCTTTAGAGGTCATAACCGAAAACCTTGAAAATGCACTATATTTCAGAACAGGGATGATGGATACTTTTCATACTTGGTATTTAGATGGTTTATTTTGAGAGCAGGGAGAAACCCTATGGGTTTGTTGTAGGTCGAAGATCATATGAGGTCATCAGAAGTGCAACTACGAAAACCACGTTACCTAAATAGACAGTGGGCGGTACCTTCAAAACAGTGGGCGGTACCTTCAAACAAATTGTGTCCGGCGTTTCGTGACTAACGGAAGGTTAGGGCTGAAGTTTTCTACCATTCCAAAGATCAAGTTATAGAGAACTAAATTTATTTTTTTTTCACAAGCATAACTGGTACAGTAATATTACTAGTTCAAATTACCTAATTTTGAACACGTGTAAAAGATGTTGTGACTGTAGGATGATAAAAATTACTACATGCTGAATGAGTTTTTTTATTAGAGCTGGATTGGAGCTCGGTTTCTCACGCAGACATTCCGAGTACGAGTCTCTTCTAGGACATGTTTTTCCTCTTTTTTTTTGTTATCCTCTTTTTGGTGGTGTTCAAAGGTCACATGTACACAGTGTCAGCAAGGAATCACTACGCCTTCGGGCTTTCTGGTTGAGTAACTTCTATGGCCTACTACAGGATTCAACTGAGGGTTTACACCTTACCCTCTATGTCATCCCACGAAAAGTATAAAGTTTTTTTTAAAATATAAGAAAATCACGGAACTCACGTGAAACAGTGATGACTTGTGACACCGACCTTACGGCCAAGAGCTCATCTCGGCGTCTCTGAGAAACCCACTTGAGGGGAACTTGTACTAAAAATAAAACACCGAGTTCTTACTCAATTAGTATTGTTATAGCCTTTCCCGGCAATTCTTCCCTGGACCAACAACTCCCTGCCTGGACTAACAGACAGTTTCGGGATAGGTGCGGTCGCCTCTGAAGCGTGTAGACCAGTGAACCTAAAAGAGCACTTTTCCATCCTACCTACCCCGCATACTCTATTACGTAACCCACATAACTGGCACATGCCTATTGCCTTTTGTGATGTGATTATCATGCTTATTCCTTTCTTGTCTCCATGCATTACCTTAAATAATAAACCTACATTACAGCCATTACAGCTGTACCTGCTGTACAGCTGTCCTGCTAAGGTCACCTTAATTCAAGGAGGGAATTCTGAAATGAGACACTCAGATTGTCTTTTCTGTGATGTGAAAGTCTGGTTTTCAACGTTTTCAAAACTTGATTTATCATTCTACACTAGTCATTCTTATATGATTTCTCGGGGATATTATTAGAATAACATCCTATAAAAGCTGTAGTGACATTCTTTCTAAGAGAACAAAATAATTCGTATGTGCAACATTCTACCAATATATAGACCAAATATTGATCAAAGGTAAACTTGTGTGACCGTGTGACAGCTTTATCCCCAATTATATCACTATAACAAAATATTAATATCACCCAAAATCCTTATTCTTTGACCAATAATATAAAAGGTTGTTCCTTATTTCGATGCAAACGGATTCAAAATTCTCGCTATTTTACCTTCCCTTTCCCCTTCTCCTGGATTCTGTGATTGTTAACCGTGAGTTTTATCAGGCTCAGATTTAGGGGGCCTAAGGGAGCCGCCCTTACTCATTCACCGTGAATAAAAAAGAGGCGAAATAGAAAGAAAAAAAGGAAGGAAGAGGAAAACAAAAACAGCAAAAAAAGAGCAAAATAAAAAGTATTCAAAATTTAACTCTCTGCAGTAGTCTGGTGGCCCTCTTTATTGAAATCATCTCAATAAAAAACCCATAAAAGGTGGTTTACGACCAGAGGTGGGCTACACTGTGCAAAAACAGGTGAATGGTTAAGCAATTACTTAGTCTACAGATTGATGGACGTGATTATAGTGATATGTACAATGGGGACACGGTAACAGCAGTGAACTGTATTAACAAATTTGTAAAAGAGTGAAAGCATATGCAATGTAGAGGGATGTACATGCCTAATTTTCTCCATACAGGCCTTCTGGGATGGTTAAAGACGCCAGGCTGGCTAGGAGACGATCCTCATGCGCAGTGAAGCCGGCATGGAGGCATAGGAGGCGAGCGCCCCCTTCAACCGATTTCCGGAACTTTCCGATTTTTTTGAAATAAACTAGATACTTTTTTCATTCAGTGGGTAGGGAGAGGTGTGTTTTCGACTTAGTGATGGAACCAGTTGAATCGCCTCCTACCACAAATCGTTTGGAAACTATCAAAATCTTTGCACATACTTTGCAATCTAACAGTGTTTTTGCCCGCTCCACGCGCTATAGCCTCATCACTGAATGAGATTATTGTCAACACGGTCTCACTCTTATTTGCATTGTTTTTCGATAATTAAGCCAATTTTTCGTGTGCATAGACGTGATTACAGAAGAGCACAGGGTCTTAACAATGCGAAGAAAGGGACTTCTTTTCGCTTAAGCTTTATATCTTATGGTCATAGTTAGGGCAATTACACTGTGGTTTATTATTATATCAAAAACAATTTTCCGAAAATTAGAGGTACATCCACGAACTCTGTAAGCACTCCACCACATGCCAGAGGGGATCACGGAGCAATCTTACATCATGGTAGCCTACGGTAACACTTGGCAATTTTGCAGCATGGTTTGAAAGATTGGAAGTATCTGTCCTTAGACATTTTACAAAGCATTTTCACAGAACTTCAGGGACAGCTAATGTTGGTAGATGGTGAATATTATTACATGAACATTTTTCATACTTCTAAATCCACGACATTTTGGTTATTCCTGCTCCCTTCTCAGTCACTCCACATTGCACCCTGATGGTCTGAATTCTTATCGATCATGTTGTTATTTTTTGTAATTTGTAAATATCCCCAGAGCTTTCCTGTACCTGTCTTGAAAGAGTTCCATGCCGCAGCCAAAATATCACCATGGAATGAGACGTTTTAAATAATATGTGCCGAATAAAAGTTTTGCCAAAGATAAAACCATTTTGCATCTAATATACGTTACATACAAAAGAAATTTCAGGGGGGGGGGGATTTGTAACCCTTCCACTTCTTATACCCGACTCATATTAAGACAATTAACTAAATTATGACAATTTTTCAAGGTATGATCAGTTCGGAACTTTTCCAGAGATAGCACAATTTTGCATCTTAGCCACCTTTAATGAAAAAGCAAGAGGGCAATACAAGGAGTTATTGAAGGCGAATCTCAATGTAGGTGCTCGGTTTCAACTTTACATCTTTCATGTTTCCGCTTCAGTCCTGAAAGACGCCTTTAAATGTGCCAGTAATGACAAAGTTGCTCAAAAATATCAACCTTTCAAACTGTTAGCTTGGGCGTCGGGCATACATTCGGCCATTTATGTCGAAGGGCACATAGCCGATGAAAACAAAACCAGGACCTGTTTCATAAAGTGTTACAGGTCCAATGGAAGCTCTCAAATGAGTGCATGGAAGTTACATTTTGGCCAGAGGTCTGGGGGAATTCGGAAAAGGAAACCCTTAACTGTGGTTTGGCCGGGTCTGAGGGCAACCTGACTCTGAAGTTTTGTCGGAGAAGGGGTACAGTCTCAGGGTATATTATGCTGTAGTCAGTGAGCTGCACTTAATTTCTCACCATCTTTCTTCATTACATTTCACATGTTAAATGTTACAATTAAACGTATATTTCGACTTGATTGAGGTAACCCCTGAGGAAAATAGCCATTACGAATAACAAGCTTTCTTCATTTCTATTAAAGTTTGTGAGCGTTTTGAGTTGTAGACATCTATTTTCAAGTGACTTAAATTTTAATTGTATTTGGTTAAGAGTTAGTCAAAATGAACGGTAAATATTAGGAGACAGAGGACAACGATCAGGGTTCAGAGGGTAGTGATTAGAAATATCCTATGATTGCTTCTTTCTGAATGTGCTTATGAACTCGATGATGATCAACGCTAGCGGTTGGTATAACGGTATTACCAAATTTGATACGTATCCGATTAACGTTCTATCACAATCGAATTGATATAATTCTCGTAGGAAAAAGTATTCTCTGTGAGGTCTGGGATTCTTCCGAATTTCATGCACAGCTAATGCAAACGAATGGTTTACACTTGAGTAAAGATTTGAATTACATTTGTCCTTTACGATATACGATTGTTGCTCTTGATGTTAAGTTTTAAGAGATTAGGTTCAAAGATTACGCTTACTTCAAATCACTTCTACTATCCCTCGGTTGAAAGCTACGATTTAAACGAGTAGATTGTGCTTACTCATACAAAATACCACAGATAATCTGCGTCGTTGGTATATTAAAAGTGAAATTATTCACCCTCCAATGTATTGTGAATCATCAATGTCGAAGGGATTATTGCTTACCAGTTTTTTTTTTTATCAACCCTACCAAGATCCAAGAGCAAGAAGATCCAGACATACAAGGGGTTTTACACAAGGGGGTCTTATACTTTATTAATAGGATGAGTATCATAATGGTACTTGCTATAAGATATGGATCTTTTTCAGTTTATACATTAACTTTATAGTATTTCTTTTCAGTTTGTACATTAACTTTATAGTATCTATGTGTACACGGGACATACGATTCTAGTACAAAGGAAAAGGTCAGATGATTCTAGAATGGAGTTCTTGGCCTGTAGTTCTACCCAAGAAACTACCAAAGTTGGTCAAAACTCACTCACCATGAGAATCCTTTTGAACAACTTCGGGCAGTTTTTTACCCAGCTTTATAGGTGGTGACATACGAACCCAACCTTGGGTAAAAGCAGGGAGTTGTTAGAAAGGAGATACAACGTTCTTTAGACTCTTTGAAGCAATGTTCGTTTCCGACAGTAATCTTGCTTTTCTTCTCAAAATTCCAGTCTCAATACCTAGAACAACTAGGATCAACTAAAGGATCAGTGAGACATTGTCAAAATGACCTTGAGCACACACATTCTTTACGTTGAACTCATAAACTTTGCGTTGCCAGCCGTCATGCAAAAATGTAAAATTTTAACCTTTCGTCGTTATTCGTCGCACTAAATATCACTTCATTTAACGTCAGCTAAGAGTTTCTTAACGACTTACTTTTCAAATATGTTTCTTAATGATGGAAAATTTGCTAAAAACTAAGAGAAATGTATAGGCTTGAACAATGTTTCCAGCAGGTGACGTATTAAAATCGTGGGGGCACAATTAAAGCACATTATTTAAACGTTTGTTTCCAGTCGTTTAACTGAAAATCCTGATTAAAATTTGTTCATTGGCGGAAACAAACCTTACTTCAAAGCATGTATAGACAATGTCCTTTGTCTCGAGATTACTTGGAAAAGAAAGGAGGAGATAATCATTAAAAGGGTTTAGTCAACAGAGACTTAACAATAGGAACAAAGAGACCTGTCAATCAAACGGCAGTGCCTGAAAAGACTTCAATCATTTTCAAGTACATATTGTCTGACAGATTTAGTCGTTGTATCTCCTTCCTAACAGCTCCCTGGTAAAAGTTTACCCAACTGTTTTTAGAGTGTGGGTTACAACACGTTATCGATATTGAAGTTGTGCTTATGAAGTTGTGCTTATTTCAGATGAAATGAGTTTATTACACACTTATGCGAAATAGGCGCAAGTCTGTGTTGACTTTTGGTTAAACTTTAAAAAACATTTCCCTGAGAATTGTCGTGATTCAAAGTGATAACCATCTTTCAAAGTTGAAGTTCAACAAAGTAGAAGTAGTTTCTATAAGTTTCTCAGATAATGCTTTATGACAATTATGGTAGGATACAGATTAACCAAAGATTAACATGTTCAAGGGAAAGCAATGTTTCATAAATTAATCAAATTATATTTACTTCTTCATACCCAATTAATAAATCAAAGGCTGGCTAGTGGTTTTTCCTTTGGCGCTTTTTGTAGTATAACAAAATGTGTCTATAATTATCCCTACTAAAGAAATGAGTATGTAATAAATTTGCAATTTAAAGGAAAGTCATGGAAATGTATAAAAACTAAATAATATCTCTCTTTCAGATCAGAACATTATTGGAATGGTTTTACAAAAGCCGTTTGTTACTTATACAGCAATGGACATGATCCTAAGCATGCAGACCGAGCAGCATTCAGTAGTTAACATAAGCTGTCTCCAATAGATTAAACAGAACCCAAAAAGGTGTGAGAGGTCATTTTCCCAATTTAATGTCATGCGTGCACCTTATAACTTTAGAAGAATCACCCAGTTTCTGCTTGTAAATAACACATAACTTTGCACAGTTTGAGGATTAAATCAAGCTAAGCTAGAAGTCTCAGCTAATGTTTCAATCACTATGGAAAGCACCTTCTTTGAAAATCATGCTGCTAAATTTGCTATTACTAATATGTTGCCTTCCCTGACAATTCAAAATTCTTGTGTATACCTATCTTGCCTGGTATTTTGACTTAGGTTATCAGAGAGAGAGAGAGAGAGAGAGAGAGAGAGAGAGAGAGAGAGAGAGAGAGAGAGAGAGAGAGACATCATCTCACATAGCTTTCCTTTTTACTCTGCTTCGCTACATTTATCCTGTTAGCACACTTCGGATAGGCTATAGAGGGATTTCATGTGACGTCACGCGATAGGAATTCCCCCTCAGTGAAGGGCATAACACACACGCAGTAAGCGTATTTACAGCACACGAGCACGCCATAACCATACATACCATCGTGACACCTGTAAAATTCGCTTACTGCGTACACTGAGATATTGGACGCTTGCCCCTCAAAACCAAAGAGACGCGCTATCACGTGAAGTTGATGAGGCCCTCCCAACCAGTACTGTAAAACTAATGCTAGTGTAGTATCCACTTGTTGATGAGAACGCTGTAATCAGCACTATTTCCATGGCTTGTTCGATGAATAGATTTAGGTAGAGATAACAACTCTGGGGACAGCTCGAGAGAGCTGTGGAGGTGCCAGAAAAGGCTAACGATCATTTCTAGATACATGCTTACCTTTTAAAAGCTCATAAAATGTACAAATGAGCAAAATTATGCCTGAAAAGGAAAAGGAGAGAGTCGAATATTTGGAGAAGTTGTAAGTGTTGTTTTATGTATTCTGAAAGATATGTAAAGGAAAAGGTCGAATCATTGAAAACGAAGAAATAAATAGTCCAGTGCAATTTAGGGACCAACTCTGGAAAACATGAAATTATCATCCTCCTTTCTTTCACTTAAAACTGACTCAGTTACACATTTACCCCATATGCATTTTATTTTCGCTGTCATTGAGATCTTGAAATTTTCTCTCAAACAGTTGATATTAAGATTCAGATTTGTTAATCAACGTCGTCGAAGTCCCCTCTGTTTTATTAGAGTACGTGTACAATATTTATCGAAAATCACATTTCATTATCTTCGGACCGGATATAAGGAGGAACAGAAAAAAACCTTGGTTTCATTATCAGTCAAGCAAAACGTCATTGTCTTTGATTGTTATAAAACACAATGAAGATTGTAAAGAAAAGGGCACTTTATACCACAATCAATAACTTCAATTAACTTTCCTTAATTTGTCATGTGGGGTCGTTGACTTGGACGGAGTACAAGAAAGGTTGTACAAATGCAGTTAGCGCCTCACAGATTTTTGTAGTGACACATAAAAGTACTTTCGACTAGCTTAAGCCGAAAGTTGCGTAACAATAGAAAAGGTCTTTAACTAAACTTTAAAGTGGGCATGACATGGCCAAAATAACTTTTGTGTATTGCAAGATTGGATGCAGTATTGTATAAATGTCATTTCACACAAAGTTAAAACCTGTGCAATTCGGCATAAATGGAATTTGAGGAAAAACGAACAAAAATCCAATTTCGAAAAATGCCGCAACAGGTCACCTGACTGTTATGACGCAATTGGCGGCACAAACACTGCGCTATATAAGGGCGCGTATCTACATGTGGAACTAACATAACGCAAAGGTAAAGTTATCTTAGCAACTTCATGAAAAAGCTTACATCACAGTACCCGCACAACATACAGAGCACAAAGCGCGGACCGTGTTTGGGGCTTCGAGGCACATCATTGGCCAATATGCAAACGTGCATACGCACGCGCGTGTTTTAGCTTCCCTACATAAGCCTCAGTAATGTTTTTGTACACAAAGAACGCGGTTTGCGAGCTGTACAAAACAGCTATGAACATGTATGGACAGTACATAACAAGCGCGCCTATATTTGGGCTGTTCAGTAACGGTGTTATTGTGAATGCTAAGCAGTCACCGCACAGCGACGCATCATTCACAATCTGGTCACTGCTCACATGCGCTGCTCTAGTATCGTAGACAGGTGTTTGCAATGATGTATCAGCTAAGCCGCGTGAACATGCACATGATTAGGTGTGTAGAACTACGGGTGAGCTGCCTATAGTACAGGACGTAGTGCTACTGACCGTGCCGACAATGACGTCACGTCTTGAGACGCGCTCAAATACGTTTTTTCGCTTTCGGATTTCAGGTGGGCTGAGTCTGGCCTGTATTTGGGAATTCACTTGGTCGTATTCCGGTATATATGGACGAAATTTAGAACGGAAAACTTTCGTTTTATTTCAAGTTGTACACGAGATTATTTACTGAGAAACTTACTTTGTCCTTGTCATGCCCACTTTAAAGGAAAGGTTTGAAAACCAAAGATAAGATAAAACTAGACACAATACGGGCAATAATAACTTAGTATGCCTTCTTTTTACAGAACCCTGTAGAAGGCTTGAGAAGACCTAAACTAATTTATAAAGTCAATTTCAAATTAAGGTGGTCACCGGCCGTGAAATAAAATATTCTCTGAGCTGTTGCTGAGTTTTTTAAATTTGAAAATTCTTCCATTACGTTTAAATTTTGTTTTTTGTCAAGAAATGAAAAATTGTGAGAGGTTATTAAATAATCCAACTACTACTTTGAAAAGAAAGGAAGATGCGCATTGTCTATCACAGCGAAAGCACCACTGGCAAGTAAATCCGATCAGCATCAGTGTCTTTTTTTGAATATCGCAATAACATTAATGCAATAGAATAAAATTGTTGCATATATGTTAAAGACTCGTTGGTGATCTCTTGCCAGCAAATTTATTTGCATAAAGCAACGAAAGCGTAACGAACTTGTTTGTATAATAAAGCTGAAATCGCACATCACCGGAATGAACAAAACTTTGTTCTTTTAAATCAGTACACGTTTAACAAACAATTTAATCCTTTTTTTCTGTTTGTTATTACATGCAGCTTTCTATGCAACAAGTGTTACATCTTCTTCCCTTCACTCAGGTAATTATAGTACTCATTTTACCTTAAGCTCTCGCTGACGAAGGTCCGGGGGGGGGGCGAAAATTTCTGCCGAATATTTATATATTTGTTCGACCTATATATATATATATATATATATATATATATGTATAAATATTCCTTTCACTTTTAATGCTATTATGTTTTCTTAATATGCTGTGTTATGCATTAATATTAATTGCAAGTATTCTGAGGTGAAAAAACAAACTTGAACTTGAACTTGAACTTGAACTATATATATATATATATATATATATATATATATATATATATATACACACATAACGCTGGATCACACCTTATGTCGACATTCGTTAAAAAGGGACCTTAGGGGGACATATTGAAATTTCACATATTCAAAAATATCTGCATATCAATACACTAGAAAATTCAAAAAAAAAATTAAGATAAACTTCAATAGCGGCTACAATAATATATATGGTATTTTTTATAATATGACGTATGCACAAGTAATAATAAAAAACACAAAATATTATGGGTATTTTGCAATACTTTTTTGTCCACTTAATGTACATTTTTGGACGACGTAAGATATACGACCCACTTTTTTCACGTGCAAATCCCTATACCATACGCTGTGTTTACTACGCCAATATTAAAGCACAATAAAGAGGGCGCCATGAAGGTATTATACATGGCTTTATTGTACTTAAAATATATACAGAAGGTTTTGAAAAAATGGCTCAAATATAAGTGGATAGAAAAATGTCGACCTATTGTACATTTCCCCTTAATGTACATTTTTAACAAACGAAAGGTTTATAGGTATATATAAAGTCATAACTAAATAAGTTGCTCTTTTGTTGGCAAAATTGCGCGTAAAACAAAAAGAAAAATCTCTACACAGTTTCACACTGGTACGTTTATCGGGAGGTCCAGAAGAACAATGATTTTCGAGTCTTCGTAGTGTTCGTTTGTTAACCCTTATCCTCTTGAGGGATGCCCTTGCGTGGACCGTGATGTCGGCATTGTGAGAGGATTTCTGACCTCTTATTTAGACGGTTGGGAGAACGGTGATGAACTATTGCAATCTTTTTCGGCTTGGCAAAGGTTGCAAAAGAAGTTCCTGTGGGTGTTGTATGCACCAAAGTACGGAGAAATCAGGGTCGCTCCATTTGTGAGACCAGACATATTTGGAGGGCTCTGTTTCTTTTTCGCGACCTGCTAGGTTCAACGATTTCTTGTGGTTGTTATTCCTCTCTTTGGAAGGCCGCTGGACATACCTATGTATGTATTTACGTCGTTGCTAGTAACTTAGGCCTTGGAAACGGTGGCTAATTTTAGGCATTTCCTTTAAGGGGGCAAAACTCTTTAATCCTCCAATTACAGCCATGATTTGAGGCTGATAAAGCTTTCTTAGAGAGCACCTTGGAGTTATGACCCTCTATGACGGATTTCCTTTCATTCAACTGTAGCTCACTTTCATGGTGTTTTTTATTGAAGATTTCGTGCAGCTTGTGACCCGGGGAAAGTGTGTGGCTAGGAGCTTAAGGAAGGCCATGCAGTGCTACAGAGTCAGGTGTATGAATATATCAGCCTTGAGGTGAGTTCATCGAAAGGAGACTAGGAAGCGATGCGAAGACTAAAGCGCCCAAGTTTAAAATACTCTTATTGCTAGTACGATATGGAAATACCATATTAAAAGCGGGGTGAGATCCTGTGAACCGCAGATGCACCAAATATAGCCAAGAACAAACCAGGAGACAATTTCTTCATACATAAGGACATGTTATTGTTATCCCAGTGTTCATTTTATGTAACAGTACAAAGATAACTGTTATGCCACCCTGGCACTGACACGAATTTTGTCCCCGCAATGCCGCGCAATCCACCGTGGCAAGGGGTGCCATTTCGGTGCTACGCAGCGGAGCGTAAAACCGTGTTTGCGGCCTGTTCGCTCACTGCACACGCATAAGTTACGCACTGTCTACGCAATGCCCGGCTAAAAATGGGTCGCATTGCACACATTGACACGCAATGGCACTACCTGTTTACGCATAGGTTAAGTGTTGTTCGCGCATTGTTCACGTCTACCGTACCGCATTGTCCCCCAGTGTCACACACGACACACATAGTTCACGCTGTCTTCCCACATTGCCCCGCATTGCCCCGGCGACTTCGCCCATGCGTGAAGTCGTCAGGGTATGTTTTGGTCACGCTTTGTCCCGCTTGGCGGCACGCTTTATGCAAAGCGTAGGTTTCACACCATCAAGCAAAAATAAAAAAAACTTGTGAAGGAAGCTCCATCACAGTTTGTTTATCTTTGTTCTCTTATATGTTTCCCCAGACATCATTTTTGGTGGTGTCTTTTCATCATATTTATGTCATTTTTTTTTTTCACTTTTTTAGGGGAGATGTTTTGGTTTTCTTTTTTTCATTCATTCTTTTTTCGTAATGTTTTGTTTCTTGCCTTCATTTTTCTATTGAAATCTTTTTCTGTGAAACAAAGTGAAAAACAAGTTTATTAACATTCAACAACATTTATCTATACTCATAAAGCTGGCGTTTTCAACCCTTTTCGCCGGCGCACCCAGGAGTGTATAAGACCTATGATGCGTACCCCTAGGCAGAGAAAAATTCTTTCGCAAATATAAAACAGCCACGTAACTCCAGGGGAAAGCTAACCCCAGGTTGAAACCCCTGTCATAAACAAATAACAATTTTCAAGTCAGACTTAACAGGTCACTCAGAATCAAATAAAAAACGCAAGTCCAGTCCAGCAAATAGTCCTTTTTAAACAGATAATCTCAATTTAAAACATCACACATCCTGAGTCTCACAGATTTAAAAAAAACCACTCAGTGTCCTTACTACTGCTGGCACCACCATTACCAGAAGACACGCGGGAATGGTGGTGTGTCCATGTTCGTAGAGGCTCAACAAAGGTGAGCTGTCTCCTGACCCTAGAGATAAGCAATTGGTGTTACTGGGGTCTTGAAGGCGGAGACTGGCTGACCGGAGAATGCTGGGACAGACTTTCCTGAAGGGCTTGGCACTGGGACTGGAGTGGATGAAGGGGCAGCTGTCCCCCTGGGTCCCAGCAAATGGTACCTGTCCACTGAGGTCAGCCTGGACTCTGCTGCTGTGAGGCCTGTGAAGATTGTGAGGCCTGTGAATATTGTGAGGCCTGTGATAACTGCCAGGAGTGAGATGGCTGCTGCCATGTTTGAGGGTTCCGCTGCTCAGGCTGCTGTGGGGACTGCCAGGCATGCTGCTGTGGGCACCAAGTGGTGTTGCGTGGCTTGACCACGCTGTCTGAACCTTTGGACAAGGTTCAGGCAATCGATCTCGAAGTAATGACTTCGGGTCATGTCCCTGGAACATCATCTACACACTAGAGGAGGAAGGAGAAGGAAGATCTCTCTCCTCCCTGTCTGCAGTCTCTATATCTGTCTCTTTCTCACTCTCTTTCCTCTTCCTGTTTTTTTCTGCACTGGTCGACCCCTTCCTCTGGCTTTCTTCTAGGTAGGCATGTTGTCTGTTCGCTGGCGAGTTGCGTTGTGGCCAGAAATCGCGATGGACCGGCTTGCATACGCACTGACGCGAGCACCATCGTCGGTCATTGGTCGTAACCTTTGCGTGAACAATGCATGAACACTTCGTTGGCAGTTCGTGCCATGCGCGAATGGTTCGTGACGTGGGCGAACTATGCTCGAACCGGGCGTGACATGATCACGTGAGCAGCTCGTGACAACACCCTGTCGACCTCACGACCACTCCGCGACGAGCTCGAATTCGTGAACTTGCGCGCCCACAACGTGAACAGTTTGTTAACAATGCGTGGCATGGCGTGTAGTGAATTCTAAGTCACTTCTCACATTGACACGCACCGTCGGCAGCGTTTGTGCCGAGTTCGCGCAGTGGTCACGCATGGTTCACTCGAGTGGCACGCACATGGTACGAAAATTGATGCGTGCCGAATTTTTTGAAAATTTCAAAATTCTCTCTACGACACGTCACGCACCCCTGCACCCTCCACACACTCTTCACGCTCATTTACGAAGACTTTACTCATTGGCACGCTGAAGTGCGTGCCATTGCGCAGACAAAAATCGTGCCAGTGTCAGGGTGGCATTACAATATCTAATCGTAGTGGCAGAGGTAACGAAGGCCTGGGGAGGGCTCAACCCTGAACGAAGAACGAGGGGCAAGAAAATATATTTAGCCCCTTACAAATATTGCTACGTGAACTAAAACGTCCATTCATTCATCATTACTTCCATTTGGCAAGGCCAGGGGTGTAGGCTCGTCGATCCAGTTAACATTCTACGAAGTATTTTGGGTACGCTACGTCATCTTATCTTTTAGAGGACTGTCAGTTCATACGCGTATTTTCTTCTCACCATTGTGCCTGAAAATTTTCCCACCCTTCTTTAAACGAAATATTGTTATCCTTCTGTTATTCTTCTGTTATTCTGTGTTTCACAAGTTAGGTTAACATTCTGATTCATCTATTTGCAACATTTCTTTAAGTTTGGTTGGGTCATAACGTGGAGGTAACTCTGGCTGTGAGATTTATCTATTTGCAACGTGTTTGTTGGTTTGGTTGGGTCATAAAGTGGAGGTAACTCTGGCTGTCATAGCAGGGTAGAAGTATCTTTAAAGTGACGGTGTGGTAAGTCAAACGAACGCACCGTGGCCACTGCAAGGGATTCCGGGGAAATACCCCTAAACTTCTATTATGTTCCCAAATACGTGGTTACAATTTTAAACCCTCATAACGTGTTCGGACAAGTACTCCTAAAAACACATACCTTGCCCTTCCAAGCGTGAGTGTCTTTCTTTGTGACCTTGTAAAATGGTTGTATAGACTCCTTTGCCTACCTTGATAGCTTTGCTACAGTTATTGCGTCAGACGAGTAGCGTAGTTATGGGGGGGCAGGGGGCAATTCACCCCCCCCCCGCTCTGGAAAATGAAAAATTCGGAAATTTACGATAACGTATGCAGTCCCTGACGGCGACTAGTCCTCCGACAGTTTACCTGCTCTTTGCTCTCAAGAAGACTATTTCTCTAATATGAACCCAAAATTTTCGGCGCCCTACGCGCGCTGTAGAGTTACTTCAGTTTCTTCATTAGTTCCATTCCAAATAGCTAGATAGCACAAGTCCTGTCCACCTTACCAAGTAACATGTAGACAGAGTACACAGTTAATGTAGATGTCGTAAATTTCATCACATATCGCCAATCCTAGTTGCTGTTCTCTTGTGTGTGTCATGCATACGGTCAGTTGGTGAGCGACTCACGGAGCGAAGTTTGGCTATTTCATCGGGTAGTCCAGGTACGTATGTTACTACAACCCCTACAATTTTTCTTTTTTTTTTCTTTTCCTTCTTTATGAATACATTGCTTTTCATAAACCTACCAAAAATTTTCGCACGCTTCGCGCGCTTTGCATTTTCACGATTCAGATTCAAAAGAACACTATCAGTGCACCACTCGGCTCTTGAAGTATTAAGAGACATTATGCAAAATATGCACTGGCGGCCAGGGCACATTTTGGATAATGTTATTTATATGTTTGGTATGTGTTACATGAAATCCGTATGTTTGTAACCTACATTGCAGAATGAAGAACTTTCCCAAATACAGTTATGCTCACACTTTAAAAAGACATCGGAGAATTTAGGTGTTTGCCCCCCCCTCCACCCCCCGGAAAAAAGGTCTAGCTAAGCCACTGCGTCAGTCTCTCTTCGTTCAAGCAATAGTATCGTACGTTACCATAAGAGGGCTTAAGAATGAGTTGGCGGTTTGCCTTTGGTTTTTAACCTTAACATTTACTCTTTCTGTCACCCCTATAGATCGCAAAATCTAAAACAATAACCATTGTTAAACACCGTGGAATGGAATGAACGCTGTGTACTCTACCCCCTTCTTCTTCCCTTCCTCTCTCCCTCTCCAAAACAAGGTTCTAAAGTCCCAATAAACATTAAGAATAACACATATAAACATGAATCCTACTTATGCTTTCTTGTTCCAAGAAAAGCTTTATAAGAAAGACACATTTTAAACACTTTAGACTATTAAAGTATACCTTCCAATAATGATGGCAAGTTTCTTTTCAATCACATTTCAATCACTGAAGCCATTCACACATTTTCTAGGCACACCCAGAAGGGGAAGGACACAGGGACTTCTCTGCCTATTGCTCCAAGACACTTCCCCCACACTTCTCCTCCTCTTCTGCTTCCTCGTTTTCCTCCTCCCCTCCTCCTAAAGAAATGAGAGAATGAAGTGAGGTGTAGGATTAACGTTTGAGTGTCAAGAGGTCATCTTGGCTCACCGGGCTAAACTATATCAAATTGATATTAAAATGATACAAGCTGACCATTTTTATTGACAATGCCCCTGCTAATTGTAACCCACCTTACCTCTTCCTCTACTCAAATTTTAGTGCCTTACTCTCCCCCTAGCATGAACATATTAAAATATCACGGCCTGTAGGATATATACAAGGAAAAATCTAAACCTTCCCATAGAGTAAAACTAAACCGAAATCTCTTTACTGCTTTTTCTGGACCAACTGTTATTTCGCACTAAGGGTATAGCGTCTGCAATATAAAGTAAAGACTGAGCTAATGACAGCTAAGGTAAGATCCTTAGTGGGATTTGCAAGATATATGACAAACAACCACTTTGAATGGATTCAGTGTGGTCAAGATTACTATTATCTTCCTTTTGATGTATATTTGCCAACAGACTTGTCATTTCTAATGAAAATGTCATGAAGAGGAAATAAAAAGAAGACAGACTGGTTCTGTTTTATGACCCTACTGCCATATCACTTTGATATTTCCTTATCAATATTCTGTCACTGAGAATCTAGTCGAGCTTCTGTTCAAACACATAAACGTCTGCAAGACTGTAATTTTAATTAAATGACTTTAACCACTTGCAGCGGTTAGGCAAAAGAAAGTTTGACTATATAATCATATCCCTTACTGCTCCGCCCCATTTTTACTCTTAGCAAAATTTTGTCATTTCCAAGAATAATATAATAAAAAGGCAAGCCTTTCCATCCAAGCAAGGCATACAAAACTCATTTTTCTGCTCCTGTTCATATGCCATATTATTCTGATCTATTTGATCTATAAAACCTATCCGAGCTATTTTTAAAAATTAAAAACGTTATCAACTTCAATAAAATGGTTGTAATCCTTTTTATCGGGTGAGCAAACGAACGATAAATTTAGTGATTGCTCAATTTTATGTTTCTTTTTTATAAATCTCTGTTTGCAAACTTTTGTCATCTTTAAGAAAGAGATGTCATAAAAAGGGAGAGGTTTAAACAAGAATATTTTTATAGTTCTTTTCTTATTAGACCTATTTAGTTACCTACTACTGTTCTTTCTCTTTGATTGTTCTGCCTGATTTGCTCTCGTTCAGAAAGGTTCCGAGCAACTTGTGTTTTATCTTCATCCGACTAGAAAAGAGAGGATAGAATTAATTATTGCTTACCATTATATTTTCCTTGATGTGCGTGATTATGATCGTCTCCGACTTTTATTACCAATGTTGCTTTCACTGTCCATATGGTGACATTGATTTGTACGTCTTCCAAGATAGCGTCGACAAAATGCACATACGACAAGAAAGCAAATGTGATTGAATTTTAGCCGTCATTTTCTTTTTTCTTTTACATTTTCAAGTTCTGCCATGAGGGCTTATAAAACAGGCAACTGGGTGGGTCGATGAAATTAGACTAACGTCTAGAAACTATGAACAGACTATCACTTACCTTATCCATTATGTGAATCTGACACAATTGTTTTCAAAAAGGTGTTTTGTAATGAGTTACTACAACCACTTTTGAGAACTTCTTTGAGGTAAAATTTATAGATCTGTATGCTGAAGCAACATTTCTTAGGTAATGAAAGTTATTGTTGGTAAGTCTTGTATCTAGATTTTCCAGGAATATTTGGTCATTGGTGTTTCCTCCAATGGGAAAAGCAGGAAGTAAACTACCGTGTGTATGACATCCATTGTGCCAAAAAGGAGGCTTATATTATTCACATTCAACTTCAAAAAGATCAATATTTTGAGATTAAGATTAAGACATGTGTTTTACTTATCTGCAAAGCTCATATTGTATACTTAAACATCAAGTATCCAACCTACATAGCAAGAAAATATCTAATCAAAATGACGCCAGAAGAATGGATGACTAGTGTTAGGTTTCCTGCACGAAAATTTCTTGCGATGAAATTATCAAATTAATACACACAGCGTTATGCTCCCTTTGAACTCAAGTTGCAAACTTTTATACCTCTTTCATTTTTGCCACCACTTATACAAGTGTATTCTAAATTGAGTGATTTGAGGCTTATGTCACAGTATCACTTTGTCTGTAATAAGATTGACTTACAAAATTGGTATGTGTTCCATTCAGCAAATCTGGAACAGGTCAATGTATGACAGACATGTTATGAATGAGTCTGATGGCTGAGATGCATTCATGTTATGTCTAATCGTCCCATCAGGGGGTACAGGGGTAAAGTTGGTTTAATGGATACCGAAGCTACGTTTGGGAAAAGACATACAAACAATATTGTTCTTATCCAAGGTCCCAGTTCAACGTTCATGGGGCCAGACGCAAAGCTTTCAGGGAAAGGGGGACCAGTGGGTCAGATTAGATTCTATTTTTTAACATTAAAACCATTGAAATGAAGAAATAACTATCATAAAATGATATTGCAAGTGCACAAAACAAACCACGAAAGTCGCAATTTATCTTTATTAGCTAACTGACGCTACGGGCCTGATGACTGACCTTAGAAACTAATTGATTAAATCTACAGCGAGTTTGACTTAGTCTAGGATATGGATCCTTTTCACAGGATATTATCATGTTCTTTGGTGTTCGTCAGTAATAGTTCCGTTGCTTTCTTTTATAACTTTACGTTTTTAGAAAACTTTGTTTTTAAATGCCAAGTGTATGACTGGTAGCATCAGAAGCAGCTGTATACTGCAAATATCAGGAAGAGAATTGGATTTCTAAAGAATGGAACCCCCAAATATATAAGCACCAAAGGAGCTTCTACGGCGTACTAGTCGAGACAAATACTTCATGAAATCTAACAAACTTACAATCATTTACAAAATCGAAAAAGGGAAGCCCTTCTATGCGATGCGATTCTGGTCTTCTGCTGCAACCAGAAAAAGTGATTGCATGGGTGCTTAAAGAGCCCCCCGATCTCAGGCACCAGGATAAACTACATGGTTATCCTTAAAAACAATTGATTTTAAGAATCGCTAACTTCCCGGGATTCAGTTAAGGAATAAATCGCATTTGGCCGACTATAATTGGTGAATAAACCGTCGAGACTCCAAATTTGGCAAAATAACGGACGAGGAGAAGCCGAGTTCGTTACTTTGCAAATTTGGAGTCGAGACGGTTCATGAGACAATAATAGTCCAACAGATGTGGTTTATTCCTATTCTACCACTGAAAAATGTGTGAAAAACTTCATATATATATATATAAATATATATATATATATATATATATATATATAATATCAATGGATACGTTTACTGACCGTATGTTGTGGAATACCAGGTCAGTTTTTAACCAATCAGAATGCAGGATTCTCAATAACGGATGGCTAGAGGTGGTAGAATCACAAATCTTTGGCTCGTAAAGTTGTAAACAAACGTATCTCACCTTAAACTGATTGAGAACGTCTTGTAAGCGTAAAATCAGGGAAAGCACGAGTCTGCAAGTATCTCTTAGAAACTTAAATACATCTCTGCCTTTCTTGTTCTAAGCGATTTACTATACTTTAACCTAAATCATAACGTGTTTCAAACAAAAAACGATGACAACCATAAGACCACTCGCAAGTTGGCTTTTTCAGACTAGGTTTAAACCGATCCTTCTTTAACGAAAGAAGCAAGAACACCAACCAGCGTTTTAGGTATTTATATTTGATGTTTACTGACATATGCTATCCAACCATATCAAGTTAGAAAGACGACGTTATTTATACATTATTCACGATACATTTTTCTCACTTGTCAACTTATTACGTCGCATATTATTCTCCAATTAAATTTGCGCTCTTATTTGCAAGCAATATTTCACGTGGAACACGTTATTGTGTGCGTGCATTCTCCCGAGTCTTCTTTAATAGTAACCAGCGGCTTCTTCCGTATAATTTAGATACAACTCTGTACAAAATAATGTGAAAGTATCTGTGTCATATGAATATATTACATAAGATGCAATATTCATACAGTGATTAAAGCAAATAACCTTTTTTTTAAAAAAAATGAATTTTTGCCAGCATTAGAGGAAATGTAAATTAGCCAGGACTGAGAAAAACTCTAACCACAACTAATCCTCTTAGCAAATAAACTGTGCAGCTCAACTTCCTGACAGGCATGAATCTCATCTTGATTCCTGAGAACTTGTATTGTTGAAAGACACTCTTGCATGACACACTGAAAAGCTGTGCTGGACCTAAATAGCAGAGCCTCCGCAACAGTTGGGAGGAGGAAACCACAAAGCAAACAAATCAATAAGGAGATCTAATCTTACTTCCTTGACTTGCCACTGGCAGACAGGGTTTGAGTAGGTAATGGGAAATACCTGTCATGAGTCGACTAGCAGATGATGAATATGTATGCATCATTATTAATATTAACAACTCCAGGAATTAGGGCTAGTGGGCAAATGACACGCTGCGCCGTGTATACTTTCACGACAGATTCTTGTGACATAAGATGTGTCATTTCTCGTTATCATTTTATGTGCGTTTTCCTTGGATTTGACATTTCCAGCCTAACGAACGACGTGAAGTCTGGAAATATTCTGTCAGCACCCATGAGTACCATGGGTATCAGAAATAAGGTTGTGTTAATTCTTTTATTTCTGGTAACCTTTGGAAAGCTTGTTGAGACCACAGGTAGGCCCTAATATTTCTAATCCACCAGACTTGGGAGCAAGTATTACGTTGTAGTAGATAATGAATAGTCAGTCTAGCTTTGGGGTTTTTCTCAAAATATTGGAATTTCTATTACATTTGAATGGATGATTTCCTTACGCCAAAATCACTTTATAATCCTTAAGTTATTGTGACACTTATAAAACTGGATATGGATACTTTTATAACTTCTCCATTTAGTATTGAAAAAGCTTGTATAGTAGATTGGCTGAGATGGGAGTGCATGTTATCGATGGATAAGGAAAAACTGAAATAAGCATTTTAGAACTTCAAGACATAATAAACGCTATCGCCAACTTTCCTTTATTTAGTTTGATAACAAAAACCGTGCGAAAAAGGAATGTAACAATTGCATAGAAGCTGGGAATGTTGTTTTTTCTGATTGTAAGCAACATTGACGCCTACAATCAACAAGTTTCTAGCGAGCATTATGGTTGCAAGCATCAAGGTGTAAACATAATAATACATAGCGTTTGATGATGTCAGCTGCAATATCCCGAGTCTTGTGAATAAGTGAGTACTAATAAAGATTCTACATTTGCCCACATTGATGTCACACTCAAACGCAAAGACCAACCAAAGAAGAAACGATAAAGGTCTTTGTTATTTGCTGATTTAATGATATTATCCTCATGCTATCTTAACTACGAAGACATCCAAAAGTGCGTTTCATAAATTCCAGGCTGATCCCAAAGTTTTGAAGCCTTACGAATGTGCAATTTAAGTTACCAAAAGTTTAATTCCTAACCCTTTCCCTCTTTTAGTTAACCTTCAGTTATATTGATTCCAATTTTTAATATACTTTGTAGGTTTATGCCACTTTGAAAGAATGTTCCCATCCGAAGGAAGAGGAAACACTTGTTACAATAGACAATTAAAAGAGCGGAAAGGTATTTACGTTTACTCTTTGCTATTTAATAGATGTGATGTGTAAGGAGTTTATTGCAAATTATATTCTTAGCGTGCTTCAATAACTAAGCCAATTATGCAGTTTTGTTTATGCGCTACTCAATATGCACTCTATTTTCGTTCTCCTAACACATGGTTCATGGTCTAATCCTTTTTTGATTCGTATGCTTACAAACCAATATTCTGACAAATATATAACATATATTTGAACGAGTGCTAAGATCAAAAGGGCGTAGGCCATAGTAGGGCTATGATTGATATCTGACGGTTGTTATTTAAACATTATTTGTTTCAGTGGGAACTTTATGTCGTTATGAAAACAATTTCATGTTTTCATTAAGAATCTTTGAAAAATGTGTGACCATCGTGCTCGCGAGTTTCTTTTATAAAAGGAGTTTTTATATTCTTGGTGTGAAGTTTCTCGCTCGGCTTAATTGTCAGTTTCTTTACCATTGGACATTCCAATGATATGCAATGACACGATTTCAAGTTGTAAGAAGGGTTAAGGAAAGATAAGGTAAACTTGCAAAGACATCTCTTACCTCCACCCCTTACTCCCAAGAACCGCTCTTAAATGGACACTGAGGATGAACCATGTTGCTGAAATTATAGAAAGGAGATATGAATCTGGTATACTTTGCCACACTAAACTTTCTCACTGCGAAAGCGCGGGGTTCAAGTTGGAAACCATTTTTGGCAAATTTGGGGTTATGAGATTGTTTATGAGTATGAAATTGTACTTCCATTTGTATATGTAGACAAACTTTACCATAATTGAAAGCAAGAGGCCAAAGATCAAAACTCAGTGCTCTATGAAACTCAAAACGTGCAGTGCACCAGAGCATGATTTTGAATTGAAGTAGATCATGGGAGTTCTTTATACAGAGATCGCAACAACACTCCTTCACATTGCAACTTAGAAGAAAAGATCATTTGAGGTTTTGTCAGGGGGAGATGGGTATTTTAACCTTTCTCGAATTTTACAATGTACTTATGGCTCCAATGAATGTAGAACACCACGACGAATTGGCCTCTCTTCACATGGTCAGGGGCGGGATTCACTTACATTTGCGTAAGTTATTCCGTATATCAAAAAACTGCGTAAGAACTTTCTTAAGTGTTATTCACGAAATAAACGTTACGCAATTCGTAAAGATAGGCTGCGTAACGGTAAGACGTGTACATGAGCAAATCGTGTGTGAGGTTGCATCTTGCTTTGCACCTTTTGAGCCAATTACATTGAGTTTTATTGTTAAATTAATGCCCACGGCCTTCTGTAGTTACACCCGCAGTCCTATGCTGCACGCAACCATTTGGTAGGGCGAGTCTCTTTATGTGTTACTATGGCTTTTTGTGCTTACAGCAACTCTGAAGCTTGCGTAGAGTTACGGAAACTATTTACAAACTTTTACCGTTCGGGAATACCGAATAAGCAAGATACGCTTAGTAAGCCTGACTTAAAAAAGTTTTTATGCGTAAGTATTCTTTGTGAATCCGACCCCAGATTTTACGTTCCTATTTATCCGTTTGAATGTTGAGTTAAGATGAACTAGTTGAAGACAAATTCGTTCGACAGGAACATTTCTCACAGAAATGAATTTTAGAGATCCTTGCAATTGCAGCGGACTTGGCGAATTGGTTGTCAACATGGTGTGCCCCCCAGACAATAGAACGGTAGGGTGTGATAAACAGATTTTCTAACTTAGTCAATACAGCTAGTAAAATACATGACGGTAGCGTTTTTACCTACAAATGCACTATTTCATGCATTATGTTGCAATAAAAGTTTCCATTTACTTGTCAGTTGCTGGTCAGCTGCTCAAATTAAATATTAACCAAGGGCAGAAGGCACTAGAATTTGGATTTTTTGTTTAAACATAATTTCTCAATGACGTCTCTAGTTGTCAAGGGTCTTGCATATATACCTTGAAGTGTACCTGAGGTCTGAAATAAAAAGAAATTATGTAACAGAGGTAATAGCTTTCTCAGTTGTGGACATACAAAATTTATTCACTTAGTTTGAAATAGTAGATTGCACAACAATTTGTAATATTCTCTTTCTACAAGTAACATTAATTGTGTTTCTTTGTTAATTTTTGACAAAATTTTTTGAAGGACTACGCCCTATGAAAAATCACTCTCTCTGGCGTAGAATGTCGCAAGAAAACAGGTTGCATGGTGAAGTTGTTCTATATCAATAAGGCAGTGCTCACATGGTACAAGGTTAAAGGCTTTATAAAAACAAAGAAAACATTCGAGTTGTACAAGAGCGACATCACAAACTATCGAGCAATCAACCATTTTCGATTGAGTGAGTAACCTTTAATGCCCAACACAGGAGTCTCATATCGGACGTAAGTTTGAGCAATGACATTCATTTTGTAACGTGAGCTATGTATATTTTGATAGCTTTCGGTACACTCTAATTGTACGCATAGTGGCAAGGGTCAGAATTTATTGTCTGGGACAATGCATACTGTCATTTAGAATCGAAAGTGGTGCTGATCTCCAGTTAGTTTCCTATGCGCTACCAGAACAATATGTTAAACAGTATTACTATATTACTTGAATATTGCCCTAACAACATCACTCATACTGAATAATATGGCTAGCTATTAAATGCTACTTTACAATCATACAGGTGGGTACTAGTACGGAGATTCAGTTGCATATTACAAAGTACCTATTCCCGTTCTATAGCACTGTCTTTCAGTGTGATTGAATCCGGCTAGCTGGCATCATGAGGTCATTTCTTAACTTTTCTTACATTAAGCTCATTAAGCCGCGGTAAAGTTAATTAACTTTTTAAATAAATAGAAAAATCATCGGGTACAATTAAACCAACCAAAGCGGTATCATCAACATATTTAATTATCGGGCATAAAGCGTCATCAGAATTATGTAAAACGAATAAAAGTGGCGCTAAAACAGTGTTTTGGGAAGCATTGGTGTGAGAAACAATAAAAGCAGGAGAGACAGAATGATTCTCACAAATTGTGACCCATCAGTGAGTTATTCTACAATCCAAAGAATAAAAAACTTTGTGACGTTTTTTGTTTTCATACATGGACGTGGATCCATCTCCAAAAGTGTGGGGGGGGGGGGACTTTTCACCATTTCGAATCGCCGTTCTGAGGGAGGGGTCTAAGGAGCCCTTTGAAAAAAATGAAACTAGAAGGTGTCAGTATGACAAATGGTGCCATATTTGGGCACAATTTAGCTTTTAAAATGTAGTGTCAATTCGTAATCTGTGTTATATTATTGAAAAAGTGGAGGGGGGACTTTTGGAGACGTCCCCTTCCAAAAAAGTGAGGGGACCCGTCCCCCCGTCACCCCATGATCCACGCCCATGGTTTCATAACATATAGGATTATAGGTTAAAGAAAAATCTTTATACAGTTGCTGTGAAACCAAAAGTAAATACAGTAATCCGTAATTTCAGAAATTCATTTTCGAGATTGGTTTTTTTTTTTTTTTTTTGTCATAAAATACCTCCAGTTTCCTGGAGATCGCATAATATCAAAAATGAGTCATTCTCTTGTACTTCGTATTGTTTCGTATTGGTAATTTGACCCTTCTGGTTGTTAGGCTACCTTAAATAAGTTTTCCATAGGAAAAAGATCAAAGCAAAGAAAATGTAGTATTTTTCCAGAAACACTCGTCATATCATATCTCAGTCTATCAGCACGAGTTGGGGTTTTTTAATACGTTCTTGAAAGACCATGTTTTGTACCTATAACACCAAGCAGGTAGACAAAGAGTTTTATGAAGTCTTCACGACTCGAAAAGGTCACAATGTTGAAAAAATAATCTTATCAAGGGGATTTTTTGTCATCGGGATCAACATTGGTTCTAAACAATTGTCTCTGTACACCATACAGTTGAAATAAAACTAAAAATGGGTTATACTATGCCATCTACATGCTATGAAAATTGGCTGTTTTTACTGATATTGTACGCAATATCTGCAAGCAATTCAAATCAACTCAAAATTGAATTAGAGCAGCTGGTATTTAATTAGACTATGCAAATACATTAACTTTACAAAAGGTCTTCTTGACAAGAAATATCCATTTAATGTTTTAAAGGAATAAATAATGGGTTTTACGTACCTTAGAGGTAAAAAATGTTCACTTATCACACTTGCTTATGTATAACAATGTACGGACTTCAAGGCTTTTAGAGTCAGTGTTGAACTTTTCTTAGTCTCTTGAGATTTTCACATTGAAAATAATGTACATCATCTTCATCAAAGTAATGAACATCATCTTAACACTTTTGAGAAATGGGACATTTTTTGCAATAGAATGTCTCTTAGGGATCACGATGTCCTCAAAAGATTCTTCAATCTAAGTTGAAGCTTCACTCTTTGTGATTAGAAAAAAATCCCAAACGTTTGGAAACCAAAGGTCTGAATACAGTTTAGAGATGATGGCCGAAGAAGAACGAAATTCTTACCCAAACAACTTGGCAGACATTGATAGGGGCCCTGTTGTCCTTACCTTAGCTAGCGTGAGGCACAATTGTGAATGACAACCATGAAAGTAATACAAATCCTTGTATCTCAAAGTCAAGCACGTGTGTAAAAAACATTAAAACACTTGAGCAATAGCATGTTGTGTATTTGAAAGCTACCTCTGACACTATCTCGAAGCAGTTGAAAGATCAATGACTAGAGGTTAAGAATGAGATGCCACTGTAATTAAAATTAAAGAAGCTGGGTCTCCATTAAGAGACCTGATGACATCAGCCAATTTGGTAGTAAAAATCGTTTTTTCTTTTGACAATTTTGACCCATTTTGCACAAAAGAAATTTTGTGAATTTGATGCGTTTTGTATATGCACAAATTTCACAACTAAGAAAAGACATGAATTAAGTTGATTTCACCTTTACTAGATCAATACTGACAAGACAAAGGTGCTAGCGAAAACAAAGAAGACAGACTTTCTTTTGTACCAAATGTTTGCTATCTAAATATGCAGTTTCAACCGGAAAAGGCAGTTTTACGTGATGCAATATCAATGTGACCTTGGCGCATTAGTTTCCACTTGTCTGCTATAAAGTTAAGGTCAAATTGGTCGCACAAGTAGCTCCCATGACTTTAGAGCATAATACAGTTTCGGCGTGGGACTCAGAGGCCCCTGAGCATGTTTGGTCCACATTTGAATAATGCCCCCGTGTGGGCCCAGGTGGAAGCCCCGAACGCTGCGTTTGAGCGTTCACAAGTTGCGGGCACTAGATCAAACACTTAAATACATACAGATAGCATTGAATACTAACTTAGTAGACCCAGGGAGGTGTTAGAACCCCTGGTAGACAATACAGTTGTATTTGGTCTATTTTTTTAGTTACAACCGGTCTTCGAGATGCAGTGAGGTTGATTGTAAGGAGGTGGATAATCATAAAAGATCTACGGAATTTTGCAACAATTATACTCACTTTGTGCTACGGGAAGTAAAAATGAGACAAAATGTTATAAGGAGTGTGCACGTGAAGCGAACAGATAAATACCACTCCTACAGACGTTTTAGTAATTTTTGACTAAATTTCTTACAGCCATTAACTATCTACAAGTAGCAGTAACTACTAACCACACTGACCTAAAAATCGCAGTTTGCCCTTTTGGTTCATAATAGCCAGGACTAATGGCATGTCGATGTCTTCATGCCTGTCCTAGTTGAATTAATAAGTTGACATTTCATGTTTATCATGAAAGCGTTGAAATGCTTCCAAATTTCATCTTGAATGCATTTCAGGTACATTTTACTTAACTTCGTTTTACATTGCAAAGCAATGTATTCAGTCAAACCCCCCTTAAATTTGATTATGTAATAATTACTGTAATAAATTTCGGGGATAATGTTTTCGCCCCTGGTCTTTGATGAGAGGGCGTGTTTTCCTCTGCCTTTACGTTCGAAACACGTGTGTAGCACAAACGTTTGGAATAGGGAAAGATGGAAGAGTAAAGGGGCTGTTGTTTTCGTATGCTTCGTCTACAGGAGATAAAGCGCTCAGTCGGGAAAAGAAACTTCCACGTAATCATTGCAATATAAAATGGACTTGCTTTCAACTTTTTACAGCAAACGCTTCACACAGTAAGTGAAAATTGACTCTCTAAGGTCGGCGCACACTGCAGCAGTGAAAACCAGTCGGTTGGCGGTTACGACGGTTCTGGTCGTGACCAGATCGGGCATATCAGTGTTTCATATTCGTAGTGGTGTGGGCGGGGGAAAAGTTGTAGCAGTTAAGTGCGGTAGTAGCAGTGTTGTCATCGTACCAACTGCTTTTTATTCATTAGCGTTTTTATTTATTAGCCAATGAAAAAGGTTTGCGAAATCAGGCGACGGGTGCAAAATGTCTAAATGGTGGCCCACATATGTAGTTGATGAACAGTAGATAGATATTCCCTTAAGCATTATACTAAGTGATTAACCAATAGTCCAAATAAGACCCCGACGCAACTGACTACTACTGCCTGACTGCAAACAACTGATCCCAGCCAGATGAGCAGTCAGGTTGAGTTGCATCACATTCCAAAAGGATTTAATTTTACAGTGTTTGATGGATTTCTTCAAAAGGCAATGGTTTTCTGAAAACGTTGTAATGAACACTCGTGACATAGAAATTCTCTCAGTGTGTGACTCCTGTTTCAACAAGATATAATAGTTTCCAAAAACAGAATACTTTTCTAAAACAGTAAAATCCATCCGAATAAATATTTTCCACCCCACCTGTATTTCATTTTACCCAAAACGTTGTGATAATCATGGGAATAAAATTGTTGAGAAACTGCCACACAAGGAAAATTCTATGAAGTGCGTGTAAAACGTTGAGTTCTTGGTCAAGAACTTACCTGCCGTGAGAGCAAAGTCAGGTTAAGTGAGGGAACGAATGATCGCCGTCAAGAACAATATACGTCCTTGAATACGCTAAGGCTACACAGCAAAAGTGAAAAAGTTTCCGCACAGGGGGCAGTCATTCCCTACCAGGACATGGCACATTCTTGGCACACCCCTTTACAAACGCTTTCTTCACAATGTCTCCAAAACAAGTCAAAGCTAGTCGAATTTGAATCACACTACAGTACTGTACAGAGCTTACCCGGCCGCACAGAAGCGTTGATAGTACAATCTGCGCCACTTACAGTACTGATAGCAAACTTTGAGCGCACAGAAGCTTACAGTTAGAGGGATAAGCTATCACTGCTGATAGTCTTTCATTAAAAGGCCGCACAGAAACTATCACTACTGGAAGTGTTATATCAAAGACTAACGGTGAAAAAGGCACCGATAGTGACTTTGATAACACAACATCTCTTTCGGAATGGAAAAAAAATGTGACAGGAAGAGGCGATTCCGCCAACTACTGAAAGAAAGGGCATCCTTTTATAGAGGAACGTGACAGAAAATTTGCCCAATATAGGCTTTTCAAAAACACTTTTCCATGTTCTTTTCGATATTGCAGGAACTGTGTTAAAGAGAAAGCTATCTTGAGTTAAAAACAACTTTCCGTGATGAAGGCGTAGTAACAGGGCTCATCAGTGGGAATGTGCCCCGCCCTAAATTTAGTACCCTTACACAGTAGTAGGTTGGCATTTATCGGTTAAAGTCGGCCGAGGTCTTATTCCTTTCTATTATTCGTTGTGAAATCCTTCTTAATTATATTTACATGCAGAGGGTTGTTAACCTAGTTACATTTTTTAATATAGAGGGAAGCGCAGGAAGGAATTTTGGATGGGGATGAATATGAGTGGGTGCGTGAGGATTTCAAGTAGGCGACCGTGGGTATATGCCCCTGGTAATATGTTAATGAGCCTATCAGCACCCTGTCAGAGAGCAGTTCTATTAGCGTCTTCTGTGCGGTCATTTTCCAACTTCTGATAGTATATAGCAGGTTTAGTCAGGGAGTTGTTATTTGGATGGAGATATATCGCTTTGAAGTGAGGTTTGTACCGCCAAGGTCACTCAGTAACCCATCGCTTGTATCTTTCTCGACATTTCTATAAGACTTACACTGGATTAGGAAGTTAACACAAAAGGGATTTGTTGTGTGCAACATCTACAGTAAGATTCGGGATATTCCTCCACCGCCACAACATTTTCAGTTGTCAGGGCAATAACAAATTATTACATCTTTCGACGCTCGGTGACGCACATGACAGTATATCAGTTAAATTTGTGTAGAAATATGAACAAGAATCTATATCTGTTTATTTCAAGGAACTTTTGGAAACTTTTCATATTGCTGTAACAAAAGTTAGAACTATACCTCGTCAACTCATTTGCATGCGATATTTGTAAAGGCTAACTGTATTCTTTTAAATTAAATTAAACAGTCGTTTTGAGTTTATTATTACCTGCTCTAAACGAGTTGGCGGCGCAAACCTACACATCAAAGTATTGTTCTGCACAGGCCACTTTTTCAAGGATAACATGACTTGAATGATGTTGCCAGGGAAATGCCATCAAGTTGAAGCCACCAAACAAAGAAAAGCGATGCCTTTGCGCCAGACAAAGGGCGTATCGTTGATAATCTCCCCTCGATTTAGTGGGTTTTAAAGTATTAGTACAAATTAAGCTTTTCGATATATCTCCATCCAAGTAACAACTCCCTGGTTTGGTAAAGAGTTGATATCAAAACTCACACTATCAACTCTTCTACGCCGCCGCCCCTGCAGTTATTAAATTAGGGAGTAGGACTTATGCATATGATGTCACAGAATGAAATCTCCGGCAGAAGTGAGCACGTATCACTGCAGCTTCACGAACAAATGCAGACAGCCAAATGTTGCGCTTGCGGAGTAAATTTTGCTCGTGCGGAGGCTACACCCTGCAAGTATGTGCAGTATGTGTACCAAAGCCATGAACCTTATCTAGCGAGCTCCATTGTTTTTCCTCTTAATGAAGTCTCGTTATGCCAATGCATAATGTCTCCACAACCAATTTACAACCGACTCCTAGTGGTTAAAGCATCCCCCCCCCTTCAGTAGGGAGACTGGGGTTACAATACTGGTCTGGCCATGCAAAGGACTTCAGGAATAATAATGTATAAATGTGAACTTTTAACCAGTAGCGTCACAATGGCTGCACTGGTTAGTATAACTCCCTAGGAGCTTGAGGACATTTTAGGATTGCCAAAATTATGATAAATATCTGTATAGCGCTTTCAGGTCTAGTGATGATGGAAAGGGCTATATAAAAGAATATTATTATTCACAAAAGTTCTTCTGGACCTAAATCATAACTTTTTTGCTTTTTGTGGGCAAACAACAGCAAGGTATGCACCTGAAATTGTTATGATGTGCTATAAGGATTTTGTAATCAAGTTTTAACTGTTGTTACACAAAGTAATTCGATGGAAAAATGACTTGTTAAAATCCTACATAAAACATAACATAGCCTACCTTCATCACTGTAACTTTATTTTGAGATATTAGGCATCTTTCAAGACAGAATGTCTTTCGTTTTCTGGATTTTTTTTTTTTTTTTTTTTTTTTTTTTTTTTTTTTTTTGCAACAGTATTTTGACAATACTAACCAAACTGCAGAAGAGGTCAACTACTGTAACATGTATGTTTTTAAGGTAATGAAGATTTTGCCAGTATGAAACACATCAAAAATCACAAAAATCATGTTTTTGCAGGAATGGTCAACATTTGGCAAAATTACTTTCATGATTTTCATTGGTATTGTACACACAGACTGCAAAGCAATTAAAATCAGTTCAAAATATTCCATTATGTCACCTTGTATTTAAATAGGCCGTACAAATGCATCAAATTAATGTATGGATTTAACGTAATGTATGTGTAACTTAGACGTAGTACTGTTCACTTTATCACTATGGTTTAGGTATAACAATGTACTGCAAGGTATTTTGAGTCAATATTGTTGTTTATTCATTTAAGAGATTTCCCACATTTCAAATAATTTTCAACACAACATTAGTTTGAAATATCAGGCTTTTTGGCTATTGAATGCTGCCTTTTCTCTTCATTTTTTGTAACTTTTGTTATTGTTATCAATATTGACCAAAGAAGTGTCCACATTTACTAAAATCTTACATACCGTTGAAAGAGTTGACTGATTATGAGAGAAACACAAGATTACCATTTCGTTTTATCGGAAAAATCCAATTGTAAGGGAAATGGAATTTAAAGCTACTTCAAAAAGGTCAGAGAATACAGAAAAAAATCTACTGTCAGAGAGAACTTTGAGAAGTACAAAAGCTGAAAACACTACTTTCAAACTTCATTTGCCCCCTTAGCAGTCAAACTTGCCCTCACATTTTAGAGTTTGGCTTAGAAAGGTCAAATGCTGCCAAAATCGCTATTGTCATTCTAGCGAAAAATTTACATCTTCAAAAACCATATTGCAGAGGTGGATCAAGGATTTTCCCTTCAAAGTGCCAAGCTCCCATGCGAAAGAGATGAATACCCTAGGCCCTAACAGAAGCGAGTATTAGGGGGAAAGGACAATGGGGCCTGGTTAGTGTACCAACGGGCTGACGGGGAGGAACCTAGGGCTGTAGCGAGTTTGATGTGGGAAGAAACCATTTGTACGAAGTAATAATTTTTTCTGAAACCTGACATTCACGCCTGGATAGCACGCAAAGCAATCAAAAATTTTAGAGAGGAGCAGAAGGGCCTTTACTCACTGAGAGTTAAAACACATCAAATTTGGAAACGTCTGACCTGATTATGTCAGACGTACTGCATTAATTAGTTCTATGTGTTTTCCTCAACATACGCCGAGCAAATGAAAACAGTTATGCGATTGAGGATGAAATTTCCGACCTTAAAGAAACACATGTAGGCTACGTATATCTCACTTATTTGTACAAGTAGTTATATTGATTCAGTTTATGAAGAAAGAGAAGGTTTGCAGCGCTCAAAGCACGCCGATAATTGATGTTTCGTACTGAAGAAGCTTCCCAAGCAAAAACAGGTTAAGTTGTCGGGACAACTGACCACCGTTGGGGAAGGCACAAGGTTGTCGTTTCCACTGGCTTCCAAGCGACATTTGAAATATTCCCCGACCAGGGAGCTGGAAGACAGGGAGCTTCCAGCTCCCTGCACCGACAAGGGGCATCCTTTGACGAAGAAGGATAGGCCACATTCCCCCTCTTGCGTTTCTCTGATTTTATTTCCTCAAACATGATGACGAATATTTAACCAATTTTAAAAGCTAGCTTCCTTAAATACCTTTCATTTTCTTTAAAATGTATAGACAACGCACTACTCTTAAAGCTAAGAGTCAATTTTCTAGACATGTCCTCTAATACACTCGTTATCGTTGATCGTTGTGGAAGCTAAAGGGAACAGTTTAGTATATTGATGCGTAGTAAACAGCCACTCCGAACGAAGGTCGATCGCATAATAGGGACAGTAGAGACTGCTTTTTTTTTTGAGGTTTTGAATTCCAACAATTTAGATCGAATTGGGATTCAAGTTGAAAATGGGACCACGCATTACAGACCTCGATGTGAAGGTCTGAGGGTGGAGGAAAGTCCGTCAATTTTGTTGTCCTTCCGGGACCGTAGCCCCCGTGAGTAGCAGAACGTCCTGTGGAGTAACTTTTGGTGAGACCCCTTGGCTCTTCGCCAGAGATTCTAAGAGACTTTGGAAAAAGTTTTCTCCCAACAATCAATGCAAAAATTTGTTATTGAAGATATTTATTTGTATCGTAGCATTAGACACATCACCGTTTTCTACTCAATAGGTCAATATCCCACCGGTCCCTTCAAAGCTGTCTTTTAGCTTAGCTAACCTACTGTATTACCCTGCAATATTTACTACTGGATATTTGCTTAGAAGTTCAATTGAAAGTAATTTATGTCATGATACAAGCCATCAAAATGAGACAGGAGCCGGCAAGGGCTTGCAAACAGTATCTAAGCTTTGCATATTGGCTAAAATTTGAGATCACATACAATTGCAAAATGTACATTCTGTTCTTAAAGGGCCAATCTCGTCATACCTAACAGTTCCAAATCTCCCAACTAAGTCACTTCTAGCTTCTCCCATAATTGTCTAAAAGCTTCTCCACGTGCAGACACAAACCTAGTTTATTGCTTGGGGCCATGTCCTGGTGAACATACAAGTTTAGTACTGAAGGCTGAAGACTGAAGTGAAATGTGAGCTACTCTGCATTATTTGTATTTTCAATATTAATGTCAATCAAAGAGAAGACACCAATTATATATGTTCAATGTACTTTGGGGTGACGAGTGCCTGTCTTTAAAATAAAAAGTCTATCTCACTTTGACGCAGTTGGGAATAAGATTCTTAAACGAATCTTAAAAGCGTCAAAAGTTTCTCAGAACTAAGGGTGTCGTAACCTTAATCAGAACTATATCAATCGCGAATTGCAAAGCCCAAAATGTTCGGGATCCAGGGCACACCTAAGTCTCCTAGAAATTTTGTAGGACCAGATGATCTCTCGTGTAATTTCGGGCATTGTCTCACGGTTTTAATCCATTACATGGCTGTTTTCAACATTTTTGAGTTGGAATTCTATGAATCTGCTACATCGTAAGCTATTGAATCAAACATGTCCTTACAATTTTAATCAGATTTCTAAAAACAATGGGAAGAAAGGGCTAATCCTATCCATTTCCAAATCAGGCCTAGGGTACATCTCGACATCCGCCCTGTTGACATGCATAATCAGTAGATTGCTAAAAGACTGTTCCAGACCCACATCTCCTCTTTAATGTGTAAAGGAGTACCCCATTCTTAGCATTCTGGTAAAATTTTCATTCAATTAATATCTTCCGTTTGTCAGATATTAGCATTTATAGCAGAGTTGTTGACTCGAGTCGCTGACTTGGACTCGAGTCCTACTCGAGTCGTACTTTTCCTGACTTGCGACTTGACTTGACTTGAACATATTTGACTTGGCGACATTAAATGAAAATGTTATCGCTGAGTGTTGCATGAATTTTTTCTGTAATATATTTCCTATAAAAAGTATTACTCGTCATGAATCTTTTAGAGAAATAGCAGGCATGCTTCCACTTTTTTCTTACCATTTTAATTATACATTCAGTTTAATGGGTTACTTTTACACAGGTTCAGACAAATACCATCAACACATGGAAAAAAGTTTGACACATTATGCAGGGTACCCATAAAGCTCAAAAATATTGAGTGGCGTTGGGCTTGAGAATATCCTTCTAACTTTTAAAAACGATTCCATTTCCATAAGAACTTAGTTTTCTTATTTAACATATTGTTAGCTACTAAGAGTAAGTGCGTTAAGCCGGTATGGTCCACTGATTACCCTGAGAAGTTGTTGCTTGGATGTTCCTTAGTACATCGACAAAATATATTTCCTAGATCCCCTCCGCCCCCCCCCCCCGCCATAAAAAATGTCAACCTGTGACTTCTTTGGATTAAAATTTTTCAAGATCTTTCACGTGATCTCGTATATATGAAGATTGTATCTAGGAAATGCAGTCTAATATAAAGGCTTATTATTTTTCTATTTTGAAAATTGTGACTTGTGATTTGACTTGACTTGAGCGAAAATGACTTGTGACTTGAATTGACTTGAAGTTAAATGACTTTGACTTGAACTGACTTGAAGTTAAATGACTTGTGACTTGACTTGACTTGACTTGACTTGACTTGACTTGAAGTTAAATGACTTGGGACTTGACCTGACTTGAGAAAAAAGGACTTGGATACAGCTCTGATTTATAGTTATAACATATCCTTCCAAAGTGGACTTCAAGCAAGCAAGTGTGATTTCGTGTATTCACTTTGATCATTGCACGTAGCCAGGAATTCTGATATAGGGGGCACTGGCGCCGAAAGGGGGCACCTAAGAAGATGGTTACCTTTATAGCCAGTGTCGTCACCAGATGATCATGGGGATGTCAATTTGTGGGAACCAGAGGGGATGAGATATCTCAAAGCCACCACAGATAGCTTAAAGAAATTGGTGCTGTGCAAAAATTGTCCGACAATTTCCCTTGCCTGGTGGCAATTTTCTAATCCTCTTGAGAGATACGTCGTATGTCTCCAAAAGGTAAAGGAACATGACTAATCATGATGATGCTTTTTCAACTCCACAGCGCAGGTAAAGAATTGAGTATTTTGCGAAAGGTGAGGTGATCATTGGCTTCTATAGCTCCTTGGTGTGGACCAGCATAATTTCGGAGGTATCCAGAGTGACTAAGGTTTTAACAAAATGGGAACTCTAGCACAGAGCAACTGAGAGCACACCAAGCTCTTCACAGTTTACAACTTAGATCCCAATTATCTTATTTTTAATTTGAACGAAAGTTTGCATTGCACAGCTTGCAACAGGATGAAATGTACACTCACCATGGACAGAAATAGTATTTTTGTAATAAATCGGTGGTACCAGTAAACTTCAGCTTCAAGCCATACAGACATCACTTTACGAATTTTATTCAAGGTATTGATTGCTACACCAAAACCCCATGGTTGCCAGCCTCTAACTTTGTATGTACGCCTTGTTTTGGCTAGAAGAGTTCATTGGTAATATTTGCTCTGAATATTATGTTCATTAATGATACAACAGCAATTGTGAGGATCTTGTGTGAAGCAGAGTGAAATTTTGCAGGGAACTCATTGACGATGGTAAAACTGCATGCAGACTCAGTCAGGGTGGTCCCAGTATTTGTCCGAATAAAGGGACTAGCTTCTCGACGAGGGGCCAGCACGCTAAAGCCCTGACAGATGCTACGGATTACCATAAGGTTGGTAAACGCAAAAGTATAGGCCCGCGAAGAGCGCTGAAAATCATTGCGTTCTATTGCAAAAAAAATGAAAAATTCTTGTTTCTATTAGAAAAAGTTTGACAATTTGGGAATTTATTGAAGAATCTACCTTCCTTCAAAACACAACCAAGAAATTGGTGGGGTGACTAGTCGTCAAGTAGTAAAATGTCATTTTCAATGGGGGAGGGGGGTACGCCCCGGTGTCCCGACTGGCTACTGGTCTGCATTAATGAGCAGTGTTGTACATTTCTTTCACTTTTCAACGTAGTGTTTTGACCGTCCATTTGATAGAGGTGCTTGTTTGCCAAATCAGCTTATGAGACTTCATTGCTCAGGATATAAGGTATGTGTGCATTAGACTTTCTTACTGCAAAATAGAAAGAAAATTGTACGGGAAAGGCAAAATGTTGGGCATCTAAGTGAAACCATACATTACCAAACCTGCTTGATCCAAGATCACTCTCAATAAAAAGTGTTTTAACTTCAAATGCTGGTATCAAGAGAATCAATCATAGTAATTGAATAAAAGTTTTACCAGAAGGCTTAAATTAGCTCGTCATCAACATATCTAACAAATAGCTGAGTAGACCAACAGACATATCACCGAATTGTTTTAGCAATTTTTTTCTTTCCACAGCTGTGAATACGACCCGTCAAGTCAACACATGCCCAACGAACATGGTAGTGGGCAATTGCCAAAGCTGCCGAGCAACCTGTAAAGATCCAGGTGGTACGGACAACTGTCGAAATGTTTGTTCAAATTCAGACACTTGTATTTGTCCGGACGGATATCTCATGAACGATGGGAATTGCATACCAAAGGAAGACTGTCCATGCTTTTCCGTTACTGCTGCAAGTGTTATTCCGGTTAGTATGTTCAGCGTTTGGGAAACATTACATGAGCAAACATTGCAAACAACCAAATATGTCCACCAAACGAATGCATACCAATATGTCTTAAAGACAGATTTGCATCACCCCAAGTATGACTGTTAGTTGGGGGTTAGCAAAAGTCTCAGTCGGTGACTACTCTTTGATTGACATCAGAGTTACAAAATTCAAAAGATGCAGAGCAGCTCATATTACACAGCATGCACAGAGAACTTTTTGATTTACACATGGGGTCTTTTATACTCACCAGGATGTGGCCTTGAGCAGTGAACTGTTTGTGTCTGCACAAGGGGAAGCAGTAAAAACAATTATGGGCGGGGCTTACCACCAAGTAAAGTCATACTTGGGGTGATGCAAATCCCTCTTTAAAATGCAGTTGTTTTTATGAAGCTAAGCGAGCACTCATGTGAGAGAAAGCCTACGGCTTGTGACATAACCTCATTTCAAACAACTTAACAATAACCCTTTTCGCAATTTCGACTGCTCATGTCCACATCTTGAAAACTTGAGATAAAATTCGCACACACACTGCCGTACCTACAAGACTTGCCAAGGAACTGCATTTATTTCAAATTTCGATCATACCATTATAGATTAGACAGGATTGGAAAACGGTTTTTTACTTGCATCGGTTTTGTGTTTATGATTTTATTGGTCGTTAAAGTTGTCTCTGATGTGTCCCAAATTAGGCCTACGTGTATTTCAAACACTATGTGTGCTGCGCCCAGTTTATCATCCACGCGTCCCACGATTCCATGAGGCAATCGTTATTACAAAAAGACTTGTTTAGACCAAATTTGGTCACTTTAGAAAGTCCAGTTTCAGATGGGGAAACCGTAGATTGTTCTTGGATGAAAAACCAACCTTACTTTGACCCGGTCGGAGACTGAAACTCGAACCCCGCTTGCTTCATCGCTTCAAGTACCACATCCTTCTTTCCATTCGGCCACGGCACCGGTTTGTGCTGTAGTTAAAGAGAAATTTATCAATCCTCTTCGAAGAAGCAATGAGCTATTTACATTTAAGAAACAAACACGAAAGTAGAAGAGCAATCCAAGCTCTATTTAAAGACCTGCATTTTCATAACATGTCTTGTGGTCGACATATGGCCATTCTAATCATTTTCAACAAAGCTTTCATTTTCCAAACTAACTTACCTGTAACATGTCGAAACCTCCAGGCTTACTTTAAGAGTCGGATCTTTTCCAGTCATGTTTCATCTCACTTACCTGTCGGTTCAACGACAGCATTCAAATAGTCGGTCATTTTATTCTCCAAATCATTTTGAATGCCAGTGTTGGACCTCCCAATAAACGAAAATCTATTTTAAAGAAAAGAAAAACCTGAAAAGTAAGTGTAACAACAGGACAGACCTGCCGCGAGTGGGATATGGCTACCTTGTGAAAGAGGAGATACAGGCAATATTTAGGCAACGGAATAAGGTATTAAGATATCGTTGTTTGTATGAGCTTTAGAGTCCTCTGTTCCCTTCATGAGTACTGCCATAGACGATGCAGAAGGAACTCGACGGGGAGCTTCAATGCAAAAGACGCTCTAAGTTTGAAGCACACACGGACAGGGGTAATCTCACTGTCATGTTCCACTTACCCAAATCGTCTTGACGGTAAAAAGCGTTCTCTAATTGTTTTGCTGAAGAGATAAATTAGCAAAATGTCTGTAGGTTATCTGCTATGAGCATAGCTGAACCGTTCATCACATTATTTTGATATTTTTTTATTCACATTTTAAAAGCTTAAACGATCGTACTTAGATCGACTTATGCGGCACGTCAGCACCAGGTTTGCGTATGGAAGCGGACGCTTACAAGGCCACTCTTAGAAGAAAGAGCGTCTCAGCCAAAACAAAACAACTTTAAGGAAAGACATCTTCCTTTGTATCAAGTATTCGATTCAAAGTGTTCTATTTAGTTACTTGAAATTTTCCCGTTAGATATTGAGGAAAGGTTTCCACATTTAGGTCTAAGCTGAGCAAAGTACCTAATCAGGCCACTCACGTATTGCGCATAAACATGTGGCCTTGTGTGCTTGTATCCCATCCGTATAGTGCCTGTCCGTAAACACCCACTGTTGTCTGCGGTCTTATCCCTAACCTAACAGACATAATACACTACGTACCACAAGAAATTTGAAAGTGGCCTTATTTGGTACCTCCACTATACTCCATGTAATCGTAGGGAGTGTACCAAGTCGAGCAACAATAATCTCTGGGACAATCGTTGCATCGCAGGTCCCAATACATGGTGAACACACAATGAACGCGTATTCAGGTGTTTACATTGAATTCGACCCCCGCCCTTTCATTGCGCGAGATCTTACAGATGCAGAACTGGTCGTGTGACCCTGTTTATCGGCTTCACTTTCACGGTACCGGGTGATCCGACTAGTCCATAGTATATGTCGATGGTTCTACCCTCTTCACCTTCACCTTACATCTCCGTTATTTTATAGGGGTTCACACTTTGCTGCATATGGACCAAACCTGCAATGGTTAAACATGTTTCCAAACATCTTTTATATTGCAACGAAAGCTAATTTATTATTCTTTTTAGTGTTGTTAGTGACCGAAGAACTTAATATTAATATTCAAACAGGAGGGAAGTTCGCATCTTGATTCACAGTGTAGGATGCACTGTGTCTGCAGGGATAGTGTTCTCTCTTGTGAATCCAACTACACTTGTCACGTCAACGCAGTTTGCGAAAACAGGGACGCAGAATATCGATGTTACTGCCAAGACGGTCTAACTTGTGCACGGGATTGTTGGGATGTTTATATCAACGGCTTTTCTCAAAGTGGTATATACAAAATATATCCAAACGGTTGGCCTGATCAACACTTTGACGTGTATTGTAACATGGATGATGGAGGAGGCTGGACGGTAAGTTATACGGAAGGGCGCTCTTTACAACTGTATGCCCCCGAATCCATACCAAAGATGACAAGTGAACGTGTCATCTAAGTCAAAGATGTCGAAACGAGCGGTAACCTATGACACCAATATTCCCTGTATCGGTGCCACCACAGTATAGCAAGAGGAACTAGACAACTTGAAAACTGAAATATTATCTTGCATGGTGTGCTTGAAACAGTAATGAAAAATTTTCGCTTTCCGTACTTTCAATGCATTTCTAAGGTGGATGTCATAATAAAAAGACTGTACTTTAATTACTCACTCAACCCATCAAAAAGTCCTGACTTTTCTCTTGTGTGAAGTTGTTGATAAACTAACATGGTATTCAACAGCATTTCCACGTCAACAGTTGCTCGTTACAAAAAACGTGACTCCATTAATCGCAAAATTACATAGCCTATGGTAAACCCACCCGACTGAGTTCATGAATGTTCTTTGCTAATTATTCAGCACTAGGCTTGTCACAAAGAGATACAGTCTTTACCCATTTTTTGTCCTGACATAGGTATTTCAACGTCGATTTGATGGTCACGTGGACTTCTTTCTGAATTGGGAGAGCTATGAACAAGGATTTGGCTCCGTAGACTCTGAATTTTGGCTTGGAAATGAAAAGCTTTACTATTTAACAAATCAGAAATGGTACGAACTGCGAATTGACATGAAAGACAAATATGACTATGACCTGTATGCTACTTACAGCTATTTTAAAATAGAGGGATCTTCTGCAAACTACAGTATGTCCCATCTTGGAAACTACAGTGGCAGTGAAAGTGAGTATCGTCGGACTTTTTTTTATACAGATTTTTGATGTTTTTCTACCTATCCTTCCACAATTGTTACACTTCTATTGCCACTTAATAGTGATACTAGCAGTAACTTTTTTCAGACTATATTAAATCAGACCCAGTGCTTTCCTACAGTTGTCGACTACCGGGGGTTTCTCCCTTTATCACCCCATGCAGACATAGAGAAGGGAAAAACTTTGTTCTCAGTGAATGTTGCTATGCTACCTTACTTAAATGTTTTGGTTAATAGTGGTTATTATTCCTTAGTGAGTGTTCTTTTACATGGCTGGGTCTAAATGGAGGGTTGTTTTAATAGGTAACAGGGAACAATTAAAGCAATAATTCTGTTAACATTTCATGGCGTAAATGCAAAATACTGCCAGATTTGACCAAACTTTGTTCTGACGATATGTCTAGATATGACTGCTTAATGAATATTACTACACGTTTTTATTTTTGATTCCTTGCCGAAGGCAGGCAAGAAATCTATGCGATGGTGATGTCGTGTGTGTGTGTATGTGTGGGTGTATGTGTGTGTGTGACGCCTAGCTTGTAAACACGGTATCTCGAGATAGCAATGACCGACACTTTTCATATTTGGTAAATAGATTTGTCGTAAAAAGAGAAAGAACTCTATTGTTTGTGGTGGAGGTCAAAGGTCATGTGAGGTCACCAGAGGTCAAAAACAGAAAACTTTGTAAACACGATGTCTCGAGTTAGCAATGACCTACACTTTTCATATTTGGTATACAGATTTGTCATGTCAAGAGAAAGAACCCTATTGTTTTTGGTAGAGGTCAAAGTTCATCAGAGGTCACCGGAGGTTAAACTGCGAAAACCTCCTAAACGGCTTGTAAACACGATATCTCGAGATAGCAATGACCGACACTTTTCATATTTGGTAAATAGATTTTTCATGTTGAGAGAAAGAATTCTATTGTTTTTGGTGGAGGTCAAAGGTCATGTGAGGTCACCAGAGGTAAAAAACCGAAAACTTTGAAAACACGATATCTCAAGTTAGCAATGACCTACACTTTTCATGTTTGGTATACAGATTTGTCATGTCAAGAGGAAGAATCCTATTGTTTTTGGTAGAGTTCAAAGGTCATCCGAGGTCACCAGAGGTTAAACTGCGAAAACCTCCTAAACGGATTGTGAACACGATATCTCGAGATAGCAATGACCGACACTTTTCATATTTGGAATATAGACTTGTCATGTTAAGAGAAAGAACCCTTTTGTATTTGGTGGAGGTCAAAGGTCATTTGAGGTCACCAGAGGTCAAAGACCGAAAACCTTGAAATCACGATATGTCAAAATGGGAATGACTGATGTAGATTTGTCATGTTGAGAGGAAGAATGCTATTGTTTTTGTTAGAGGTCAAAGGTCATCTGAGGTCACCAGAGGTTAAACTACGAAAATCTTGTAAATGGCTTGTAATCACTATATCTCAATATAGCAATGACAGACACTTTTCATATTTGGTATGTAGATTTGTTATGTTGAGAGGAGGAACCCTGCTGTTGGTGGTGAAGGTCAAAGGTCATTTGGGGTCACAGGAGGTAAAAAACCGAAAAGCTTGTAATCACAATATCTCAAGATAGGAATGAAGGACACTTTTGATATTTATTGTGTAGATTTTTCATGATGTAAGGAAGAACGCTATTGTTTTTGGTGAAGGTCAAAGGTCATCTGGGGTTACCAGAGGTCAGAAAGCAAAATTTCCGAACAATTCCCAAGATTGTTGTATGAGGTCACCAGAGGTCAAAAAGCAAAATTCCCAAATAATTCACAAGATCGTCACCTGGGGTCACTAGAGGTCAAAAAGCAAAATTTGCCAAGAATTTTCAAGCTCCAAGATCCATTGGACTCGAATTCGCTGGTTCGAATAATAAGGAATAATGGCCTAAGGTCTTCATGCGACTATTCAATACAGCGTTGATTCACTCATTCATATAAAAGTCGCTACGTCACTCTACCTACTATATATATATATATATATATATATATATATATATACATACATATATATATATATATGTATATATATATATGTATATATATATATATATATATATACATATGCACTCCCGCCTACTTGCATAGATTCCTTTTACCCTCGGTAAGAAATCAAGAACGACGGTAAGAATAAAACATACTCAACAATATATAAAACCTATATTCCCCAAAGCACACAAATTTGGGCATTGTACATGTCAAGGATTTCTACTCATGTCACATCCATCACTTAGGCTATCGTGTACGTTTCCCATCCTAGAGGGGATCAATCCCCGTCCCCAAGACCACCCATTTTGAGGACTTGAAATTTTGTTTCGAGACATTATTTCACTTTGACACTGCCGATGAACATACTGAAAATTGGCATGTTCCTTACTATAATTGAACTGTTCAAAGGACACTATGAAGCCGGCAGTCCGGAAGCCGGAGTCTACATACTCTGAAAATAAGAATAGTGGGACAGCTGTGGGACGGAACGATGGGTCTGCCAGGTTTAATTCGTTTGAGTGACAAAAGAGCCTCTTGTTCGTCGGTACCATCTTTTAAGTATAGAAGATGACCTACATCCTTGTTGATGGATTCAATAACGGAGTCAATAATGCTATTTTCTCCTCACTTGGATGTTCAGGAAGAACAAGTAGAGGGTAAAGAGTTAAATAATTCTTTTAAACTCGTTTGTTCCGGGTTTGTCTGTGATCCCGAAAAAGTATCGAAGACGAAGTTTCCTACAGAATTAGGAAACATCTCTGCGAAAGAAAAACTCATCTGGGAGGGGATTCAAGGGAACAAGGTTTATGCCTTTGGCCACCAGCTAAGTCTCCTGTGTATGGATAGGATCACTGGGTGGGATATGAGCGGAGGGTACGTCGGAAAACAAGCTAGCTAAAGACTCGGCTTTCGAGTCAAGTAGGAAAATATGTAGTCAACAGTTGTAAATATGAATGAGGAAGCGAACTTCCCCAGCTTCTGGTAAAGAGTTAAAAAGGAGTGAACCAGGGTCTAATATAGATATATATATATATATATATATATATGATAAATGAGTGAATCAACGCTGTATTAAATAGTCTGTATTCAATACAGCGTTGATTCACTCATTCCTATATAAGTCGCTCCGTCACTCTACCTATATATTTATATATATATATATGTATATATATATATTGGGGGAAGTTCAGTTACCTAATACGTGACAGCTCAAAATAAAGAATACATGGATGCACTTCTAAACGCCTGGGAAGTGGCAACTCCAGCAATGGGGAAGGGGTTGGTACTTGTAGAAATAAGTTTCTTAGCACGCTACATGCAAACTTATGGTGGTTTTGCACTTAGAATCATCATGGTCCCTTTTGACAAAAGGTCTCCACCTTTTTAAAAGGCCTCGACTATACCTATTTCTCTCCAACCTGCCTAGGGCTGATAACACTATACCGGAATATCTTCATTTGTTCTCGGAAACACTGATATTTTAGGAGACAGTATCAGTAGGCCCCCGGTTTTAAATATTTCTGCCAGACATTAATTGTGATAAATTTTTCTAAATTTTCGTTAACTGCCTACGTTTCCTAATACACTGTTCACGATAAAATAAGAGCAGACAGGTTCAGTACATTGTTGTGACATGGAAGTGCGTAGAATGATATTACGTATTATGACCTTGACGTGTAGACCTTATGTATTCTCGTCGCCTGCTTAATAAACGCCATCTTAGATGACTTGCTCCACTATACTAGGTTTCAAAAATGTCCACATGCGTGTTCTCTGATGAGGCGCACTTCAATTCTTATGACTCTGTGACGTTATATTCATGAGGTGTATCTATGGCAGAGGATTCAGAACAGGTGGAACCTAGAGACAAGAAGTCCCCTCATATTGTTAAGAAATTTAGAAAGTTGTCCCTTTTCTAAAGAAAAATTATTCTTATCAAAACTCTTAAATTACCTTTCCGATTACTGCTTCCAAAGTTGTATTATTCCCTGATATAACTTTTTCATATATTTCACCTTCTAAACATAGGTGTTGTATGGCCCGGGTTGATCTTAACTGCGGTATTTAAAGGGACGAGGTTAACCGTAGCAATCGTAACTTACAATAAGTGAGATTTCATCAAAAACAGGTGTTTCCATCTTGACTAAACTTCCAAATCGAAAAAGATCGCAAATTTGAGCTAAAATATTGACTTAAAAGCCACCCACGAGAATTGGGGAATCATGTAAGTCGTCAAGAACTTATCCCACATTTGAGATCGCTAAATTTTGTAAAACGACTGCATGCCGTATTATTGCAGTCGCGGTTACTTTGATGTTGGTGGTGGTAATTGTGATGATTGTAATACTGGGCCTATTCGAAAAGAGGAAGCATATTTTTACATCTTGTTAAATTTACCCTTATCTTTGCAGGCTATGATTACTTTACATTCCACTCAGGAATGTCCTTCTCCACCTACGATCGTGACAACGATGACTACCTTGAAGTAGACTGTGCTAAGAGGCATCATGGTGCATGGTGGTATAAGAACTGCTATACTATGAATTTAAATGGCAAATATGATGGTGGCGAATTCACCGGCATGTTGTTGTTTAACTGGGATAAGTGGAGCACAGGCCACTTTCTCCTTAAATCTGAAATGAAAATCCGTCCTTTGTAATATATGCTACTGTACACTCTATATTTTTTAGCTAAGTACCATCTGTATGTAATGTATTTTCTCAACCAACATATAATCATATCTATGACAAAAGATGTAAAGAATTTATTCAGTATTTTGAAGCTATGAAATTTAGCATGAGTGGCGCCAGGTGGATATGGGGTTAGTGTCCACGTCTAGGAAATTTTCCAAATTGTGGGTACAATAATGTGTGTTATCCAGACGGCGACTGTTCGCTTGACACTCAACTTACATGAACCAGACTAGTAAAATAGGGCAGTCTGTAGAAATACCACACGCACCAATAGTCCATGACCGTCTAAACATTTTCGAACATGGTGATTTTTATTTAGGCAGGTAGCGTCTTTGCTCGAAAAGGCATGCAAGTATTACATTTAAGTGTTACAAAGTTAGGATCTTTTTGTGTAATCAGAAATTTTTCTGCTATTGGATTTTGGGGGTGGAAACAAGTAGATTTTCTTGTTTGTCTGATTAATTAGATTAGATATCACCGTTATTCCAAGATTTGGATTTATCTGGGCAAAGTAGTTGTCCTTTCATATCTGTAAAAAACAGTATTTTGGGAGAACTTACACTAACTGGTATTATGCTAATGTGTCAGCTGGTTACGTATGTTTTCGAGCTCTTGGACTTCTTCGCGTTACGTTGTTTTCCAAACTAGTGGGCATAGCCTCCTTCGAGCTTCAGGAGATAGGAAAGATATTTACAGTTTATACAATATCTTGGCATTCAATGCATTTATGTTTCTCTTTGAAAGCATTTCTTTTTAGAAACTAAATATCAGGCGCGTATCAAGGGGGGCACTGAGGTCAAGTGCCTTAGGGTAGGAGGGGAGGAGGAAAAATGAGAGAAATTTAGACTCCAAGCTGGAGGTGGAAATGCTCCCTGAAGCCGAGGTTTAAGTGAAAAGACCAAACCTAAGCACGTAAACTCGCAGCAGGGTGAGCCTGACTAATGTACGCTGAGCACTGCGCGACGAAAACATTCGATTCTAAGAATGACGTAGAAGACCCGAGTAGTCGGGTAGATTTGTGACAAAATATACCTTAACCCCAAAAAAATTCCTACAAGTGAGATTTCAGTGGTTTTTGGTAGATTTGGATGTGGGGAACAACATATCAAAAATCCACCAAAATCGGTTTACGAGATCTTTATTTAAATAGGTCATTTCCAAAATGGCCGTTTTTACGTCATTGTAACGGTAAATGCACCTAAAATAACACTTTTTGCTGATTCCAGGAAGTTTTGCTGTACTCAAATTTTGTTTGGCAAAATGTTTTTACAATTAAATTGACCAGCAGTACTACTGTAGACCTGAAGCTTTCATAATTCATCCATGATCTTACACTTAAGTTCCCAAAACCCGACCCAAAACGACTGTTCTGTGCCTACTACTAGAATTCATGCAAAATAAAAAGAAGTCTTCTTGATTTCTTGCATTTAGGTTTCCAGGGGTAGCATTTTTTACTTAAGTATTTTTACAATGTAGTAAGCTAGCAAGTGGCAGAGCGCACTGCAGAGAGAAAAAAATTGTGGTTTGGTCCTTCAACAGGTTTGTCCAGGGGTGCATGACCCCAGGATTGGCTCTAGAGGGGCCTAAACTCTTTGTCGGGAGGGGCGGTCTAAAGACTTGAAAAGGGCGATGGGTTACCGGGAGGATATTGAAAGCAAAATTTTTGGCTCCCGAAGCGAGCCCAAAATATTTGGTTTCTTTTGAAAGAATTTGAAAGTTTGGGGTTTCAGGAATGAAAATCTGAAAAAATGGGGGGGGGGACTATCGTACAACCTGCTGTACATGAGAGGAAATTCAAGTAAGTTGTCGGGGGGGGGGGCTGGACGTCTTCGGGATTACATATTTTATCGTACCTATAAAGGCTCCCTGACAAAATGGGGAAACGTCCTCGAAGTCAGCCTTCCCCGATGGAGCCATGCCCCATGCTCCCATCTGTTACCACCCCTTGTTTGTCCGTGTCTGTTTTCAAGAACGTTACAACCAGAACAACGTAATGTTCAATCCAACACGGCAGTGACTGCTTAGTAACCTGATTTAGGGTTGTTAATTGTTGGATATTCGGATGTTCCCATTTTCACACAATTGATTGTCATGAAGCTGTGCTTTTCCATTGAAATAAGTCTCTAGTTATTTCAAGTGGTAGCATTGCTGTTTGTGGTGTATAAGTTATGAGCCTATCCCCGTAGAGTTTACCCTAGGCTCTAACAATAGGCTATCACATGTGCAATTAATGGGCAAAGCAGTCATGTTAAGTGCAGTAAAGCTTTATTAAAAGATACTCTTTAGCCTACAGGTTAAGCTGCTCATCGCTTTGGTCGCACCCTTTTATAATCAAATTAGCAGTGTGTAACCTACACAATGCAGTCACATTGAATAGTTAAGCTCTACAATTGCAGTACCTGCCATCAAAGTTTCTAAGATTGGTGGTTGGACAATTCACTCCTGAATTTTGACATTTTTTAAGGGTAGGCTGCTATTTTGGACATTTTCAGAGAAAACATCTTCAAACTGAAAATTATGTGGGACTTCAGTCCCCCTCCCGAGCGGCCCTGAATTAAGCTGGTGAAGTTAATCGGTATTTTTCTTAGAGTAGTGAAATATTTGAGTGTGCCATCTCAACGCATACTCTATATGTGCAATTGCTATAGCGGTGGATTCGCTCTTTGCTCCTTTCACACTGTACGTTACTGATGTAGCCTTGTACCTATACTTGGGTGGATTTGAGACAAAATGTACCCACCCAGCCCCCACTCTCCCAATTTATGTAGCAAGGATTTCAACCAGTTTTGGCAGGGTTGGACATGAGAGCAACACATTGACAGCCAAATAAACTTCTTGAGTCCCGAATAAATTAGTGTCACTGCTGACGAAACCTTGGCAAACTCTATGTCCTTAAGGGTTTATTCATTGAGGCCCTTTCCAATTATATCCAAAGTCTATCAAAATGTGTTCAAGGAAATTGATTATAATGAATCATTTGCAAAATTGCTGATGTCATGGTGGACATATTAATACGCAGATCTATTCAAGTTGCAAAGTTTGCTGATCACAGGAAATTTGTTCCACTCATGTTCGATTGATAAAATGTTACATTTGAATTTTAAAGCAGTAGTACAGTTGACCTGTGGCCCATTGCCTTCCCTACAGAAAATATGTAAAGTAAACTTGGTCTTCTTATGTTTTGGCATTTAGGTGGCAAGGTAAGTAGGATAAAACTTTCAGCGGGTAATGCATGATAGGAATTGGTTTTCAAGGGTAACTGGCCCTAAAAAGTACTGGGTTTTGCTTACGACTTATTTGTTTAAACACAAGAAAAGCAGCATTTGAGGACGAACTTAGTACAATATTATTTACGTGGTATGCCACAACTAACAGCGCCGCTGCCAGGATTTCAAAAGTGTGGGAAAGAGACAGGACACATTACGTGTACGTCTCGGCGTTACAGCTTATTGTAGACAGACACCTATTGGTGATCTGGTCACGTGACACCCGAGTAAAGCTGCTTTTAGTCAGGGATAGTCATCAACACATTTAATGGGTTTGTACACTTAATGGTCGTGGTCGCAAGCAGAAATGGGGGAAGTATTTTGGCACATTGCTCCTGTAAACTGTATTTCTTTAAGCAGGAACGGACGCCGGGGGGGGGGGGGGCAAGTAAGTAGCATACCCCTCCCCCATCCTTGGTGGGCCCCTACAAGCAAGTGACCAAACGATGGCTCATTTATTTCGGTGAAACTTGCCAAGGTTAAATCAGAAACGTGAAGTAGGGTACCAACTAGTGCAAACGTTTTAATGAAAATGACACATATAGTTGTCTAGTTTCAGAATATGCTGGATGCTCCGTAGTTTGGCAATTTTGGATTTTTAACCACGAGATAACTCACAGATAAGATTTTAAGTATAAGCTGTAGTGTTTGCCATCGAACTAGAGCTGTTATCATGTAGAATCAGATTGGATAAAAAGGGGGCACATCAGTTGCAGGTCCCTAAAATATGATTATCAGGCCATTTATTGTCAAATGAGGTCCAAATTCTATAACACGCCCCGACGTACAAGGCCAGCATCGCACATGAATACACTGCAGCCACAGTCTTTGATATCAACACAGGTCCACAATGTTTATACAACTGGATGATAGCAGTGACATACTTTTCAAGCCTAGGTCCTTCAAGGATTATAGTCCTCAGAAAAGTATGGCGCATTCACTTTCATTATGAAAGCTGTCTGCGAAGTATTTAGTAAGTTTGCAGGATGATATCATTTTACAGGAATAAGATACATAACTGAAAATTCAAATATGAAGAGATTTACTACTATATTAACAGAATTTTGAGTCAAACCTGCAATAATTCACTCAAGTGTGAATATACGGGTCTTTGAAGTTGTAATTTTTCACTCCTAAAATATGTTTTTCTAAATTTCCGATCCGTTCCATGGCCCTTGACCAAATGTCACAGGGCCTTCGTATTAATATAGCCACCTATTGCTACTGTAGGTTTATATAGGCCTGTAAGCGTGGGGAAGATCATTCACCTTACAACATTTTCAGCGATTATTAAGTAGCTGGAGTTCAACATAGGTATCAATATAGGTAGCATAGGTATATGGGAAGGGAACAAAAGAATCAAACTGTCGTAAAATGGATTTTTAGGGGGTCAAGTAATGCCTTTTTAAACATTTTTAACTTCTAACGTCATAACTTTGCCTATAATGTTCACAATTTTGACTTACAACCTCAATATCTTGACAGTTATCTTACAATTTTATTTTCAAATTCCAACGTGTAACCTTGATTGTCATTATTTTAATCTAAAATCTCATAAAGTTGACCAATAATGTCATACTTTTACTTTTGGAGTACAGAATGTGACCTAAAATCTCACCCTTACTGTTATCAATTTGACTTGAAAAAGTCAAACTTTTGTCCTAAATCATATTGTCTTGACTTTTAATTTCATTATTTTGACTATTAGGGTCACATTATTTGCCTCTTTTATTCCCATTGTGAGGACTTCTGACCTCATAATGTTGACTTTAAAATGAAATAGTAAGTTTCGGTTACATAATTTTGACTTTTTAATTACCATTTTTATTTTATTAGTTTGACTCACCTTTTTGTTTGGAAATGTAAAGCGGAAGTGTTAGCTTTAAATGGTAGAAAGTGCCTTGACAAGTCGTAATTGTGATTTTTAAGTGAACATTTTGCTGATAAAAATGTCACTTTAATCGAATGAAAAGTCTAAATAATGACTCTAAAAATTATCAGTCAAATAGTCATGAAAATGAGATTTAAGAAACAGTTATGGCCTAAAAAAATTAATAACACTACGAGTGGACTTTAAGGGATTAAAAGTTAATATTAAGCCTAAACAGTTAAAATATGAAACTTACACTCTTTTATATTGCATTTCAAGTTGGAATACTAAGATCTGAACAAAAAGTTTGGTATCAAAACGTCATAAGAGGATTTCAAATCCGAAAAAAACTACTAACATTTTTACTTTAAAAATTAGAATACTTGGGTTCCATAAGGAATAGGTTAGCTCTAAAGGTCACGTTCAGGACAGTTTTAGTCGTTTTTTGCCCTTTCCATGTCCTTTTTCTGAAACATTTTATTGGCAACCAGTTTTGGACCTCAGCACTTAATAATTAAAGGCATTGAATGGTTATGCTTCCTCTCGCTTATAGACCTGGAATAATGTTAAAGTTATATAAATTATGAGGGCCATCTAACAATTAATAAAAGGCCTGCAAATTCGTAAAATTTAAAAAAATTACATTTAGAAGTAAAAAATAACATTTTCAAGTGCCCAGGTTTTCAAAAATGAGATAAGTAATGCCGCTTTGACATCAAATTCTTTTTATATAGCTATACATCATACCACATACGAATTTTCAGCCATTGATCTAATTCCTGTGAAAAGATATCAGCTTTCAAAATATGACGAAATGGCGCTTGCACCTTTCTTCCTGAGAAAATGGTATTGCGCAATACTTTTCTGAGGGCTTTAACTTCTGAACACTCTAAGCTTCAGCACTAAAAATTTCACAAGAATCATTCAATTTCACATAAACCCTTTAAAGTACGCAAGTTACACGTATCTTTTCTGCAGTTTTTACAATAAAACCATTATACGAAGGCATTCAAACCTTCAATGGAAAGTTTTTATCGACGTCATTGTGACGTCATCATTGTGTTTTTGCAAGGGAACTTGAAACATTTAGTCGGAGATAGTCATAGAAACATTTTTACGCATACAATTGCCAATAAAACCCACATTACATACACCTTTTTGACATTAAGTAGGGAAAAAGGGGTTTAAAAAGCCGCCATTTTGGATTTGACCTAATTTCGGCCCTTTCCATGGGTGGATTTTGGTGGATTTTTTCCTGGGTACATTATACACCTCAACTAATACCAAACTGCATAAAACTCACTTGTAGGAATTTTTTTAGGGTCAAACCCTATATCTACCCGACTAGAGAGTACATCTCTAAGCATTCTACACAATGTTCCATGACGTAATGTTCCTTTTATACGCATTCCAGACGATTGCAGTTGATTTATGTCTATCTCGACATCACGACAGGTTGCTTAATTTTGTCGTGATGTCGAGTTACTGTAATTCGAAACTCGACAAAAATGCTGCAAATTTTCGCGTCGTCGTGTAATACCTATCCTGACATCACGACAGTGTGCTTGATTTTGTCGTGATGTCGAGTTACCGTAAGTCGTCAACTCGATAAAAATGCTGCAAACTGTCGCGTTGTCGAGTTATCCTGGCACGATAATTAAACATCTCGCATGTCACCTTACGGCCAAATCAGCGAAATTCATATTTCAACCACTGCCCACAAGCCCTTTGGATCATCAAATTGACTGGCTTTATGTTCAGACTAGGCCAGCGAGAGGTATTGTAAAATTATCATTTTTGTAGTCAATTTAGTAGGCACCTACTTTCTTTGGAAGATGTTAAGCCTTACCTTCCAATGCTCCAAATTTTTAAATATCCCAGGGCTTCTGCGGGCTTTGTCCCCTGGGTCCCTTCTACGGAGTTGCCTTTCGACCCTCCCCCCCCCCCCAAAAAAAATATAGGAAAATGGTCAAAAATATCATTTCTATGATCTGCTTGTGCTCATCCAGTAAAGTTTTTAGAAGTACTTAAAATGCTTGACGCTAATGCTTACAATTTTGAAAATACCACAGAGCTTTCGGGGGGGGCTTCGTCCCTGGACCCCCACCGTAGGATTCCATTCGTCCTGTTTCCCAAGGGAAACTTCCTGCAAAACCCCGGGGCTACGTAGCCAAATTTATAGGGGCGTGATAAGTTTGCTTTGGCACAACCCGGATTGAACATTCCGAGACGGTACCTTTTAAAGCTCCCTCTCCCCTCCTCCCTCCCTCACCCATCCCCTTCCCTCCTTCCCCCTCCCTCCTTCCCTCCCTCACTTTCAAAAATTACGATATGTTTCAGAATGACGCAATAAATTTGCCTCTGAAAAATATCACTTGGTTTTGGTCACCTAAGTAACGTATGCCTACTTACCAGTGCTGTAAAATGCTAAGCATTTTATCAGTTCGTATTGTGGTACTTAAATTGACATTTTGAGTGGGTATTTCCAAGAACGGTTTTCACTAACGCTACAACACGCTGATTTTTTCAATGATACTCTGTACAGAGCAGCGAACATGGCCACTAGCCACCTGGCAGACTAAGTGCAGTCCAATTCAGGAAGAATAAAGTTTTGTCTCTTTGCTAAAACAAAATAACTGCCGTTAGGAGTGTCTTTTTCCAAGTGCGTCTGGTTGTATTACATTACTGAATTTTGAAAAATACTTATTTTCAGAACTACACTTCATTTACCATGCAAATGTGAAGATTAACGTTTGCAACTCACTTTCATTTACAATGAAATAGCCCAACACGATGGATAGTGGCTATGATCCCTGATCTAATCAGTATAAGATGAAGTACATGTTGTCTTCACTGCACACTGCACGCTATTTTTTATCTTTGGCTCAAACTGAACATTGGGGCTATCTCTATCGGCGATGCATAATTTGAGCCTATTAAGGCTATGATTTAGTGCGATAGGCTATGCAATTAACTTAGTAGTAACGTGAGGTAAGTGTAAGACCTAGCTTCTCCCTACCGACGTTCAAAGTTTGATGTAACGAAACGCCTTGGTCTAACCGTTAGAAACATAATTAAGATCAAGTTTTCTGTAGCCACATGTTCACCTACATCATACGCTTGGTATCCGATTAAGAGGAAATTAAATCAATTTTTCTGAAGGCTTAGCGAGAAAAACTAACGTTAAGTTTAATTCTACCTTGCTTTCTGTCGAACTTGATGTGAAGCACTAGCGTTAGGTACGGTATCGTTAAAATAGCTAGTACGGTGTTTGGAATATACAATATTACAGTGCGCTGTGCGCTGTGCAGTACAACCGAGTTTAGAGCTAGCTAGCTGTGTATTACGGCCATGAGCGTCAATCCTGGGGGATAGAGGGACCGTCCCCTCCCCCACACACATTTTGGAAATACACCCATTGACTTAAGATTTTTACACAGTAATGTTTTGACAGAAGTGGCCATCCCCCCCCCCCCCCCTACATTCGAGTAAAGATTGACTCCCATGATTACGGCACGTGAGTTGCACTACTTTCTCAAACTTCCTTACCTATTCTGATAATACGCAAAATATGATTTAGCATTCACAAGATACACAAAAATTATGATCGTCTCTTTCAATTATTGTTCTGTCTACATTTTATCCTCTCCAGATCTTCTAAAAATATTTGTCAATTAAAGTAAAAGAGTTCAGTTTTCCACTTAATTTGATATGCTATACCCATCCGTTGCACCGTGTACAAAATTTTCGAAATCGAACAACCATTTTTACTCCTTTGACAGTGTTTCTCATATCTTCGCTGATTATGACGACTGAAACCCATTTTCATATAAATTTGATAATCTCTTCACAAGTTGCGCAGGAATGGTCATCATATTAACAGATCACTGGTGTTTGTTTTTCACGGCGTAAGTAGATGATTAATCAAACATTATGAACTCACAACAAAGGCCTAACGTAAAAAATTGGGAAAGGGGGAGTATAGCTGCAATATCGTAATTAAAAATGAACACCGATATTAACAATGGATTGCCAGTGTCTGGTCTAGGCTAAAACTACTTCAACATCTTCTGAAACCCAATTTTCTGAAATAAAACTAACCTTTTAGCTTATAAATCCCTAACCCGTCCCCTTCTGGGGTACGGAAGCAGAACTTTGAGTCACCTCAGGCCCTAACATCTATAAACTGGAACAGTTCAAATGTGTGCTTTACACTTAGCTCTTAACATTCCGAGTAACATAAAAATAGAGTAGTTTCAAATCATAAAATCTTCCAATGTCTTTAATTCTGTATATTGCAAACTGACATCTACAATTCACAATCTTAGTAACCTGCCTGTAGCATGTACTAATGTCATGGGGTAACAAAATCAAATCCCCTGTTGATGTATTAAATATAGATCAATGACATGCGCCAGAGCTGCTAAGCAAGGGAGGGGAGGACAATGTACTTAGAGACCCTTTGAGTGAAAGCGCGTTCCGCAGTGAAACGGGATAGTTATAAGAAGGGCTTCTAACTCACATGGGACTAAGTAGGCTTGTTGCACCGAGAAGGTGGTATTATGTTGAGCTACAAAAAACAAAGTTGCTTACGCTAAGCCCATTTGATCCACCGCAGCTTTTTGAGAAATCGTTTAATGAGTGATGATTGGACTGAAAGTCATTAAACTCTTCTTGCTATCATGATGTTGAGGCAACCTCATCCATCACTCAGTTATCGCAAAGGGAAAACATAAATCAAGGCTTAGATGTTGGATGTGTAACTAGTTGCCGACAGACGAATTCCAATCAATTATTGTAAATAAAAACAATTATCTATAGCTACGGAATCAAGCAATGCCCGCAGTAGACGAAAAAGTCCTCTTTATCCAAATGCACAAAAGGGAACAAGACTGAGTTTAATTGATTTTAATCGATTCTTGCATCCCCTTGCAAGTTGCACTGAGTGTATACTCATGTTATATATGTGACGCAGACAGCAACTGGTTTTTTGAAAGCGTCGAATCGCATTGTTACCCGCTGACTAAGTTTGCAAGTCGAGTGACTGGCGATGGGGCAACATTTTCAAGAATTAGCCATAGTTTAGCTAACGACGTGGTGGTTTTACACAACTCTGTGTCTTAGTATCAAAGGTTAAGCTTACTCAAACTTCAAGAGCAACATAAAAAGAAGTTCTAAGAAAAAATTTCCTTATGTTTCTCCTGCTAACACAGCCTCCATGGTTTCTATCAGTATTAAATCGATTACGGAGGGCTTATCTTGTCTCTACCCCTTCGTTCAGGTTGTCTCCAATCCTTAATTAGTCATTCCTGTCCAATTTTTTGTTAACACTGCCACTCCTGCTTTCAATGTCTCTAACTGCGATAAACATTAAACTTTTTTCTAGTGTCCTGCTCATACCGCTTCATTGTACCATTGGGTATTGATTTATTGTTTGTATTTGAATGTATGTTGCGATATATGTATTAACGAAATAAACTGAACTGAACAGTAAAGGAAGAGACATACTCACCTTATTTACACTTCATCTCAGTTATCCTGTATATTGTAAAATCTTAGATGATATGAAAATTCAGATTAACTAACAATTTAATAGTTCAAATTAATAGTTTAATTAGGTCTAAGGAGCTTCCCATCTACTCAAAAAAGACCTATCCATAGGTTACAAATCGGTTTGAAAATTTACAGCTTTGGGGGCCGTCATTGAACTCTATGTATGTCTGGCTAAGTTGAAAAGGGTCTATCGGCGTAAGTAGTATATAAAGGGTCGATAAATCTCCCCTGGGAGCTTGATTTTGCACTGTTACCCCCCCCCCCCAGCTTAATTGCTCTTGGTGGGAACATGATGTTCAACGCGGAGTTGATGTGTGCGTTATGGTCAACTCGAAGCTTGATCTGCTAGGTAAGTGCATATACGTATAACCTTGAATTAAAGAGGTGTTGCTTGATGAGATTGGGGCACCATTTTTGTGGTAATGTGGTTAATTCAGTATTAGTGCTAGTTCTTTGTGAGAAATCAATTTACTTTTCTGTTACCATGTGTGAAATCAGTTGCTGAATAGAGGTAAAGGCAAGATGTTACAGAATAATGAAACAGTCTACTTCCTTGTTTATATTTTTTAGCTCAGCTGAAAGCTTTCAGCTGAGCTATTGCTGTCGTGCACGGCAAACGTCTGTCACCATAACATTTGCGTTTAAGTGCCTGACATTTCGCTGTTTTTTGTTAGATTTGCCTGAAATTTAGTAGAGATGTTAGCGAAAGTGATATCTGTATGCTGCGACTCTTTTCGATTAATTTGACCGCTATTTGACCTCGGGAGGCGGCTTTGTTTGAAAACGTTAAATTCCATACTCGTCCTTCAGTTTAGTACCAATCTTGATAATATGTTTCATATAGATAGTTCAATTTGTGCTGAACAAAAGCTAATTTTTTTTTCGTTTCTGCAATCATTAAAGGCATGAAAACAGCACTTTTTAAAACGAATTCTGGCGAAGTCCTCATGTTCGGGAATAGGCCTACATCGAGAATCCCAGTTGTTATCATTTGAGAGACTGTACAACGTACGAGGTACAAAAGTATACCGAACATATATAAATGTACAGGACGTCTCGTGCTTAATCGTGTGGAAGTGTTTACGCAAAGTGCAGTGTATCGATTTTTGATTACCGTACGTGGGCTACCCCACTATGTCAGAGACTGTTTGCTCAGCTCTTTGCTTTCCAAACCAGGGATATGACATGAAACAGGAATATACCGTACAGCCTACTATGGAGGCGCTACGTGAACATGTGGCGCTGATCTCATTCAGGCGTTTGAATAATAGACTAGCTAAATTGGTTGGATGGTTAGGCCTACTCGAAAAGAAATACCGGACGTTTGAAAGTTGTGCAAGCTCTTGCGAATATGTGGCCTTGTGCGAAACAGTGGTATAAGATAGGCCTACACATTTTGTGTTGAGGCAGAAACAAGTATTCAAATTAGCCTGATGTCTGAATGGTTTTAGGAGTTTGGCTTAAAGTTTAAAGAGAATATATCCAGTCGCCTCAAGTTTCAAGTTATTTGTAAACATTACCTTAATCTTTCAAATTTTTTTGTATTTCCTTTACAAACATATTCTTCTTAACATTTCTGGGCAAAAAATATCTAGTATGAAAGGTAAACAAATGACTTATCCTTCCTTAATAGCAAATTAGTTTATATTGTCACATGAAGGAAAGAAGCGACTCGTCGCGTGAATTTGGGATGCCGGCGCGGGGTACACTACTTCAAGTTAAGGTAAATGTTGTCTAGGAAATGTCGTAAGAGGAAAGAGGAACCCACCCCTTTCTTTTAAACAAAGAACATAGCACGTTGATTGAAAATACAATGCTTCATATGGTTTAAGCTTGACGGTTGTGCTAACATTCCAAAAACAGTTTTCGGTCTGAAAAGGAAAACGTGCTTTTTGAAGGCGTGTGCCATGTCAGTCTCGGCAGCTCGGTGCCTGCAGGAATTGTGCAGCTCAGGCTTCCAGTCAAGCGGGCCAAGGGGACGAATCCCTCTTTGAAATTTGTTCGCCCCCTAGCAAGTTTTCAAGTTGCCATTGGCTTGATGGCATTTGTATACATTTGGCCCCCTTAAAAATTTGTTAGCCCCTGGAAGCCATTTCGCCCCCATTCAGTACCTTGTCAGACTACGAGCCTGGTGCAGTCACATGGGCGTCGACACTGCAGGAACCGCCCCAGTCTTGTTCTCCGTTGCCGAAAGCCCCACCAAGTTGTTAAGGGGAAGCCATGGGGGATGATATTTCAATAGCCTTAGGTTTAGTATAAGTGTGCATATTTTCCCAACGCTCTCTACGAACTGTAGTTACCCTCCGGCCTGTTGCGACAGGTCCTAAAAGCGATCGACGATTTATACCTGGTAGATCCCAATCATAAAAATGTTATGCAGTAAAATAATTTTGTGGGGGAAAACGGGGCTAAAGAGTACTCAGAATTAGGCGCGTAAAGAATTTAATTTAGGAATTATCCCTTTATATTGAGTAATTGAGCAGTTTTGGTTTTTCCAAATCATAGTGGCCACACGTATTTGAATTTTTGTCCCTGGACAAGTTCAAGGAATATCTTTGGGGCAAAATATCGCTTTTAAGACCTTTAACCATTTGTAAAATTTCTTCATCGGAAGTTACTATCTGGGTCTAATTATGGAAAACAAATGAGGTCTACAAAGCAGCACACTCATAAACATCCATTATTTGTAATATAGGCGCGGATCCAGACATTTCGAAAGTGGGGGGGGGCTGAAAGCCCCCTTGAATATTCTCCTGGATTAACATTATGCTAATTTTCGCGTATTTGTTATTGTTGATGTGGCGAAAAGGGGGGGGGCTGAGCCCGAGGAAGCCCCCCCCCGGATCCGCGCCTGAGTATACTAACTTTGTGCAGTATATAAAGTTAACTTTGTGTGGCCAGATTTAGTCTTTCAGAGACTTCGGGAGTTCAATACATATTTCATTGCATTCAGTTAATATTTATCTCTTTGTTACCTAACGTACGTATGAACAATATGAGTTACAGACCCAACCAAAATATTGACTGCAGACTTTTAGGTCAACAGGAAAAGCTGAGCTCCGCAACATTGTTGCGCTTGTATACACTATAAAACTGAATTTGAGTTGGGTAGTCTGTTTTCTAAATACGAAGAAATGCTTCACAGAGTTGGAGATGAAATTGACCAAACGTAAGGTCATACGGTTTGAATGATAAATCAGAAGAATTTTGATCCTACTTTGAATTCAAGAGAAATCATCTGTGCTACCTTTTACGTAATGTTATGAAGACGGTGTCTGCAATTGGGGGAGAATCGTTATGATGTATGATTCGCAGCAAGACCATCCAAATATTGTCAAAATTAGAATAATAGCAATGGTTTTATCAAAGGAAAAGTACTACGTATGCAATTAGTATTGTCATAGTCCTTCCCGGAAACTCTTCCCTGGACCAGCAACTCCCTGCCTGGACTAACAGACAGTTTCGGGATAGGTGATGGTGATGGTGATGATGATGGTGATGACGATGACGATGACGATGACTATGACGATGGCGACGGCGACGGCGATGGCGATAGCAGTGATGGTGATGATGATCATTATTACATAAACTTATATAGCGCACTACCATAAAATGTTCAGTTACGTTTTACAACACCATAAGAAAAGGCCAGACTAAAAAAGTAAGTTTTCAAATTAACCTTAAGCAACTTAAGAGATGCAGACTCCCCAACACTAAGAGGAAGTGAACTCCATATTATGGGCCCACTAAAAGCAAATGCCCTTCCCCCTAAATTGCTATGCTTCACAAACAACCAAGCTAGTCTCTCCGCAAGTAGACCTTCTAAAGTTGTAAGAAGAAGGCCTCATCACGAACATATCACGAAGATAAGAGGGAGCTTGTCCACAGCGAGATTTATACACGAGAAGGTGAATTTTGAATTTTATTCTATACTCAACTGGTAGCCAGTACAAACTTCTTAAAATAGGGGTAATGTGTTGGTGATAATCGATAACGCTTATCACTCTACCAGCAAAACTTTTGAAGCCTTTGGATTTGCTTATTGGGTAAGCCACACAAGAGACTGTTGCAGTAATCAAGGTAAGAGAACACTAACCCATGAATTAGCTTTATAACAGAAGCTTTAGGGAGATGTTTCGATATTTTACTTATGTTATGCATGTTGTGATTAGCAGCTCTTATCCTTGTTGTGATATGTTTTTTTTTTTCAAAATTTAGAGAACAGTCGAAATAAGCACCCAAATATTTAACGTCATCAACCTTTCTGACTTCAACCCCTCCAACCCTTTAACTTTCGCAATGAACTTTACTAAGTTTACCGTCATTCATTTTCAAACCATGAATCAACATCCAATTCTTTATGTGAGTGGTGCAGCTTTCGAGACAGGTTAAAGCCTCAACTTCATTTGAATTACTACAAGTCATCGGTTTAAACAGTTTAAAAATTTGATGGTCATTAGCATTGCCACCTACACTTACATCATGGCGATCAACAACCCTTGCCAAGGAGCAGGCGTAAAGAGTTAAAAGAATGGGCCCAAGACGTGACCCCTGTGTTCCCCTACTGATAGATGAGCAGGATCAGATAGGGAATTACCCACCTTTACTCGTTGAACTCTGTTACTAAGATAAGAAGAGAACCATTTCAGCACAGTACGTGCCTGTAACACCAAAATCATTTTCCAAAAAATAGAGAAGTTTTCGTGGGGCACCAGAAACGCAGCGCTTAGATCGATAAGCACAAGCACCGCTACATACTGGTTGTCCATTCCTAGCAATATATCAGAATGGAGTTTTGTGAGTAGAGTTTCAGTAGAATGATAAGGTCCATATGCAGATTGACAACTAGGTAAAGGGTAGTGCATACCAACATGGTTCATTAATTGAGCTATGAAAACTTTCTCGACAATCTTAGAAATGAAGCTTAAACTACTGACAGGTCAATAATTTTGTTCCACTTTGTCAAGGTTCGATTTTTTAAGCAGAGGCGTCACAATAGCAGTTTTCCATCCTTTGGCAAATATTCCAGTCTGAGGGGAAATATTCATGAGTCTCGTGACGGAAGGTATAATCGAACCAAGAGAGGATCAACTAATATAAAGAACTTGTAGTTACCCTCAGCAAGATTTACCTGATGTCAAGTTCGTCAATTTTCATAAATTCACCAAGAATGGCGGATTCTGTACGGGGTTGCATAGCTGCATACGAATTTAGTCAGCACTATTAAAAGTCTGGACTTCGTTTGTTATCTCAGTCACCGTGTTTTTAACAAAAATATAGACCAAATGTTGATCAATGGTAAAATTGTGTGACCGTGTGACCGCTTTGTCCCCAATTATATCACTATAGCAAAATATTAACATTATTAATTAAGCCAATTTTCGTGTGCATAAACGTTATTACAGAAGAGCACAGCATCGTAACAATGCGAAGAAAGGGATTTCTTTTCGCCTTCGCTTTATATCTTATGTTAGAGCAGTATAGTTAGAGCAGTAACACGGTGGTATATTATTCTGGCAAAAACACTTTTCCGCAAATTAGAGGTACATCCCCGAACTCTGTAGGAACTCCACATGCGAGAGGGGATCATGGAACAATCTTGCATTTTGAGTGTTCCGTGGTAACACTTATCAGTTTTGTAGCATGATTTGAAAGATTGGAAGTATATGTCGTTAGAAATTTTTCACGGGTCGCTTCAGGGACACCCATTATTGGTAGATGGTGAATATTATTATATAAACATTTTTCATACTTCTAAATCCACGACATTTTGGTTATTCCCGCTTCCTTCTTCCTCACTCCATATTGCACCCTGATGGTCTGAATTCTCATCGATCATGTTGTTATCGCCATTTTGTAATTACCCCTAGAGCTTTTCTGTGCCTGTTTCATAGTACAAGCCTTGAAAGGGCCACATGCCACAGCCAAAATATCACTTAAGTATAAGAAGTTTCAAACAATATGTTTTCAATTAAAAGTTTTGCCGAAGATAGAACCATTTTGCATCCAAACTACCTTACATACACAAAGAAGTGTCAATGGGGAGGGGGAGCTGTGACCCCTCTACTTCTTATACACAACTCATATTAAGACAACTAAGTTATGAAAATTTTTCAAGGTATGATCAGTTCGAACTTTGCGTGAGAAAACACAATTTTGCATCGAAGCCACTTTTAATGAATAAACAATAGGGCAAGACAAGGAGTTCCTGATCTCATCATCCTTTCGCTTCTCGGTTCCTAGTGTGGCAGATATCAGTAATTTTAGTGTAAACGGTGGGTTGTGACATAAAGTCACAAAACTGACGAAAATAATTACTCCATAGTCCAAACCTTATTGAAGGCGAATGTCGATGTAGGTGCTCAGTTTCAACTTAACATCTACATGTTTCCGCTCCAGTCCTGAAAGACGCCTATAATTGTGCCATTACTGACAACGTTTTTGATTCCTTACCGTGTGTGTGTGTGTACGTGTGTATGTGTGTTTGTGACGCTTGACTTGTAAACATGATATCTCAAGATAGGAATGATAGGAACTGTTCATATTTAGTATATGGAAATATCATAAATAAAGAAAGTGTGCTATTGTTTTTGGTGGAGATCATAGGTCATGTCAGGTCAACAGAGGTCAAAAACCAAAATCCTTGTAAATACGATATCTCAAGGTATAAAGCATAGATACTTTCCATTGGTTGTAACGTTCTTGAAAACATGACACTCATGGCAACAAAGGTTTGGTACCAGATGGGAAGCAGGGGGCAATGGCCCTATCGGGGAAGGCTGACTTTCGAGGAACTTTCCCATTTTTTGTCCAGTGAGCCTTTATAGGTGACGATAAAATATGTAATACGAAGACGTCCACCCCCCCCCGACAACTTCCTTGAATTTCCTCTCATGTACAGTAGGTTGTTACGATAGGTCCCCCCCGCCCCCAATTTTTTTTTCAGATTTTCATTCCTGAAACCCCAAACTTTCAGATTCTTTCAAAAGAAACCAAATATTTTGGGCCTCAGCTTGCAGGAGCCAAAAATTTTGCTTTCAATATCCTCCCGGCAACCATCGCCCTTTTCAAGTCTTAAGCCGCCCCTCCCGCCAAAGAGTTTAAAAGGCCCCTCTGGAGCCAATCCTGGGGGCCCATGCACCCCTGGAACAAACCAGTTGAAGTGACCAAACCACAATTTGTTTTCTCTCTTGCAGTGGCTCTCTGCCACTTGCTAGGTTACTACATTGTGTAAAAATGCATAGTAAAAATACTACCCCTGGAAACCTAAATGCAAGAAATCAAGAAGACTTTTTTTATTTTGCATGAATTCTAGTAGTAGGTCAAGAACAGGTCGTTTTGGGTGGATTTTGGGGACTTAAGTGTAAGATCATGGATAAATTATGAAAGCTTCAGGTCTACAGTAGTACGGTTGGTCACAATTTAATCGTAAAACCCTCATGCCTAACAAAGATTTTTGGTAGCATGCAAAACTTCATGTAATCACCAAAAAGAGTTATTTAAGGTATATTTACCGTTACAATGACGTAAAAAGGGCCATTTTGGAAATGACCTATTTAAATAAAGATCTTGTGAACCGATTTTGGTGGATTTTTGATATGTTGTTCCCCACATCCAAATCTACCAAAAACCACTGAAATCTCACTTGTAGGAATTTTTTTGGGGTTAAGGTATATTTTGTCACAAATCTACCCGACTAACTTACGAGAGCAGGATATTGAGCTATGATTTTCCATTGACGTGCATATTTCAGTTACTTGGTATGGCTCAGTGCGTCTGCTAGCGATGAGATAATCAACTCCGTGGATTGCCCTCTTGTATTGTGATCTTCCTCACTTTTAGTGCGTGTGTGTCCAATATTCTTTTGTTAATATCTCCTATGGATTAGCAGATTTTCTTCAAATTTGGTGGGAAGATGCCCTAGGTAGATTCTCGGTGCTACACCTATTTCCGGAAGTAAAGGTTCAAGGTCAGAGGTCAAAGTTCAAATTATGTGAAAATGACTCTGTTTACACTAACTCCAAGGAGAAACATGCCATTGACATAAAACTTCACATACAAATAAAAGTAGCTTGTGCTACCAAAATATGTGGTTACCATAGTAACCAAGGTCAAAGGTCATGTGATGGAAGGGAAAATACATATTTTAAGCGAAAACCTGTGACATAAAGTCCTCCTTGTGAGGGGGACAGATTCTTTTGAAACTTGGTGGGTAGGTACCGAACTGTATGAACTTGTGTCTCGCAGACCCCCATCAGAAAATGTTAAGAGTCAAAGAGCAAAGGTCAAATTTTGTAAAAAAATCACAAGTTTTAGTATTTTTAGGATAATTTCAGAAGGAAACATCGGACTGACATGATACTTCACACAATTAGTAAACATCTCTAGCACTACCAAAATATATGGCCGCCATGGCAACTCATGCCAAAGATCACGTGAAAAAAAAGTCAAAAATAAATTTTCCTATTTGAAAACCGCTACTAAACAGCTGGACCGATTCCCTTCAAATTTAAAGGGGAGGTACCCCAGTGTGTCAACTTTTGTCCCAGACCCTCGGAAGTGAAGGTCAAAGGTCAGAGGTCAAAGGTAAAATTTTGTGAAAAAATCACTATTTTTTAGTATTTTAGTATTATTCCAGAGCAAACATTTCACTAATATGAAACTGCACACACCTGATAAACGTATTAAGTACTAACAAAATAAAACGTTGCCATGTCAACCGAGGTCAAAGGTCATGTGACAGAAGGTGAAATGTACATATTTTATTTTGAAAACTACTGCAAAACGGCTGAGCCGATTATCTTCAAACTTGGTGGGAAGGTACCCAAGGGTAAGAAAATATGTCTCACTCAGTCGGAAAGTAAAGGTCAAAGGTCAGAAGTAAAGAATAGTTGGTGTGCCTGCGAGTGGTAAACACACAGAATAAATTTTTCTGAGTATGAATCTTAAATATATTTGACGCGAACTATACCGCGCGTTATAAAAACGCATACACAAATTGCTTCCTCGCAGAAAGCGCGTAGTAAGAAACCAGCGCAACATTACTGAATGGTCTAGCGTATTTTTTGTGTAGGGTGTGAGACCGCTCTCTGAGTAGAGCCTCGCCGGTACGCCATGACTGCTTAACACTGGTGATAGCAACGTAAGAGAACAGAACACATTGTAGGTGCGTTTGTTACTAGGACTGGCTCTCCGATCCAATAATGTGTATGGTATGCTAACGTGCGCAATCATGTATCATATATTATGTGCACAGATTTTCTGTATAGCGCACTGAATTCGTCCTTTTTGCACAACAAAGGGGCGCATGGAGACGCAAATATCCGGGCGGAACTGGGGATTTGACATACGCACATGTATTTGGTGATGTGGGCATAATAGGCACGCATTACAGAAAACGCCTTTGTTCGAACAGCGCAGCTTGCGTTAGCATTGTTTACACGCAGAACGTTGTTCGCCTGTCTTTTTATTCAGAATACTTGACGAGCACTTCTGTATTATCATCGACGAACTCGCTGGTAGTTGCTTTCCCTTTGTGAGCTCGTGAAAAATTAAAGCCCGATATAAAAGTGCGTAATTTGAAGATACCATAGACCTTATGCATTGACATCACACTGACGTCATTTTGAGTGAAAACAATGAAGCACACGTGCATTCACGGGGTAAATTTCGCTGCACGTGTAGTATACTTACACGCGTATACGATTGGTTGACAAATCAGCTGTCTGCACTTATTGGTGTAACTTGCAATGGTACGCACTTTTCCTCCATTTTCCTCCAAACGAGGGAGCACCTTCTTTGTGACATCATATGCATAAGGTCTATAGAAACCAGGGGCGTAAATACAGGAGGTAGAACCCCCCCCCCCCTTTGAAAATCAAAAGTCGGTCTCTGAGCTCCAAAAAGTCGGTCTCAAAGCTCAAAGCCAGTCCAGTATGCCGTTGTAACAGTAGACCAAACATGAACAACATTTGAAGTGAAAAGTTTGCCCGAAAAACAAAAAAGAAAAAATAAGGGGTCTTCAAAAATTCGGACCGTACTACTATGTCAACGTGAAAATCGAAAGTCGGTCTCAAATTGCCCGAAAAGGCCTCCAGAATTTCGGATCTTACAACTATGGCAATGGGAAGTCGGTCTCCAAGAAATGTAGTCGGTCCCAAAAGTTCACACTCCCCTGCAAATTCAAGAATATACGTCCCTGATAGAAACTGACATAGGATTATGAATAGACTATGAGCTTCAATTCAGACCACTCATTGTGCATTCATATTTAAGTGCGCTTATTCAGAGACCGGGGAGCCAATTTTGAAGTGCGGTGGCTAATCATCGAAGCCGCCCAATATGTTCACTAAAATATTTGCAGTTTAATGCGGCCCATTATGCAGTTTACGGTGGTCCAAAATGCCCAGAAAAAGTGCGGGGCTAAAGCCCCCGTATCCCCTGTCTCTGCGAACCCTGCAGTTATGTATAGGCCTTATGCCACTAGGAAGAGAGAAAGATCTTGTAAGTTACATGGCTCAATGCGTGTGCTAGCGATGAGATAAGCAACTCCGTGGATTGCCCTCTTGTTTACCTTTTTACAACCTCAGATTCTTATCCAATTGAAGTTTTTTTTTTGCTACAGTCTTATTTTAGCTGTATGTCTAATTTTGAAAAATACCGAGAGATTTGTCATCCAAAGCAGGCCACAGTTCTTGTTGTAAGCAGTACAGCCTAGTGTTACCTACATGTACGTATGTATGGTTAGCCTAACCGCTTAATGGTATGTTTTTGTACAGAACTGAATTGTTGCAGTGTGTAGGATACTACCTGTAAAAAAATTAGCAATTGCAGTTGATAGAACAGTGGACCGGAAATGGTTGAACTCATATATTATCGTATTATTGACCCTTCGTGGAAATACGTATGCTTCTGCAAGGGAAGAACGCTGCATTTTTATGCTGGAAAACTTTTGAAAGAGTTTAATTTTGGAAGACAATTTTCTTCATGCATGTGGCCCTAGCCTAGGCTAGAAGTGCCCTGTCTTAACTTTAGTTTGCCTAAGCTTAGGCTATCCTACTAAGTTAAGCCTTTTTGACCATTGTGTTGACAAATTAGAGGAATTGGCTACAATGCAAATAGCATTTTGTTGGTGATAAACTTTTATGTAAGTAATATATAAGTATACCTGGCTAGCCTAGGCCTAGGCCTGTAACCAGAAAGAGTACTGACTTCTTGTCCCTCTCCTCATGACTTCAGAAACATCCATAAATTAAGATTGGCGTAGATTCCAGCAACTCCATCGGATTTGGATCGACCTAGAGACTCAAGTTTGTTCCACGTAACAGTGATATATATCGCAATAAAATAAAAAAAATTAATTCAAATGTACCATAAATATTGCCAAGAAAAGTTGCCATCCTGTCAGTAAATTACCCCTTCCATGCTTCGCAACATATCCAGAAACAGGTAAAACATTTGTTAAGTTTGAAACGAAATCATATCAGAGTGTTCAGCCCTGTAGCTCTACCTGTAGAGAGACTCCTTCCACAGCACATATTTACACCTGTGTACTGAAGGCTAGGTTCATTATACTGCACATATTACATGTTAGGCTATGGTCAAAGTGCACAGCCTCTCTGAAGAAAGATGCCCGGTAGGGAAAACCTGTCCACCTAAAGCTTGTCATTATATTGCGAATAGTTGTTTGGGGTCTAATGCACATGTCAGGCAAATGTTTTTGGCATCCTTAATCGATTTGGATTATTTTCCATTCTTCTGACAAACGAAATTGCTACCTCTGCTTTGCACATTATAAAGTGTATGGGGAGAAAGTTTATTTTGCTTTCGAGATCGAACCATTTATTCATTCCCTGCCGAAGGCAGGCAAGAAATCTATGCATTCATGATGGCGTGTGTCTATGTATGGGTGTGTATGGGTGGGTGTGTATGCGGTATGTTTGTGACTTTGCTCGTTAACACGATATCTCAGACGGGAAACTCTGGCAGTCCCCAAACTTGTTACATAGATGCCCCATGTTCAGAAAAAGAATCCTATTGTTTTGGTGGGGTCAAAGGTCATCTGGGGTCACCAGGGGTCAAACTCTGAAAACCTTGTTAACACAATAACTCAAGGTAAAAAGCTTGGATGAATTTCATACTTAGCATGTAGATGCGTTATGAAAAGAGGAAGAACCCGATTGTTTTTGGTGGAGGTCAAAGGTCACCTGGGGTCACCGGAGTCAAACTCTGAAAACCTTGTTAACACCATATCTCAAGCTAGGACGCTTGGTTAATTTTCATACGTAGTTTGTAGGTGCCTTATGGTGAGAGAAAAACCCTATCATTACATAAACATCCTCTCTAAAGATTCACAGTGAACCACCCGAATTGTTCTATAGCCAACGCGGGTGTATGCACAGGGAGCTGTGGTATGCAACTGTCTATTCAGGCTATTCATCACCAGCAGAACCCAATCATGCATGATATAATCTCTGTAAAGTTATCTTTCAACACAGAAACACTGAACAGCTGATCCATTGTAGTTCTTGCATCAGCTTGAATGCCTCAAGGTTATGTAGACATCTCAGTGGTATCAAGTAGTGGTCATTTGGCCAATTAAATTAATTGAGTGTAATGGCTGCTGGGGGGTAAAAGGTCATCTGGGGTCACCGGGGATCAAACCCTGAAAATCTTGTTAACACGATATAGATAGGAAGTTTGGATAAATGACGCTTTTCAATTTTTATATAAATTGGCATGTTGAGAGGAGAAAATGAAACCCTGTTCTTTTTGGTGGAGATCACAAATCACTTGACGTTACCAGAGGTCAAAAACTGAAACTCTGTAAACATGACATTACAAGGGAGGAAGCACAGACAAATCCCTTCTAAGACGTGTTTGTTTGTTTTTTTTATTTTTTTCAAGTTTTGGTGGGATTCAAAGGTCATGTGAGGTCAGCAGGGGTCAATTGTGAACACATCGTAAAAAATGATGTAGTACAGAAGTATAAAATTGAAGGATAAACCTCGGTGTAGCAAAGCACCCTCCCTTTCGGCAAGGAATCACTAAGCTTTTGGGCTTTCTGCTTAGATTATTTAGCGCCATACATTTGCAAAACCCTGCAGACAACGCTCAATTTCAGGCTGTAGTTGCTATCTTCAAGGGTAACCTCCATGGTACAGAACGCATATGGATTGCGGACAAGATTTTTTGAGATCTTCCAAATTTAAGGGCCTCCTTTTATGCCAGTTTTAGCGACTCTTCCTCGCATCATTACTTAAAAGTAGGCAATTTTCGGAACTCAAATACCGTCCAGGAGATACTGCAGAACAATTTTTAGCCTTTATCAGAAAATAAGCTTTACTTCTGCGTTATACCGAACTCCAAGTGCTTGATAAATTTTTAGCCGCTCTTCTTAGCGATTGTCAATCTGCAGTCTTAATGTCTACGGACCAAAATGCGGGCTACACGCCCTTGTACAAAAGGCCCGCCCCAGAAATATAGAGTTGAAAAAGAATTCGCCTGCATCCACCCCTGCCATGGTCGCATCTTCCCAAGACACTGCCTTGTCTACGCAGACAGATAGTGTGCTAAATTCTAACATTACAAACTCATGCAACAAAATAGATGGTCTTTTGGATAGTCGCTCCCGTAATTCAGATAGGCAGGTTGATGGTCAATTCTCTCGTAAGCGTTACCATTCGAGAGATGGTAGACAACGGGGCCCCCACCGTAGGCCATTCACACAAGCGCGCATCTAGCAACCTAGGACTAGATTTCAGGGGGTCTGTGTCTTTTGTAATGTCCCAGGACACAAAGCAGCAAACTGTTTCCTGCGATAAGAACATTTAAGGGTTCAGTACGGCCCTCAATTCAATTTTTATACGCCTAATGACAGGCATTTTAAAAACCAGATTTCGTCGGCTTCGAACTACCAAAATTTTTACTAGGGGATGTCAGTGAGAGTCTCCTCACAGGCATTCCGGAAAAGAGAATTTGCAAAATTTTGCTGCGTCTAGCAACACGGCTTCAAATGAGCCCGAAGTAACCATCCACTTAGATTCAAAGATTGTCGAGGCTCAGCTAAACGACGGAAAGAATATTTGAATATTTTTTGACTCTGGTGCCACAAGATCTATCTTATCTGCCTCTCGCGCAATATATCTTCAGTCAAGCCTAGTAAAATTGAACCGATATCTTTTCGCCTGGGTAATGGTCAATTTTTGGTTGCTCATGAAACTTTGAAATTCATTGTAAACATTCAAGTTCAGTTAAATGCTTTTGTCACTGAAAATTTGACAGGTATAGATTTGCTTCTGGGTACAGATACTCTATAACAACTTAATGGAGTTCTGGATTATTTTCTCAAACAATTTGTTTACGATTAAACCAAGTGTGCAACGTTTTCGTCCTACAAGAAAAGTTGTCATTTCATAGGGTTGGACAATTGGACAAACATGAAATTCTTGATCGCACCCACTATCTTCCCCAGACATTACAAGGTGATCCTTTTGCAAGACGTATTTAATTTAAAGGCTTAAGCCATACTTTGCACGAGCATCAAAGGAAAGTAAACCTATAACAAACGTTGATAAACTGAAAGCAAACTTAAATAAAACTTAAAAATAAAACTTAAATAAAAATGTACATATGAGTGTAAACAAGGATTTTCACACTTCGTAACATCATGTTCAGTTTCAAGATGGAACGGGAAATATTTTGCATCCAGTAACTTGTAAGGACATTTTTGCAATTTATCACGTAGAACCTATCGATGTCTCTCTGTGCCTGTAACATGTTAAACCCAATCATAATTTGGCTGCTACAGTGCCTTTAAAGTAAATGACCACCTAGTAAAGTTATAATTTCGACATTTAGCACATGCTCCTCATAGCACGATAGCAGTTTGTCGTGCACGTTTTCACAGGAGCATGCAATTTATGGGAACACTCCCCGATGAGAAACCGTATAAATTTTGATGGAATGCTCATCAATATTCGGACACGACTGAAATTTTAGCGCTTTTTGGATGCTCGTGTCCCGATCACAGGTGGTCCTGATAAGTTTGTGTAACATTTATTTCAGTGACAGACAGGCATCATTCAACGATTACTTTCCACGCATATTTTCTTTTCATACAGTCTTCCTTGCGTATTTGTAGTAAATGAGCAGGTTACTTTTAATTTTGTTATAGCGCAACGACTTGGCCAAACTTATTTTCCGATCACCATCACATTTCCCAAACCATTTCCTAAATCCGATGCGTGAGGGAAGTAAGTAATTTGCAGGGTTTCGATGAATTAACAGAATGTAGTTAGGAGTGTAAGGATGTTGTGGAAGCTATGACTCTCATATTTAAGGTTAATTTGATAAAGATGACCCATAAATAGTAACGTCGCTATGGTGTAGTTTGTTTACTTTTGTAGCCTGATACATACATGTGCAGATACAATTTGCGCCTAGTGTTATAAGCAGGCTAGGCTACTTTACAGTACAGTGCGTCTGCACATATTAATAAAGTGGGCATAAGGATTGCTCGTTTCTGTACCGTATTTGCTATTTGATTTGAGATTTGTAATTGCTGATCGTTTGTACATTTTTGATCTGACTGTTCTATTTGATTATTTTAGAAATAAACCATCATCAAAACCAGGTAAACAAACCATCCTATATCCCAAAGCCTTTCTTTCAGTACTGTATTTATCATGATCACGTGGTTTTTCCTCCTATTGCATACATCTTTGAGATACCGTTTTGATAATGTAGAAATGTGTCAATGCTATCTTTTTGCAATTTGCTCAATGAATTTTCATGTGTTGCTACCTTTGGTGTTTTACTTCTTGTACTGAAGTCGATCTTCATTACGCCGTACAATGTGAGCAAATATTTCCTGTCAATCAAATGTGTAAGACAGGAGTGATATTTCGTTGTGGATTCGTCAGAACGTTTACCTGGAACATTAGCAACACCATACAGATAATGCATATCACAAATGAACTTTTGTTGAACCTGACAGTATTTCCATTGCTCGCTCACAGTCGTCATAAGTCAGATTACTTAACTTCCATTATTTGTGTAGAACATCCCTTGAAAGGCAACGTTCATTGAAAATTGGTTTACTCATCCTTAATCAACAAGCACATGTATTCCCATTTTAATGGTGTTTTAGATCTTAAGTTTAAATTTTAAGTCCTTTAAGATTGGTCTTCCAGTTTGATGTACGGTGTTCAAGTCTTATCGTAGGTAGAGTTTTCTGATTTAATCCCACCAGATGTTTATAATTCTGAGTACACCTACATGTTCTTGTTTCAGTTACACTACTCAATTTAGTCTTTCCTTACGACAAATAAAGTCCGTTTATTTTCAAAGGGTGACCCGATCCTTTGTTCATGTTGTCCGCACTTTTACACAAGTGTCGTGATGTCTTTTCTCCTTTGCTTCTTGGTATTCCTAGTGTAAATACGTACAGTTTTGCCTGAGAAAATGTTTGATTTTAATGTATGATTACACATTGCATAATTAGTCGAGCTGTTTCTTTCGAATACACAGTGTTCTTCTTTGATTCAGGGACTTACCTTTCTTCCCTTTATTGTCTCGCATTCTCTCATTCTCTCATCATCTTGTACTTATCATTTGTTTCTTAATTGTAGAGCACACATTTTGTCATATAGTCCTAAATCATGTCGCATCACCTTCATGAGTAAATTTTTTCCAAACTGGATTCTCAAAATTTAACAAATGCAAAGGGGATGTCAGATAGTATTTAGTACATACTATGTATTTTTAAATAGGACATCGAGTACGCTACGCAGTTTTGTTTGTCTCAGAATTATTCTCACGCATCTAGCACACCTGGTAATCTTTCTGGTTTCCTTTCACGTGTTTTGGTGTACGTGTCTCATACCACGCTGGAAAGTCCCCACTTCATCTTTATTTTTTAGGTGCAGATAATTTCACTTTCTACAGCCTCCTCATTGGTCATTCAATATAGTCACATTAAATAATATTCATTTTAGTGCGCCTCACAACCTTTGACCAATCAGGGGACTGCATTTAGTTCGGTGGGATTTACTAGGTAGCCATGAGGCACGCGAAGCTTGGAATTAGCCCAAGCCGCACGAGTTGCTCACTCGTGCTGCAGACCTCGGAACGTAAACATGTAGAAAGTATCGTATACTGTGTCAAGGAGCATGTAGCTCCCTAATAATTTTCTTAAGGCGGGCCAGAATGATCCAGATAATTTGTCACCAATCATCATCTACATTTAATGTTGATCAAGCAAAATAATAAAGGAATTAATCAAGGATAATTGCAGAATCCAGCTTGTTCGTCTTTCATTTTTTCTTGATTTCGCTTGGAGCTACACCCAAAGATCTCCTACCTAGCCTTCGCAGGAGCGATTGACCCACAACACAACACTAAAAAGGAAATTCAATCAGCTCGTGCCAGCGGAATATGGCGGCTTGTAGTCTAAAATTCGTTGGCGCCGGTTTAAAATCCAATTGGTTGTGTAAGCACTGAACACATATTGGTAGATTTTAGAGCGTAATAACTAATAAACCTCTGCTGGTATTATGTAATTATTTTCCAGCAGTGATTTATTACCTATTTATTATGCAGTATTACTAAACTTATTTGAAATACACAGGATAAATTATGATCTCTTCAACAAATAAATTTCTTGAATAATAAAAACAATTTCTCCTACATGACCTCCTCCAAACAAGGGTACGTGTCTTTACCTAAAATAATTATCAATTTAAGGATAATTCAAAGTTTTACTTAATTTATCTCAATTGGAATTGGTGAATAAACATTTCCTATTACTTTAAGCAAGAAGTACATTGGAGTATATTTGAGGATACTTGAAAAGGAACTTTGGAAAGAAACCTAAGGTAGGTCACTGTCCGAACTGGGTGTGTAGTAAGTTAGAAATAATTATTTGCGGTTGTCAATTATTACACTTAACAGACAACTGGTAGAGTATCAATCAACAATTACTAACTTTTTGTTCTCGTAAGTTTATCAAGTCCGCGTTAGTTAATTTACCACCTTAAGGAACAATAATATTTAAAGTCCTCTTGAAAGGGAAAGAATTGAAGTGCCTGATGTTAAGCAGTTGGTGAACGTTGTACTCACATGGTTAATAAATATTTGAATTGTATCACCTTGGTTGATGTCAAAATGGTTGAAATTTTATCAATACAAAGTAAAACATTTCGTTCGAAGGTCATCATAAGAGAAAGAAACATGTTAGTTAATGTTTGGTTTGAAATTAGCAGTCGCCTTCTCGCCAAATGCTAGTAAAAACAGCAGTACAGCGGGCGAATAAAAAGTGCCAAGCGAGTCACGACTGGAAACTGTCTCTTCTGTATTACCAAAATCATGGGTAGAAATGCCACGTGCAAGTTAATTGAGCATATAAAGTTCAGTTGAAAATGCAATTCCTACCATGGTACAGTACAAATTTTAAGATAGAAATGTGACAGTCCCTGTGAGGTTTCTTTTTGGAAGAAACATGCGGACCAGTGAAAAAGAGTTGAGGACTACTCAAAAGGTTTATTTACTATTACGAGGGGTAATAACGTTAAGGGAAATCCTTGTAAAGAGTTCAACGGGATGATTGTTGGGTCCTCCCTTTTTCCCTATGACTTTGAGAGTGTGCATGTTATGTACCAGTCTTCAAAATTTCATGTTTATTGGCTAATCACTTAAGCAAAGGATTGGGCATTGATTTTCCAACAAGTTTCTTTAATTGAAGGTAGGGTCTTTGAAGTTCTACATATGTTGGCCAACCTATTAACAATAAATCTTTGATGTCGGTACCCTTTTGTTGCGGATTTTATGCAGTTGGTTGAATATAAATTTTTAATGTTTAAGCAGGGGACAACCCTCTGGTTAAAGACAACAATAAATCAGCAGTTACCTGTCACAGGATAGATTAGATCTGTCTATAACTTACATTATTGATGTTCCTGATTGTAGCCGTGATATCATATGGTAAAGGTTTAAAACGGGCTGAGAGGAAACCACGCACTCTAAAAACATGTTTAGCAATTGAACACTTATTTTGCCCCCATTTTGTAAACATGCACGTTCAAATTCATAACATGCTAGCGATTGAATACAAAATGTTTAGCAATTAAACGTGTTTTGAAACAGAACGTTTAGGAATAAGACACGTGTGGTTAGCATCTAAACATGTTTACAAACTGAGGGCAAAAGTATTTGGAGAAATGTTTACTTCCTATCTACCGTGTTTAGAGTATGTAGACCATCGATAATCAGCGAAAAGATTGTCTTTCGTTTCGTTTCATTAGTTTCCTTTATTTGTTTTACACAACATGTAATTCCAACATAATACAGTGTAGTGCCAGATGAGAAAATACAAAACATGGTGTAAAACACAGAGAAGACAAACACACAATAAATGAACAGAAGTTACAGAGAAGGTTTCATACCATACATAAACCGGCAAAACCTGTGCCCACATTAAGCTCCCCCACCCACCACATCCCCCTAGTTGCACACATGCCTCCTCAAAAGATAAAATACGGTACCGTCCTTTAAATTAAAGCAATACTGCAGAAAAAAGTTGAATATTACAATATAAATTTACTTAATACACGCTGATGTAATATTGTGCGAAGTTTTTCTAAAATGAGTGTATGTTTGGCTTAGAGATCAAAGTGTCTTGTAAAGAGTTCCACGCCCTTACTGCTCTGTAACCTAAGGAACTTTGTGAAAAAAGAGAAAGGGTGATAGGGTTTCGTAACAAATGAGCATGACGGGTATCGTATCCATGTTTAAAACTATTTTGCTCGAGAGAGAGCGAAAAATTACTCGGTAAGAGATTATTCACAAACCTATACGTAAAGCACGAAACCCCGGGATTTAGTATATCATGCAATTTCAAAAGATGCAAGGACTTAAAAATAAAGCTGGTTGGATCTCTTGATCCAGCCATAGAAGTGTGCCAAACGGCTCTCTTCTACAAAATAAACAAACTTTTTACATGACAGACCAAGTCGATGAGGAATAAGTTTAATGAGGATAAATTAAAGATAGATAAATCATTCTCAAAACATTCTTAGGGACAATATACTTAAGTCTGCCAATGCTACCAACGCCCTTTGCGACTTGTGATGAGATGTAAGAAATATGGTCTACCCAACTTAGTTTCGAGTCAATAATTACACCTAAAAATTTAGTTTTATTGACCCGTTGAAGTTTTTGTCCATTTACAACTATATTAAAATTTTTATCATTAATGCATGACGAATTATTAGGTTCAATATAATTTGTCTTAGCTAGATTGAGTGAAAGTTTGTTACAGGCAAACCAGTCACAGAAAATCGAGAGCTTATGGTAGACAGCCTTTGGTCGCTGTGGATTATCGTCGCAGAAAATATATTCGTGTCGTCTGCAAACAGAATAAGTGAGGCATTCTGACAAATATCATTCAAATCGTTAACGTAAATAATAAAGAAAAGAGGTCCTAGTATGGAGCCTTGTGGGACACCACACGTAATTCTTGTCTTTATTCATGATATTTTAGGAAAATGATTAATTTTAAAGGTTATGCCCTTCCAACTTGCAGTGTGAAAACATCATGTTTGCTTATGATTGGACTTTACTAATGCAAGTCGAATTTGGTTTTTCATAACTACTCTAATATGAAGCAGCCCTCCATCAAGGGGTGGGGTCGGTTTCAGCCCCCACTCCCCACTTTCCCATCCCCTTTTTTTGGACGATTCCAAAGCTGCACTACAAAGTTTACTAATGTTGATTTGTGGATATCAGAAAATCCCATTTAACAATGTCTATTCTAAAATTGGCCCAGAATCCTCCTCCCCCACAGAGGTTTCGCACTTTGCCCTTGCGGAATAAGCTTCCCACTTTTGTAAAATCCTGCATCCGCCTCTCTGGAGTGACGGTATTCACATTTTTTTATATCTTCTGACTGTCTTCCAACTATAAGTGGTAACCAATCAACTGTATGCATCAAGTGCATGGTCTTCTCATCCATGCAAAAACATCTTTACGTATAGAAAGCAATGCATTCATATTTTAACTTCTACACAGACTGATACCCTACTTTAACAATACAATATTTTCTGAAGACACACGCAAATTATGTTTTGTTTCCAGTTTTATCCGAGAATAAATCATAAACTTGTTTACATATTATTTAGCAAAAGCTTAACAAAACAGGAAACTAAATTATCAGTTAAGTTCTTAATTAAGTATTGTGCTATTTATGTTAACTGTGAAGGTAGATAAATTTAGTGCAATGACTAAATATAGAATCCATGTCGTTGCAGGTTTTTGAAGGCGAAAATAGCTCTTTTAACAAAAGACTAGTATTCTTGATAGAGACCTTTTTGGTGTTTCAAAGTTTCTTCAAAGAAAATTTCTACTGCTGCCAGTGGGTATGTTTGTTTGACTCAGACTTCATTACAGCCTGGTAGAGTTTGCTTAAGTTATACTTATTCACGTGCACTCACTCTTATACTTAAAATTAAATTTACTATATAATTTTTACAATAAAGTATTAAGATATTCCATAACAAAAATGTAACCAAAGAAGGAAAAGACTATACACAATTAACTGTTGTTTATTAACACTGTATAACCATCCAGCAATCTGAGTTAGAGTTAGATGCGGTTGTACGGCTCAGTTTCTAACCAATTGGTTTAAGTCGGGCCGGCCACGACCTTTTTTGCAGTTGTGGTTTACTGGCTTGTTTTCCCTACTCCATTGCTTATGCTGAGCACCAAGCACAATGGCAGTGGGTTCCATTTTTAAAGTCTTTGGTATGACCCGGCCAGGAGTCGAACCCCATCCCGCAATGTGTTAAGCTGAATGTAAACTACGTGCCCATCCCCGAAACAGTGGCAGAAATTTTGGGAAAAACCTACTTTTTGATGTGTTAGGTTACCCCTTGCTCTATCTAGGCACAAATGGAAGTCTAGATACGCGTATGAAAATATAGCCTGAACGTTACGTTTTCAATAGTGTTTCCACTTTCAGTTAATAAATTTCCCACTAGTTACGTTTGTATGATCAAACATATTTCCACAGGGTGATTTAAATTGAACCCTTTTCCTTACTATATGATGGACTGAAACACGAGGACAAGGGGATGGGCGGAGGAGAACGGAATCCAGGGCATAGTAAGAAGAATTTCTGTGTAACTTTGGCGTTCTATAGTTACCTTTTAAATTGTGTCATATAAATTAAGGTCCTTGAGCATTTTACAAGTCTACAGTAATTGTTGTTTTACATTGGGTCACTTTTTGTTCCTTCATATTCCTGGGCCTACACGTGGAGTGGCGTATAATTAGCTAGCGACATTTATGTTTTCGGAGATATATCACCAGTTTATATAAGTGTCGTAGCTAAGAATCAGAAGGGTGAGGGTAGTGTCACTCCAGACCTTAGAACAAGCACTTAAATAAAGCTTCATAACTTCATAAATTTGGCCGTTGGGAATAAGACCATCAAAGAAGCTGGGTGGTTTCTTCACTTACTCTAGTCTCAAAGCTGTCAAACGCCAGATGCTTAGACATCGGCATTCCTTCAGTAAAACCTAGTGTATCTATGTTACTGACATATAAGACAATTAACTGCATTATTAATGTTTGAGAAATGTTGAACACGGCGTCTTGCTGGGGGTAAACACATCCATTATAAACTACAGAATACATCCTCCAATAAACTAACACTTTTTTTAATGTATTGACCCTTTTCTTAAAACTACCAATAGGACACGGATTATTTCAACTTAGATTTGGGTCCTCCTATACCAGCTGTTTACATCCGTAAGTAGAGGAAGTTTGATGGACTTCTTCATTGATATGAAAGATCTGTCAATTTCGAAAGAGGAATCATATTCTGTTTAAGGTGATCTCCATTTGTAGATTTTGTGTCCTTGTCACTCATATCTAGGGAGTTGACGCTGGGACAGATGTAAGAAAACATTACCCCTCTATATGTAAGGTAGAAACCTGAGGATGAATTGTATCGACATAAAGTTAAACATCACATGACTTTCAAACATATTTAAAGTGCTTCCTATAGTTTCCCTTTCTTTGTTTAACTTTTCCAGACAGTATTACACTCCCAAAACCTCTCTCTATACATGTTTCTATCAGCTTGTTCAAAATATGTTTACTGTCTGCCATCAGTTGCAATTTTCTTCAGAGCGACTTATCAGACATCTTTACATGCGGATGAAAATACGAGGAAAACAAACGCGCTTCTTAAACACCTGTGATAATATATGGTCTTAGTTTACTGACGGTTCATAACACTTGATCAATTTCTCAGTTGGATGCAATTCAAGTTTAAAAGATCGTTACTGGAAGACCAACAGAAGCTTTTAATAACAAGATAAGATAGCACCATTTTACATCCTAGTCCACTTTACATGAGCAAAAATTTTCCAAAGGGGACACCTCCTCCCCTTAGGCCCTCCCCAGGATGGCGATCAGTCATATCAGCCAGGTCAGAGGAAAGCACCCGGACAAAATTTGGAGGTATACTGAAACCATTCAACAGTAGAGAGGTAAAATCAAATCAGGCTCATGAATATAGCGGAACTGGATAATCTCTGTCATTGTTCGCAGGTGTTAGAGTACATATTAAACACCTGCTATGAAGGTTATAGCCCATCAGGCACCACCCCTTGCTCACCTCACTGTTTATGCCTGCAGTGGTAGTGTTATACCACTTTCCTTTATTCCAGTCGTTTTCTCTGAAGATACCTCCGTAGTCCCATAATGGCCAGATATATACGCTGTGTAAAGTTCATATACTTCATGTGACGTAAGACGACTGAAGGTCTTTGGGACTTCATTTTACGGATTAAGGCTCCCCGACGGAACTGGAAGATTTCCCCGACGGGGGGAGGCGGGCATGGCCCCCCGGCCCTCCGCTGGCGCCACCCCTGGAGTGATATAATTCCTTGCTTTGTTCATCAGTAATGTATCTAACCCTACTGGACAAAGACATCAAATGTCTGACGACTACAATAATTCAACTCATTGATGTAGGAAGCGAGGGCTGGGGACGGGGGGCTAAAGCCCCAAAATCAAAAGAGTGGTGGGACGGAAGTAAGCTCCCCTCTCCTTCAATTCAAGGACGAAAAACCCTTATTTGTTTCCTCTGTATACAATGTTTAAAATTTGCAGTAGCTTTCCTTAAGAATTGCTCAATATGTTGCACCTGCCAAATTACATTTAAGGACCGTCAAATATCCGATTTTTTCAAGAGGGATGGGGGCACCCCTCCCTTTCAACTCCTCCCCAAGAACGGCCCTCCGAAACAACGTTCAGCCCCCAGTCGAGAAGAGCTTCCTACACCTATCATTCAACTTGAAATAATTTCTTTTACTGTATCTATATATTGGATCTGTCTTCCAGTTCCCTGATTGGTCGCCACTCAACAAATGTTTCCATTCTAAGTCCAATTGACGGTGCTTCCGATTGACGGTGAAATAATTGTATTTTCTCCGCTATTATAACAATAAGGTATTGAAATCTTCCGCCAAAACATAATTGGCCTAAAATGGGCTGGCGAGTGTTGTGCAGATGTAGCACTCTTAGTCGCCAAAAGCAAATATGAGATCGCCATTGCTGCCTTGGCGGAATGTGACCAAGATTGCAAAGTGTCGTGGTATTGTACTTTTGGTCATTGTATGGGAGCGAATCTGACTTTGGCAAGTTTAATACCATGACGCATTGAGGAGAAGGAAGCGTTATGCTTTAAACCAAAAATGAGTTACCGGGGCTACGTACACACCGTCTAAAGCCCGTGGCCAGACAAGGTCCTGAATGGGGCGAGATAGCTTCCAGGGGGTGAAATATAGTGAAATGCATATAACAATGGTACTTTTTTAAATTTTCTAGCAGAATAATTTTTCTTAGGGGCACCTCCCCTGGCCCCCTAGACTACAGATTTGTTCCAGACCCCAGTCATCAAAAGTACCTGTTGCAGACAAGATTGTCGTGTTACTAGATTTTGGAAGACAAAAGAGGGTGAAATAAGACGCATGGTGGTTGATTTATATACACGTCAGTTTGTATTTTAGGTAAGCTCTGGTTAGGCCCTTCTGCGGGTTAGCATCAAGCCCGTAGCCAAGGGTGGCCAGGGGCCGCGCCTCCCGAGAAAAGTTTTAGCCCGCTAGGAATTTCAAAATTACTATTGTCTTCATGCTTTAAGTATGTTTCGCCTCCCCTCTAAAAATATTTCGCCGGGCCCCTGAAGCTATTTCGCCCCCTTTCATGACTTTGTCTGGCTGAAGGGCCTGGTGGCACCGACCATTCAGAGCAGTTAAGTGTATGTTAGCCTGATTCAAACTGAGTTTGCCCTCCTCTCGTGTCAACGAAAATACAAGATCAGTCGCAGCAAGAGATTTGTAGTGCTATCGTATTTTGGAGCGACAACAGGAGCGTAGCTACAGGGGGCTGGGGGACCTGCCCCCATGTTTGCTAGTCCCCCAGAAATTGTGTGTGTCCCAATAAAATGTGCAAGCATTCAGGACGGCGATCAATGCCGTACCCCCCCCCCATGTGATACCTTGGCCCCCCTAAAAATTCCATCCTAGCGACGCCCCTGAGCGACGGTAATGACAGGCCAATCCCCTCCCCAAGGTTTCATAATGCCATACATACACATACATATACACCCGTGGAGAATTTAATCCACATATTGATATCTCCTGTGGCCTGTGGAAATCCTGGATACTTCCTGCACTATCGCTATGCAAAGATACATATATGGAGCAATTAAATGTAATTGTTGCTCTTTTAAATGTTTTATCATCTGGTACCCCAGCATATTTACCCCCTCCTCTTTCTGCCGTGAGTTACGAGTAGACAATCATAAGCGTAGGAGACAGGAGTGGGGTGCTAGGCATGCAGAGATTTGCTATTTTCGCATAAACATGCACTGCGAATTACGGCAAATGCTTATGTAGACAATTCCCTATCCAACTCTCTCCGGTCCATCCTTCGCGACAACGCCACCAACAGGACTAAATTTGGCACCGTTTTCGTGGCTTATTATGGGGAACTCCAATGATGCCACTTCCTGGTGATACGATTCTTTCTACTCCATTTACAATTTAATCGAAGGTCCACCTCCCTGATCGAACAGAATCTCGAGTGAGGGCCTAACAGCAGTCCGGCATAAATCATCAAGTGGACAGACACAAAAATCAATCAAGATAAATTCCTCCCATAATTACTTCGACAACGTTTTACTGGACTATTTGTGAAGTCATTGCCCGTGCAGACTGACAGAAATTCCACAGAGTTACACACAATAATGCGAACAAAAGAGACGAGTCAACCTTGAAGAGGGTCGTTCAAGGAACCGAGACTTTTGAATCACATTATTTTCCTTTCAACTGAACTTCTTTTGTGATCCAAATATGGACATGCTGTATTCACATACTTCAAATAAAGCTGTAAACCCAAGCAAGCGCTAAGCCTGTGCATCAGAATGAGAATGCCAGCATCTCATCAGCTTACAGCTTCCACAACCGAACAAAGATCGAATCAACATATTTGCTCGGCTTATTCAGATTCACACTTGTTGGTTTCTAGGAAACTCGATTTGTTCACCACAAGTAATGAACGGGTTTGCCTTAAACCCTTAATCGAGGGTTAAAAGTAACCACTTGATTATTTATAGCAACTGGCTAAACCCCAGTGATCATGAGAAAAGTCATCAGATTGTACAGTATATGTATATAATATTTACTGGTATAAGCTATAGTGCTTTGTTCCGAAAATGAGTCCTATAACCTTTTTGACACTATGACACTATGACACTAAACGTATAGTGCTGTGGTAAACGCCGGTTGTTTAAAGGCAATAGGCAGTCACCCCAGGGAGCTGCCACTGCAGCTCCCTGGTCACCCCAAACAGAGTGAGTGTATCCTGTCACTCTAGTTCATGAATGGCCTATTTTGATCATGTGACAATATTTTTGTTAGTGAATTGTGGAATTCAAGGAGAATTTCGCCTTGCTTTACCTATTGTTTGTAATAGTTGTGTTCAAAATGTCTTCAGAGGTGCTTGTAATGCAATAAGAGGAGATTTTTAAGAGTTTGCTGATTTTTCAAAGAAAATTTTGGGGCGACTGCCTATTGCCTTTAGAGTATAAATTTTTAGAATTTGTAGCGTCACTGTACCATTTTACACTAAATAATGGATGCAGATGGTGCTCTATCGAGCACTGATGTGGGGGCGCACTTTGTGTTCTGTGACATCATTTGCATAAGGTCTATGGAAAGCCAGTAGCTTCCCAAAAGGCACCGCGAAGCTATGGAATAGCCTGCTCAGCGACTCTCATAGGCTTCCGCCACACGGGGCTGAACGAAGAATTTCGTCCGCTCCCAGAGGCTACCTTTGGACTACGCACCTAGGACCTAACTTGCAAAATGTGGGTGGCATTTGACTTGAAGTATCGTCGGTCACTTTGGTAAGTATAACAGGCTGTACCATGCGCAAGGGGCGGCGAATTGCAATCATTTGTGTTGGACACTGGGGTGGGGGAAGACGTTGATCGGAAACTTCAAAATGATCTTTATTTATACTTATACGCATATGTCTACGTGGACGTATACATAGGAGTATGTGTATACGTAAACTTATGTGGAAATGTAAACGATTTTGTTAAAATGATGCTGGTTACGAAATATGCTCAAGTTAGCGGGAACCGAACATCAAAAGAGCAGAGCACAAATCTTCCCCTCTCGTCGCAAATAGCATAGAATGTGCATTCAGATGTCAACCAAACTTTACCATGCAGTTTTGAATCCAACAGCCTAATGATTTAAGTGGCTGACAGTGAGGATAAAACACCCGGGGATAACAAAGTTCCTGACAAAGGCACGAAAAATTACAGGTGCGCGCGAAGCCCGCCGGAAAAGTCTTTTTTGCATGACCTTTGAGTCATCAGATAGTCTAATATTCAGGCCAATATCAGCCAGTTTTAAGTTTCACCAAAATATCATAGACATTCCGCCCTCACCCAAGTTATTATGTGAGGGGGACAATATCAGCAAACTTATTATGGTCGTTGACTGAATATTGGGGGACGAAAGGTGGCCAGTCCCCTCAGATTTATTAGGGACCAGGTCCCCCCATCCTCCCCCCACTTTCGTCGCCCTTGATCTTGCGGGACCATTAGGCCTTACAAATTAAATATTAAAAGTAAAAGACAATAACACACAGCAGTCAAGTTGTGTCTGAATTAACTTTCTGTTTCTTTCTCGGGAGTCTTGAAGTTTTGGTCCATTTCCATCGACCAGCAAGCCTGCACCGAACGAGGCTCAATCGTTGCGCAATACGTGTATAAAATCAGCATGCAATGGTAAATTCTGTGGGGGACAGGGAACAGGAGCCCCCCCCCCCCCAGAATATTTCAAAGCAAAGTTAAAATTTGAGCATTTTCATTTGTTGTGGGCCTCTGAAGGGAGAATGTCCCCTGTTATTTATGCATAATTGGCGATAAGCGTAGAAAGCTGTTCTCTGCTAAAGTGGGGACTGAACGTTTAAGACCACCGTCCTGAGGGAAGGTTTTAAGGGGAGGTGAAATTTTGGATAATTGAGGGTCCTTAGACGCAATTTTGTGTAATATTTGAATTGCACAGTTTATATTAACCAGAGAACTGCTGCCCCTTGTTATCTAACGCCCAGACTCTCGCCATACACATGGTCTGTTTAATGCTATCGAAATGATCACATGACCACATCATTCCGTCTAATAGTTATAGATAAAAAAAGATCGACCACAAGCAGTAAAATTTAAAATAACCTTTTATCGATGCCTTGAAGTGCGGCTTTCCACGTACAGTTTGCGGAGGGTTGCCGCCAATTTTGATTCGTTTACACAGATACCCGCACCTCAAGCTCGCTGATCGCTATCATTGTATTATTAGGTCGTTTTCTGGGTACGCAGTCCCACCCACGCACATATCGAAATGTCTTTGTCCGTGTGGAGTTATGAGGAGCAAACTGTACCCAACCGGAAACATTTCCATGGTGATGACGGTACACCGTGCTCGTAGCCTGTATAGTCCAACTTTTTGTCATGAAAAGCCTCACTCCGAGATTCATTTGTCGGTTGAAAAGAAAGGATGAAACCCCTGCATTTTAATGGTATTAAGACGCTTCTTGGATGAAGTAATCTCTGATATACCAAGAAAAATGTAAAAACGTTTGTGTTCTTCAAAGGTTAATTCACTTACCTCCTAATGTAATTGAAACGTATGTAGTTAAGTAGACACTTCCGAGTTAAACTCACTTCCCTTTTTTGCTTCCTTTTCTTCACATTTCTTCTTCATCATTGCTGGGCCTTGGTGCTAAGCAGGCGCACAACTCACTAATAGCCATGAATCGAACAAGAACAAAGTCACCTATATTTGTTCATTAAATGAAGTTTTAGATATTTCTTAAATGAGTACATAGGGTTACAGGATTGAATTTTTTGAGGAAGGGAGTTCCATAGGCAAGGACCGGTGGAGCGAATTGATTGTTGGGAAGAAGTGAGTCTAAAAGCGGGGGTAGAGAGGGAGTTCCTGGAGCGTGTGAGGTGAGAATGAGTTTCATGACGGAATTGAAAAGTGGATCGAAAGATATTGGGAAGGGTATTCTGAATCCATTAATACATGAAAATACCAACTTGATAACGATAAATATCGAAAACAGGCAGAATATTAAGCTAAGCGAAACAGTCACGAGACGAATGTTACAGCTGACAATTAAGTACTAGACGAATAGCTCTCTTCTGAAGAATTAAGAGGGGGTGAATCTTAGAGCAATAGGAACCACCCCAAAGAAGAGCACAATAAGGTAAGTAGGTCGGGCAACCTATTTGGAGTACAGAAGAGAATAGATGCCGTTTTGCTTAAATTAAGTAATAACTTATTGACACAAAACCATTCACGAACCTTGTGTAGTTCATTTTGTACAATTTCCATTAAGGTCACGGGATCTTCATGAGAACAAAAAATATTAGTATCGTCGGCATATAAAATAAAATGAAGCTTATCGCTAGCCTTAGAAAGATCATTTATATATATAATGAACAGTAGTGGTCCGAGAATGGAGCCCTGTGGGACACCACACTCAATAGGTAAGAAATCTGAGTTTACTGTCCAAGTATGTAATCTGAGTATGTACTGAAACATCGAGAGCAGTTTGAGAAGAAACCACTGCCTGATGTAATGTACCCGGGTATATGTTACTTCAATTTGGGTGACATGGACTCAGTTGCATTTACCCTTTTAAGGATGGGTGTAAAGCATGGGGCCACTCATTAAAGGACATAAGAAGTCATCCAACTTTGAATTTATATCCGTAACCACACTCTAAAAATATTTTGGTCAGGGGGGACTAAACCAACATTTTCAGTCAAATTTTAATCCCATTTTGGGTCAAATGAACTGAGCCGGCTTCTTTACGGCATTATTTGACCCACTAAATTTTGGTCGGTTGCCTAGTGACCCAGTTTTGGGTCAAATTGACCAAAGTGTTTTTACAGCGCAGTTATCCTATTTAACAACTTATTTCTTATTGAATTGTTTACAAAAATGTAACCCCTTGCTTTGCCTTTAGTATACAAGATTTATTTGTTCTGGAACGTCAAGAAAAACACCTGTAAGCCGGGGAAAACAAGAGAAGATCTTCAAGACAATGTTTCGAAAAAAGCTAGTTGAAAGGTTAGGGAGAATATTTTTAACCCTAAAGAAATTTCACCAAAATTTCTTACAAAATTCGGGCTATTGACTACATAAATTTATATGACATTTTCGACCCGCTTGAAGGGGTGCAGGGCCCCTATTAGCTGTAACTTTTTTTCTTTTAACTTAAGTTAGACTGTTAGATTGGATACGCAGCAAAGCAAGGTGGGATTAGGAACCAATCCAAATTTAGACTGACAAATTTAAAACGAATAAGATTTATTCTCAATCTATTAGATTAAATATTTCAAACAATCAAACTTACAAATTTTCCCTTATTTCATTTTCAATCTTTTGAATTATAAGATGCCTAGCCGATATATGAACTTCCACCACTGACTTTAAAGGTAACTTTGATAATGGGCTAGCCGCCAGTAAGGACTCAGCTTAATGACTCTTTCCTGCGTCACCACGATTATTAGTTATCTTTGGGTATACTTGGTTTAATCATGGATCTAATACCCTCCGAAGGGTATTGGCCCCATGGTTTAACCAGGAAAAGGGGAAACCACAAATCCCAATCCTGTTTGAAATGAAGTGTCTGTCAGGACAGATAAAACCCGACAAAGCCCGTTCCATAAACTAAGTTGATTGAATCTGAAAGAATCCCCTGGGAGAATTGTATCTAGTCAAGGTACCAGTATGGCTTCGGAATGACAAAATGATTCAGGCTTGAAATACCTCTCATTTATACATGATTAACTCATCATATATTTATATGTCTAATACACTTATCAGTGATGAACCCAGAGATAGGACCTGTCCCCCACCCCGCCCCAATTTAAAAAAAAACTGCTGAAAATACGTTCAATCTGTAGTTTTCGAAAAGGGGCAGGGGAGACAGAGCCACTGCTACTAACATGGTAAAGCAAAGTTAGCGACCCCTTCCCCCCCCCAAAAAAAAGACCCGCCGTGTGCCTTTCCCCCTAGAAAATCCTTTGTCATTCACTTGCCTCGAGCAATTAAAGAGTGCTACGTATGTCCCTGTTCCCCACCTGCCAGGGATTCATCCCACAAAGATCACCAACGTTCGTATGACCAGTGGGTCGTACGGTAGCTTGTATATATACCAATGCAGCCCGCGGGGTGGGCGGAATTTTCCTTTCAGTTCATTTCTGCAGCATCCCCGCGTGACGGGATCCAAACAGGCTCGCTATGTATATATGGTAGTGCGGATGAAATGTTCAATTGTAGCCTACTGACGGCCTGTAGGACTGTCGGACAGTTCCCGCCCACCACTCTCAAACTTATGGAGAGCGAAAACAGCTGAGAACAAAACTAACGCCCATTTTCATGGCAAACTACTCAGAGAGAGGTGCTTTCAGTTATATGGCAGGTATAGGCGTACGAGGCGGGGGTCTGGGGGCTGCAGCCCTCCCAGAGCAGGGAAAATGCTTATTTCAGGGCACTGACACTTGTATTTTCAGGGCAAGGGGGCAGTGCAGTGGGCAGTGCGGCGGGTAGCTTTAATAAATATTGAATGGTCTTATGCAAACGAAGTACTTAAAAATGACATTGAAAAGGTTAAGGACACCTTTGCAAAACACAAACAGAGGGATACCTATTTCTCCTGAATATAGGATGGGGTTAGCTGGGGATTGGTAGCCTGGTAGGGGGCAAACCAATTTTCGACATTCACTGATGTAATGATGTATGAACCCAATACAAGTATAAACCAAAATCCCGAAATAATCTTTCTTTATAGTTTTTTTTGGGGGGGGGGGGGAACTCGTGCATATCCATCCTGAGTGCTATCGTGGTAAAAGGGGAAAATCAGGGCAATTTGCAAAATTTTCAGGGCATACACCCTCTGCCCCCCCCCCCCCCCTCGTGAAATGTCTTCCCGTACGCCTGTGATGACAGGGAAGTAGGCCTACCTACTACCTTGGACTTCCACGGTCATAGACTCTCTCAAGTGCTCAACTTGCACCTTGCACAAAAAACCTTGAAAATCTTCTCGATCGATATTTTTTGTTGGAAACGTTGCAAGTCTTTGGGGCATTAGTGCTTGTTTGAAATCATCGTACCTCAGGTTGAATAGCGATCAATCGACAGTTTTAGCACCGAGTCAAGTTTAACCACATATTGTAAAACTGGTGTGAAAAGAAACTTCTTATCAACATGTGTCACTAGCAAATAGGTACCGTTGATAGAGCGAAGATTAAACTGAAAGGTTTATCGAATGACTCTACAATAAGATTAGAAGACAAATTAGAATCATGCAGTTTTATAGGTCTTCCTCCTTTGGTTTGGGAGCTATTGTAGAAAGCTTAGGAATTTTTGAATCATTAAATCGATGAAATAGATAACGGCTACATCTATTCCTGTAGAGGCGTTTCAACTTCTCAATGAATTCGACGTGTGAAAGAAACAAATTTGAAAGTTGCGGAACTTTTTTACTTACATTTTTAGACGGTTACATTTCTACGGTAGCTCGTTAAGGACATAGTTAAAAAAACATGGGCAGCAAAAATGGCATCAAAGAAAATGAAAACTAAAACTAGAAATTTCGACTTTATAAAACTAGCCCTCCCACACAGAAAAAGATCAAGGCAAAAATAAATCAACTGCACAAAAAAAAACAGTCATCGACCTAGAAATAGTTCATAGCCAAAGAAAGAGATCAAAGGAACGCCAAACAAACAAGTTTAAATGGACAAACGAAAACTTTTAGGCAAAAAGAATCATGTTGACATCACTATGTAAGTAAGTGCAGAGCCGTAGTTGTACATCAGTGCTTTACTATTTCCGACGCCCCTGCGTGTTATGCTCCCAGTTTCGCCCGGAGAGGTAGTGGAATCCGATCAAAATTCGGAAAACTCCTCCAAGGCAGAGGTGTCTAAGAAAAAGAGAGAGGTACCAGCTGAGAGAAGACAGGTGGACTACCCCACAGGCCCTACAGGTCCCACCGTCCCGGCTAGTCCGGGGACCACACCGCGCACTTTTAAGGGCAGCTCCATAGACCGATGTAATCCAGTAACTGTGTGCCCACTACACCCAGGAAGGTCGGCTACGGGGACTGGCTCCAAAACGTTAACAGCTAGACCCTGAGTTTATATACTACCTCTATACTTCTCGGGTCCCGCAGGTTCTCAGGGTCCGTCCGCAAAGAATCCAAGAAGACACAGGCAGCCGTTCTCCGGACTCGGATGCTTCATTTTTTTGGGGGGGGGGGTGGGGTTACATGGATTTATACTTTGCTTTGACTTTGTTTGCCCATGTTTTGGCCCATGTAAAGATTTGCTTTGTCCCGTACTTTTTTGTCACCGTACTTTTTCAAACGAGACCCACTTCACCATACTAGCTTGGGCGCCGGATTACCTAACTCCGCTTCAGGGTCGTGACACCCCGGGCCGGCCGAGAGCCGCAAAGCCTTCAAATTTAAGAAAATTCTCCATTGGGCTCAGTTGAAATTGTGACTCCTGGAGAAGTTTCACTACAGTACTGTCAAACCATATCCACGAAATCATACTATGATGGGGATTGCATATTTGTTATTGTACATCTAAAACTGGCCAGTTTGGTCTTTTTCTTCATTATAGCCTGGATGCCCTTCTCAGAGGGCCACTACGAATAGCCAACATAGTCGAGCCTTTTTTACTTTTTTAGTGTTGACATGGTAGGCTCGTATTCAATAGTTTGCTGCTCAGTGGTGAGGTTTATGTTTCTGCTTCGGTCATGAAATCATCCGGAGTCGCGACTAATAGGGCTGTCGGTGCACAAGACTCCAAAAATATTGGAGTCGCCAATTCGTGACTTATATTAATCAGTATTAATAGACGTATTGCTGGCAATGGCGTAGCTAGCATTTGCACCACCCGTTCGGTCTTGGAGTCTTTTGCTCCGTAGAGGGTAAGCGCAATCTGTTTTACATTGCAGTAGACCAAAAGTCTCCCTCCCTCCATCCCCCTAAAAGTGCCGACTAGAGGGGGACCCCCAGCTCACCAAGAACCAAAGAACTATAAAGGCACAAATACGCGCCATAAGCTGATAAGCTGTACACATTAACAGAATCGATTTCCAGAAGCTTTCTACTTGGATTGCACTCAGTATTCCCTCACGAAGGTATAACTCAGCGGTTGTACAGTGAATTTTAATTAAAGTTCATGTGATATCGACGTAGTAAGTTCCTGAATACTCTGCCGCTAGGTCCATAACTAGCGTTCAATCACATCCACTTGTCATGTCGCTGTAATTATTTCTATTTTCGCTAAATCGGACCCTTTTATCATCTTATGTGTTATCATCCATGACTTGCCTTTCATTCACTTGTTAAGGAACACCCATCACCAACCATCCACGGCACTTAAAATTGGGCTTGTAAAACGTTCCTGACGTAATAAAAAAGACACGATGATTGTACCCAGAAAGTTCTCTTGTTTCCAGGACCTATAGACAACAATAGTGACACCCTCTTTTCTACCAAAGGCCCAGACGGAACTCTTTTAATCACATCGGGGATTTTAAAGCGTATCTTAGCTTGGCTTGTAATGTTGTCATTGTTTGGACACAGAATCGATCGGACCGAAGCCCTTACAGGCAAGACGGTCAACCACCTTTAGTTGCCAATCTTGTCTCTCTGTCCTGCAGACAGTTTGCATACTTTACTGGGCCCTTTGTTTGGGCTTTTTTTGAAGTACCCATGCACCGAAGTACAGCTAAAGAAACGATTTGTGTAAGACTGCAAGACAGTGCATGGTCAGTTGTCAGGGGGGAGGGGCGTGGGGTCACAACCCCAAGGTGGTCCGGAAGAACTTTTCAGAATATCGCTACAAAAGAGTTAAGTACTATGTGGAATCATCCAATGCAATCTAATAATGAACACGAGATAGCGGATTTCAAATGTACCTCATGTCTAAAATTTCAAAAATACATGTTACAAAGCGTGAAAAATGAATTCATATGGTCCAACTCCCATTTTCATAGGGCACTTGTGTGCTAAGATATAAAAATGAAATGTTGAAGCTTATTCAATCAATTTGAAATGGTAAATTTCGCATTAATTTGTGATGTAATTCTTGTACTAACTCCATTTACTGTCTCACCAACGGAGTAAGCTGTGAAAATGGGAGCTGGTTGAATGAGATTCATGTTCCAACCTCTAAAATATACATTCTTGTAATTCTAGATTTTAGGTACACTATTATACAAACACCAGCATCGAATCATGTACCGTATACATACTGGTCTTCTAGTAAACATGATGGATTCTATCTTTGAAAGAGATCCCTTGTAATTCCTCCTGATTTCGCCTGCCAGTCGCGCTTCACATGCTAAATATTAATCTCTGATGAGTCGTAGGCTACTCGAAATATTGTGGAACCTGCCTGGTAAAAGAGGACCTTAATAGATGAGAGAACCATTTTTTCGAATGTAACTACAGGTTTTGCACCAAGGGGAGCGTCTCTCTCTTCCACGGTGAAAAAAACCTGTCAGTTAATTTAAACAGTGCACCAACCTGAAGCCCAGCAACAAATAACAAAGCCGTGAAAAGAAATGCTTACCTGGAGCAATGGGGTCACGAAGGACTTCCTCGAAATGAGAATACAAAGAATTCTCTATTTCTCGCATTTATCAATCCAATGGACGAGTTAGAGGGTACGCCTGCCAATATTAGCACCCCTCCCATCCTTTGGTCCTAGCGACCCTTTGGTCATGGTGGGCCCCGACATTTCACCGACAACCAACTTGACACTGACTGATTGATAGGGTACTGGAGCCTCTCGATCTAACGTTATAACAAAGCAATATACCTGATACAGAAGGTGAAGTCTGCCCATAGAGAGGGCGATCATTTTTCCCGTCATCTCTAATGGGTAGTTATACTCTGACATGGCTAAGGGCGTCCACAGTAAAATGCCAGGGAAGCAATTTTCATTGGAGGCTGCATCTTCGGAAGGCGGGTCGGCGAAACCTTGAACCCTAGCGCCAAAGACGCGAAACCGGAGGCTGGGAAGTTCCTTACTAAGAACCGAGGAACCTCCCCGGGAATTTTCTCAAATTTGAAGGCTTTGCGGCCATTCTTGACCATTTCTAGAAAAAAATCTGTTTCCCCCTGATGTAATTTGAAATGTTAATGAAATATTTTTCTTAGTTGCAAGTTTAAGATTGTCCCGTCAGTCAGTGTGATGAGGATGGTGGTAACTGGTGAGGAAGGTGAACAGCTGAAGGGGTTGCAAGGGTTTTGGAGTTTGATTACTCCTATAGAGGGATTTCAGTCACGTGACTTTACCCAACTAGACGCAATTTTGAAGGGCAAGATCGCGCGTCTTTTTTTGTTTTGACGAGCACGCATCAATTGTGTCACAGTAGTATCTATGGTTATGCCGTGCGCGTGTGCTGTAAATACGCTTACTGCGTGTGTGTTTTGCCCTTCAGTGCCTGGGAATCCATTGCGCGTGACGTCACATGAAATACCTCTATAGAGGGATTTCATGTGACGTTACGCGCAATGCATTCCCAGGCACTGAAGGGCAAAAAACACACACAGTAAGCGTATTTGCAGCACACGCGCACGGGATAACCGTAGATACTACTGTGACACAATGGACTCGTGCGCGTCAAAACCAAAGAGACGCGCGATCTTGCCCTTCAAAATTGCGTCTAGTTGGTCAAAGTCACGTGACTGAAATCCCTCTACAGGAAGTATCATAGTAACGAGGCAATTCATGCACCAGGGAGCAATAACAGCTCACTGATTCCACCATCCTACGGACAGCAGTACTAATGAGAAATCTCGCCGAAGCACGCCGAAAAATTATTGAGAGTCGCCATTCCCTTATCTACAATCTACACGCGTAGGTTTCTGAACTGCGTATGCAAGGACCATGGTACGTGTAATGTGGTATTAACAGTATTGTCAGTGACCCTTGACCTAGGGCTTCGAGTCATAAAAGTGTGGAGGGGAGCCGACGCACGTGCTTTGAAAGGATTTTAATTGAGGTACTAAACAAAAGTTTTCAAAAACAATTGTTCTTTGCCTCCCACACCTTTTGGCTCCGTGCTGTAGGAACCCTAGGGGAATTCTCCCATCTCTGTTCATGTCATATACGGTTCATTTATATTCAACTTTCTACAGCGAAGATACGGTAATATATTTTGTTAAGTGATTCAACCTTTTACCTTAACCCGGGTAGCGGCTCACTGTGGCTACCCCCAAGACTCTTGCGCCAAGACTCTTGCGCTCCCTTCCCCATTGCTCACCAACTGCGAAGCTTGCGTTATCTTGCGGTTTTTAGCGCCAATTTTTTCCGCAAGTAATTGCGCTGTAAATTGCGCTATAAAATTTGCAGCGCATGCCATTACCCACCGGCGCAAATATTCGCGAAACAGCTCACAGTTGAATTCAATTACGGACACAGAAGATTCGACTGGCCTCTGTTCAAGACTACTGTACTCCATCGGACTTATCATAAAACTCAGGGTGCTGTTGATACCATTCAGCTACAGACAGTTCTTTTTCCTGATAAAGCTAAAGTCTTGGCTGCCTGGCCTTCTTGGGAGCCATTTTTTGTTGTGAGGAGAATGCTGCAGCCCCACGTATGCACTGTACTAATAGGATGGTCAAAAGGCAAATGATCACTGCCTATAATTGAGAATATCAGACGGAAACGGGCATCAGACGGAGACGGGACCGACGATGCCTAGCATACCCGCTAGCATACTTTCCTGGGCCGGAACGATTGTACCGACTAAGCGCTCCTTGCGTATGCTTGCGATGGGCCTGCTCACTGCTTGCGATGCATTGCGAAAGACTTTTAGCGCAGCCTGCCTTGCGCTTTTTTTGGACAGGTTCAAAAATAGCGCAACAGCTTGCGAAGCAATTTCGCAAGGAAAATTTGCGCAAACTTTCGCAAGATCACTTGTCCACAGCTGCGCAACTTGCGCTATTTTGGTTCGCAAAGCTGGCGCAAGCAGTTTCGCAAGTTAACGCAGTTGGTGGGCAATGGGCATAACTCTGTTTTAGAAATTGCCTTATTTTGTAAATTTTGTTAATTTAGTAAAAGGCTTGAGGGGTCCCTTGTACCAGAACATCAACAAAAATGAATCATAAAAGGCAAAGAGGTGATGAGGAAATTAGGATTTTTATGTAATGGATAATACTTCATTTAAAGAATAAAGAAAACATTTTGTTACAACAAAATGGCTTAACGCTTTTTTCTTCGGCGCGTTATGCGCGCACCCGTTTCAGGTTTTAAATAGGCTATTGTTTAGCTCTTTAGTGATTAATTCTTGTAGAACCTCTTGTGTGTTCCATACCTTCGTACAAACTTTTCCATTATCATTCTTACCACCCACAAGCCAAACCCCCGGCATTATAAACATGGGCGTCCGCAGAAAAAAAATTCAAGGGGGGCAAAATTTTTAGGGGGCCCAACTTTTTTCATGGGAAATATTTTACTCCTAGAAAGAGTTTAGATGCTACTCTCCACACACAGTGTTGACAAAGGCGTAGCCAGGAATTTGTCAAGGGAGGGGGGACGAAGCCCATATAGACAGACTCCCAGCGCTCCGCGCCACCATGGTTTGGCGCGGAGCGCAAGAAAATTTTGGCCCAAAATGCTTCCCAGATCGCTGGAAATGGCACTTCCAAGGCCTATTTAACGCATATAAAAAGGGGAAACACTAGCAATATCGTAAATATAAACTTTAAAAAATACCAAAAATATGCTTGGGGGGCTGCTGGGGCCTGAGTTCATATTTTTATTCAATTCCTGTTTTGAGAGTAGAAATTCACACTGATTGAACTGTTAAGGAATGTTGATGTTATATTTTCTTCGTTTTTTTCTTTATTTTTTCTTTATTTTTTCTTCGTTTTTCAAGTTTTTGATTTTCGGGGGGACAAGTGCCCCCCTTGCCCCCTCCGGACGCTCATGATTATAAAGCTCGACTGTTATCCTGAGTAATGCTATTATTAAAATGGTCAAAATGTGATTTTTGCAATCTGTTTAGTGCACATCCGAAGAGTTTTAAGACGGCCAAATGCTTCACTTTAATGCTTCAATTCCTGAGCACCTCAGGACTTCCGGAGGCGTTGTCCCTAGACCCCTGCGGCAGTCCCCTACGGCGGTTCCCTGGACCTCACGCCTTTAAAGAAAGTATCCCCCGTCTCCGTTTTGTATTTCACCCTGGTCCCCTTCCGCACTTTTAGACAAAACCGCCCCTTGTAGGATGAGTACTCAAACTGGACTGTATGACTTGTAGATTGTGGCACCAATGGGTTTGCATGATAAGTGGGCTACGGGACCACAGAACTGTGATCACGGTGGCATATACAATTTGACTTCAATAAAATATTTCCTTTTGTTTTGAAGGATGTACCCCTGACCGCTCTCTATACTGTGCTATCAGTTTACCGGGTCTTATTGCGGGTAAATGGAAATAACAGGTGTTAACAGGAGGTAATGAGGGACGATGTAAGATACGTCGCAACTAGATATGAACTTTGTAGCCGAAATTAAGCCATCATTGTTAAATAGCGCCATCTATATACTGATTAACTGTGACGACTGTAATCATACTGTACTCTAAAATTGTGTCCCAGTAATTGGGCCCGTTTATCACTAAGCTTAACAATTATCTTCACTCCTCATCCAACAGTAGCTCTATTGAGACCATTTGCCTTTCTTTGCTTCTGATTCTCAGAACTTAACTCAGCAAACATTGGATAAGGACTTTTGAATTGCTTTCGTGATTCCGCTTTTTGGCTCAGTCGAAGACTGCAACTATTCAGTACTAGCGTCAACAAAGACATCCACGAAGATAAAGGGAAGTGCTGAATTGTGCCGGATATTTGACCCAAACAAGGGTACATAGTATATGGAACTGGCCCTGTGTTCTTGACTGTATGAATTTGAATAAGTTCGTTGATGCTCGTAACAACTAGACAAAAAAGTTTTTAAAATGGATCGCAAAGACACCGAAGCTACGTAGAATTCTCCATGCAAAGTCAATACAAAGTCAAAAGTGTGAAATAGACTGAACAATATCTAGTTCAATTAATAGTAGTGTTTAGTGTAGTTGAAAGTCGAGAAGGGAATCAGTAGGGAATTCCCCATCTGATGCGTTTCATATAGTGTGCCTTTGTCCGTCAAGTGTTTCCTGATAGTTAAAATTTCAAGCGCATCACAAACTCACAAGAACGGAGTGTTCGCACTGTAAATGCAGTAAGTTACTATTAACGTTCAACTAGTTAATCGACCTTGTGATGTCCATTTCGTCATGCCCTCTGCATCAGTGTGGATTAAAAGCAATGGTTTCAACTGTGGGCGGAGGAGGAGGAAAGGGATCTTTAAAAACGTGACGTCCGCGTCATGTGACACATGACGTTTTGATGGTGTCCTACATGGGCATAAAAATAAAATATGATGTTTAAACGACACGAGCTTGTAGCCGGATTTGAAGCAAACTAGGGAAATGCGATAGGAGAAAGTGTGACGCTTTTCAGTATCCATTTCTTTTCGTTGCCACCAACGCAGTGAATAAGGAAAATGTAACAAAAACAATTGATAATTTCAATATTTGACATGAATAAGATGCAAAGCTTCCGTCTGTTGCCAAATGAGCTAGGTCCGGGGGCGGCAGATTGGTTTATGGTAGCTGTCATACACTGGTGCCAGCGTGTTTCTCAAGTGCAGTTCGAATCCCGCTCGAGGTGCGAAGTACTTTCTCGGAAAAGTTCGGCTTTCCTCCCACTTGACATGTAGACTTACCAGGCAAAATCCGCGAGTGCCCGGGGGACAAACTCGGTTGCGCACCGGACTGAAGCGTCCCGGAGGACCAGCCAACTAGTCGACCTTGCTTTTTTCCAGCTAGGTTTGCTCAAGGCCCACGGGTCCCGAGACACCCACCAATCCTACTACACTTTCCCATGTAAAGGACACTGGTTGGAAAAAGGAAGACCAAAAAGTTTGATTGATCTAAATGCTGGAACTTTACCTTATGGGCGGGCGGGCGGGCTGCCAGTGGCGTAGCTAGATATTTTTTGTAGGGGGGGGGGGCAAAAGCAAAAAGATTCCGACAAAAGATTATCTTGATAGTTGATTTTCACGCTGACATCTCGATGCGTAATTCTGCTTAAAAGCATAAGAAGTGTTGTAAGTGTTTCAAATGAATTGCTTTTATTTATTTCCGACAGAGACTAGAAATTGCCGACAGAGGCCTTCGGAGGCTTTGTGGGGGGGGGGGGGCGGTCTACGCCACTGCGGGCTATGACGTCACAATAGGTAACACCGAAAAAGCCGATGAAAAACAAAATTACTGCGCGTACATACACATCAACGTAATTCGGCCGGATTCGTTTTCTTGGGCAACTCGACCTTTAAACCAAATGCCCTTATGACTTTCCCCTGTAATTTCGGGGCTGACCACGTCACTCTAGATTTGCATCCTTGCCCCGTTTTTTCCATGAAAGCACGTTAAAGGTAAAACCCACCCATTAAAATGTAAAAAAAAGTTTATGCTAAATCAAGTTCGCCTCTTTTTGTTCACATGACAATATTTTCAGTGAAATATTGTATGCAGTGATGATACTTCAGAAGCAAACGAGAGATATAGGATGACTTTAAAACTCAGTTGAAGTAAGGTGACCAGTGTCTGTCATTTTTAAATAGCTTTGACTCGCGTCAACTTTTGGTTGCGCATGTTGACCATTGCCAAGTGAAACGCAATACGCGTGCAGGAGTGATTTGGCTGTGATTATTATAAACCACAAGGCTTTGAATTGTGCCGTTACAAGTGTTTGCCTGCAAAGTCGGTCGCCATTAATGTCTGGAGAGGCAGCTCCTTTCGGGAGTTGCGTTTGTTTAGCCCTTTGGCTCTTCGCCAGAGAGTCGGCGGGACTTTGGAAAAAGGACCAACTCTTCCAATGCTGAGATTGTGTTATTTCTGTTCGCACTCTCTAAATGTAAAAGAGTGAATTTCACTCTTCGACGATTGCCTACAGTGACCACTCTCTGTTTCGAGTGGAGTTCCACTCTGCTCGGAATGGTAATTAACTCATTTGGAGTGAATTACCACTCCCAGCAGAGTGAAATTTTCACTCGCAGAAAGAGTGGTCACTGTAGGCAATCGTCAAAGAGTGAAATTCACTCTTTTACATTTAGATAGCAGAGCAAAAGAATTTGTCACATGGGTCAACTTACGTTAGTACAGGAGAAGTTATCTTCATAGCTTGACGTAGGACTTTCACTTAATCAGGGACAATTAGTTTGTGAAGGGCTATAAACTACCAAACTATACGTGTCCGATAAGTTTAACAAGTCAGCAAAGCGGGTAAAGTTTGTCATTCAGCTCATCGCTACAGATGGCAGTAGCCACGTGTGGAGCAGGACTGCCAAAAGAGAGCCGAGGGAGGCCTAGCAAGCTGCCTCATCGCGGCTTCTAGGTTATCGGTCCGTAAATTTCATATTTGGGACCCGTACTTTCACCGCCATCTTTGAACTCCTGTCGACCCCATTTCCGATTCTATTTCAACAAAACAAAGAAACCGCAGGCGCAGTGCAACTAATATCCTCTTAATTGACGGTTTCCGAAAGAAATTTCTAAATGTGTGTGGATGTATTCAGTTTGCGATTAAATTCCTCTAACAATTATCGAACAGAAGTTAGGTGACAAAGGAAGCTTTTAATCCCCGTACTTATTTGCAAAGAATTCGATGACCTTCGGTTAATAAAGTGGTCGGCCCTCGCCTCATACTGCCAGGCTCATCATCTGAAAAGTACAGTTAATCCGTGGCGACTCTTATGGTGCGCCTAGCGTGCCATAAGTCCTGAAATCGACATATGTTGAATTAACCCATAGACTCTCTGCTTTCCAACACATGAAACATTGGACATACAAAAACGACACCCCGAAAGCTGCCCAGTTGACAGTCCTTGTTTCGGGGATGTCACTTTTGTAGGTCCAATGTTTCATGTACCCACTGATCTGGGGGGGGCTACAGAGATATCTGGGGTACTACGGTGAGATTTGGGGTTCAGTTTGTAGACACAATATATTAAAGCTTGTGCTCACGTTATTACACCGCATGTACTGGGATTGGGTAACCTGTACGTCGCATTGCGTCAGTGCATAAAAGTATACTAACTGGTCTTTGCGAAACAAGGGTTCCAAGACAGCCCGAATACAACTTCTACAGCGCAACCGCATCATGAGACGACAGGTGGCACAGATTGAACACCATCCACACTTTCCACTTCACTTTTATTTTGTACTATTAGGGGCAAATAGGGCAAAGAGCGCTTAATCGAAGTAAATGGTGTATTCACACCTGGAAAGACTACCACCGTTAGTAACATATAACATATGCATTAGACATTGTTTTCAAACTTTTTGGATTTGTGCTGAAAATAATGGGCGAAAAGTGTTCCATTGCTTGCATCCTTACAGCGTCAATAACAGAGCCTTTTCAAGTGTGGGCCGACACTTTTTCAAAAGGTGCTGTGTCGTCGGAGCTTCTAATGCCAGTTCGAAAGCTAAGAGATTCAGAAGGAACTCTCAGCTCCCCCGTTCATTGATCGACTCACCCAGACAGCTCACAATGACTGGCCTTTAAATACTTATGTATACACTCGACGCATCGGTATTCCAAGAATGTAGACGACGTTTCAATGTGTGGAGGACACAAAGACTGGGAACACGTGACCCTTTCCCGCCGGTAACCTGTATGGCCAGTAGCCAGATTTGCTTGCTAACTTCAAAGAACAAAGCATTTCAAGGCAAGCCAAGTTGTGAAATAAAAACTGACACTGCAGTGGTATCTTTTTTCCTTTTTTAATTCCGTGCTTTTGCAAACCAACAAAGCCCAGTCAAAATAGTGTTTCAGAACATAGGGTCTATGAAACTTATGATGCAGTGCACAATTCAAGTTATGATGAAAACACGCTGGCATATACTTTCTCACCGACAGCCGTTTCATCTTTTAAGTTTTCAAAACAAGTCACCTTGTCCGAAAATCAGTTTCCTGGCTAGAGAAAGTAGATGACCTTCAAGCTCTCCCTTTCGCTCACTTGGCACAGCAAAAATTAAACTGAGCAGACGTAAGCCTAAATCGGAAAGGATCATCACTTTGTGAGAGGAAGTTTTTTGTTTTCAGCCAATAAGGGACTTTCCCCCTAATGTTTAACTGACATTCATATTACAGTCAAATTACATCTGATGAAGGTAATGGGTTGTAGCCCTTAAGTGATAACTGGAAGTTCCATGAAATGCTTTCTTAAATGTGTAACTATCTAACACCCCTGGTTACAAATTAGAAAATGAAAAGGTCAATACAATTAAACCTACACAAACGAGAAACAATTTACCCTAGAATATTACACTAACTTTCTTGAGGTAGAACGATTCAAAAGCGTTAAGTTTCATAACACACATCTCCAAGTAAACCTTTCTATGCAGTCCAATTGTCAAAAAGCCTTTCATGGAATAAAGGTTTTAAAACAAAACATTTTTCTCTCTCTAGACAGCTTCCACTACTGAAATCTCATTTTATAAATGTTAAGTGCACATTACCTTCAAAAACTTCTGATGCAAAATGGTGAAACAATAAATTAAGAAACTGGAAAATGGCCCGTTAATAGCTTTGATCGTTTTAAAGATGAAAACGGAATAACTGGGTCTCTTTCAGGGAGATCTGGCCAGAATATAAGCATATCCCTGCGATTTACATATCTTATGATGGTTATCACTCTTTCACATAAAAAAGGAATACAGATAATATTTTTTTAAGAAAATGCTTCCTCACTTGCAACCTGCTCTAAACATGCACATACATTTTAAATGTATACGAAGAATATATTGCTCAATAAAGTAAAAAAGAAAAAAATCTATACATATTTTTTACATAAAATGTATACAGGGGCACGACCTGAATCTTTCTCTGTGCTACTAGCTTGAATATATAAATATTCTCCTCTTTCCAAAAACTTTTCTTCATTCTTTCACTTTGTACAAATTGCAACAAAATCGTGTTATGTACAAGTTATACAAAAACGTAATTTAACTCAAAACTTTTTACGATCTATTTCCCAGTGCCAAAATAGAGAAGCTCCTAAGAGGTGTGATATTAAATGAAACGCAAAACTCAAATCTTATCAACAGTGCATGCACACCCTGTTTCATTCTTTCCTGGGTGTCACGATTGTTGGACTTATCCCATCTTAACCAAGACAAGTGGTTCACCAATGTTGCAACACCCTGCCCTCTCTTTTTCCATTGAATCCCCCACCATCCCCTTATCCCACACCCCAAAGAGTTCCAATACCACCCCAATGTGTTTTGTTGCCACTTGAAAGTTACATGTTTTATTTACAGCATCAACATTACTTCTAGGGAGGAAGTAAGTAGGATCAGAATGAAATATGTTAGTGTTAATTTACAAAGGCACATATTGAGTATTTCACATCAGCTGCTTCCTGTATTCCACCAGTCCCCCACAGTCAGTCTTGATCCCTACTACAAAAGTGTATTTGATTCCATATTTTTTGCAGTTACTTACAAAATGTTCGTAACTGCCTCAGTCTGATAACCAGGTCCCTATGTCGTTTTTCAAGGTCCCTTTTCTGTAAAGCCAATCTCTCTTCCTCTTTCCTTAGTCCTTGCACAAATGTCCTGGACTTCTCTAAAATAACGACCTTGGAAGCCCTCTCCTTTGACTCTAACTCTGGAATACGGTCCCTCAACCTGAAAAATGCACTACGTAGATCTTCCCTTCGCTTCCTCTCCAAAACATTATGGTTCACTCTCTTATCACACTCTTCTGAGTCCGATGCCGAATGGCTACTTGTGTGACTGGAGCACCTGCTACTCGCTTTGCTGCTACCCCTGCTACTCGCAGGGTTGTACATGCTAGAGTTCCTTGACCTGCTGTCTAGACTCTGTAAGGCTTTTTTGACTTCCTCTGGATTGACACCACTAGACTTTCTCCTCTTTGAATGACTGTGGGACATGGAAACCCCAACCCTGGAACGTTTCAAACTCTTGCTGGCTTTGAAAATGTTATGTCGCGGCCCTGGTTTGGCATAGTCGTGCTCAGGTGACGAACTGACAGACCATTCATCTCGCCGTTTATGTCGATGGTGGGCCTGCTTACTGCTCGACTTCTTCTCCTTTTGGGAGTCGTCACTACTTTCTATTGTGGCAATCGTCACAACGTCAATTTCCTCCTCTGAAAGAAATTAAGAGCACACCAACGATTAGGGTGAATTACGGTGTAAATACAACAAGGAAAACACAAGATGCCATTTAACTGTAACCGACCTACTTAAAATGCAGTGACCTTTGACAATAACAAAGTTCAAGAATTAAGTCTGTGAAAGTACAGGTGGAGTCAAGACATTCAGACATTTCAAAGAGCGAGACTATTGTACTTAGGACAATAGACCGGAAACGGTTGAGGCACAGGTGCGAAGATGTTTCTCTTCAGGGCACGTGCCACCTGTCACAAATATGTTATTATGCAAAGTAATCGCACGCGCGTAAGGTGTTGACCTAAAATTTAAATACATACGCAGCACCACGCAATGATCAATGTTAAAATTAACCATACTTCGACGACTGACGCTTTTATAAGCGTGCAAAATTTTTAAATACTGCTGTCTGTCACTATTTGAGAGGGTGTTCCAGCTGTTAGTTTGATGGGGGAAAATGAATTTACAATGGGCAGGTGGGCCATTTGGGGAGGGACTGAGCTCAAGTTTGAAAAAAATGTGTAATGGATCCAACATGGCCATGACCTTGCCTTTATTTCCTCTATTGGACTCAAATTTACAAACCTCTCTCTCATTCCCTTCAATACATCTCTTTTCCCTTCTCCGTGCCCCCTCCCTCCACCCAGAACCATAATTAACAACACAGTCATAAGAAAATTTGGGCCGTGACTACAATAATTTACTAGGCATGACAAATGGTACACGATTACCTCTGAATCTAGTCAATAGAGAAATCTAATGCAGAATGTTCACTTAAGGGAGAAACGGTGAATTCTGTTTTGCACTAAAATGCCAATTTTCCAATAACTTCAGAGCCACCAGCCCAAACAATCAAACGTCATTTTCATTTCAAACATTCAAAACTTTACGTTAGCACAAGAGCCACAGGGGTTATTACAAGAGCATGTCATTTACAACTCCCGCGAAACTTCCACCTATTAATTATTAATATATTACTCAAATATTTCCAACTCCGCCTATTCTGGGAACACCTCTTCGCACAACACATCAATACACAAGCTACACTGCAGCAATATGTAGTAGCCACACATACGAGCCTCGGCAAATTAATATTTTCCCAGTCCCGTACATCCGTTGACTTTACATTGACCTACACTGCTACACTGTGCCCATGCTTTGTGTACTTATCTACAAGTAAATCAAGGGAATGAATTATCCAGTCTACCAGTACTTTGTCTCGTCGACTTCAAACAACCAACGGGGCGTATCATGACGTCAGTACTAGTATAAGCCGGTGTATTGCGCAATCTTTCATGTGGGTTCTGCAATAAGCTACTGCAGTTTACCATGATTATAACTGGCAATATGTGAATTAACGTTACAGTGCAAATGAGAAATTGGCAGAAAATGTAGAGAGAGATGTTCAAGTAACTGCTTGCAAAGGCATTTTCCAATGAGTCTCTTGACTAGAGCCTACCTCTGATTGTAATAATTTTGGTGTTCCATTTCCTAGTAGCTAAAATGACTTTGGGAGATACAAAGGAAGAGTTAAAAAATGCCTGAAACCATAGGCTACAACTTACCTGAATCTGAAGGTGTTGTGGTCCCTGCCATACTGAGATCCAAATGTGTCTCGGTTATCGACAATGGGTATGGAAAGACAGCTGTAGGATCTACACAGTCTGAGGGTTGACTACAATCACTGTATACATTGTCACAATCTACCTTTACATTGTTCGCTTTCACTTTTTCAGTGTCCTTCTGTAATAATTTTTGAAAAGCACTCCACATACAGTCTTGTATTAAGCTTGTATTAACTGCTTTGAACTTTGAAGTGTCTGTATGATGACTATGGGAATTGGTTTTGTGGGCACTTTCAGTGTTCAATGGTATCCTCTCTTCAGGGTTCCAAGATACTTGCCCATCATCAAAACTGTCTAGGCCTAACATCATTGATGAAAGATCGGATGCAAAATTGCTTGGACAACCAAACAAGTTTGATGCACCATCATCAAATGTAAGGCTCAAGTTTGTGTTCATTTTGTTCTCTGGACTTACTGGTGGCGTTGGATACAAACTGTCTTCCATCTCAAATTTGGTCCATATATCCTCTCCGGGTGTGGTAGAGCCAGAATCACATGAAAGCGCATCCTGGAATTCATCCATGGTGGGTTCGAATGGTCCGAGGCCAAGGCGACCACAGTCTATTCGTAAAGCTTGAATTGTAGCCATTACTGCTGGAATGGAGGAAAAAAATACTTTTAAAATCAATTTATCCTACTCTCCATGAGACATTGGAAATGTTAATACTGTCTATAGGCCTAAGACAAAAGAGGCACATGCAACAACATACTGGGGGGCCTAGGCTAACTTCATATCGACGAGAGAACAGGCCCCACGCAGGCGGGTTGTGCTGTGGAGTTGGGGCCTTGGGCCTACGTCCGCATTCATCTCTGCTTAGGCCTAGCCTCTCTGAAAGCCACTAACATAGGCCTAACCATGTAACGATACTTTAGGAACTGAAGTTACCAGTTACCTTGCCTACATAGCCTATTACTTAGTTACTACAGAATTTCTTACACTAACGTTAGAGCTCCACTCCACATCACATTGTGGTTTCAAATGGCATAGGCCTAGGCTTATAGCGCAAAAGCCCTTCAACCTGTTATGTTTAAATCACAACTTATGTCATAAACGGCTTTGAAAATGTTTCAAGCTAATGTCTGCACGGTGCAGTCAGTCTCAGGGCCGTACCTTATGTTACAAATTACCAGCATCATCAGCCTTAACTTAGTGTATAATACAAAGACCATTAGGAACTTCGCACCAAGACTTGAGGCAGGAGTAGGCCTAATAACATCCAAAATCTACTAACCTCGGTTGGCCAAATTGTAAAACAGCCTCCAAATCGGAAAACTGGTCGATAGAAATATATTCGCACGTATAAATCCCAAGTATATCCAAATAAGTTTCAAATACTTCAGAATCCTTACTCGAAGTAAAACTGTAAGAGAAACTCATTCGCTAATATTGCTAAACGATAGCATGTATCCACTATTGTGCAATTTTACTCTAACAAAAATTTAAATGGCACTATGCATATCCTACAGTATAGTACTCTTAACACATCATTCATCTTTTTGCACTCGGCACATTAAGGCGGGAAACGCCAGACAAGATTCATCCGCCGTAAATTGATCACAATCTATACAATATTTTCGACGAAAGTCTACTGTTTTTTATCCAAAAACCTTTTTCATTAATTTTTTGCTTTTAATATATGTCTTTCATTCAATATAACGCTATTTTGAGGGGTACATTGTGCAATATACGAAGGGCTAGGTTTTTACCTAGACATGAATATTGAATAAACTATTCCGGTAGTAGGCGGGTTCCTATTGCGCGGGAAAACCCAGCTTCAGCGAATCACAGGCAGACATTTCTGATTCACTAATTGCTTCTTCCACTATGTAGTAGGGGGTTTAATTGTAAACGCAAGGAGCACAATAGTAGAATTACACGAACTGCACGCTCTATTTAGAGTCTACGGGAAGAAGAGAAGTGGTACAGAAATTTGAAGACTTCGAAACTGCCCACTATTGTAAAATAGGCAAGAAAATTTGTGCCAAGAGGTGTATTAAACTCGAACTGAATGGTACAGTTTCCACTACACAGATTAATAAAAATTTACCATGATAACAGGTGACATAGGACGGAGAATTCTCTAGCTTAGGACTTGAAACAGCACTTATATCATGTGATGATTAAGCTTCCCTAGTCCGATCATAGAGAACATTAATTATGTATCATTAAGTCAAAAGTGCATGTGGTTATTACTACGTGAATAAATTGATATTGCATGGTATCATCAAATTATTGAGGGAAACTAAGGCAATCAATTGATACGTTCATTCTTTCGGAAATTGCTGGTTATGAAATTCCCAATTCAAGTTCAAAGCACGAAACTTGAAACTTGCATAGGTTTTACAGTCTTTCGGGGCCTACTAAAAACAGGGGGGCATCCTAAAGAAAAGAAAGGCAAAAAAAAGAAAACTTCCTTTCTCACGCTTTCGAATGAACTATAAGTATGCTTCAGTACCCCAGACGACTCGATCTCCCACTTGTCGGTTCAGGCTGGAACACTGGCGGACTCGGAGATTTGTGAGCAAAAGTTGAGGAGGGGGCGTGATGGCACCAGGATTTTAAAAATGGGGAAAGCGGGGGAAACCAAAATTTGGGGAAATGCTGTGGGGCGCATTGTTCGTGTAAGCTGTTTGTCTTTATCAGCTGCACCGCTGGGGAGGGGGCACAGAAGATGATGCAGTATTCTTACCTCAGACAAACACATGAAGTCAGTGTAAAGTGTGCACATACGCACCTCCAAGAGTTTGCACACGGGGTATCTCAAAATATTAGACCGGGGACATAGTCCGATTTCCACATGGCCTTCAGACTTAAACCAAGGAATATCTACTACCTTTCCTGTTTTTCTTGTCTTCTGTTTTGCATTTTTTTTTCAACAAAATGAAGCCACTGATTAATCTATTTCACTAAAATATCAACTCCGCAATATTCGGTGACATAATGGGCCTATAATATCACGGGGATGATAAAAATGAGGGTTAATGTTTAAAAAACCCCATAATAGACCCATAATCTATATAAGGAGTCATCTTTTGTTCATAATTTTCACGAGAGTAAAAACCACGTTTTTCTTCAAATTCCACCCCATCCAGCAGAGTACTTTGATAAAGCATAAAGTCGTCACTTGCCATATTTTGAAGACGCATGCATGGGTTTTATCTCCCCCCCCCCTCCCCCACACCATACACAAAATGCATGATCCTATACTATCACGATCAGAGCGTTCAGAGGACATGGGAATACCACGGCTTACGACATGTGGTCTATGAAAGTAATTGCATGGTCAATAACTAGATATCGCAGTTTCCCTTTCTTTTCAGCAGGGATCTGTAATATGGTAGCCTAATTTCAGCTTAGCACACCCACCCACCTCCCCTCGCCGCCCCCGTATTTTTCCCCCACGACGAGTCAGACTACCAAATCTGGCCAATGGACCAATCAGCTTCTTGGAAATAGGCCACACCTCTACTTTCAAAGTGACAGCTTTTTGACCATTTTTGTAATTCTAACGCCGGATTATATTTAAAAATTTTTGAAAAACCGATTTGGCCTGACTCGTCCGTCCTGGGAAAAAAATTAGGCTCGCCGCCCTTTGACCTTCGTCCTGGATTGCATGGACGCGAATGTTTTCATGTTCTCATTCAGTAAGCAGGGCAGAATTCCTGTCATTTTCAATAGGTGACGTTAGCGAAACAGGGGCATCTTCCCCTCCCACATGGAACAACTTCGACACGACTTACTAATAAAATATGGTATGTACAATCAACAGCATCGGTGTGTAACAGTACAGACAGTTCACTCGAGTTTGCCTGATTGTTTTAAAGCAGCGGAAATCATGAATAGATCCATATCGTTAACATTGTCAGAGAGCAGTAGGGTTTGCATGGCAAATATTTGGTACATTCCAAATCTGATAAGATCCTGGTGATATGTTTTCATTCTGTTCAATCATTACGAACAACTTGTTTTTTCAAGATTGCTTAAGCTATCGGAGAAGCATATATACTACCCTACAGCCCTATCGCACGGGGTGTTCAAGCTTATAACTTACTTGAAATATAGCATCGCAGCCAAGGGATATTCTGGGGTAATGTCCCATACGTGCTGATTATGCTCCCACCATTTTCATTATAAAAAAATCTTTGGTATCAACGCCGTACCCTCATGACGCCGGCGTTGGGCTAACTTGTGCGATAACTTTCACCAATGTCAATTGTAGGGGATCAGGACTTAGCCCGAAATAAATGCAAAAATGTCACATGTTTGTCCGAAAACAGAAGATACTTTGCACGAAAGAAGGGGCAAATGTTCCCCCTGAATGGAGACAGGCTGCAACCTCAATCACCCCGGCTTGTAGGCCTACTCCTATGATCCTACTTTTGAGGTAGTACTTCCATGATCTAACCAGTGAGCTGCCACGGACAGTCGGAGCCCCTGGTCTAACTGGACTACCGGAAGTCGCTTATATTTTTATTGGTCTGTGCGAGGTCGGACTGAAATCTCTTCAAAACTACCCATTTGTTATTCAAATACGACGTTGTGAGTACCCTGCGGGAGCCGTAAGGGTAAGTAGGGGCCCGGGGCGGGTGAACAAATGTGAGCTTCAGCGAGTTGACGGGTCCAAGTCATTCTTGGACCCGCCACTCACGAATTTAAGGACTCCCACAATGATCTTCGGGTGCCACGTGTCCGTTCCCGAGTCCCTCTCCACTCTACCACACCAGTGACCATGATCATGACAGAACAGTCCCTGGTCAACGCAACTGTGGCCTTCCAACGGCCATTGCCGCCCACTCTTTGCCATGAAAAGGGAAAAACACCTGACTTGACAACACTACGGAAACACATCTGATTTCATGCAGACCCAAATCCCTGTCACATTCCATCACGTTATGGGGGTAATCTGCGTAGCACCTCTCTTAAGCTTCCCCCACATGTGGTCCCACCCCTCACGATGAACTGAACAAAATTTTTCACCTGCTTCTCAGACTTGAGAGGGAGGTGATCCAGTCATACCCAGTGTTAAGGTAGTGCTTCTTCGAAATCGTACAGTGTACAACTTCACGCTACCAATGGCTAAAGCCGTAACGGACATCACCTGTTTTAAAGAAGGGTTTAGTGGCAACCCCCTGATTGAAATCGAAATCACCAGTGTAGGTTAAGAAGGCATCGATTTGTTAGCAGTGGGTTGATAACCATCATCTGTGCTGTAGACTTTAAATTTTTGAGGGGCGCATTGTTCCTTTGTATTTCCTCAGGTTGTGGATCAACAAATAGCTGATTAGACGTTCGATTTTCAGTTATAGTTGTGTACTACTTACATAGCCTATCTTGCATCAAGAGTAATCCTGCTTTACTTATGTTTGATCTGGGACATCACAAGAATTCGTTAATTATCGGGAATTGTTGTAACAAGAATGAAGTATGTGTGAGGAATTACCACAGTCTTAACTCCTGGTATTTGAATAGTAACACGTAGCGTACACTGGCGTACAAAAACAAGCTGAGGTTTTTGAAAGAAAACAAGCTTTTATGGACAAAACTCGGTTGCGGTGAGAAAACTTCAGGTCAATGTAAAGTTAACCAACGTGAATTAAGAAAATCTCCGAACACCGGAACACATGATTATTTGGGAAAGTGGCGTGCGCAAAAGGGGACCATTGGTCTACTATATCCGACCTCTGGTGTTCAGTCGGGGAGGCTCCGGTTGGTTGGAAAAACGAGAGAAACTCTAGGAAGGGGAGGGAGTCGAAGGAAACGAGAACTTTGCCTCCTCCCGGCCTAGAAAATTCATTAAATTCTGCTCACGTCACTGACCAGGGGCGAGGTCTTCGTCTACCCTAACGGGTCACATTCGTCTTTAATATGCCCTTCATAATTATAAATTACAAAGTACCTTTCGAAACTGTACCAATTGTCATTCTAGCCAATCATATATTTTATAGTTTCTTTATCGTAAATAACTAATTTGAACTTATAGCACACTCCACAGGGTCCTTCTTGCCCAATAGACTTGAACCTAGCGGGTCCCGGTTCAGGCATTTAGCCATACGATACGATTCGATGCATAGCTCATCCATCCGGAGGTGCTGCAACAGGCTCGAAGGCCGGAAAATTTGTCCAGTCTTCTCGGCTCTTTGGCGAAGAGGTGAAAGGCGAAAACCAAACGTTATTCCCGAAAAAGTTCTACTCCACAAGGGAGCTACGTCCCCAAGGGTTACTCTGAGTTGACGTGACCAACACCTTGACCTTCATGCAGACCTCTACACTGTTAAAAATGTAAATTGTAAAATGTAAATTTACAGAAAATAAAATAAAGAAATACAAAAGGAATACAGAAATACTCTGGTAGTTAATTACCAGAAAAATTCTGTATTTCTTATTTATTTCTTTGTTTTATTTTCTGTAAATTAAGAGACATTTTTTTACAGTGTACATGAGGGATCTGTGTGCGTGGCCCCTTTTTATCGGACTGGGTGAAAAAACAGATAGGCTACTACACCGCACAACCAGAATCAAGCAGTGAGTTGCTACGGCTGTATAGGACCTCGTTTCACGTATATCAATACCACGCAAGTACACGCACAATCCCTAAACAAGTTGCATGGTCTGGTCAGTGGCCGAACCCAGTAAGGAAGCCTCTGGCTGGGGTCGTGGGTGGGGGAGCAGAGCGCCATTAGCTGTTATGAAGATATCGGTATTGACATGGGCTCACTTCCATAAATATGTTATAATGACAAAACTATCAAAGATTATCTAGATAAATTTAATACGAATATGCAAGTTTTTACATGTCAACTAATTCTGT